>JAILYA010000026.1:2510059-3110059 GCA_021437795.1 Rhodamnia rubescens | reverse complement strand
ATTGAACTCATTTACTAGAAAAAAAAAGGCTAGTGTATGTAAAAATTTATGTATTACCGAAAGTTATTTCGATATGGCTTCCATTATAGACCGTACTAATTTAATAGAGAGAAAGGTGCATTGAAAGTCTTAAAAGTACAATTTATACAATAGGGGTCGGGATATCAAGCCATTAAGGTTTACTATATATTCCCTGCTACTAAAAAAAAAAAACTACGGATCCCTAAGTTGACGTAGGTATTTGCGAGAGGATGTCCCTAATGCAGAGTTTCAACGTGAGAGGGGTAAATTCTTAAGTGGCATCAAGAGTTTTAAATGTATTCAACAAAAGTACATTTTCTGATGGAAAATAAATTTAAAAAGAACAGTAACGTTCAACGGCGCAGTCCCCATTGCTTCTGCATCGAAACTTGCTCACATGTGCATTTAAACTTCCTCCACACGAAGGCGACGACCATGAGCGCAGGGTTGACTTATGGGTGCAAGGTTCTCTTTGCCAACTGGTTCCCATTATACAAATCAACCCACAGGAGAGAGGCATTCTGGGCTTTTTCTCTCCGTCAGATTTGAAAGCGAAAATCAAGGGCAGAGTCTGAGCAAAGCCGAAATGCTTCATCTCAGTTTTGGGCGTTCTTTCGCCGAGCTCGTCGCACTGATCCTTCTCCCCGGGCTTGCGCTTTATTTTCTCAACAAGAAGACAGCTCCTGCGCGTAGAAATGAAGAAGATGCTCATACTGGCGCACCTGGTTCCATAACTGCGCCGATAGAAGCTGATTCTGGTGGATCTACTTCGTCTCCGACAGAAACTAATAATGGTGGATCTAGCTCGCCTCCGATGGCAAATTCGTTAAACGCGTCTCCTGGAAACTGCTATGAGGTGTTCTTGAGCTTCAGAGGCCCGGATACTCGGCGTAGCTTCACCGGTCACCTCTACCATGGGTTCCTTGGTGTCGGAATTTGCGCTTTTAGAGACGATGACGAGCTCTGTCAAGGCGAGGACATCAGTCCAAAGCTTTCGGCAGCCATCACGAACAGTAAGATCCTGATCCCCATTTTCTCCAAGAGTTATGGTGCAAGCACTTGGTGCTTGAATGAACTGGTTGAGATAATGGAGCGCAGGAATCATAACGGGCAGGTAGTGTTGCCTATATTCTACAAAGTGAAACCATCTGACGTGGGACATCAGAAGGGAAGGTTTGGAAAATTATTTCGTGAGCGTGAGGAGCGTTTGCGTGAGAGGTCTTCTCAAGACCTGGCGAAATTGGAGAAATGGAAGCAAGCACTCCTTGAAGTCAGCAAAGTGAAAGGATACGAAGTCCATAGGTAAAATTTTTCACCAAGACATTCTCTACTTTCTTTTAATGTGTGTGGGTGTTTACTGGTTGTTCTGATTCTCACCTGCTTCATTATATATAATGACCCATTCGCTTGAATTCTAAGATTTTTTTAGTGAATATTTACTTTTATATCCAAAGATTTTGTAACATCCGTGCCATCTTTCTTTCATGTTTATAGTGTGTGCTACATTGATCTTCATCACAAACTTTTCAATCTATGAAAATTATTTTACAAAGGAAATGGTTATGCATGATGTTGGCAAATACAAAAAAGAAAAAATATTGTATATTTGTTGAAGAAATTTTCAATGCATTTCCTATCTTCAACAAGCAATTTTTATCTCATACACTGGCGTTTATTGAACCAATGTTCTTATCTTGGGTAAAAATTATTCTTCTACTTCCATATAAAATCGTTGTTAGATCAATTGAAATCACAGAACATAGATACTCAAAAGGAAAATAAAGTACAACCGGCTATCATCCCTAGGGAAATTGAAAAAAATATAAGAACACCAATCTAAAATGATACTAAATTCAAGACACTAGTAGAAACTTGCAAGCGTGTAGAATTGCACAAACAAAGAGAAATGCCCTCGGTTGGATTCAGCTAGTTCACAAAATCACCCTCTGTGTGACTTTTAGTTTTCAGATTCGTATTATAATGCCTGAAATCCTCTTGCATCAATAAGTTATGGCTGACTTTCATACTGGGTTGGCTTATTGGATTTTTGCTTATTCAAACACGCTAGAAAATATTCAAAGTCATGTCCTTGTCATCCCTAATATCGTTAACAAACAAGAAGTTTCAAATTTGGTTCCAATCCATAATGTATGCAATATTCAAGATTCATAATCGATGCCCTCAAATTTCTTCTACCTTAATAAATTTTGTCAGAGTAATAGTGGAATAGGGCACGCCATCTGAAGCAACTACCTGCATTTCCCACTTTAGTCTTAGCATTTAAGATCATACGGAGGTGTGACGACAACGATTCATAGAGTTTTTCAATCTATACGCAGATTTGTTTATTATTGTGTTCTCAATAGATTAACAATATAAAATTGGCCGAGCTTTCTCGTTACACGCGAGCTACTGCTCCCTTTTGTACCGAAGTCACTCTTGCACTTGTCCCGACATCGATCGGCGCGCTTCTAGTGCAAGGTTTTGTAGTGTCCGGTCTCTCTTTTGATGTGTACTTGCGCTTTGCCAAAAGTCAATATAATACTTACCTTTACCAAAAAAAAAAAACAATATAAAATTGTTTACTTTACCAAAAAAAAAACAATATAAAATTGTTGCCACTTGTTTGATCTCTTGTCACATTTGACAGGTCCACGTGTGAAGCAGAGTTAGTGAAGTTGGTTGTGCAAAGAGTGTGGAGAGAACTGAAGAAAAATTTTCCGTTGGGTATTTCTGAGAATTTGGTTGGAATTGAAAATCAAGTGAAGAAGGTTATGGAATTTCTAGATGACAAATCTCAGGCCACCCTATATGTTGGCATCCATGGAATGGGAGGCATTGGTAAGACTACTCTTGCTAAAGCCATCTACAACAAGTTGTCCAATCAATTTGAGCATCGTAGCTTCATTGCTGATATAAGGGAATCATGGAAGAAAGGCGTTCATCGATTCTGAAAACGATTAATCGGTGATATATTACAGCGAGATATTGAAGTTCGTAATAAGGATGAAGGGACTGATATTATCTCCTCTAGGCTTAAAAATAACAAGGTGCTCGTTGTCCTTGATGATGTGGATAATGTCGTTCAGCTCGAGTGTTTGGCTGGTAAACATGTTTGGTTTTCTTCGAGAAGTAGAATCATTATTACCACCAAAACGAGAGGATTCTTAAAGAATTTGGGGTGGACTACAAGTATGACCTTAAGGAAATGGATTCCGCTCAATCCTTGATTCTCGTTTAGCAAACATGCGTTTCGAATGGACTCTCCTCCGAAGGAATTTAAGGACCTCGCTCGTGAAGTTGTATTGATCACCGGAGGGCTTCCCTTATGCCTTGAGGTTTTTGGTTCATTATTATGTGGAAGAGAGTCAACAGCATGGGCAGATACGATAGAGATGTTAAAAGAAGTCCCTGATAAGGCAGTGCAAAAAAGGTTAAGAATAAGTTATGAAGCATTAAATGATGGACAAAAACAAATATTTCTGGATATCGCTTGCTTTTTCATTGGCACCGATAAGAGAATCGCATCCTACATGTGGGAGGACTGTAAATTTTTCCCAAAGGTCAGTATTGAAGAATTGAGATTTATGTCATTAATAAAAATCGAAAATGATCATAAGCTCAAAATGCATGATCAATTAAGAGATCTAGGTAGGACAATTGTTCGCGAGAATTACGAGCGACGGCCTTGGAAACATAGTAGGCTATGGGACTTCGATGAAGTCTTGAAAGTGCTAAAGGAAAATAAGGTAACCATTTATCTTCTTTTCTTCTCTTAGTCTGTGTTCTACCGCAAGAGTAATGTTGGTCCTTTATTTAGTATTTGCTCTAGTGAGCATAGAACCTTCTAATATTGGTATGCTCGTGTTATTTTATTGACGTGATTAGAATGTAGGAGGTTGCTCCCCTTAGCATCACAGCTTATGTAGGATATTTCTTAAAGCAGTCTATATTACGAAGCTGTCTCCAAGAATGAGGTACTTTCCGTTTTTTTTTTTCTGACCAAGATCCTGAATTTCTATATTGTTTCGGCTCCGTCCGTGACACATGCAATAAATTAATTGGCTATGCTACTGTAAACCATAGCTACTCAGGATATAGAACCATATGTTAGAGTGAATATAATATGACTAATGATGCCGCATTTACCATGAAATTTTAGTCACTATTCCATCATGGAGAATGGAAGGGATACTTATTATATGTGATATTACGTGAAGTATTCCATTTTACTAATATTCATACGACAAGAAGTAATATAAAACTTGCCAATTTGGATAGTACTAGAGATTATATTTAGCTATCGACTTTGAAAGGTAAAAAAAGTAGGCACATTACACAAAGAAATCATGAAGATAGATATAGGGTATCTTGAGATTTTGATAGGTAAGTTTATGGTAAGTCTTCTCTTGGATTCATATTAGGTGTTGCGGTCTGATTCCTCAACCGAAAAAAAGGAAAAAAAACTACGTCGTTCACCTATGTGTATCTATGAAATCTTGTACAACATTGTGTAGTACCATAGCAATTTTTCCTTTTTCTTTTTTTTTCTTTGTGAAAGCTTCCTAAACATTTAGTTATCAGGAACAACCATTCTATATCTAATCTATTCTGATGAAGCAATTATTCCTTAATTTTGTTCATAAACAGATTATAAATTGCTATTCTCTCAAATCAAGGGTAGTTATGCCTTGGGGGCCAAGAAAAAATTATTCCATGTAGCCGAGAACAGCTTCAATTTTCACATTTCAAAAATGCTTTGCACTTTCAACAATTAATCTTCTTAATATACATCAAAGTTATTAGGGTTTGTTGATTATATTCATGATACTTGAGTAATTCAATTATTTATGATTTTATCACATTAAAAACTAAAATTTATGATTAAATAAGAAGTGGTAGATATTAATATTGTCACAAATTTCAGTTCCTTGTTATTAGTTAATACTCCAATGGAAAATAAGAGTATATGTTATTTTCTTAGTAATCGCTTAAGTAGCACAGTCGAGTAATATGCACAAAATTAATATGAAATTTACAGAAGGAAATTATCCTATTTCTATTAAAAATTCATCAAATCAAATTGCGATTTTGCACATTCTAATTTGATTAAATTCCGTGCATCGGACACGCAGGTCGTAAGTGATAAGCTAGTGGAGCTACAATACCGGAAAGAAGAAGATTACAAGTATTTGCTATATGAGCCATTCCAATCACAACTCTTTTTAAGATCCGAATGCTTATGGTCAATTTTCAAAATGGAAGTTGACATACTTCACCTTGTTAGCCTTTAGAAATATTGTTTTTTGGCGTTAAACGAAAATCACATCTTCACATTTCTAGTCTCGTCAGCACATTAATGCACGTCAATAGCAATACGAACCAAATGATATTAGACTACTTTAGTTGGATATAATAGTATTAATGAACATTGATTCTTGCTTATAGGGAACGGAAAAGATCGAGGCAATTGATCTGAGTAAAGGCAGCTCAGATGGCGACATTTACAGAGGTGAACGATTCAAGAAGTTGACGGAGCTAAGATTCCTTCACATGATGGAAGGGGCACATCTCAGTGGAGATTTTAAGGACTCAATGAAGGGGTTAAAATGGCTTCAATGGGAAAACTGTCCCACAAATTTTGAAGTAAACAATTTTCACGCAACAAAATTAGTTGTACTGAAATTGCCACGTGGCAAGATAAATGAAAGATGGCAAGGATGGAGTTCTTTCAAGGTGAGAACGTGTCTTTTATTTTTTTATTTTATTTTTTTATTTCTTGCTTTCTTGTGTATCATAATCACTCTAGACTAACCCCTTAAAAGCATAAAATTATTTGTTTCACCAGATGGCAGAGAAGCTCAAATTTCTCGACCTTACAGCTTGCGGATCCTTGGAAAAGACGGACTTCCTCTCAGCTTTTAAGCATTTGGAGGTTCTGATCCTCAATTATTGTGAGGGGCTGCAGCGAATCCACTCTTCAATTGGAGACATGAAGGCCCTCCTTCGCTTGGAGTTGATGGGCTGTTCGAGAATCACGGAGCTTCCAGCACAAATAGGTAAATTAGAGGCGCTGCAGCGACTCCTCCTGAATAATAATCGTGCCCTTTCTGCATTACCAGACAGCATAGTAGATTTGCGGAAACTAGAAATTCTAGATATTTCTCGCACTGGTATAAGAGAATTACCCAATGATATTGGGAGGCTGAGACAGCTCCGAGAGTTACGTGCTTCACATTGCAAAAAAATGAAAGCGAAAATGCCAGAAAGCATAGGGTCTTTGGAGAATCTAGAAATTCTAGATATTTCTTGGAGTCGTATAAGAAAATTACCAAACGGTATCGGGAGGCTGAGAAAGCTCCGAGATTTAAATGCTTCACATTGCAAAAATCTGAAAGGGGAAAAGCCAGAAACCATGTACAGTCCTTCATCCCCACAACGCCTTGATTTTGATGGCTACAAGGAGTTCCAATCGCTGCCGGACCTTCCTCTCAGCTGAACATATTTGGGCATCACCTGTCGAAGTCGCATATTGCCTTCACTCTCCCGCCTAACCCTTCTCAAGGAGCTAGACGTCAGTCTCTGTCGATTTCTCCAGTGCATCCCAGAGCTTCCACCAACAATACTAAAGGATTCAGAATGCTCTCAACAACTGACAGGTGTTGAAGAATCAGAATTACCACAATCCCTAGACACTCCCTTCAAGTTGGACAACTTGGCAGTCACTGTTTGTGAATCTATTAAAATACTGGACGTTTCGCAGTTAATCCATCTAAGGGCATTATTTACCATTCATTGCAAGAATTTACTTGAAGTTCGAGGTCTTGATAGATTGAAATATTTGGAACGCTTGACTATCATGTTCTGCAATTCACGGCTGGACCTTCCACAGTTTGGAGGTCTGAAGGAATTGGACGTGATTGCAAAAATTTAGTCGAAATCCAAGGTCTCGATACGTTGATGTTCTTGGAAGAGCTGAGCATCTCCGAGTGCGCTTCAATTGAAAGACTGCTTCTTCCAAAATCCGGGAGTTTGAAGATATTGAAGGCTACATCGTGCATGAACTTGCTTGAAATTCAAGGTCTCGATACGTTGATGTTCTTGGAAGAGCTGAGCATCTTGAGTGCGCTTCAATTGAAAGACTGCTTCTTCCAAAATCCGGGAGTTTGAAGATATTGGACGCTACATCGTGCATAAAATTAGCCAAAATTGATGGCCTTGATGGGTTGGAGTTCTTGGAAAGTTTGGTTATCATTGGGTGCGCTTCACTTGGGGAGTTGCACCTTCCAAAATCTGATCGCTTGAAGACATTAGATGTTGAACGTTGCAAAGTGTTAGCTGAAATTTAAAGTTTGGATTTTCGTATATTGAGTGGGGTGACTCGGATTGCTCGGATGAGTCAGATTACTAGAGATGATCCACATTTTCTAAGAAAGCTACATAAAGCAGGTTACTTGCCTTTGCTCTCTTGAGATCTACTGCCCAATTTTCATTTGTATTTCCTGCTTGGATTTCTTTCAAGATTTATGATCTTGTCACTAATATTTCCTGGGAGAAGATGTTCATGGAAGTTAACGTGTGCTTTGGCAAAATGATTCTGCTTATCATGCCAGTAATGGAAATAGATGAAAAGGCTCCTTAAGCGCATCATCTATCATTAGTCTTCGAATAAGATACTTCATCCTATGCCGAAAAGATAAAGATTCTTTTAGCGTTTGAATGATTCTGGAACGATGGAAGTACTGAATAAAAAACTGATGAAAGTTCTCTTTTTTGTTCTGTTCAGTGTGTCCGTTTCTTCAGAGACGGCTGGTTTTGCACTTTGAGTCATTGGCCTTATGTCGTTTTACTTCTTTTGCTTTTCCTAAATGTGCTAGGCTTCCTTTTTCCGAGAGAAACCACTGTAATTGCCAATCTAGCTCCGATTGCGTCCGATGGAAAATTGGATGAATATAGAGGTGAAGTGCTTGAAAATCTAAATGAGAACATGATGTCGAACTGAGGAATTGTTGTTCTACTGAAAAATGAAGAGTGAATGACTATTGCAAATAAAGAATTCCAAGCTGATATCAGTTGAATGGAGGGACTCTTAGCTATAGGCGTGATAGGTTCCTATCAACTCTTAGACAAGGTTGGTGCCTTTAGGTGATTTTTTCCCTCACTTAACCGGCAGTTACCCTCACGTTTCCGTTCTGGATACACCAGTTTAAGTGTCCATGAACATAAAGAACTTGAATTGGTCGGGGTGTCATTTATGATAGATAGACTAGCTATGTCGCATGCAGAAATGCAAGATGCCCATGTGGAGTTGGTAGGTTTAGGTCCTGCAGAATACAATCTCAATGCTGTCAGCGCATCTATATTGTTTTCCTTAGATTTTTAATCCTGACTCTCACCATGTAATGCTACTTCTGGCCACTCTTCTTCCTCTTTTTAACTGATTGAGTGTTCCCTGCAAGGAGATATCTAATGTATACCAGATTGTATAGGCTGGAAAGTTTCTAGCATTCTGTACTACTTGAAGTCAATTTCTCTTCTTCTGATTACAGAGGGGCATCTCGTCGCATCATTTTGACTAATCAAGTTCGCTGGTGGGAGTTTAACTACTTGTTAATAGGATATCTCAAGCTATGCTGCATACTTGTATGACAATCTGGTCGAGAGGGATGGAGTTAGGAATTGGGGAAAGCGCGGAGACTAGGAGTATAGAGGAAACTGCATCCAAGTATGTTAAGTTCTTATATGACTCTATCTCTTGGTAATTCAAATTCGTGAGAGCTTAGGATTAGATGTCTAGCTTTGGCAGTTCCTGATATCTATTCCCACTGGAAAAATTTAGAGAGGACGCATTTTTTCTTGAGAAACATCTGAATGCTTCAGGCATCATACGGTCTTCTGGATTTGGAGAATATATTGTTGAGGGCACTATAATTCTTGAGCCAACCTTTGAATGGTTTCCATTGAGATCCTAAGTTGCAGAGTAGACTTCTGATCCTTGCCTGAAGTGAGCTTTTATGGATCCACTCCACCTCGAGGTTCCAAAGCAGAAAAACGATTCATTTCTGGATTGAGATAATGGATTGGACGCTGCCAAAAAGATATAGATTACCGTCGCTTTAGATAATGGATTGGTTGATGCTGCTGCTTTTCTGGTTCTCTTAGACTTCTACAATTTTATTAACCATCATCCACTTCGTGAAACGTTTTGCTCGGAAGAGAGTTTTGCACTATAATACATTATGAATGTTGTCTTCCCAATCTAGCTTTCTTTACTTAACTATGGATATGTGGTTTGCTGTTGCAGCAGTTCTACATGCTCTGGTATAATAGTTTCTAACCTGGTATAAATATTAAGCAGAATGGGAAACTGTTTAAGAAGCTTCAAGTCTCATGCGACGGCTGTAGTGTGTCTCAACTGGGAGGAAGATGCCCAAGTAAACAGAGTATGCATGTTTCAACTTAAAAGTTGATACGACTTCTTGATTTTGATTCTTTATATCTTACTTGTTATTTCTAATGCTTTCTTTGCAGTTGAGTTCCAAACTTAGAATCTTATTTCACAGTCCAGCAGCTTTAATATGGTTGATGGAAGATTTTTCGAAATCATCGTAGGATCAGGAGCTCAATGTTTCTTGAACTTATCTGAACTCTGACAATGCATCCTTGGAATGGTAAAGGATGTTTGCATATACCTCCTGGTCCTTGTTTTGTGGATTTGGCTCTATGTAAGGTAAAAGCTTGGTATATCATATTTCAAAGCCAAATTTGCAAATGTGGATAATATTTTCTGTTGGAAACAGGAACATCAAATTGTGATGTTGCCAAATAAGATGAATGATACTCACGAAAACTTGGAAGATTCCGGGATGACGATCTTGCAGGCCAGTGAGTTTCCCTTTGTGCATATTGCAGGAGCCACTTGTGCAAATAACTGGGAGGTGTACAAATTGAAGGTAACTCATGATATCCTGAGTCCTATTCCGATCATGTCAATTCACTATTTAAGACATTGATGAAAAAAAAAAAAAAAAAAACTAGCATATCGTGGATCTAGTTCTTTTTTGAGTTTTAAGAAGTGGCTCTGGTTGGACCGGGAACCAGAACTGTCTGGTCTGGTTTCCCAGCACAAATATTGTTTGTCAAGAACTGGTGTATCTGTCAACTGATACCTAGCAAACCTGTCAATTAGTCTGGACCAGTTCTAGGCCTTAAAAGAATTTGGAGTAGTGTTGGGTCGGGATTTGGAAGTCCAACCTCTTATGACTAACAAGCGTGCCAACCATTTGCTTTGTTGTCTTCTTGCTTCAATTTGGGGTGGATAATTTATTTATTGACCGTATTTTCCTAATCTATTAGAAACAGAACAGGTTGCTATTAAGATGACATCAAGTGCGTGTAATGTTTTAAGTTGCTATGGTATCTGCCCTCTCACTGGGCTTCTTTTGCTCGCTTGCAGACTCACTGTGCTTCTTTTGTTCTGAACGCGTGTCATCTAATATATGCAGAGTATTCTATCAGATGACATCACATGCAATCGGTTCAATCGGTCGAACTAGTACAGCACGGTTCTGAAGATTTTTTCTTTTAGCTTCTTACCATTTCCATTCGCAGTTTTGGATGTCTGGAAACTTATTGTTGTCCATACCCTTCCCTTTGTGTATCAACGTTCGATAGACTTGCCAGTGTTGGTAACAAATTTATCTCGTTGGCTGGGTGGTGGAACTGAATTAATCCTGTCCATGCTCCTTACTACATTTCCACTTAGAACCTACTCTTAAGTTTAAATGTGACTGGCATAGGTACATTGTGCCTCTTTAGTGGACCACTTCATGTTTGTTCCTACAGATTGAAGAAGTGCAAAAGTATGCTCGAAAGAAGAATATTTTTTCAGTCCAAGAAGTAAAATACTGAAGCATTAAATTTTCCCCAAAATGTTTCAAACCAATTGAGAGGACAAAGGGCGAAAGGGGTGAATCTATAGTGGCCAGACAAATACAAAAGGAATAATCATCCTCTTATGGTTGGTGCATAGCAGTCTGAGTTACTGACTGAGAACCGCTATGTACAAGTTCATGATGATAGATACTATCGTGGTCTCTAGTACAGCAAGATACTTTAGAGCATTCATAGTATACATGCATGCTATAGCCTCTTTAGGCACACAAAGGCTTGCTTCCCGCCTGTGTTTCAGCATAATGCATGTATTGTATTTTACTTTTACCGAAAAAGGTATCTAAACATCAACGTTTTTTATGCCCACATATTCAGGGAACAGCGGACTGAAATCAAGTTGATGTTTTCTTGGCAACAGCGAGTAAAGTCGTGGCTTGTGTTTGAGATGCGAGAAGCGGGCCCTGGTCTATAAACTGGACGAGGATGAAGATGAAATCTCTGATTCAGAATGACCGTCTGTTCAAGAATTTGCGGTGGTTACGCTAGTGTTGCTCCTGTGGGTGGACCTCTAACTAATACTTGAAGTTGCAGACATGAATGTGAGAAGCAATGCATGTGGGGGCTTTCTGACTGAAGCTCTTCGACACCACCCTTATTGAAAATTCTTAATTTATACCGGCCATGTGCCTTTTCTGCTAGGCGGGCATTTGTCGAAGAGAAACATGGAGTAAAAGGTAACTGTTTGCCAATTAACTCAGATAGAATCGACCGAAAGATATTGAGTCATGGCTTCTATCTGTTGCTGTCTTCATGGTATTGCTGCAAGCTCTGAAACCTCCTCAAGAGTGCCAAGCTTTTGCTTCATCTGTACGTATTTATCATTTTCATGTGTAAGAGAACCAAATGTTTGGTTAATATTTGTTTATACTTTGGATTGAATTGTTCACGTAGTGTACTCGACTAACGAATTTTGCATTTGAATGTTGAAATCTCTCACCTGAGATTGACTCAGCAACTCCACATGTCATTATTAAGTGATGCATCCGATCCGATGTACAAAATACAGTCTTGTGTGGAGCATGACTAGCAGATACATGATTTAAAGGTGGCAATAAAGAACATAGGCTAAAAGTTTCGAGGACCGAGAAAACAAGAAGAGAAGGCCAGGAAAACAAGTACGATGTCGAAAGATCTAAAGTAGGCAACCAAGCTTATACAAAGGAATATCGATGATGATGGGGCCAAATACAGATAAGTAATTAATATGCCCTCAATCGGTGGTTCATCTAACTGCACGATTCTGACGCCACTCTTCCTGATGAACCCCACTGCATCACTGCCGTCATCTTGAGCCAGCCATGAACACCTTTGCTGGTACCCCTAACAAAACCTTCATCACATGGTGGGTTTTTACTGAACACACCAGCCAGCCAGCTCTTCGAACTGTCGTCTGAAACGGGAAAAACTCAAATTTACTGTTAGCCAAGGAAAATGGTCAATTGTATGTTTTCCATCACACGTAAGCTTCAGTAATTGAGAATGTTCTCCCTTCCAGTTACCGGAAGCTTTAGTAATTGAGAATGTTGTCCGCTGATTCGAAATATTTTACTTTTTTTTGGGATAAGTACACCGTGAGTGCCATAACTTGTGTACGGTATTCACTTGAGTGCCATAACTTTTAAAACGTTCACTTAAATACCATAGCTTTCAAAAATCGTTCACATGAGTGCCACGTCGAGGCAAAATCATTCACTTGAGTGCTACATTAGCTTTTCGGGTGCCACGTCGACTTTCGGGGTGCCACGTCAGCTTTCCCGGAGAGCCACGTCGCTTTCCGGCGTGCCACGTCGATTTCCACATGTCACGTCAAAATGGCACTCAAGTGAACGATTTTGAAAGTTATGGCACTCAAGTAACGTTTTAAAAGTTATGGCACTCAAATTAACGTTTTAAAAGTTATGGCACTCAAGTGAACGCCGTACAAAAGTTATGGCACTTCTAGTGTACTTATCCGTTTTTCTATCTTTTTGCTTGGTGTCCGGGAGTGACGAGACAATGTAGCAAGATGAAGGTGAAGGATAATCAAGTCATTTTCCTTTTTCCATCTTTTTTTTTTTTTCGAATTTTTATCTAAAATATTCCAACAAATTCCACATGCGAAATTCTTTGGTCATACGTGCGGTGCTTATTTAAAAAGTAAAATTACGAAAAAAATAGAGTGAAAATTAGATGGTCAATGTGAAAAATGAATTGGGTGGACAAAAGCTAAATTTAAGCTTAGTGAAAAAAAGGTGTTAATTTATGCATAACCCACTCAGTATTTCTTTTTCTCCTCATAAAATGCATGTTCATCCTATTTGGTTCAGATTTGGAGAAATGTCTTTGAGAAAATGCAAATATCTTTAGGCTAAAGGCCTTTTCCAAAATGCAAGCAATGTTTAGTCAAGTGTACTTTAAAAATTACATTGAAAATATCTTTGACGTAAATGCCGTTTTGGGAAAAGTAAACTTTGTAAAGTGCTTTTACTCTTTGAAAAAAAAAAAAATTTTTACTATATAATTTTTTTTAAATTACTTGCATCAACCAATAGTCGACGGTTGACAAGGCGACAAAGGCGGCGGTGGACAACAAAGACTAAGCGATGGGTGGCGATCGACAAGCGGCGGTGGGCGAGCTAGTGGCGGTCGATAGGCGATGGTGGGTGGCGGTGGGCGGCGGCGGCGAGCGATGAGTGGCGGTCAACGGGCGATGGGCTGGCGGCGATTGACAAGGAGCGGCGGGCGTGATGGGGGCGATCAACGGGCAATGGTGAGCGGTGGCAAGTGGCTATCGATGGGCGGCGGTGGGAAGTAGAGGGCGGCGGCGGTGAGTGGGGGTCGACGGGCGATGGCAAGCAACGGCGATGGTGGGCGGCGGCGAGCAACTACAGCAACGGTGGGCGACGGTGGTTGAATTAAAAACTTATTTAATTTAGGCACTATCTATTTCGTGAAAAATGAACAAGTTAGAAAATATTTTTTGAAAAATGATATCTTATATCGCTCGCAAAAAATAAATTAGCAGAAAAAATTTCGTTGTCCATGAAACAAGGAGACCTAAAGTATTGTCCACTATGAAAATATTTTCTATTAGCTATTTATTTCAAATAATTTAAGCCATCATTTTTACAAAAAATTTTCAAATCGCTCATTTTTTGCGAAACAAAAGGAATCACACTTTCTCTAATTCATCAGTCCTTTTCCAATTTTAAACTCAAGAAAAAAAAATCAATATACTTTTGCTTATCCATTGTTATGAAATTCAAATTAAGACAAAAGTTAAGAGATGATAAATGAATAAGCTGAAGCTTACAGGTCAAATTCAAGCCACATGGCAAAACTATGCCATGTGTATTGCCATGTGCCAATCGCAGAGGAAAAGTGAGATGCCTTGTGGTGTATCACAAGAGCAAGCATTTTCTCATCTCCGACCTTCATCATACGCAATAGGTTAGCATTTTCTCTCACGTTTAGTTTTATGATATTATAACATGTTAAGAGGATATTTTATGGTTCTTAATAGTAAAAGTTTGAGATTGAAATCCTCCTTTACATTACGCAAAGGGATTTGCATATGCCTTTCACAAAGACGGTCGGTTATCATATAGCGTAAATGGAAGCGTTTAGGCCCATTACATATTGGGCATGCTAAAGAAGTAAATAAATAGACTCGGTCTATATGGACCCGCACCATCTTGATCAAAATAGGTTTCGGGGGAGGGAGTGCAAGTAAATCATTTTCTCAACCTTATGAACAAAACACTGGTCTTGCCGTCTGGTTAGGTTAAGCTGTCTGCGTAATTGAAATAGACATAATTCAAATTGTAATGGAAACCTAAGGATTTCACAAAGTACTTGTAAACATGTTAAGATGAAGAATTGTTCATCCAAGTCGGAGAAGCTCGATATAAACGAAATCACGGACTCGAAAAACTGCACACCCAGAGAGAGAGAGAGAGCGCAATTTTAGTTCCATACCTATCATGCAAATCTAGGGTGCAATCTAGGGTGTAATGAGTACCTATGATTTTGATTATGCTTGCATAACTCAAACGAGAAACTATTGAAATGATAATTGACTACAATTTCAGCATTTCTAGAAGATCTCTGACAGCTTTCTTGTAGCTGAATCACATCGTGAGTATCCCAGGGTCCATGACATCTTTAATCAAAGACGGATTGTCTATCTTCTCCAATTCAACTGCTTCCTCGAGAAGAAACTTAGCTAAGGCACGCAAAAGTTTTGATTTCTCATTGTCGAATTTGAACCCAACAATTTCAACCCTTTTGAGTTGATTTGCCACACAAGGGAAATCCTTCCGTGAGCGCCAAAATTGCTTTTCAACAAAGTTGCAGAGTTTCGGAAAATCGTTTTTCCCGAACCGAAAATACACATCCACAACTAATTAGGAGAAGCAATAACGTAGCAGTGATATTACGCACAAAAAGAATTGTAAAACAAACAAGCTTGTCTAATCTGGTAGAGCCCGCTATAAGTTTCTCACGGACGAAATGAATCAATGATCACATCTTTGTTGCAAAACAATCAACTTTTTTCCTTGTAGCTCCAAAGCATCCCAGCTTTTTTCACATACCAATTCGCTTAAGTCGCTTATGTAAGTAAATGCAAACTGTGTGCAAATCATAAATGCTGTACTGCATCAGCTTCAATATAAAAGCCTCAAAGTAGATGTGCAAGGCTGACTATCGAAGCATATATGTCACTATGTCCCGAACAAAAATGGATTAATGTGACGCCCTGAAAATTTGACAATCGTTAATAGTGAAATCTAGATTATGGAATGACTAGGAATTTTAGTTTGATGCTCAAGATCGGATATTCAAGGATTAGAAATTGGAAATTGGAAATTTCCTGGATCGTTTTCCGAACGGGATTAAATTCCGATTAAATGAGTAATCGTGTCCTAAAATTAGAAAATTTCATATTAAGCCTTGTTCGGGCTAAATGGACTTGAGTTTGGATTAAATAACCCTTCGTTGGATTTCCGGACCGCGAATTACCCTAGAATGTGAAATTACCAAAATACCCCGGCCAAATTGTGAAATTACGAAAACGCTCCTAGAGTTTTATGAACTAAGGGACAAGGCAATTAAACTAGTGGGACCCCACTTTATCAACTCAGCCCCGTTTGGTCAAAATTTTTCTAGAATTCTCTCCCTTCTCTCTCTCTCTCTCTCTCTGCTGCACACGTACACCCCCCTTCACCGACCTTGCTCCAGCCTCTCTTCTTCCTCTCCTTTCTTCATTTTCAGCGATAACTCTGGCCATTCAAGCTTCCTTGACAAACTACGACACATATAGAACTCCCTCGACACCACCGGACCACCGGCGCACCGCCGGAGTCGCCAAAAATCGGCTGGAAGAAGCCCTCGTCCCCTGCTCTGTTTTCCGCCGGGATTGCAGTTGCAGAGCTGGTGCAGCCGTTTCCGAGCTGCCGCCACCCCCCACGACCGTGACCTCGACCTCCAGCCACCTCCTCTGACCTCCTCCGACATTTTTCTTCCTCCTGAAGCCGCCGGAAAGGCTGGAACAGTCCCGAACCCTGACCTGCCCTGTTTTGGCCCTCAGTTGCGCCGATTCTGTTCTCAGCCGCCACCCGCAGCCACGACGCCTCCCTTCGCCCAACTCCGACCACCAAAAACTCCCCAATACCCTCTCAAACCATTTCCACCAGCGCCACGAAGCCCCAACGCCGCCGGAGCCTCGAAATAGCCCCCCGACCACCTGCCCTGTTTCGGCCTCCTCTGCCCCGTTACGCTACTACAGCTCCTGTTCGTGGTTGTCGACGTCATCTCCGGCCACCGTGAGCCACCACCGACCACCACCACCTTCCTCTGACCACCCCACACAGCCACCGTCAACCCCGAAGCCGACCACCACCCATAGAGCCCAGAACAGCCCCCCTCAGCCGTGCCCTGCTCTGTCTCCTGAGGGTGCTCTGTTTTGCTGGGTTGGGCCGGTTCTGTTGGGCCCGATTCTGTGGGCCCCCGAGCTGGGCTGAGGCCCAATATGTTTGGGCGCGAAGTTGGGCCTTATATTAGGCCCGTGGACTCATTAAGCTGGGAGTTTGGGCCGTAGTTCGAGGATTTTGGTTCGCGGTCCGTTCGAGCCCAAAGTTCTTGCCGAGGATTTTTCGAGGATCATCGTTGGTCTCGCCTTGCTCATCTAAAGGTGAGTCGACCTCTAATTCTTGGTTAGATCGCTAATTACGTTCGGATTAGTTATTTAAATTATTAGGTGTTTAGGTAATTCGATTAGGGCCGGTTTAGGTTAGAAACTTGGTTCATGTTCAATGGCCCTAATTAGTTAAGTTAGTCTGGTTAGCTAGGATTATGTGGCTAATTGAATTTAATTGATTATTTGAATTATTGTTATTGCTTGATTGTGAGTGAGCAATAGGTTAGCAACGAGTGTGCGTGCGTTTGGTTGACGAATCGGATGGGTTAATAATGAATTGATGTACTAATTGAGTCTAAATAAGCAAGATTGGATCGAATTCTCGTATTGATGTGCTTGACCTTGCTTGAATCGACCATCTATATCGATTGTTTGATTGAATGGATTGATTACCTATTGATTGATTGGATTTTCGATTTGGGGGTTAATCGCCTAGCTATGCATGCAAAGTTGCGTGAATAATTCTATGCATTCGTATGACCACATCTATGATCAATTGCATATATTGGCATGAAAACGGCCTTGGGCCGAGTCACGAGCGTATCGTGTGAGCATATGGCTAAAAATGGAATTATAAACCGATGGATTGCCAAGTGTGTTTGAATGGTCATATAATGAATCTTTCCCGACAAGTTAAATGCGCGCCGTTAAATGCGAAACCATATGACTTGTCGAGATGCACGTCAATCCGTGCCCGTGCCGATCGTACGGATCACACGGATTGTCGAATGCCGATCGCGACTTGTGACGGATCAAGCCCCTACAGGGATTCCTAGTAGTGCTACGTCGTGCCGATCGTACGAATCACATATAGTGTAAAGTCACACCAGTCGTGTGCAATTGGGCCAGATGGCCGTTAATAATTGGACCACGTGTGATGTCCTGTGCATGCGACCAATGTGATGACCATTGATTGTTATGTTTGGCATATCGAGTTGAGTATTGCATATCGTGTGATTTCAGCAGGTGAGCTGCATGTGATTGGGATATTCGTGTTTTAATATGTGATTGATCGATAGGACCCTCCGAACGAATCAATGCCTTAACAGGGCTTAGGCGTTGACTCACCGAGATTTATATCTCACCCCGTTGTTGACAAATCTTTCAGGTTCGAACCGATGGAACTAGTAGCCCTTGTGGAGCGGTTAAAGCGAGGGTGGCGTAGGTCTTATTTGGAGTAGATATGAAATTGATCCTAACCCGTACCAAAGTATGGGACCGATGTGCGTGCTGTGTCGGTTGGCCTAACACGTGTCCGTAAATGAAATTATGTTTTTGAATTGATACGTTTCCTACTTATTTATCCTTGTTTTATATTATTGTTTGGGAGTATTATACGTTTCCGCATGCTTGGTTAATTATCGAGGGTCGATAGCGTGCTTGGGACACTATCCTTTATAAGCTGAGGGACGAGCGGCGGGGATGCCGCCTGCTCGAGAATCGGGCGTGACAATTAATACCGTGGCATTATTGGATTTTGGATTGCATATGGCTAGCCTTTCCAGTAGTGGAGAACTCTGCAGCAAGAACGCAATCCCCTAAAGCTCGCGTTTACAAACTGTAGTATACACTACAATATTTCGCCATCTCGATGACAGGAACGGACATCCCTTTATCCCCGTTGTTGATAAAACCTGAAAACAAGTTGAATTTTGAGCCAAGTAGCAGAACAAGATATGACCTAGCTGTTGAGGTTCATATATGTGTGGTACAACAGCAATATACGTCAATAACATAGGCAGTAAGAAAGACCAAACAAAATCAACTTGTACCTGAAGACACCACCTCCCCGAATGGGATTTTCGTGACATGTTGCAGCTTTAAAAGATGAAATTTAAAGTCGGGAGAAATGTACCAACGACGAGCAGCTGGCTTGTTAAAGTTCAACTCTGCCTCTGTTAATGAAGGTACTCCATTAGGCTGGAGACAAATCCACCCGACAAACGCAATGAAAGCAGATTCGGGCCGAAAGAATGAGCGATGAAGAAATATTCGCTTCAATCACCAACTCTCTTAGAGATCTTGAATCAATCCAGAGGTCGCGAGCGTCGAGACGAGAGGAACGCAACATAAAAGATTCAAGAACAGGGCACCCCTCATGATTTTCATAATCACATCATTCCCCGAAGGAAAGTAATCGAAAATAAAGTCGTGAAGGCACAATTTCTTAAGTGAAGGCCAGTGGATGGTAAAATCCGGTAGAAAAGTAGCCTTCGATATTCGCAAGCTCACCAGCGACGTGCAATTGCACATGAATTGTGGTACGACACGATTCGAGCCTCCAAAGACCAACGAAGCGTCCTCCACTTGGCGTTCCGCAGCAAAGCGGAACCACCGATCGAATTCAGTGCGGATGTACAATCCACATGGAACTTCTCTATCTTAGTGGCAGTGCAGAGACTCAGTGCTCCGCTGATCAAAGGAACGATAAGCCATGAGCGGAGAGAGACATCGATGTTCGGGGTGGAGGTCCAAGCCAAACGCCATTGCTTGGACAGCACGCTGGTCTTCACCAGGTCTTTGAAGGGCAAGAAGCAGAAGATATGGTGGATTATGACGTCGGGCAAGGGGCTGATGTTATCATCCTCCACCGCCTCTGTTGGAGAGGCGGAGAGATCGGGGTTGGCGTCTGGCGGCGCCATCTCCCCCGCCGTGAATGGATTTTGAGGGAATTTGGAGGGTTTATGGACAAGATGTTGGTGGATTGACGCAGAAGCCAAATCAAGTCACGCAAATCTACACAATTCAGATTTCGAATATCATCTGTCACGAGATTTGTTTTGTAGCTTTGTTTTAGGAGCATCATTGTAGGGTTATTTTAATAAATGAATCCAAATAATGGCATAAAAATTATTTTATATCTTTTGAGAAACTATGTGAAAAGGGAATGATATTTAGAATGATTTTTTTGTTCGAAAAAAAGAGTTATACGCGTATTTAAGACTCTTTAAACTTTTTTTTTGTCAATTATTTAGTATATGGTTTTGCTTTTCATCTTATATAAGGCAAGAATGTTATTGAAATTCCTGGGCCCAATTGTGAAGTTGAAAGATCCTTTAAATTTGCTTTGCACCAAAGAGAAATTGAAGAATTTTCTACTTAAATGATCCTTATAAGTCAAGACTAGTTAGTATTATTAAGGGAACGAAATATTATCCGAAAAGGTCCTAAATTGGTATTCAATGAATCATGTACCCCAAAATAGTTTTCGTTTCAGAAAATTTTGAAATTGATGTCCTATGATAAATTTGCTCTAAAGTAATTTTGGGGGGAAAAAAAAACAATCCATGACACAAATCTAAGGAATAGTAAATTTGGGTTAAGGGTACGGTACCCATTTGAGATTTTTGGTTAGATGAAACGCAGTTGGGTTATATGTGTTATGGTTTCTAGTTTAGAAATTTTTGCTAGACGAAAATTATTTTGAATTAAATGTATCATGAGGCATCAATTTGGAACTTTTAATGGTCTTAAACCTATTATTAAAAAAAAAAAGGCAATGTTGGATGGATGCCTCCTAATATCAAGCAAAAACCAATTAAAAATTAAACTCTACATGTTCTATGATTTCAAAGGATGGTGTATAATTATCATTTGAATTGATTATGGGTACTATAGGCGCACATGGTAACACTTCTAGTAATAAATTTCTATTCTAAAAGTGCTTCAAGTAGAAATTCATTTGGTAGTGCAATTTCTAAAGCATAAATCAGTTTTGTTACGCAAAATTTCATTTCTACTTCAAAGACAATTTCTACATTTAAGCCAATTTTAGAAGCTAAAAAAAGTTACTTATCTTTAAGGAGTAGAAATTTCTCAATATCAATATATGTCTTATTTCAGCCTCTTTCATTTTTAGTGCCTCTCTCCCAATCATGTCTTCATTGTCGCCGCCTGTTGCCACAACCACCGTCAATAGCCATCGCCCGTTCTTGATCGCCTCCGGCCATCGCCGGCCTCCCCGACCAATGCCACCCGATGCCCAACGACCGCCGTTGCCCCCCGCCGTTGCTCGCCGACAACCACCGCCTACCACCACTATCAGTGACCTCCTCCACCGTCGGAGTAAAAAATAAATAATAAAATATTTTTTAATAATAAAAATTTATTTTTAAAAAAATTCAAAAAATTAAAAATAAAGTAGAAATTTTTTTACCACTCGACAATAATTTTTTGTTTCGAAGTAGAAATTGTTGTCCTGTTATCAAATTATTTTCTCTAATCGAAATCAACTTCTAGAGCATAAGTAGAAAAATTAACTTCTACTCAAAAAGAGAAGTAGAAAAATCAACTTTTGATCGGTAGTTGATTTTTGAAGTAGAAGTGTTGCCATGCGTGCTCAAAAGGAAAGAGAGCATAGTTCATATATAGAGTAAGCCTTCTTCGAAATTCCAAATCTATCAAGCATCGGTAGATTTTATGGGAAAAGACACTTAATTTATAGCGCAAAATAGATATATTAGAGAGAGAGAGAGAGAGAGAGAGAGAGAGAGAAAATATTTTTTCAAGTTACCACATAGGGTTTTGTTTATTTAATACCTATGTTTAGCTTTCTAAGAGCCTTTAAAAACTTACTTTTGTTATCGTTCCTTACCTTTCCTATTTCCTTTACCATAACATAACTAATTAAGAGTCCTATTAAATATTAAGTTTTCTTATTGCGTATATGCATAATTTAATGTGCATCAAAGAAATTGCTTCTATTTATCTATTGTTACTAGGAAGGGGGCACATGTTGCTTGTGTGCAAAATAAAAAATAAAAAAAGAAACTTGTAAGGTTTTGCAAAATCATATTATTCTAAAATGTTTGAATTATTATTGATGGAACGCAATATTGACAAAATAAGAAGAAATTTTACATACATATATGGTAAGAAAAGATGCTTAAAAAAATGTGATTTTCTAAGGAATAATTTCAAATTTTAAAATTGAAGTACGTGAAAGGTAAAAAGTAAAGAGTTGCAGTTCTGCTCCCTTTAGTACGAAAAGCAAAATTATCTCCCATTTTCTTTGTGAGCTTTTGACCCTTAAATGCCTATACGATTACCAAATCAAGCTTAATAAGCATTCTAGATAGTCGATGGATTTCATCTTCTAATTGCGAAGAACAGAAGCATCACAATAAAAAAGTTATTTACCTATCACAAAAAAAAAAATTGTTATCTTCCAATTGATTAGCATATTCACTCCTAATTTATACTACTATTTCCGGACCCATGCACTGCGTGGCTTGATGTCTAGTTTGAGATATAACAATGGACTCACTCGATTAGGTGAATTTATTTTAATTATTAGTGAGGATAAGTTATTTACTAGTACTAGCGAAAGAGAAAAGAAATTCATTGTGAGAAAATTGTGGAAAAGAAGTAAATGTATCAAACAAAATGAATAAATGTTCGAATGATTTGGTCTATGAAAGAACAATGGGATTAGAAAGCTATGTGGTAAGAAAGATTTAGATGTAAATCGTAAATATTGAAATTTACTTAATCACCTTGCTTGTTATTGTGACTATATTTGAACAATGATTTTTTTTGTTTAAGCAAATTTTCAATCGAACCCTACCAATCTGAAAACCGGCGGTAAGAAAAATTCAAATGGAAATGAAATTGATACCACTTTTAATCGGTTCGATTTAATTTATCCACTTTTTCTTGTCGGAGATTTATCCATTTGCAAAATATTATGAAGACCTCTGGTTCTTCAATATGGAGGACGCATCAATCCGTTTCGTCCAAACTAAGAAAATTCGTCTCCTTAAAATCCGAACGGGACAAATAAGATGCTGAATACAGACTAAACTAGTTATTCGAGCATCGCAGGGATTGCTCGGGAGCTTGGCCAAGACCAGTGGCACTTTTGCTCGTTTTACAATTTGCATCTAATTTTTTTCTTTGCTCGTTGTTGATGCTCTTCTTCGCTTGTTGGGTGTATTTCCCACTTTCGTCGTAAAAAATCAACCTGCTACTTCAAATCCTCCGGATCAAGAAGTCCGACAAAATCAAGGAGGAATACAGTGAGTTCCTACTGCCTTGGAAGTATTTATAAAACTTCTCTGAGTTTTGAAAGCTCTCATTTCCCCATCTAAATCTAAATCTTGGAGCCCTCTCCCTATCTAGATCTAGATCTGGAAGTTCATTAGAGGCCCTATGTGCTCATCATTCCCCTCCCAATCTAAATCTAGATCTTAGAGCTTGTTCAACCTATTTTTAGCATCTCTGTACATAGTGTTGACGAATCTACTAGAGAAAGGGATTGCGATGTGTGCTCACTAATGACAATGCGAGATTCGGTGATTGGCCGAGATTCATTCTGTTTTGATGTTGAGAGAGTTTCGTTCTTATAGATGAGAGTATGCACTCCCATTTAGTAGGAGTGTCACTTGGAGTAATCTCGAGTCCCTGTCCATATGCGGCACGAAGATCACGGATAAAGTGATGCACGACATCTTGAAGGGTGGCCCTGTTATCGAGTACCTTAGGTTGGAGGAATGCCGCAGCTTGAAGCATAACGTCAAGCTTTGTTCTAGAAGTTTGAGGGAAATTGTGGTCGATCGCTGCTTTTGGTATGCACTTGCTGAGGGTTTCCCTCTGGGTCGTTCGGTATGATGAAGCAGCTGGTAATTGAAGCCTCATCCTTGACTGAAGCTGAGTTGAAGTTCTCTATGAGAAGGCAAACTAATTGTTCTGTTCAGAATTGGTTAGAGTCTTACAGAGGGTCCTGCAGCCTGGTTGAGGGACTGCTTCAGAAGCTGCAGAACCCGGCCAAGCTTTTGATTGGTAATTGGCTCCTTCGGGTGAGCAAATTGTTTAATTCAACCAATTCGGGTTCATACTTATGGACAGTTGATGGTCCCTCTTCCTGGAGTTGAGGAAGTTCATACTAAATTTTACCACACTGGAATCTGCCTCACATGCTTTGCTACTCTGCATCATGTCTAGTGCTGCAAATGTACATTGTGCCTTCGAATAACTACCAAAAGACCAGGGAGAAAAATAGCTGGCGTTGGGTCAGTCTATATCTTCTCAATAGTGAATAATCATGATTCCAGAATATAAACTCTGTTATTTCAACAATCGAAAGCCTTGGCATCACTCAATCTGTCGTTCAGGTGGGAAACGAAATAGTTCTCAAACATAAACGTCGCTGGTTTTTTTGCAACTGTATTTGAAAAGAAGAGTGAATTATATTTATTCTTACATGTTGCCTCTTCATTGTTGGATGTGCTTAGGATATATCACTTGCGGCAGAGGTTGAAGGTGTGCCGTTTTCTTTGCCTAATTGCAAGTCTCCATGCGACAAAGGTCTTGGTGTCCTGTCGTGGAGTCTTGTGGCCCTCCCGAAAGCCAATGATGATCCGATTGAACTGTATCACTTCGCCTGAAACAGGCCTACTTCATCTGTTAATGAGGGCTCCATAAATATTTGAACTTGTTCACTGGTTGGAGCCCGTTCATTGGTGCTTCCCACTGTTCGCTTGTGCATCCGACCGCAAGCATTTTGCTAAGAAACACCCGGAGCCTTTATTTTCCCCAAGCTCTCCCGCCACAAGATTGTAACCTCGCCGTCATGTCCTCAAGCGGTCATCCGTCGTCCATTGTCGTCGATCGGGCCCTTGCCAAGTCTTGTATCTCTGTCCTTCTTTTGTCCTCCTGGAGCTATGCTTGATGCGACGAGCGGCATCACCGGTCGGTCACGCCAAATCCGGGTCGCCAAAGGCGAGGCAACCCACCGGCCTGGGCTCCACAACATTGGATTTGACGTCTACAACTCATCCAAAAAGATGGAAATAGAGAGAGTTGTGTGCTTGGGTTGGCGTGCCGGGTTGCCAAGGCTGGTCATTGGCAAGTCGCAAAGGCCTTGTGGGATAATTATCAAACAAGTCTTAAAGCTATCACTTATGTTAATTTAGTCCTAAATTTTTTTAATTTGGCCAATTTAGTCCTACTATTTTTGAAGATTTGCTAATTTAGTCTTAAACACTTTAATGATCAATGTAGTCATTTTGATTAATTTTGGTTAGGAATTGTTGGAATATATAAATATTAAACCACACCTTCTTCTAATAGCTTAAGCTTTTGGAGCGGTTGGTCGTGGTTTCATAAATCTTTCATGGTATCGGAGCGGGAGGTCCCGAGTTCAAATCTTTCCAGGCCCCTATTTGCCTCCCCATTTAATATTTCCACGCTTAGTTCTAGGCGGAAAGACCGGACTAAGCGTGAGAGGGAGTGTTGGAATATATAAATATTAAACCACACCTTCTTCTAATAGCTTAAGCTTTTGATATTTCCACGCTTAGTTCTAGGCGAAAGGAACCGGACTAAGCGTGAGAGGGAGTGTTGGAATATATAAATATTAAACCACACCTTCTTCTAATAGCTTAAGCTTTTGGAGCGGTTGGTCGTGGTTTCATAAATCTTTCAGGAATCATTGATACCGCATTCGATCAACGCCGTCCATCTTATGTGGCTTAGTCGGGGCAAACTTTGAATAATTTTTTTATTTTTATTATTTTAACTTATTTTTGTTTTTTATTTTATTTTCTTTCTTTTTTTTTTCTAGGCCGGGGTCGCAAAGCTTTCGTCGGCCCGGGTGAGGGTGGCAGCCTAGCCGCATCTAGCAAGGGCTCACAACACACTTGCTATGGCCGATGAGGACGTCGTGACCCAAGACCTCCCGGGACACGGTGAGGCCGCAACCCTCCACCCCGGGGCCGATGACTTGGGTGGAGGGTCGCAGCCCTTGCTTGTTGGCCACCAACTTCTTTGGCTCGATGAAAAAAAAAGTAAAACATAAAGAAATCTATATATAATTAATTGGCTTATGACATCTTTGCAAGAAAAAAGCTAAGTATTTGCCTTTTTTTTAACTTGTAGGATTCAAAAGCAAATCCATTACCATTTTGCAATGTGGACTTTGAATCAATATATAAATAGGGCAGTGAAATATGGCAGATGTTGCTACAATTTCTTTTTTTTTTTTAATCCAAACACGTTGCTCCGTCTTTACTTTTGCCGGTTGTGGCGGATTACTCCAAGGGACAACCGGGAAATCGAACACGTTAATTCAATGGTATAGTAGGAGCCAGGAGATCGGTTGAGTAATTGCTGCCACTTTTGTAAGTCTTGATCATAGGGTTTTATAGAAACCTGAAGAGGACGTCTCCAAGGGTGGCTCCGGCGGCCATTGAGAGGGCGGTAGCGGCAGTGGTAGGGCGAATCGTTATGTCGGTAGTCGTCTTAGCCAAATTATGTTAATGACAAGTGGACTCCATTGTGCAAATTGAAATCCCACTGTATAAAGTGCACAAGTGTAAAGATCAAAACCATAATTGTTATTTCAAAAACAAAGATTAGGCGTGCCAACAAAACAGCCATCAGATGAAATGCTTGACCATCTGAATCAAACGTACTTCAGGCAACATCAAGTTCCATAATACCCAAATGGTAGAAAAGCTGGTCACATTATGTTATATTAACACCTCTCTACTACCGCTATTTTAATTCTTCATCCTCACTTGAAATCTCTATGCATTATTTCACTGGGGAGATTGGATTTTCACTGAAATCTTTAGAAATATTTGGAAGCTGATAGCTACCTTAATTCACAACTTTTAGATTTTTCCCGTATAAGAGTCATGGCGACGGTTTATGCTAAATTCTACAGACACGGCATGTCACTAATAGTTCTATTAATATTTATGATCAACACAAAAGGCAAGGTGGTGTGAACGAACAGATGAAATTAGAAGGGGCACCCAAGTATCCAAATTCACAGTAGAAAATGCAAGTTCCGCCGTAGAATTATCAGAATACAGAAATCTGTTGAACTTACTCATCTCCATCGAAACTCTGGGGAGAGATTATTGAGAAAAATGAACTTAAAATGGGGTTAGACACGAATTGCTTCCTTATAACTGAACAAATTGGGTAATTTCTTAGATGAAATACTTAACCATCTGAATTTCTTTCTGCTTGTAGCCACACTTCTCATAGAATGCTTTATTCTCATTGCTGCAGTCAAGAATCACCTTATAGCAACCCATAGATTGGGCATGATCAGTGAGAAAAGAAAGAACCTTCTTCCCTAACTGCATCCCCCCTAGAATCACAATCAACGACCACGTCTTCAATATGGCCAACCTTGCCGCAGTTCCTTATAAACTTCTTCTCGATGAACACACTTCCAGTGGCGACGATCTTTCCACGACTAGTATCCTCTATCACACAAATCACATGGTCACAGCCTAGAGAGCTGAGTTCTTGGAACCGCTTTTGGAAATCGTCGTCGGAGATAGCATCGCAAACTGTCAGTTCCTGCAGTAGCTCTACAAACCCTTTGCTTTTGTCGGAGATCTCTAGTTTCCGAACTTGAAGATTACATGCTTCATTTAGTGGGACCCCAGTCTGCATTTCCTGAGATGGCAGCTTCCGTTTACACCAACATCGTTCACATCGACAAGGAGAGAATTAGAGTTCATAGAGTCAAAGAAAAGAACATGGAAAGCATTTAGAAGCTCCACCATGTTATTAAAGGTAAATCACGCATAAGACACTTAGCATTCTCTATCTAAGCAAGCCACCTTGCCCAGACTTGTAGTGGCCAAATCTGCTGAGCTCTAAATCATAAAGCAAAATATAAATGCGATTCACTTTTCTGCCTTCTTCTACCAAACTAATATTAATGCAAATGCGACATCAGTTACTTCCTAGTGAGTCTGTTCGCAAAAGATAAAAACAAGAGGAGGAGGAGGAGGAGGAGGACGAGAACTTGCTAATGAGGCTAAATTAGTATGTACGTACTCAATACAAAGAGGAAAAAGAAGCAGTTCTATAGAGTCCTTTGTTTGCAGAGTGATATTCTCACTTTAAATTACAAACTTGGAAAGCAGAATCGAAGAACCTATCTACAGCCTGGCAACAATTACGGCTGAAAAAGAGAGAACGATGAACAAGTTTCCTTGGCTTTGTCATTTATCAAAACAGCTTATTAAAGCTTCAAATAAAACTCCAACTAAGAAAATGCCATTAGTTGCTTTCTTTGGTGCACAGTAGGTATCTGTAACGATGTTTGGTGTTAAAAAACGACACCATTCTCCATTGATACATCGGAAAACAACATCTGCGGTGCTTATTAGTCAAAAACTCACAAATGGAGTAGTTCTTTCTCAAAGCATAAAACATCTCAAAAGATTTTTCTTACCTGGACTTAGTTCATGTCTAGGATATGGCAGATAATCCTATGAAACATACACTCCAGATAAGCCATAGAATACTATCTTGACACTGGCTGCATATTTTGGACACAGTGCCCATGATGACCACACAACAACAGGAACAACTTTTGCCAACACTCGTTAAGTGATTTGCTGGCATTCGTAAATGCCAGTAGAATTCTTGCAGGCAAAAAGGAAGAATGAAGTTCAAAGCGATGTTGAGAAAAGCTTTACTGCTAATTGTCGCAATGCTGTTAAAGACATCCAAAAATGCCAGCAAAAGTTCTCTCTTTAGAGGCATTTGAGAGTGGCATTTGAAAATGCCGCGATTTGTATTTCTCGTAGCAAAAATTGTAAGTGCCAGAAAAATTCATCGCAAATAGTCCCTGAAAACATTGCTTCACTGCGAATTACCTCCCGCTTAAAACTGTGAGGTTGAGACAGTGAGCCAAGATTACGAAGTTTGCAACAACTCATCAAAGACACACTGAGCTCCTGAACTCCTAAACAGCCGTAATAGTATCGAAAGATTCAACCCAAAAAGCAGAGGAAATCGATGGATGACAAAAGCCTCATATCAACTCATGCATCAATGCCAGACACAACAGCAATCTAGCGCTTTTCTTTTCTAGAGTGTGATAGAGCCTAGCCATCGCGTGACTTCTAATCACGCTAGCGAAGAAGTCCAGGGGCATAAAGCTTATCAAAGTCAGTCGAAATTCCCAGAATCGCACGACACCCAACGCTATCTTGCGCTTTCAATTCAGGAGGAGCAAAAAAGATTACGCAATCACAACGCTCGTAATAATCACAATCACAAACCAGAAGAACGAGAGAGTACCTTGGGCTCGGATTTAATTGTTGTTCCCTGCTCTCCCAATTCGAACTCGGCAAGTGATTGATGAAATGCCAGCGAGAGACAAAAGGAAGCAAAAGAGTCCGAGATTTGCTGTGCCTTGTGCGGATGGGATGCCATTTATGCTAGAGAGACTAGCTATGTCAGTTGCAGAAATGCTTGATGCCCGCTTGGAGTTCACAGGTTTAGGCCCTGCATAAGACCATCTAAAGGTCATCAGGCATCTAAAAAGATCTTCTTAGATTTCTGATAGTGATTCTCACGAAGTAATGTTACTGCTGACTGATCGTCTCTTACTGATTGAGCATTCTATTAGAGACTGTGCGCGCCCTACAAGGAGAGCATTCTATTTCCCACATTTTCTATTACTGGCCAAGCGCGTACTTGAATGACAATCTGATCGAGAGGGGTGGAGGGAGGAATTGGACAAAGCAAAGAGACTAGGAGGATAAGGGGAGCTGCCTACCAGTAGTTCTCGTTATCATTCTCACTGGAAAAATCTGGAGAGGAGATTTTTTCTCCAGAAACATCTGAATGCTTCGCTCATCATACTGTCTTCTGTTACACTTGTAATCCTCAGAGTAATGAAGAACATTTTGAGTGCAATGTAGTACTTGAGCCAATCCTGAATGCTTTCTGTTAAGATCTTAAGTTACACTTGTAATCCTCGCCTGAAGTAAGCTTTCGTGCATCCACTCCCCCTCGAGGCCCCATAGTTGAAAAAAAAAAAAAATTTACTCGAGCTAAATGTATAACATTCTTATGCTGGCGTCGTGGTGGCAAGGTTGTTGTCTTGGGACTGGAAGATAATACAGTTTTACTGCAGGATGTCGAAGTAAGTTTTCCATGTTGTTACTGAAACGTTACCCTCTTTACTTCTCAACTAGAAATTCCTCCTGCAACAGTCCTTTATCATCACAACACGTTCTCCTCTAATCTCTCTAGGGAAAGAGTCTGAATTGCTCAAAATCTGCATGATGCAATGCAAACAGCAAACTTGCTCAGCGATCATTCAGCTGCCAATGGAGATGACAAGCCATTTTCATTTGTCATAGCTGTCAATGTCAAGTTAACAATGGATTGCTAGATAAGTCAATCTGAGCAGGATAAGATTAAATAATAAAATTTATTAGAAAAATCTATTCGAACATGACCCATTTGTTAAATAGGTCAACAAATTACAAGAGATGTGGAGTCAGATTGGTGGGATGGATGATGTGGAGTCACTCGCTGTTCGGTTGTGGCGAATGATCGAAATGAAAGTCCGGAACAGCGTGAACGTACGGATGCGCATCTTGTTGCTTTGGGGATTGTGAAGGCTTTAGATGGTTTCGGTTTCGAGCCGATACATACTCCCGGGAGATTGATTTATCTCGTAGAAACAGTGAACTTCATTCATCGAGATGCTGAACACACGCACACACACATACATACAAAATCCCAGTTCATGGGTTTGAGACAAGTCGGGCATAAAGTCGCCTCTACTAATGTCATGAGCAACCGTTGGCAGCCACTGTATCCAAGTTCTCGCATGTTCGTTAGCTCTCTTGAATCATCTTGTTATCTTTGAAATTAATTAGCTTGTTACCTTTTGTTTGTAACATCACTTGCTGTTTATTTTATCTTATAGACTGTGAAACTCTTCCGTGAGATATCTTTCGGTGATAGTGCATTTCATGTGAGATGATGAGTTTAAAGTTTGATTTAGATTGTAGTCATGCATACGCTCGATTATTAGATTCTAAGATCCCGGTGTTGTCAATATGCGATTATTCTGATGTCAATTCACTGTTGGTCTAAATCTTAAATCGTAGACGTTGGGCGTTATATGGTCAGCATTTTATTGAGTGGTTAATTTCACCGTTGGAAGGCTTTCTGGCTGTGAAGTTCCTTTTGGGGACAAAAGGATTGGTAGTTGTATCCTTATTATTCTTTCGGAATTAATCCTACTCGTTGAACTTTAAAATGATTAAATGTTGGCGTGCCCTCATGAACTTGTAGAGAAGTAATATCTTGCTGAAATAAGATGGAAATAATTTACTAAAAGCGTACGAATTTGTCTAGTTAAATTATTAAGCTTAGTGAATTGATTGATGTTGCGAATTTTAGTCGGATCGGGTTGTGGCTCATGTATGCATGTTTGCAAAAGCAGGAAATATTGATTGCTTTGTGACTAGATCAAATTCACATTCAAGCAATCCTCACTCATCGTAATAACATGTATCTCATCTCATAATAACACATATCTCCTTGAGGTGAAGTCTCACCTTGTGTTGTCTTCACAAGCCCCCAATTGATACCGTGTGAGTTGTGACTTCTCCGGTCGATAGACAATGCTGTTATTTTTGGTTTCTTAATAACATCGGAATAGTATAAAGTTGCTGGAGACAGGAGTTAATGAATGATTCCGATGATGATCTTTCTGTTTCCGATCCACAAAGCGGAGCAAGGGATATCCATATGACACAAAAATGTCATTGATCAAGCGCATAACTCCATGTTTTGCTGCTCGGATTCAAGAGAACCCTAGGCTTTTGAGCTCTTCTCTTCAAAGACTTGGCGGAGTTTCTTCCTTTCCATTGACATCTCCCGATGACATACACCTCACCGACAGCTTGCATTCGGGTATTTTTATCTCAATATTGTACTCATGGGCTTCAAAAGAGGGAGTATGTAAAGCTTGTAGTTGACACCGATTGAGGACCTCTTTTGATTGGCTTCAAATTAGATCCCTCGCTTTCCGAATTCTCGTAGTTCCAAATGGGTGCCGAGGTAAATGGATTTCTCGGTAACACTTTAAAGAATCCACCAACTCGTGTTGTAGCAATAGGATAGTCCTGATATCAAATCAGCACCGAAGCTCCTCATAGTATTCATATCGGGAAAAGCAATGGTATCCCGCAATTATAGTATTCCATTTACTCCCTCCATGTTAGATCTCATATCATCTCTCTCATGGGATTTGCTTGAAAAGAGTTGATGAAGTTTAGTAGCTGTTTTTCTTTTTAAGATTTTCGAGACATCGGAAAGTGAAGCAAGGCAAAAGTTAACTTTGAAAGTTAATTTTTAAAAGCGGAGCTTGATTATGTTTTATAACAGGTGGAGCAATTTGATGAACTTGCCATTTCGAAAGAGAAAAATTTAGGAAAGCTTCATAGAATGAAAGACTTCGGGAGAACTCTATACGAATTGCGGTAGATGGCTTATATGGTGTAATTTGGTTTCCGATCCAATGACCGAAGACTGGCCTACACTCTTTAGAATCTAATTGTAAATGTCATGCTAGTAATAGTCGCTATCTTTGTTCTCTTAGCTTTTGTTTGGTAAGTCATTTGTCGCTTATCGAGAAAAGATATTTAATACTTTCCTAGGCATAATTTATTTGAAAAAAGGTTGAAATTTACCCTAAAAGCAGTCCAATCTTGGAAGAACTGAAAATCATTTCGTCTACGCTTTGGTCCGATTTTCAGATGTGCCGACTTATTTTTGTAGTGATGATGATTCTTCTGCAGTGAGCTTGCTCAATTTCAGAGTTGGAGTCACCATGGAAATCTCCCCGATTATATGCTTGTTATTCGAATAAGGATGGTTCTTTGGAAGGGCCGGCATCATACATTGTCCGGGGCCCGTGTCGTAGGTGTTGTCTACCGTGGTCATTCGGCGATGCATGCAGGTGGTATTTTCTGCCATAGAAGAAATCCCCTCTCTTTTCTTTTTGACATTTTCAGCATACACACCAAAATGAATGCACGCAGATCTCATCTCGTCTTTCAATTTATTGAACCATTCTCCATGCGACGCAGTCTTGGTGTCTGTCGTGGAGTCTCGGTGGCCCTCCCGAAAGCCATGATGATCCGATTGAACCGATCGCTTCACCCGAAACAAGCCTACTTCATCCGTTTAGTCAAGCAACACTTGTAGGTAATTTACGTACTTGATACGTGGGTCTTCATGTATCATGGGATGCCAGGGATAGTCATTGCTAGAGTACTACTCTTCAGCAAGTCCCGATCGTATTGTGCGTGAATTTTGTTGGCATAACAATGATTCACTCTAGTCCTCCGGGTCCTCTCTGGTTTAAATTGTCTTTGATACTTTTAATTCTCGCACCCTGTGAACAAAGGACATCTCGATCGTACACTTTTATCGTGTCTAAAATGAATCGTGTTTTACTCTTTCCTACTCTTCTTACAAAGAGTAGTGTCCGACTTTATGCATTTCGCCAACTCTTATGGGATTATTCTAGTTACTTAAAGTTGCTGATGGTGTCTTGGTTTTTTCCAGGAATTTTTGGTCTTACAGAGGGAATGCTTCATATGCTGCATGAAGCAACAAGAAGTTGATAATTGGCTTCATAACAAGAAACCTGATTTTCTTTTTTGTTCCAGCCCACCACCACCACCACCCACCCCCTCTTTTAACTTCGTAAAGCATGAGGTGAGAAGCCACAGAAAGAGAAAATCAAAGTCATTTTGGAAGTCTAGGGCGAGCATTGGTCACATTTCCGAAGCGAGAAATTTTGGAACGTAATTGTTTGTAGAACGATTTCAAAACAAAATCCGTTTAGTTCACAATTGTATATTTCTACTTCTGAAATAACTTTTTACTTCAAAAATTATTTTTGGGGGAGTTTTGAGAAGTTAAAAAAGAAAGTTACTTCTCGATGAGAAGTCATCCATTAGCCCTTCCTTTTCCTCTGTCTCGCGCGGCTGTCCTCTGTCTCTCTCTTCGCTCGTGGGTTCGCTCGTCTGTCCTCTGTGCGAAGGTCGACTGCGAAAGGTTCACTCGTCTGTCTTCGCTCAGAGGGTTCGCTTCTCACTCTTTGCTCGAAGGGTTCGCTTCTCTCTCTTCGCTCGTTCGCTCGTCTGCGAAGGTCGCCTCTTCGCTCGTCATCAAAAAGTTACGAGAGCACCTCTCTCTCTTCGCTCGCTCTCTGTACAAGTGACCCACCGCGAAGCTGAATCTCCCAACCGCAAAGCTCGACTTCAATCTTCGGCGAGAGATTACCAACTCAGATCTGCTGGAGGTTAGGGTTTTCTCCAATGATATTGTTTACCCTGCCTTGGGAAATAAATCTGTCATTATCCCAATTTTGCCATTGCCATTAGCATTTTTGTGAGTTTCAGTTTTGCTGCCATGTATGGAATTGCTGTGGCTGCCCTTGGTATGCCTAGTACCATTGCCACTAGATTGGCCATAGATGCATGCGACAATGCTGGAGGTATTGCTGAGATGGCTGGCATGAGTCACAGAATTCGTGAGAGAACTGATGCCCTTGACGCTACTGGCAATACAACTGCTGCCATTGGAAAGGTACAGGCAATCCTCGCATATGAATATAGCAACAGACACTGTCCTGTTGTCGTTTTAGTAGCTTGTCTTGAAAAAATCCGTAACATAGCAGAGGAAACGTCGTCTCTGTGTAGAAATTTTTTTGTGAGTCCATGTTCATATCATCCAGAGTGTGCGCACATTGGCCAATAATTTTTTTTTACCACCTTTCATGACTAAATATATAGGTGAATTGTGCAAGTGTTTTTGGATTCTTGCTGGTGTGGCATGACGTTTGTCTAAAATCACATTTTTTTCCTTGATGTGCTGCCTTTAATCTATCATTATTAATATTAGCCCTGTTGTCAAATTCTACTTACCTGTTATTTGAATCTTAAATTTGATAAACTTTTCTCTTTCTCCTGGTAGTAGGGATTCGCCATTGGATCAGCTGCCCTGGTGTCTCTCGCTCTGTTTGGTGCATTTGTGAGTCATGCAGCAATTTCTACCGTTGATGTCCTGACACCAAAGGTCTTCATCGGTTTGCTCGTGGGTGCCATGCTTCCTTACCGGTTCTCTGCTATGACCATGGAAAGTGTGGGAAGTGCAGCATTGAAGATGGTTGAGGAGGTCCGCAGGCAGTTTAACAGCATTCCAGGGCTCATGGAGGGTCATGCAAAGGCTGACTATGCTAGATGCATCAAAATTTCAACTGATGCATCTCTCAAGGAGATGATTCCACCTGGTGCTCTTGTTTCTGGTGCTCAGTTAATTCTTATGGAAATAAGATGCGTATCTGTTTTGATAGTTTAAGTTGCTCAAGGTATAGCTCTTGATAGACTGCTTGTTCAGAAGATGTTGTAGTTTCTTCGTTGTTGAACAAATCTGTAGGTAAACTAGGTTTGCTGATTAATGCTCTTATCATCATCTCTATGACAATGTTGGAGCTTCACATCGGTTCGTATCATTTGATTGTGGTTTTTCCTTGATGAAAATTATTCGTTGGCCTTGGTTTTAAACAGATTGCAATTTCAACATCCCACACTGGGGGAGCATGGGACAATGCGAAGAATTACATTGAGATATGCAGTTGCTCCAGCTGTTTGAAAGTTAGAATATACTTGTCTGTGGTTATTCAGTGACCTGCTAAGTAAAGTTGTGTGGCTTCATAGATCTTTTTCCTTAATATCTTGAAATTCGCTTTCAGGCTGGTGCTTCGAGCATGCGAGGACCCTTGGCGCTAAAGGATCGGAGCCTCACAAGACTACTCTTATTGGAGATACCATTGGCAATCCTCTGAAGGACACTTCAGGCCCATCGCTCAACATCCTCATCAAGCTAATGGCAGTGGAGTCGTTCGTGTTCGCTCCCTTCTTTGCTACTCACGGTGGTCTGCTCTTCAAGATTTTCTGAGGGAAGGAAATGGATGACTTCCCTTTTGTACCAGCAGCATCGTCATCAACTCAATTTGGCCTTGGCATATATTTCCTTGTTGGTTTTCTATAGCTTTAGTGATTCTGATTGCTAAGGATGGTGCATCTATTTCCTTGTTGGTTCTCTATAGCTTTAGCGATTCTGATATCTAAGGATGATGATGACGATTATGAATGTTACAAGTTTATGTTATTATGGGAATGCCTACTTGAGTTTTAAGGCTGAACCTGGCAATTTTTGAATTATGGACCGGCGGATTCTTCACTTTTAGTGTACTCATCATGTTTTCCTCATTGGAAAGAATAATTATCGACCATGAAATGTGGAGTTTCATTTTTCAGCTGATGATCGTTGTTGGTATTCTTTAAATTTTGCTATTGATGTTCTTGGAATGTTTTGAGTCTATGTTCATACCTCATCCTGTACTGAGATCATCTCACACCAGAGGAAAGATTAAGTGGAAGTCTCTGTCCAAATGTCTTCAATGGGGGACACGCTTCTCGAGTATTTCATGAGCATGCAAAATCCTTATTTTTCTGGACGTTACTAAAAACTTGCATCGTCAAAAGGGAGCAACCACAACCACCCTTTGTCTTTTTCTCTGAGAAACACAAGACTGATCCTCAGACATGATGAATGTCGATGCTACTGCTTTGATGGAGCTTCTGCATCTTTCCTTTGATCTGTGTTGACAGAGAGCTGAAAGTTTTACCCAATCAGGCATGCTCCAAGAACGATGCAGGTACTAGGAAATTGAGGTAGCCCCCACATACCGACTCCTTCTGCTTCAACGAAGTAAAAGAAGCATGAGCAGGACCCATAATTTGGTCCGCATTTACATAAATAATTAAATGACGAATTATACTTAAATTAGTCAATATTTGCATTTATGTTTTCTTGAATAACATGCATTTTAGCGTAGAGTCAATAATTTTTCATAGAATATTATATGTTAATAATATTCCGGAAGTAGACATTTTCAACCGTTACCAAACGAATTTTTATTCAAGAAGCAGAAATTTTATCCTGTTATCAAAGGCGTTTCTCGATCAAAACTCAACTTCCGGCGAAGTTAATTTTTTTAACGTCTGCTTCTAAAGTGGAAATAGAAAAAGTGCCTAAATCCTTAATCTTCCCCATTCTCTCCTGCCACAGTATTGTTTCATGACATGGTAGGCTTCCTCGAAGCTCCACTACGGACCGCCATTGACGATGCCTCGCGTCGACTAGCTGTCGCCCATTGCCATTGTACCTCGCGATCGTGTCTTCAACCAATTGCTCGCTCCATTGTTGTTTATCGGGTCCTTGTTGAACCTAGTGTCTCTGTCCTCTAGAGATGTGCTGATGTGGCCACTACGGCTACCAACAAGATCACGGGTCGCTCGCACCAAATCTAGGGTCGCCCAAGGCAGGCAACACCAGATATGGGCTCGCCGACATTGGAATTAACGTCTAGAACTCGTCCAAAAAGTTAGATACAGAGAGAGTTGGGGGTTGGGGCTCTGGTCAATGACTCAAGGTGTCGTTTGGGGTTCCGAGATTGGTCGATGGCAAGCGGCAAAGGCACTACATTTTAAATTTATTATATTCGTACCAATTCAAGTACTAAACATAAAGGGTGACGTTTTTCGGTTCCGTCTAATCCTATACAGGAAACGAGAATCCAGGCGGTCTAATGGAACCTATAGAGTTCAAAGGAGAGAATGTCTCAAACTCCATGAGAGGTGAAGGAGACCCAAAAAAGCCACTGTTCTCCATATCAAAGAATGACCAGAAGGCAATGCCTCCAAACCATCACGGACGACAGCGTTTTAAACTCCAACACAGTCGAAAAAGATGATCCAGCACCAGCAGGAGCCCTACTTTTAGCTCTTCCTCGGTCAGAAGAACCATGAGGAGATTTTGGGAATCACTCGTCATTCATCGATTTTTTCACCTTTCAGTGAAGAAGCACTAGAGAGAGAGAGAGACAATGAGGGACAGAATGTGCGTGACAGAGAGACAAAAATGGTCGGCAAGTGGAGTGTGCGATGTAGTTTATATGGGTTTGGGGGCTTATGCCGACAAGGTGCGGGGAAAAATCCTAGGAGAAACAGTAAGGCAATGAGGTGAGGACATGACGGCAAGGTACAACGAACCCGACAGATCAGAATGGACTACACGCGATTGCTTGAGGACATTGAAGGGGTCACAGCACTCAGCCTGCCCTCAGTATGGCTTGCAAGGGCCTAGATAAGGGTCCGGCCCTAAGCAGAGCGAGGGCCCCGATCCTCGCCTAGGGGAGCCATTGGCTTTGTTGGCGTTGTGAAGAAAAATAAAATAAAATAATCAACAAAAATTTCTAAAAATATAAAAAATTATTATTTATGTCGGTGCTAATCATGTCATGTAGGACAGTCGGTGTTAATTAGGTTGTCACGTTAGGATTTTAGGCCAAAATTAACCAAAAGGACTAAATTGGTAATTCATTAAAAGGTTTAGGATTAAATTGACACAATTGAAATGTTTAGGACTGAATTGGTAAATTATTAAAAGGTTTAGGACTAAATTTGCCAAATTGAAAGGATTATGGCTGAAATTTGTACCAATGCAATAAATTTTGGACTTCTTAAATAATTTTCCCACGTATGGTGAAGCTTCGGAGCAGTTCCTTTGATTGAGTTCGTGAGAGAGCAAAATGGGGAAAATAAGGAAAAGGAGAAGTGGATAGCCAAATTAAGTATGTTAATGACAAGTGGACTCCATTGTGCAAACGAAAATCCAACAGAACAGAGTGCATAAGTTAAAATGATCAAAACCATAATTGTTCCTGTAAAAACAAAGATGAGGTGTACCAACAAATAGTGATTGGATGAAAGACTTGACCATCCGAATGAAACGTACTTCAGGCAGCATTAGGTTCAATACCTGAATGGTGGGAAAGCTGGTCACATTATGCTATATTATCTCCTCTTTTATTCTACTACCGCTATTCTAATTCTCCATCCTAAATTTGAATCTCTATGCACTATTTCACTAGGGAGATTAGAATAGTTCTTTTTACAGATATCCAGAAGTAATTGGAAGCTAATAGCTACCCTAATTCACAACATTTAGTCTCCGTACAATGCTAAATTCTACCGAAACGGCATGTCACCTGATAGTTAGATTTTATACTTATGATCAACACAAAAGGCAAGGCATTGTAAACGAACAGATGAAACTAAAAAGGGCACCGAAGTATCCAAATTCAAAGTAGAAATATGCAAGTGTCGCTGTCGAATTATCGAATACAGAAATCTGTTGAACTTACTCATATCAAAAGGAACTCGGGGAGAGATTATTGAGAAAATGAACGTAAATTTGGTTTAGACATGAATTGCTTCCTCATAACTAAACAAATTGGGTACATTCTTAGATGAAATACTTAACCATATGAATTTCCTTCTCCGCTTGAAGCCACATTTCGATAGAATGATTTATTCTCATTGCTGCAGTCAAGAATCACCTTATAGCAACCCACAAACCTGGCATGATCGCCGAGGAAAGAAAGAACCTTCTTATTGGACGTTAGGCGAGTAGAAATTCTAACTTGTTGATTTTCGGATTGTCTACCTCTCTTTGCATATTACTTTTGCTGGTTTGATTGACATCATTGAGAGTGGGATTCATGGACTTAATGGTTGGATCGTTGAAATTGGACGTTGATTAGTGGTGGCCGAGAGAGCCGAGCTTCGGCTTAGGCATGTCTCTGTCGAATTGGTTTTGCACGTCGTATCTAACCGCTTGATTGACGCTCTTGAGGGTTTAATTCGTGATAATGGTGGGCTGCTCGTCAAGGTGGACGGTGATTGGTGGTTGGCCGTGCGAAGTTCTTGTCATTGACAATTTGGACGGGTGAAGGACCCCCGAATTGATTCGCATGTGGTTATTTTGAGTTGTACAAGGAATTATAGGTGCTGGATTAAAGGAATTCAAGGCCGGTTGGGCAAGACGACGATGTATTCATGTGAGAAAGTCGGCGATGGCGTTACATGGGTGAGCAGATGATCTTGATGCTTTTGCTTATCGTGGTTGTTGCCAAATTGATCTTGCCCTATTATTGCGGTTGATGTCTTGTTTGCTTGGGTGATTGACATTTCTAATGGTTGGCTAGCTAGATCTATACTTGCTGAGCTTTTAGCTCACTCTCATTGTTGAACTCTTTTTCATATACCTTGGTTTCTGTGTCTTCGGATGATAGTGGCGGTCTTTGAAGCATGCCGATGGTGACTGTGCATAGTATTCTAGAGTAGATTTTTCTTTTGGTCCTCCCAATGTAAACTTTTGATTTAAAAGGATGCTGTATATAAAGGTTTTATAATCGAGATGACTTTGTTACGTGTCGATGAATGTTTGTTTATAATAGGTGTCGATAGTGAAACCCTATGAGGCCATACACTTTAGGCATGCCTACCCTATTGCATGCACTTGTATGTTGGCGATCACTTGTTTAGATAGTCTTCCGCATGCGCCATATACTACATATGTAATAACATATTAAAGCGAGCACGTGCTTAGTGATTGGCGGGTGTGGGACGTCACACTTGGTTAGGCCCTTCTCTTAAATAATGAGGGCACTTCAAGTTCTTGTTTGAAATAAGATTCACTTCGGCATTTACTTGAGAAAATGAAGGCACTTTAGGTAATTATTTGAGCAAATAAGAATACTTCATGCTCTTATTTAGAAAATATAGTTATAGTCCCTAAAAACCCTCAAATTTAAGTAATTTTACCCTGAATGTTTTTTTTAATTCAAAAAAATCATCAAACTTTAGACCTAGTGTTAAATCTACCCGCAATTCCTTGTCTAAAAAAGTTTTCCATTTTATGTCCTGTCTCAAATTTGCCCGGAACAATGGCAAGAACCTTGAGGACAAGGTCAAGACTCAAGAGAGTGCAGTTTCCATGTTGACAAGGGAACAATCTCAGCATTCGGACCGAAGCTCACAATCAAGTGGGGCGGTACACTTTTCGGCATGTAATCATCGCAAGGAGAGCCCGAAAAAGAAAAGGGTGGAGCTTTTCTTCGCAACCAAGAAAGAGAAATAAAGAGAGAGAGTGTTATGGTCGGCAAAAGAGAGAAAAATTTAATAAAAAATAAAAATAAAAAAATTGAGAAGTGGTCGTCAAAAGAAAGAAAGAAAAGAAAGAACAGAAGAGAGAGATTCTCGTGGAGGAGTTAAAAAGAAAAAATTGAAAAGACAGAGAGACAGAAATTGTCGGGGCACGCGTGAGAAAGCCACAGTGAGCAAAAGATTGGGTATCAATATCAGAAATCAAATTCATTATCTATCTATCTCATTAATCGAATACTTTTCATAGATAGTTTTCACTGTACCAAACATATATCCTTTCACAACATAATAACTTCCGTTAATCAGATACACAAATCAATATGTATAACCTTTTTGCAATCCCTTGATAGTCCTCAAATCATTTCACAATAATCAACTCTCCAACCGTTTCTAAAAATACTTTCCATGCCATTTCAAATAATCAAAAGGATAGTAAATGCCCCATCCGAATTTGATGCATGAAATATGCTATAGATGATTAGTTTTGCCTTTTAACCAAATCTTACTTTGCACATAATATGTCTAATCCTTTTTATTGAAGAGATAACACTACTCAACCGAGAATGCCTCCAACAACATAGTTATTTGAGCCAACCATCTCGTAATCACGTTAATTAAAGGAGAATCAACTTCAAAATCAAGTAATATACTACCTCAATTCCGAATTGGCTGAAACGAAGCTTAATCGCTAACAAAAGGGTTGCGAGGCATTAACAAATTGCTCGCACAAAGCGATTATTCAAAGCTATCTGCAACGTGGAGCTCGCACGCGATGTTCGAAAATTTCGCTCCAATTAAAACGTTACTTCAAATCAACTCCCAACAAATCCCATAACTTCACAACGTCATAATTCGTGATTTTCATGTAACTTCACAACTTAATACTTCTAATCGGATTTCGGAGTTCAAATTTCACATGATTTTGAATTTGCGTCATAATTTAAAAAATTACTTCGATTTGACGAACGCATGGCTTAATCCTCACCGGATATTGCGGGTGGAAAATGCTCCTTCTTTTTCCTTTTCCCTTCTTTCCTCTTCTTTCTCTCTTAGGGCGAGCTCGCCCTTTTGCCTTTATATCTCTTCTTTTTGCTTTTTCTTTTTCTTTTTCTAAAGCCTACTTTTTGACCAAGTCATGTGGAAAATATGAAATGCGGGCTCCCACTGGACTCATGTCGGTCAATTAATATAGTATTATTTTGCTGACTTAGAATATCTCTTGTACCCAATGTTTCCTCGTGACTCTAAGCATGTGGTTTCTATTCCCGGGGAATGAATTACTAATTCATTATGTAGCTTGACAAGTTTGACTTTTTAGTGCGATTCTCATTGCCAACCGGTTCCACTGTATAAAGGATAAATACCATAAAAAAATCTTAAATTGATATATTTGTAATAAATTTACCTTAATTTTTTATTTATCAAAAATCCTAAACTGATACAACCGTGACAAATTTATCAAATTTTTTTGACCACCAAAAATCATAAACTAGTACAACTACGACAAATTTATCTCAAAATAATTTTTTACAACAAAAAATCTCAAACTCATACACATGTGATAAATTTGCCCTTAGTTAATTTCCGTTAATTGAGTTAATACCACAAACAAAATCCTAAATCGATATACATGTAACATGCAGAGGGTTATGCGTACACCTGGCAATTTTCATGTGTCATCTAACTCAACATTTGACGGTAAAATTTAACGAAAACTAACGAATGGTAAATTTGTCACAATGTATCGCTTTAGGGTAAATTTGTCACAGGTATATCAGTTTGGAATTTTTTGTGGTCAAAAAATAGTTTGGGATAAATTTATCACAGTGTACTAATTTAGGGTCTTTGGTAGTATTAACCTTGTATAAATTAGATCACAAGAGGATGGTCAACAACTGGGCATTTTCTGTTTCCTAAGAGGCATTCCGGTTCTTTTCCCCACGAGACTTGAACTCAAAAATCAAGGGGAAGGTCGGAGCAAAGAGGAAATGCATCGTCTCAATTTTGGATATTTTTTCGCCGAGCTCATCGCACCGATCCTTCTCTCGGGGCTTGCATTCTATTTTTCTTGATAAAGTTTTTTCCAGGTGATGCGCTCATGTTGGAAAAGTTGGTCCTCAAAACTTAAGAGACATGAAAGGCATGATACGAAACAGAAGCTAGTTGATCCAGGCAAATTGTGATTGAAGGCATTTAAACTCTATTCTAGAGTTTGCTTGGATTGAGTCTAGAAGGCGTTCAACATGACGAGCAGAAAGGCAAGGTGTTATTGCAAGCAGCAGCCACAAGCCAAGCAGAATTTGAAAGGTTTGATGTGAGCGGTGCGGTCCTCTTCTTGAAAGATATTTTCTAGCTTCCGAAGATGCTCCGGAGATAAAGTCTGCTTCAAATTTCTTCCTAGTTCATCGCAAGTTGCAATATAACTTTCAATTTTTAATGGTACTTATTTGACTGGCTTGTTGCACAATGAAATCTAAGCAAGAGAGCACCATGTGAAGGACTAGCCGCAATTTTGATATGACATGATAACCACTTAGGATCACCCTTAGTTGTCATATGGAAATATGACTCATGAATCGAAAAGTTAAAAATATGGATGGTGGATCGTGCATTTCATCCAACGGAATCATAAAATGAGATATAATGTTTGAGATAGGTATTTCATGATAGATGTTAATTTATTTTAAATGATTGTTAGGTGAAAACTAATGATAAAATTTACTTGGACGTCCGAGATGTTCGTTAAACTTTTCGTGCAATATGATGTCGTGAAAACAAGTGTAAAAGAATATACAATGCAAATACAAACTTAAAGCAAATTTACATAACTAAATTGCGTGCATATAACGATTTATCAATATGATACACTTAAAAATGAAATGTCATCGCATTGGTTTGGTTTTTACTTACCAAACAATTTTATGTCGAATCCAATGAGATGGTGATTTTCTTATAGATGTTAACTTTATTGTGTCAAACTAACGATATAATCGATGATTTTATATATTGATAAGTATAGCAGCAAGTTAGAGTGGAATAAATCAATAATATGAAATTTTGGATGAGAAACCGTGAAATCTACAAAATTGATTAATTGATTAATTGGTAACTTGACAATTAAGTAGAGAGAAGAGTGGTGGGCCTAGCCACTCATTCGAAACAAGAAATGGACCAAAAAAAAAAATTGGTAGAAATGAGTGACGAGCGGTGGCCTCAAGTTAAGCAAAGACAAAGCGAGACCCACCACTCGAAGGGGGCGAGAAAGAAAATTATATGCTATCCGATTACAAGGCTAATACCGTAACAACACTTTGACTCATTCAATCTTATTTCTATCCTCATCTTTTTTTATCTCAATAATCTTGAACTTTAGATTTAGTCATAAATCTATCTCTAATTTTTATATCCAAAAAATCCCGAAACTTATGAGCCTAATACCCAAAAAAATCTCAAACTTTAGCATTTATGACAATTATATCCAAAACTTTTTTTTGTCTCATAAAAAATCATCAACTTTTACTTTTGTCCCAATTCTATCTGTCTAATACCCAAAAAAACCCCAACTTTAGCATTTGTCCCAATTATATCCAAAATGTTTTTGTCTCATAAAAAACCTATAACTTTTAATTTTATCCCAATTCTACCACTGTCGGTCTTCCGTCCATAATCACCGTCGGTTAATCCTACATGGCTTGAGTTTTCTCGCCGAACTTATCAATAAATTTTCAAAATTTTGAAATAGTAGGTTTTAGAGACGACGAAATTTTAGATCGTTAATCCAAATATCTCCAAGTCTAACTGTTTTTTTGGTCAGCTTGAATGCCGAAGAGAATACAAAACATGCCATCTTGAGCGATTACATATCTCTCGGCAATATGTAGGGGCAATAAACTATAGAAGAGAAGTTCATGAGTTTTTTCATGTCGGCTTTATTGAGGTGTGATTCATTAATAATATGAAAATGACACATAAGATTAACTAATGGTGATTATGGACGGAGGGCTAACGACGGTAGAATTAGGATAAAAGTAACAATTGGTGATTTTTTATGAGAAAAAAAAAGAGTTTTGGATATAATTGGAACATATGCTAAATATGAGGGTTTTTTTTGTACTAGGCAAATAGAATTGGGACAAAATCAAAAGTTTGGGGTAAAATTGAGACAAATGCAAAAGTTGAAGGTTTTTTATGAGACAAAAAAAAAGTTTTGAGTAGAATTGTCACAAATGTTAAAGTTGGAGGTTTTTTTTTGGGTATTGGGCCGAAACTTATGTCATGTCTAGAATCTGCTCCGATATCTTTTTGTCTAAAAAACACACTAGCTTGTCTCAAATCCGCCCTTGTGAACCCTCCATCCAAAAACAGTCCTTATTTTTTGACGTGACATTTCATTGTCAATGAAAGAAAAATCTAAATCAGCAAAGTGAGGTGGAATATTACCTCAAACGAAATTGTTTTTTCATAAGGAAATTAGGAAGACTAGGGACGATTGACCATGATTTTTGGACGGAGGGCTAGCAGGGGGAAAATTTAGGACTAAACCTAAAGTTGTAGTTTGTTTAGACAAAAAAATTGGGGTAAATTTGAGACTGAACTTATAATTATTTTTTATTAGAATTTTTATTTTGAAACTAGACCTAAAGCCTTTTTATATAAATAGGTACCCTTCTCATTAAATAGTTAATTGTTCGACTTTTTATGCACTTGAACGAATTTTTGGTTTGATAAACTTGTAAGTGATCGATACGAAGCAGACAAAGACTTTTTGGTGGCGAAAGCGAGCACCACGTATTTTTCGTGTATTTCTTCATTATTTTTTCCATATTTCCTTGGAAAATTGAATTTATTCCCAGACAACAACGCATCGACTCTGGAGGAGAGCTCAAGAAGATTTCAACTATAATGTACGAATATTGGTTGTCCAGTTTGATTAGAAAGATGCGGCATAAATACACTACGAGTGCCATAAATTTTGTTATGGCGCCCATTTGAGAGCTAGAACTTTATTTTTTTTTGGCTCGGTTGAGTGCGACATCGGAGGACACTTTCGGCGAAAATCGTTCACTTAAGTGCCACTTCCGACGAATCATCCTACGTGGACTTTTTATTTATTTTTCAGTAAAAGGATTTTTTTAATTGTTAATATTATCTGAATTTTTAATTTTTATTTATTTTGATATTTTTATTTTTATTTTATTTTTGTTGGTTTTTAAACCTTAGGCGACGAGGGACATTGACGACCCTCGCCACCACAATCGGTTGGCCCAAGGGTGATGGCTGCCTTGCTTGGGCCGGCGGGGCCGCGACGGCCCTAGGAGATAGCCGTCATGGCCTCGGCAATGGCAAAGAGGGTGCGAAGGCCCTCGGTAGATCCGGGCGAAGACCTTCGAGGGCCATCACACCCTTAGCCGTGGTCGGGGACAGCTCTCCCCATGGCCAACGGGGCCGTAGGGCCCTCACCCATATCTAGTGAGGGACTTCACGCCCTTGCCCCCCGCCATTAAGGCCACGACAGCCCTAGGCGTGGGTCATCGCGGCCTCTAGTCCAAGGCGAGGCGGCCCTCACCCTTGGGGGGTCACCAATAGTCGCCGGCGATGGTTGCCGGTGACTCTCACCAGCCAAGGAAGTAAAAAATTAAAATTACAAAATTACAAAATAAATAAAAAATTCAGGAAAAAATTCATGTGCACATTAAAATATTCAATAGAATCATTTCGAAAGTACCATGTTAGCTTTTCCGGCGTCCACCTCATCGATAGCACTTAAGTGGTCGGTTTTTCAAAGTTATGGCACTCAAGTGAGCGCCGTAGAAAAGTTATGACACTAGTAATATGCTTATCCCGAAATATGCTCTCCATTGTTTAGATTTCTTTTGGGGAGTCTCTATAGATAAAAAAGAATGAGGGTGCATCTCATCTTGTAATTAGTACTTAAGCAAGATGTGGTTTATCCACTTTTAATTTGATGACTTCAACTATCCACTCTATTACTAACCATCACAAGATGAGTGAATAAGACGCTTTAGGAAATATTTTTTTACATCAATATTGTGTGCTATAATTACTTTAATTTATTATGTGTCAATGTGTTGAACATTGTCCAAGAAGATGCTCATAAAATATATACGAGAAATCATTCCACCTTGTGAACCGATAAAAGGGCACACAAATATATGCTTGATTCGGATTATATAAGGAAATGAACTTAAATTGTTACGGGGTCGAAAAAATTTAATCAATCTAATGGATATGTTTTTGACTAGTTTTATCTCTAAAAGCAAATTATAAGGACTGAAGTCAAACATTCACAAGAAATTTAATCAATCTAATGGATATGTTTTTGACTAGTTTTATCTCTAAAAGCAAATTATAAGGAGTGAAGTCAAACATTCACAAGAATATGATCAAGAGCGGAAGATTTATGCATGTAGGCACCATGTAATCTTGTACATGCGAGCTTATACTCTTCTAGATTATTATTTTGTCCAAAAACAGCAATAAAGAGTTGTCATGGAGTTACAAAGTCTATCTAGAAAAGAAATTAAACAAGCGGAAAAATATATCTGTGGTTGACGCATCATCATGTTTCTTATTCGGATCCATTGCAAGTCGCTGTCCATTTCCTATTATATATTTAGATCTGCTAATTGTATTCATTTACTAGCAAAAGAAAGACAAATGTATGTAAAAATTTATGTAATACCGAAAGTTATTTCGATATGTTCTCCATTATAGACTTTACTAATTTAATAGAGAGAAAGGTGCACCGGAGTCCTAAAAGTACAATTTAGACTGCAGGGGTCGGGATATCAAGCAGTGAGGGAGTCGGGATATCAAGCCACTAAGGTTTACTATATTCCCTACTACTAAGAAAACTTTGGATCCTCAAGTTACTCCCATTGTCAATCATGTTAACGTAGAAATTGCAGAAGGATGTGCATAATAATGTGGATTTCATGAATAAACTCAACAGATCAATTTAGAGTTTCAAAGTGGGAGGGTAAATTCCTAAGTGCAATCAAGAGCTTTAAATATATTCAAAAAAGTACATTTTCTGATGGAAAATAAATTTTTTAAAAAAGAAGAGTGCGTATGGTAACGTTTACGTTCTCGGAACAACTTTTGGAACAGAAACACTTTTTTCTGTTTTTGTTCCCGGCAACGATTTTTGGGAACAAAAACGCGTTTGATAAGTGCAAAAAAATTCTGTTCTCGAACGAAAAAAGAATAGAAACGCATTTGGTAAATACATAAAGTTTATGTTCCCGAATAATAATAAGAAAAAATAAATACGTTTGGTAACTGCAAAAAAAATTGTTCCTAATTTTTTCATTTAATTAAGGGGACTATATATATATTAAAATTAAGATGTCTTTATCTTTTTAACTTACTAAACCAAATTAAATCTCAATTATTCAATTTACTAAATCAAATTAGACCAATATATGTATAAGTAATTTATGCATGATTTATCACATTACAATATGGACGAGATCAACTATAAAAAAAAAAATAACCTTTAAACGGGGACCTCTAGAAAAATATTAATTCCACTTTGAGTGAAACCAGAAACTAAAATGAAAAATATTTGTGCATTTAGGTCTTTTTAGTCCAATTGTGCAATTTTTCCAAACATGAGGACTGAAATGAGATGCAGGGTATCAAAGTCTCATGTCATTACTATAAAAGTAAAAAAATTTGGATAAAATGATTTAAAATGAAATTTTTTAGCCAATTTAGGATTATGTTCAATGAAGAGGCATGTGGTCCCAAACTGAATTTTTAAAACTTTAAGAGGCCAAAATGAAAAGGGAATTAAAATAAAAATATGGACTATTTTTGCACATTTTTCTGACCACGAATACTATTTTTCCTGATTTTCAGCTATTTTTATAATTTAAATAAATCCGAAAAATGTCAAAAATTACGAAAAATATTTTTTGTTCAAAATTGGTTTCTCAGGCTAGGCCAAAGATTCTGAGATTAATTTTTAAATTTTATGAATTATTTTGGTATTTTTAATTAATTTTATAAAATAAAATAATTAAAAATTAGTGTCAATATACGCGCACGAACAAAAGAGAAGAGAGTGTGTTCAAAAACAAAATTGTTACCAATTGTTTTTAAAAAGTATTCAAAAAACACAAATAAGTTTTTCTTGTTTGCTTTTTTTTTCCCAAAAGATTTCTGTTTACCAAAGTGTCCCAAAACACTTTGGGAACACTTTTTTACCATACGCGTTTCGGAGCGTTACCATATGCATCCTTACTCAATTATCAATTATGACCACTTGGCTACGGATAAATAACTGCAATTGTTTTTTTAAAAATTATTTTATGTTTTTTTTCGTTGCTGCTGCATCGAAACTTGCTCACATGTGCATTGAAACTTCCCCCACAGAAGGCAACGACTATAAACACAATGTTGACTTGTCTTATTTTATGGGTAGATTCTCTTTGCCAACTGGTTCCCATCATACAAATCAACCCACAGGAGAATGGACAACAACGAGGCATTTCTTGTTTCCTGAGCGAGGCATTCTGGTTTTTCTCTTCGTCAGACCTGAAAGTGAAAATTAGGTGCAGAGTCAGAGCAAAGCCGAAATGCATCGTCCCATTTTTGGGCATTCTTTCGCCGTGCTCGTGGCACCCATCCTTCTCTCCGTGCTTGCGTTCCGTTTTCTCAATAAGAAGAAAGCTGGTGCGCGTAGAAATGAAGAAGATGCTGATACTGGCGCACCTGGTTCGATGACTACGCCGACGGAAGCTAATTCTGGCGGATCTACTTCGTCTCCGACGGCAACGACTTCCGGTGGATCTAGTTCGTCTCCGACAGAAGTTAATAACGGCGCATCTAGTTCATCTCCAACAGAAACTAAAGACAGTGCATCTAGTTCGTTGACCGCGACTACTGGAAACTGCTATGAGGTGTTCTTGAGCTTCAGAGGCCGAGATACTCGATACAGCTTCACCGATCACCTCCACCACGGGCTCCTCAACGCCGGAATTGACACTTTCAGAGATGATGACGAGCTCTGTCAAGGCCAGGACATCAGACCAGCGCTTATGGCAGCCATCACGAACAGTCAGATCCTGATCCCCGTTTTCTCCGAGAGTTATGGTACGAGCAGTTGGTGCCTGAATGAACTGGTTCAAATAATGGATCGCAAGAATGGTAATGGGCAAATGGTGTTGCCTGTGTTCTATAAAGTGAAACCAGCTGACGTGGGACATCAGAGGGGAAGTTTTGGAGAGGCATTTCATGAGCATGAGAAGCGTTTGCTTGAGAGGCCTTCTTTCGACCCAACGATCTTGGAGAAATGGAAGCAAGCACTCAATGAAGTCAGTACCTTGAAAGGATTCGAAGCCAATGGGTAAAATTTTTCACCAAAGCATTCTCTACTTTCTTATAATATGTGTGAGTGTTTACTGGTTGTTCGCATTCTCAACTGTAAGATCCTTCAATGCATGAGTTCTATAAGTTATTATTTTATTTTATTTTTGAGGTTTTTTGCTTTAAGGATGACCAACCTAATTATAGATTTTGTTGTAATAATCCCATTTGCTTGAATAATAAGATTTTCTGAATAAACTTTTACTCTTATATCCAAAGATTTTTCAACATTGTGCCATTTTCATATCATGTCTATAGCGTACGCCACATTAATCTTCACCTCAAACTTTTCTAATTCCATATTTATTTGAGATTAATAGTACAACTTATTGGTGTTTTTTTTATTTAAAGCTCGCAAAATCATATACCGTGCATGGTGATTGTCAAAGCTATATTTCTTTTCCGACCAAACAAAAAAAAGCTATATTTCTTTATCTTCCCAAGTTATATTCATCGAGTCATTATAATCGTTGATTAGTTGCTATTAAGATTATTTTTCACAAAAGAAATGTTTCTTCGGTTGCATGTGATGATGGAAAATACAAAGAAGGGAAAAAAAGGATTGTTTTTGTTATATGTTTGTTCAAATAATTTCCAATTCATTTCCTATCTTCAACAAGTAATTTTTATCTCATGCACCTGCATGTATTGAAGCAGTGTTCTTATTTTGGATAAAAAATTCTTCTTCTACTTTCGTGTATAATCAATAACAGACCAGTTAAAATCATAGAACATAGATACTCAAAAGGAATATAAAGTACGACCTGCTATCATCCTTGGAGGCAATGAAAAATGATAAGAACACAAATCTGGAATGATACTAAATTCATAGCACGAGTAGAAACTCGCAAGCGTGTGGAAGTGAGCAAACAACGAGAAATCCTCTCAACAGCAATTCAGGTAGTTCACAATATCACACTTCGAGCAACTTTTCTGATTGGTATCGCAAAACCTGAAATCATCTTGTATCAAAAGTTATAACTTGTCTTTGCTTATTCAAATGCTCTACAAATTTTCAAAGTCACGTCCACGTCATCCCTCATATCTTTAACAAACAACAGTTTAAAATTTGACTCAAATCCATAATAGATAAGAGTATTTAATATTCGTAACTCACATCCTCAAGTTTATTCTGGCTTAATAAATTATTCTGGAGTAACAGGGGAATTGGGCACGCCATGTGAAGCAACCACCAATATCTTGAGGTGTGACAAAAATGATTTTTAAAGTTTTTCAATCAATCCGCAGATTTATTTATTATTGTGTTCTCATTTGATAAGCAACATAAAATTACTGTTGCCACATAACTGAACTATTCTCACATTTGACAGGGATGAAGCAGTCTTGGTGGAATCGATTGTCCGAAAAGTGTTGAGCGAACTGAAGAAAAAGTTTGAGTTGGGTATTTCTGAGAATTTGGAGGAGATTATGAAATTTGTAGATACCAAAAAATCTCATGCCACCCTATTTCTTGGCATCCACGGAATGGGAGGCATTGGCAAGACTACTCTTGCCAAAGCCATATACAACAAGCTTTCCAATCAATTCGAGCACCGTAGCTTCATTGCTGATATAAGGGAATCATGGAAGCGTAAAGGCGCACATTACTTACAGAATCGGTTAATCCATGATATATCGAAGCTCGAAAATGAAGTCCATAATGAGCATGAAGGGGCTAAGTACATCTCCTCCAAGTTTAAAGGTAAAAAGGTCCTTCTCCTCCTCGACGACGTGGATGATGCCGTTCAATTGAAGCGTTTGGCTGGTAATCGTAATTGGTTTTCTTCGAGAAGTATGATCATTATTACCACCGAAACGAGAGGATTCTTCAAGAATTTGGGGTGGACTATGCCTACGACCATAAGGAAATGGATAACGATCAATCTTTGATTCTGTTTAGCAAACATGCATTCCGAAGGGACTCTCCTCTAAATGAATTTGAGGACCTCGCTCATGAAGTCGTATCCATCACTGGAGGGCTTCCCTTATCCCTTGAGGTTTTAGGCTCATTATTGTGCGGACAAAGGCTAGCATTCTGGAGAGATACAATAGACAAGTTAAAAAAAGTGCCTCCTCGGAAAGTGCGAGAAAATTTGCGGATAAGTTATGAAGTATTAGAACATGGACAAAAGCAAATTTTCTTGGATATTGCTTGTTTTTTTCATTGGCACCGACAGAAGAACCGTATCCTACATGTGGGATGCCCGTGGCTTTTTCCCCGAGGAGGGAATTGAAGTATTGAGATTCATGTCATTGATAAAAATTGGAGATGATCATAAACTCCGAATGCATGACCAACCGAGAGATCTTGGTAGGGAAATAGTTCGCGAAGAAAACCGGCAAGAGCCTCGGAATCGTAGTAGGTTATGGGATTCCGAGCAAGTCAAGAAAGTGCTAAAAACAAAAAAGGTAACCGTTTCGTTTCTTTTTCATACTTAGTCCATGTTCTACTGTTAGAGTAATGTTGGTCCACTGCTTAGTGCTTGCTCTACTATTATTGCAACTTGAATGTTTCATTGACGAGATTAGAAAGTAGGGAGGTTGCTCTCTCCGAGTAAGCATTGGAGTGTTAAGATCATGTTTCTACATTTTCTTTGACAAATGCAGTAAATAACTTGATTAATGATAAATCATAGAATCATAAACTCAAGCGGAAAAAGAAAAAAAAGTTTAGGTCTGAATTAGCACAATTGAAATAGGTTTTAGACTTTTTTTGGTAATTTTAGAATACTTTAATTGGATATAGTATTAATGGACATTGAATGGTTGCATATAGGGAACAGGAAAGATTGAGGCCATTGATCTCAGTGAAGGCTACTTAGAAGGCTTCGGCAAAATAGCTGAGCGAGATGACAACATTTACACAGGAGAGCAATTCAAGAATTTGACATGTCTAAGATTCCTTCACATGGAGGAAGGGGCACATCTCAGTGGAGATTTTAAGGACTCGATGGAGAGGTTAAAATGGCTTCGATGGCCAATATGCCCCATGAATTTTGAAATTGAAGAGGTACATTTTTCATATAGTTACTTCAGTATTTTTGTGTGAATCCATTTCATTCTTCATCCATAGTATCATAAAAAGAAGCACAGCCTTTTGCAAATGGGCCGAAAATAACAGTACCTTTCAAACTCATGTTTTCGTTCATGGGATAAAAGTGACCTCCGCGTCAATTAAAAAATTGACGAGTTTAAGATTTTTTCAGAGGAAGCGGGCATATTTCACCGACCCCGACGATTTTAAGGACTCAACGGAGGAGTTAAGACGGCTTCTACGGGAAGAATATCTCATGAATTTTGAAGTAAAAAATCTTCACGCAACAGAATTAGTTGTACTGGATTTGTCAAGTAGCTGGATACATGAGAGATGGCAAGGGTGGAGTTCTTTCGTGGTAAGAGCAAGTCTTTTTCTTCTTCTTCTTCTTTTCCCTTTTATGTTTTTTATTTTTTTTAATCATAATCACCCTTGACAACCATTTCTTTTTACCAGATGGCAAAGAAGCTCAAATTTCTCGACCTTACAAAATGTGGATACTTGGAAAATACGGACTTCCTCTCAGCTTTTAAGAATTTAGAGGTTTTGATCCTCAATTTTTGTTCGAGACTGCTGCAAATTGACCCTTCGATTGGAGACATGAAGGACCTCGTTCGCTTGGAGTTGAGCTACTGTGGGAGCCTCACGGAGCTTCCAGAAGAAATAGGTAAATTAAAAAAACTAGAGCAACTCCTTCTAGGACACACTCCAAAACTTTCTGCATTACCAGAAAGCATAGGATCTTTGCAGAATCTAGAAACTCTAAATATTGCGGAAAGTGGTATAGAAGAATTACCCAACGATATTGGGAGGCTGAGAAATCTCCGAAAGTTACATGCTGCTGATTGCGAAAAATTGGGAGGAAAACTTCCAGAAAGCATAGGGTCTTTGGAGAATCTAGAAATTCTAAATATTGCTGGCACTGATATAGAAGAATTACCCGATGGTATTGGAAAGCTGAGAAATCTTCGAGAATTACATGCTGATTATTGCACAAAATTGGGAGGAAAACTTCCAGAAAGCATAGGGTCTTTGGAGAATCTAGAAATTCTCAATATTTCTCAAACCGACATAGAAGAATTGCCCATGTGTAATCTTTCTTCCCTGCAACGCCTTGATTTTCTTGGCTGCAAGAAGCTCCAATCGCTGCTGGACCTTCCTTCCAGCTTAACATATTTGGGAGTTACCTGTCAAAGTCACAAATTGCCTTCACTCTCCCACCTAACCCGTCTCAAGGCGCTAAGAGTCATTTGCTGTGAATTTATCGAGTGCATCCAGGAGCTTCCATCAACACTACTAAAGAATTCAGAATGCTCCCAACCGACAGGTTTTGAAGAATCGGAATTACCACAATCCCTAAACACTCCCTTCAAGTTGGACATCTTGGAAGTCAGTGGATGTAAATCTATTGAAATACTGGACGTTTCGCAGTTTATCCATCTAAGGACATTATCTGTCGAAGGTTGCGAGAATTTACTTGAAGTTCGAGGTCTTGATAAATTGAAATATTTGGAATCCTTGACTGTTCAATATTGCAAGTCAGTTGAACGGTTGGACCTTCCAGAGTCTGGGGGTCTGGAGATGGTGAACGTTACATCTTGCAAAAACTTAGCCAAAATTCAAGGCCTCGAAAAGTTGGAGTTCTTGGAAATCCTGAATATCTCTGGGTGCGCTTCAATGGAAAGGCTTCTCTTTCCAAAATTCGGGAGTCTGAAGAAATTAGATGCTAAAGATTGCACCGAATTAGCTGAAATTCAAGGCCTCGATGGGTTGGAGCTTTTGGAAGAGCTAACTATCAGTGACTGCACTTCAATAAAAAAATTGCACCTTCCAGAGCGTGTGAAGAGATTAAATGCTGGCTGGTGCACAAACTTAGCCGAAATTCATGGTCTCAATAGGCTGGAGTCCCTGGAAGAGTTGAATATCTCTCAGTGCACTTCAATTGAAAGTCTAGACCTTCCAAAATCCAGGAGTATGAAGGAGTTACATGGTAGAGGCTGCAAAAACTTAGCCAAAATTCAAGGGCTCGAAGGGTTGGAGTGCTTGATGATGCTGGATATCTCTACGTGCGCTACAATTGAAAGGCTGGACCTTCCAAAATCTGATAGTCTGAAGATATTAAATATTAAAAATTTCAAAAACTTAATCCAAATTCAAGGCCTCGATGGGTTAAAGTTCTTGGAAGAGTTGAACATCTCTGGATGCACTTCAATTGAAAGGCTACCAAACTTATGTTGCTTTGACCACTTGAAAAGTTTGACTATCAACGGCTGCGACAAGCTTCAAGACATACAGAGCCTAGAGAGATTCCCATCCTGCAAAATTTTATGGATTGAAGGTTGCAAGTCCTTAGCCATATTACCGAACTTGTCAAGTTTTCGTAATTTACGAGAATTGTTCCTGTCAAACTGTCATGAACTTCGAGAGATCCCGGGGCTTGAGGAGTCAATATCTCTAGAATGTTTTGTTATCTCAGGATGTTCCTCGATTGAGATCATACCGGATTTGTCATCGTGTACGCGCTTGATGAGTCTGATTGTGCAAGATTGCGAGAAATTGATAGAGCTTCGAGGGCTAGAAAAACTGGAGCAACTAGCGGAACTGGATATTTCTGGATGCAAGTCACTTAAAACAATTCCAGAATTGTCTGGAAGGCGGCTTTATCAAAATTACGAGAAAAAGCCATTTGCATATAGTGGGACGATAAAATTTGCGTAAGACTATTCAGGCGCCTCGGATGAGTCAAGATACTAGAGATGATCCACATTTTTGAACAAAGGTACATAAAGCAAGTAAGTTACCTTTGCTCTTTTGAGATCTACCGCCCAATTGTCATTGGCAATTTCTTTCAAGATTTATCATCTTGTCATTATTATTTCCTAGTTGATAATGTCATCATTATTTTTGTTACATGAATTCAAGGAATCTGGGGGAGATGTTCATGGAAGTTAATGTGTGATTTGGCAAAATGATTCTTCTTATCATGCCAGTAACGGAAATGGATGAAAAGGCTTTCTAAGCACATCAGATGTCTTTAGACTTTGGGTAAGATCCTTCATCCTATGCAGAAAAATAATTACTCCTAGCATTTGATTGTTTCTGCATTTCTGGAAAATCTGATAAAAACTGATGACGTTTTGATAGCATGCCAAAGGTCATTGTATAGGTTGAGAAATACAAAATGGAGGACCCTATACGGAGGTCCTTGTTTGAATCCATGTTTATTGTTTTGGATCCAGGATATTTCTAAAAGTCCAAGGCTAATTATAGATTACCCAAAGAATGCATCTTGATGTTTGTAGAGTTGGTATAGCCATTTGTGAGATGCCTGAACATTTGAGCCAAGCAAGACATTAACTAGAATGTGGTTTGACATGATTGACTGTACTTCCCTTATATTGTGCATAAGCACTTGTTAGTTCATTTACTTGCTGAAAAGAAAAACACAGGAAGCATTTCCATAAGTTTCCTGAGGAAACTTTATCCTATAGGCCGTTTGAAAACTGTTGCATTATTTCTAATACATGAATGGAAAATGACAACAAGGAAAGAATCAAACTATATCCCACAAGAGCAAGCAACTTGAGTTGAATTCAGTATAATATACCTGCTCAAAGCTTCTGTGGTTGATGATGTTAGATACCCCATCAGTTGGATCCGTAGAGTTAAAAAAGAATATCCAGTTTGACATACAGGGATCCCTAAACTTCAGAGTGTTATTAGGAGTGCGTTGATGTTAGTTGCTAGATTGATTTCATCTGACTCACTGGTAGGATTCGGTTATCATTCCACTGGTTGATGTAGATGCTGAAATATGCAAGAGAGCTTTCGCAAGGCTTTTCTAAAAGGAAAAAAAATCATCAAAGGATAAGGAGCTCGATGTTTCTTGCACTTCTCCTAAGTTTGACAATGCATCCTTGGAATGGTAAAGGATGTTTGCATGTTGTCATCTCACATTGCCCTGCTTATATTTAGCAGAAGCTTTGCAGAGCTGGAGATGTCCGCCTCCGCTCCTGTAATCATGTCTCTCTCTTCCTTATTTTCTCTCCCAACTGTTCCTCTTCTGTAGTTTTTATTCATGCTACTCTTGGACTCAAGGGAAGTCTAGCCTCGAGCTTCCCTCTGTGTTTTCGAGCACCGACGAAGGACCGTAGCGCGTGCTTCCGTTCCAGCTTCAGGTCAATAAACTGCTGGCTTCTCAGGTTGGGCTCCCGTTCGGCATTCTTTTGCGACCTAATGGGCGGTCGTCTCAATTGTTCTGACTCGGTTTTGTGAAGTTTGCTCGATTTCTGATTGGTAGGTGAAGGTCACGGTGTGGAATCTGGAGAAGGATTTGCTGGCGATGGTCATGGAGGACCTGAAGGTGTGCTTCACGGCTTCAATTGGCAGAGGCTGTAGACAATCTCTTCTGGTAATTTCTTCAAACAAGAAAGTCTCTCCTGGTACTAGCTTCGACTAGAGGAAGTTCTCTTTTTAATTCAGCGTGTTCGTTCCTTCAACAATGGCTTGGTGCGCCCTTTGAGTCATTGGCCTTATCTCGTTTTACTTCTTTCGCTCTTCCTAAATGTGATAGGCTTCCTTCTCCCGAGAGAAACCACTGTAATTGCCAATCTAGCTCGATTTGTGTTAGATGGAGAATTGGACAAATATAAAGGTGAAGTTCTTGAAAATCTAAATGAGAACATGATGTCAAACTAAGGAATTCCCTAACTTAATCAGCAGTCACCTAGACCGACCGGAAGTGTACCATGCTTTTGTATTGCCATCTTGTTTCCCTTCTGTGTACACCAGTTGAAGTGTCCAAGAAAATAAAGAACTTGAATTGGAGGGGATGTCATTTATTCTAGATAGACTAGCTATGTCAGTTGCAGAAATGCTTAATGCCCAGTTGGAGTTTGTAAAATTAGGCCCTGCAGAATAACATCTCGACGCTGTCAGGCATCTATATAGTTTCCTTGGATTTCTAATGCTGACTCTCACAATGTAATGCTACTTCTGGCTCCTCTTCTTCCTCTTTTTACTGATTGAGAGTTCCCAACAAGGATATATTTACCGTATACTAGATTGTAGAGTATAAGCTGGAAAGTTTCTCGCCTTTTGTACCACTTAAAGTGAATTTATCTTCTTCTGATTACAGAGGGGCTTGCGTTGCATCATTTTGATTAATCAAGCTCCCTGGTGGGAATCTAACTTGCTTGTTAATAGGATATCTCAAGCCATGCTGGATACTTGCATGACAATCTGGTCGAGAGGAATGGAGTCAGGGATTGGAGAAAGCGCAGAAACTAGGAGTGTAGAGGGAGCTGCATCCAAGTATGTTAAGTTCTTATATGACTCTATCTCTTGGTAATCCAAATTCGTGAGGACTTAGGATTAGATGCCTAGCCTTGGCAGTTCTTGACATCTATTCTCACTGGAAAAATTTAGAGAGAAGGCATCTTTTCTCCAGAAACATTTGAATGCTTCACGCCTCATATAATCTTCTGGATTTGGAGAACATGTTGTTGAGTGCACTATAATTCTTGAGCCAACCTTTGAATGGTTTCTATTGAGATCCTAAGTTGTAGATACTAGTACACTTGTGATCCTTGCCTGAATCCACTCCACCTCGAGGTTCCAAAGCGGAACAACAAGATTCATTTTGGGATTGTGATTTTGGATTGGAGGCGGGCAAAAAGATATAGATTCCTGTCACTTTACATGACCTACTAGCCCAAATCAATCCCATGGTATGTGGCCGGTATCCCTCTCAGTTGTCTTGTACTGTTACGACGCTTTGCATCACTTAACAAATTTTGATTAACATTCGTTTTCTCTTACAGTGATTTTGTTGTGAAGAAATTTTTTTTTCTCTGTGTTGTTTTCTTTGCACATTCATTGTGTGGTCAATACTCGTTTCTCATAATTATTCTAATCTACTCCAGGTAAATGTACAACATCATTATGCTGGCTCGTCCTGGTGGCAAGACTGTTGTCTTGGGACTTGAAGATGGTACAGTTTCCTTGCATGATGTAGAAGTAAGTTTTCCATGCTATTGCCGCAATGTTACCCTCATTAATTCTCAACAAGAAATTCACCCTGCAAGAATCCTTTATCATCAGAATGTGTTCTTCTGCGATCTCTCTTGGGAAATATTCTGAATTGCTCAAAAGCAGCATGATGCAATGCAAACAACAAGCTTGCTGAATGAACAATAAGTTAAGATGTTTCTGAACTACCGAAAGTCTAGCCAACTCATTTGATATAATGGCCGACTAATCGGACGGTTGTATCTTAACTCGGCATCGTAGTTGACACTTGTATCGAGGGTCTATTGGAGTCTTTATTCAAAGAGAGCTGTTTGTGATTCAGGTTTGCATCTTCATGCTAAAGTGGAAGCAATTCGGTCCGAGGTAGAGATCTTAGTGGCGTTGATTTTGCTGTTAGATTGATGGGGGGTTTGTTGGCTGGTTCCGCCTCTTTGTGGGGTTCAGCTAACATAACATAAAAGAAAACGAAGAAAAGGTTAAAAAGTCAAAAACAAAAAGAAAGAGAGGGGCTGTTTGTGGAGTGAAGAGTGGAGAGAGAGAGAGCGTTCCCGGAGAAGAACGCACGAGACGAAGGAAAAGGGGCAGCGGCTTTCCGGTCCAGATTCAAAGGCCCAGCGTTGTCCTGACTCAAATTTCAATGTATTGTTACCAAGACTTACAAGTTGATCGGTTTCGTTCGTTGAAATCCTTTTCTAAATTATTTCTTGTTTTCTCCAATCGGAGTTAGAGTTTCTTGCTCCATTTATATTATTCCACTTTCATGATGATGAAATGTTGTTGTATTATTAATGTTGAGCCTCTAGTGTGTGACTAGAGAAGAACTTTTGTGTATCTACTATTCCTGATGATTAGAGGAAGTTTTTGAGCGGGCCATGGTTTTTTTCCCTCATTGGATTTTCCACGTGAACATCTTGGTGTTTTGTTGCCTTGTCTCTTAACATTTCAGCATTATATTTTACTTATTTTGAGGTTGTATTGCCGGAATATACTTCCGGTTGTTGCTGGGGTTAAGTCAATTTTGGTCCGTTTAGTTTTGGATAAGAAATTGATTATGAATTGGATTAGTTTTGGTGAATTGTTGTCCACGTCTCCCCAACAAGGTTGTTGGAACCAGAGTTGAAAATATTTCTAGTGTCAAGAACGAGGTCGCTCGAGCCCAATTGATGTGCATTTGAGATCGTGCTCCTATTTGGGATATCAAAGCTCGGTTAGTGTTGCTTTAAGCTTTGTAACAAAGAATCAGCTCTCACAAAAGAAAAAATGACAAAATTTGTCGATGAACTTTAACTCAATATGCAACATCGTCTTTGGACTTTTAATTTGGCCAATGTGATCTCCGGCCTATTGATAGATGTTCAATTTACTCCCTAGGCTATATGGAAATGTTCAATGTCATCATTTCGTTAATTCAAATTTAATGAAATATACGCATATGGCTTCTAATCCGTTAAATTTGAATGGTGGACAAAAAATAGATACCACGTGGATTGTTCACATAAATTTTCATCTCCGCATATGATAATCGAGCTCATAATATGATAATGTCTATTATAGAACATACGTCATCAAATAGTGTCTTAGTATTTATAAATGATTGTCATCCTCGAATAAAATCTACCTTTCATAAGATATCATCAATTTTCTTTGGACTTCCATGGGAGGAGCTTCTTTTGGCTTCTTCAATGTGTCTACCCATAACGCTTCCGGTTTACTGTTAAGGGAGGATCCTGTAATCTCAAGAGCTAAAGGAAGCTTTCCCAAAGTATGGACAATGTCTTTTGAAAGGGAGATGCGATGATCTGGTGGAGAGTCTCTTCTGAAGGCATGCCTACTGAAAAGCTTAAGAGCATGACCAAATTCCATTTCCTGGACATCATAAGTCGAAATGTTCGCCGGCCCTTCACCTGTTGCTTCGCCTTCAATCATTAGGACACTTTGGTCCCTAGTAGTTACAATAGTCCTGCTTCCAGAACAGAACCAATTGCATTTTCCTGCTAAACTTCTGAATTGCTCTTTCTCATCCACATCATCAAGAACAATGAGAACTATTTTACTCTGTTCAATGTGCTCGTTTCTTGACGGATGGCTGGTTTTGCCCTTTTGAGTCATTGGCCTTATATCATTTTACTTCTTTCACTTTTCCTAAATGTGCTACGCTTCCTTTTCCCGAGAGAAACCACTGTAATTGCCAATCTAGCTCCGATTGCGTCTGATGAAGAATTGGCTGAATATAGTGGTGAAGTGTTTGAAAGTCTAAATGAGAACATGATGTCGAACTAAGGAGTTGGTGTTTTACTGAAAAATGAAGAGTGAATGACTGTTGCGAATAAAGAATTCCAAGCTGATATCAGTTGAATGGGGGGACTTTAAGTTAGAGGGGTGATAGATTCCTATCAACTCTTAGACGAGGTTGGTGCCTTTAGGTGATTTTTTTCCCTAGCTTAACTGACAGTTACCATCGCGTTTCCGTTCTGGGTACACCAGTTTAAGTGTCCATGAACATAAAGAACTTGAATTGGAGGGGATGCCATTTATGCTAGATAGACTAGCCATGTCGCATGCATAAATGCTTGATGCCCACATGGAGTTGGTAGGTTTAGGCCCTACAGAATACCATCTTAATGCAGAGGAAGTTCTCCTTTTAATTCAGCGTTGTTTTTTCCTTGAACAATGGCCTGGCATGGTCGGGTACCTATGTAGTTTTCCTTAGATTTATAATCCCGACTCGCGCAATGTAATGCTACTTCTGGCCACTCTTCTTCCTCTTTTTACTGATTGGGCATCCCCTTCGACGAGATATCTGATGTATACTTAGATTGTAGAGTATAGGCTGGAAAGTTTCACGCATTCTGTACTACTTGAAGTCAATTTATCTTCTTCTGATTAGAGTGGGGCATCTGGTCGCATCATTTTGACTAATCAAGTTCGCTGGTGGGAGTTTAACTACTTGTTAATAGGATATCTCAAGCTATGCTGCATACTTGTATGAGAATCTGGTCGAGAGGGATGGAGTTAGGAATTGGAGAAAGCACGGAGACTAAGAGTATAGAGGGAACTGCATCCAAGTATGTTAAGTTCTTACATGACTCTATCTCTTGGTAATTCAAATTGCACGGAAGCTTCAAGTCCCATGCGACGACTGTGGTGTGTCTCAACTGGGAGGAAGATGCCCAAGTAAACAGAGTATGCATCTTTCAACTTAAAAGTTGATATGACTTCTTGATCTTGATTCTTCATATCTTACATGTTATTTCTAATGCTTTGTTTGCAGTTAAGTTTCAAACTTAGAAACTTATTTCACAGTCCAGCAGCTTTAATATGGGTTGATGGAAGATTTTTTGAAATCATCAAAGGATTAGGAGCTCGCTGTTTCTTGAACTTCTCTGAACTCTGACAATGCATCCTTGGAATGGTAAAGGACGTTTGCATGTACCTCCTGGTCCTTGTTGTGTGGATTTGGCTCTATGTAAGGTAAAAGCTTGGTATATCATATTTCCAAGCCAAATTTGCAAATGTGGATAATATATTCTGTTGGAAACAGGAACAGCAAATTGTGATGTTGCTAAATAAGGTGAATGATGCTCGTGAAATCGTGGAAGATGCCGGGATGACGATCTTGCAGGTCAGTGACCTTCCATTTGTGCATATTGCGGGAACCACTTGTGCAAATAACTGGGAGTTGTACCAATTGAAGTTAACTCATGATATCCTAAGTTCTATTCCGATCATGTCCATTCGCTATTTAAGACATTGATGGAAAAAGGAAAAAAACTAGCATATTGTGGCTCTGATTCTTTTCTGAGTTTTAAGAAGTGGCTCTGGTTGGAACGGGAACCGGAACTGTCCACTCTGGTTTCCCAGCAGAATAGTGTTGATCAGGAACTGGTGGTGCTGACCCTGTTCAACCGGTAACCAGGTGTACCTGTCAACTGGTACCCAGCAAACCTGTCAACTAGTCTGGACCATCTAGGCCTTAAAAGAATTTGGAGTAGTATTGGAGTTGGGTTGGGGTTTGGAACTCCAACTCTTGTAACTAACAAGCGTGCCAACCATTTGCTTTGGTGTCTTCTTGTTTTAATTTGTGGTGGCTAATTCATTTATTGACCATATTAAGATGACATCAAGTGTGTGTAATGTTTTAAGATGCTACGGTGTCTGCCAACTCACTGGACTTCTATTGTTCGCTTGCAAACTCACTGGGCTTCTCTTGTTCTGAACGTGTGTAATCTAATATATGCAGACTATTCTATCAAATGATATCACATGCAATCGGTTCAATCGGTCGAACTGGTACAGCAATGTTCGAAGAATTTTTCCTTTGAGCTTCTTACCATGTCCATTCGCAGTTTTGGATGTCTGGAAACTTATTGTTGCCCATACTCTTCCCATTGTGTATCAATGTTCTATAAACTTGCCAGTGTCGGTAACAAATTTATCTCATTGGCTGGGTGGTGGAACTGAATTAATCCTGTTCGTGCTCCTTACTACATTTCCACTCAGGACTTACTCTTAAGTTTAAATGCGACTGGCATAGGTACGTCGTGCCTCTTTAGTGGACCACTTCATGTTTGTTCCTACGGATTGAAGAAGTGCAAAAGTGAGCTCCAAAGAAAATAATTTATTCAGTTGAAGAAGTAAAATACTGAAGCATTGAGTTTTCCCCTAAAACGTTTCAAATCAATTGAGAGGACAAAGTGCAAAAGGGATGAATCTATAGTCGCCAGACAAATACAAAAAGAATAATCATCCTCTTGTGGTAGGTGCATAGCTGTCTGAGTTACTGACTGAGAACTGCTATGTACAAGTTCATGATGATAGATACTATCATGGTCTCTAGTATAGCAAGATACTGTAGAGCATTCATAGTATACGTGCATGCCATAGCCTCTTTAGGCCGACAAGGTTTGCTTCCCACCTGTGTTTCAGCACAATGCATGTGTCGTACGTTTACTTTTACCGAAAAAGGTATCTAAACATCACGTTAGTTATGCCCACATATTCAAGGAACACCGGAATGAAATCAAGTTGATGTTTTTTTGGCAACAGAAAGTAGAGGCGTGGCTTGTGTTTCAGATGCGAGAAAGCGAGCCCTGGTCTATATACTGGACGACGATGAAGATGAAATCTCTGATTCAGAATGACTGTCTGTTCAAGAATTTGCGGTGATTATGCTCGTGTTGCTCCTGTGGTGGACCTCTAATACTTGAAGTTGCAGAAATGAGTGTGAGAAGCAATGCATGTGGGCTTTCTAACTGAAGCTCTTCGACTCCACCCTTCTTGGAAGGTCTTAATCTATACCTGCCACGTGCCTTTTCTGCTAGGCAGGCATTTGTCGAAGAGAAAGATGGAATAAAAGGTAACTATTTGTCTATTAACTCAGATAGAGTCGACCGATGATTCATGGCTTTTATCTGGTGCTGTCTTCATGGTATTGCTGCAATCTCTGAGACCTCCTCAAGAATGCCAAGCTTTTGCTTCATCTGTATGTGTTTATCATTTTCATGTGTAAGAGAACCATTGTTTGGTTTTTATTGTTTATTCTTTGGGTTGAATTGTTCATACAGTGTACTCGACTAATGAACTTTGCATTTGAATGTTGAAATCTCTCACCTGAGATTGACTCAGCAACTCCACGTCATTTTTAAGTGATGCATCTGATCCGATGTACAAAATACATTCTTGTGTGGAACACGACTAGCAGATATATGATTTCAAGGTGGCAGTAAAGAACATAGGCTATATTCTAATCTCATAGATTTGGAATCCTCAAATAAATGGTAGGTTTAAGATCATAAGATTATGTCTACAATATTGTTAATTGGGTTTCATATCCTTAATAAGGACATGAAAGGCATGAATCGAAAGAGAAGCTGGTTGAACCTGACAAATTGCTCGAATTCCACCAGCAACTTTTATGCCTCCCGAGAGTTTCTAAGAATGCTAAATTGAGTAAATTGAGTTTAGAAGGCGTTCAGCATAACGAGCAGAATGGCAAGTAGATGTTATTAGGAGCAGCAGCCGGATAGAATCTAATCCTGGCAAATTGCTTGAATTCTACCATCAACGGCAATGTCTTGCAAGAGCTTCTAAGAATGCTGAATTGATTCAAGCAGGCGGTCATCATAACGAGTAGAAAGACAAGCAGAGGGACGGTATTATTGGTAGCCGCAGCCAGACAGAATCTGAAAGGTTTGATGTCGGTGCAGTCCTCTCTTTCAAAGTTATTCTCTGGTTTCCAAAGATACTCAGAAAATAAGACCTTCGAAGCCACATGGAAATAATAGTGCTCTTTCTGAAAGTTACCCTCTGACTATTGTTGTACAAGTTTCTTGCACTGTTATGCTAACTTAGGAGTTATAAGTTAGACTAAGAAAAAAGTGCTTTAAAAGTGTAATCAATTATGCTGCTGCAAAATTTCTTAAATGGCTGTAGTGAAGATTTTCAATTTCTGGCATGAAGTTCCAAACTATGAAACAGGCTGTTTGATAGTTGATTGATGTCTTGTGTTATAAATTCATTTGTCTTGCCTTGATGCAGTGAAGTCTAGATAGGTGGCTTCAGTTTGCAGTAGGGCACGATGTGGAAGAGGTATTGGTAACCTTGCAAGCCTGGCGCCTCAAAAGTTATGCCTTGCCGCCAATATTGTCCCGCTACACTCTACAGGTGAGTTTGCACGTGTTCCAATGCCATTTTTCAATATTGGATATTGGATACTGTGAACTGGTGTTTGCTGAAGACATTGCGCATTGGACATGCGGAGCTAAAGGATAATTCTTTGATGAGAGTTCTGAGTGGTAGCCCTGTTTTAGAGTTCCTTGAGTTGAAATGATTGCTAGGCTTCAAGCGCATCATAGTTCAATCGAGAGGTCTGAGAGAGTTGGTGATTGATTTTCAAAGGTTTCACTAAAGCAAACTCACAGCATAGTGCAGTGGACAAGATGAACTGCTGGTTCAAGATAGCATGTTTGCTCATTTGTTTGGTCTGTTAGCTATTGTGAGTGCTTGTGAACCTATGTTATTAGAGACAAACCCACTGTGTTAATCTATGAACAAAATATTATGCTGAGCCAAAAGTCCAGTCGAACAAACACACAGGGTTATTATTTCAAATTTCTGCCCTGGGCCATTGTAGTCTAAATACCTTCAATCACAATTTCTGTAAATGTTGGGCTAAAACAGATGTGCAAAAAGGAGCCAAAGAGTCATCGGGTTGATGAAAAAAAGTCAGGATGTAGGTACACGTTTTAGAGGTAAATCCTTGGGAAGGATACCTAAGAACGACCCTCCACGCTTGGAGGATCGAGTCTAGAAGGCGTCCAGTATAGCGGGCAGAAAGGCTAGTAAGGCAAGGTGTTTTGGCAAGCAACAGCCAGACAGAATCTGAGAGGTTTGATGTCAGTGGTGCAGTCCTCTTTTGGAAAGATATTCTCTAGCTTCGGAAGATGCTCGGGAAATAAAATCTAGCTATTTCAAAAGCAAGACCTCGCTTTTAACAATAGTTAAAGACAACCTAGCTATTTCAAAAGCTATTTGGTACAGTAGAACTGGCCGTGGCAAGGACTAGAGAGATTTCGGCTGGCGTCTTACGCTACTCTTGCTGTTAATGACCATCTTCTCCAGCAGGAGTGCAGCTCTTGGTAAAAGCACCATTGGCAAGGGAAGCTTCAATCCGTCATCGTCAAAAGAATGACCTTCGAACCCGGCAATCTCCACGCTCTTCAGATATGAACCCGGCAATCTCCATGCTCTTCAGATGCCGAGCCAAGCACAGTGATGTTTTGCGGCGGGCAGAATTCCTGTGCATCGCAGATAAGAGGGAATGGCCGGATCAAACATGGCCTGCACATTTATTGGTAACAACACTTAATAATCCGTCCAAAGTGTGGATAAGGACAAGCATGGACACGAATCACGTTCGCCGCTTGACTAGAGAATGATTTTGTACGTTCAAGTTTGATATGCATTCATCAAAAATTGGAAAGAAAAAAAAAGGCGTGCAGAATGGGATTGGATTTCGGGTGGTGATGGCAAACGACATGGTCGAAAGTGTTTCTATCCGGCCGAGTGTTTTGGAGCTTGGGTGGTGATGGCCAATGGCTTGGTGGAGTTCGAGCTTGACCCATCGTCTCGACATTTAACCGGGCATGAATGTTTGTTCTCGTAGATTTGAGTAATTCATCAGCATTTTTTTTTTAAATTCAATAGTAAATGAGGATGATCAGATTGTTTCTTCCAAATTACATCTCAATAACTAATCAATCATGTTCGCATCAATCTAATGTCCTTCAGCCTCCATGGGCGCGAAAGGGCGATGTCGGGCGTTTATTTAACGAGGCTATATGGTTATAAAGTCCGGCTCAGCCCTGTCCGGCCCATTTGTCAATCTGATACGTCTTGGCCCGGCCCGGCCCGGCCCATTTCTCCATAAACATCTGAATGCTTCACTCATTATGCTGCCTTCTGTTACACTTGTAATCCGGTAATGGAGAGCATTGTGAGTGCAATATAGTACTTGAGCCAATCCTGAATGTTTTCTGTTAAGATCTTAAGTTACACTTGTAATCCTCGCTTGAAGTAAGCTTTCGTGCATCCACTCCCCCTTGAGGCCCCATAGTTGAAAAACAAGATTTGTTTTCTGATTCAGATATTGGGTTGGAGCCTGCCAACAAGTAATAATTCTAATTTACTCCAGCTAAATGTATAACATCCTTATGCTGGCATCCTGCTTGAACGTTACCCTTATTACTTCTCAACTATAAATTCCTCCTGCAACAGTCCTTGACGAGCGCGTTCTTCTCTAATCTCTCTTGGGAAAGAGTCTGAATTGCTAAAAATCTGCATGATGCAATGCAAACAGCAAAACTTGATCAGCAAACATTCGTATGCTAATAGGGATGGCAAGCCATTTTCATTTGTCATATCTGCCAATGTGAAGTTAACAATGGGCAGCTAGACAGGTCAATCTGAGCAGGACAAGATTAAGTAATAAAATTTATTAGAAAACTCTATTCGAACATGACCCATTTGTTAAATAGATCAACAAATTACAAGAGATGAATAAGCCGTTTGAGTAATTAGATTCAATTGAATGGGTCATTCCAGTCCTTACTTGTACGACAGAGCAAATGTAAAATACGCATATCTTCATCAATGTCCAATAAGTTTGAAAAGAAACGAGCCTTAATCTTGCAAAATCCTTGGTTTATAAGACAAGCTAGGTTCATATGGTATGACAAATTGTAATCTGTAAACTTGTGGAAACGAAATTCACGGATGATGGACTTACTGAACTAAATATAACAAGTCATGATAGTTCAGGTTGCTAGTCAAGTTGGCACTGTTGTTTAGTTAGACAGATTACATGAGTCAATTTGCGTTTTGTGGTTTGAAACTTGAACCCGGAACAAAATTCGTCTATCAATTGTGTTAACTGTTAAATAGGTAGCCACAATTTTGATATGACATGATTACCAGTTAAGTGTCACCCTTAGTTGTCATGGGGAAATATGAGTCATGAATCAAAAGGTTAAATCTATTAATTGTGGATTGTTTATGTTTGAGATTGGAATTCCATGACAGATGTAAATTAATTGTAAAGTAAGGTGTTATTTTTATTGTTAGGTAATAACTAATGATAAAGATACTTCAAATTCACGTAACCTCATTATTTCCAGACATGAGATATTCCAACAAGTTATTTTTCTTTTGTCAAATAAGTACCCATTTGACTGCAAGGACACAAAGATCGCGTACATGATAAAGATGGGTTTTTGTGCTTCAGTATACTTAGCAGTGTGGTCTATCAGATTCAGTCTATGAGTCCTTCTTTCCTTGTTCTTGCTTCTCATACAGCAGTTTTTCTTAATAAATTAATTTGAAGGCAGACTGGCAGTAAATCAGTATTGCCTGGAAAGTAATGGGCTGGTTAAGTAAACAACCATACTAGGTGAATTTATGCTTGTAAAAGTTCTAGATGCTTATGCCATTTCCTAGTCTAGATTTCACTTCTGTTCTTCACTTCAGAGATGACACCTCCAACTTCAATACAGAACAATTATCTGAAGCTTTTTGTTTTTTGGCCTGAGGTTAGCCTGCCTTACATGCTGCTCTACCCCAGACTATTGGGTTTCTGCTCTGTTTTAGGAAGATTGAGAGAGCCTATGAAGATCTTCCCCTTTCCAGCAAGTTCAATCCAGTCCAAGTACATTGCAGAAGCCTCAGTTTAGACTTCATAAGAAAATTTACTTGGAGGGCCAAGGTGTTTGCCACATATTCCTCCAATATGATGTCGTAAAGACAATTGTGAAAAAATGTGCAACTTAAATACAAAGCAAAAATAAAATAAAATAGCAACTTAAAGCAACAATTACAGAACTAAATAGGATGCATATAAGGAATTATAAATACGATTAACTTTAAAAAGTGAAGTCATGGCATTGCCTCTTGGTCACAAACAATTTTGTGTCGAATTCCGCAAGATGATATTTTTGTTATCAGATGTCAACTTTATTGCGTCAAGCTAATGATCGACAATTGTGTAAGCATCGATAGGCTGAAAATGTTGGTATTGCCACAGTTCGCGTGGTAAGTGTACCGAGTACTCTCCTATTAGAGTGGTAAACATGGATAGCCCGACATATTATACTCATGTTTGATGCATTTTATGCAAAGTACTTAATTTACGAGCTGGAGTTGATTAGATTTAGCGAACAATGCAGTTAAGCTATTGAATTTAAAGAGATAATTTAGCAATTATAAAGTAATACCATTAAAAAGAGTGCTCCTGAAAAGCACGAGCACTCTTTTTTATTCACATTCCACAATTTCAAGTATTGACATTTTAGTTTGGATTGCTGGTATTCAAACAGCATTGATAATTCTTTGAGCTTGCATTGTTAGAAGTGGACCTTATTTCAAATAAGGACATGAAATATCATAATTGTTCAAAGAAGGGTCTCATCAATGGCATTTTCGTTATTTTTTTTTCTGAATTTTTCCCCATTATTTATTTCTTTTTTTCCTTTTTTTTCCTTTCCTTTTCACCGGTGGCCAATCTCGGGCGATAGCCAACCACCGACGAGGGTGGCGGCGAGGTCGGCCGTAACATCCCGTATTCCGACTTGTTTTCGAAGCCTTGAATAAATGAGAAATCTCATTGATGTATTTCAGTCTAATCTCACTCAAGAATGGTCCATCTTGAGCAGACTAACCAAATGGGAATGGCTAGCTAGGAAAATCAAGTACGTTGACCTAAGAACTTGAGCATGGATTGACTCTTTGGCCATGAAAATTGTCGAGGGAATATTTTGGACCAATATAGGCCGATCCTAAAGTGATTAAGGAACGATTTGGGTAATACCCTACGCTTGGATCACGGGTGATTCTGTTTGACCTCGTATGGGTTCCGAACGTCCCTAAATTATTTTCTAACGATCGTGTCCATCGGGACTAGTGATTGACCATCGCAATTAAATGACAACCAAAGTCGTCAGGGCTCGAGTAATTCTTAAACGTGATATTAATCACGGGTCGATACACGTAACTCCTAAAAGCCACTCGTTAGTTTGAGATACGCCGAAATTTCAATTGAACGAGATTGATCGTGAATCGAACTTCGAAATTTGATGTCGGACCTTCAAGGGTTCCAATAATTAAATTTTGAACGTTTCCTCATCCAGGTACAATTACTTCGCAATTCGGCCCAAAGGGTTCGGAAAAAAAATGTAGACCGGAAATGGGAAAAGACCCATTTACCCTTGGAAAATATCCAATTTTTCACTTTGGTCAAGGGGCATTTTGGTCAATTTACCCCATGGCCAAATTTGACTAGTCTTCTTGACTTTGAAGACCCAAAAATATCTATGCCAATATTATCCTAACCCTTATTAATTAAATTTTTAGTCTTCTTTCCCATCAATTTGCAAGACTACTCTCACTTTACCTCACTCTCTCTCTCTACCTCACCCCCTTGGCCGAAATTCTCTCACTCCCTCATCCTCCATTGCTGAAATTTTCCAAGCCGTCGCCGGTGTCGCCATGAACCGCCCGAGCTTGACTACCGCCGTGAACTACCGGGAACCGCCGGATCTTGTGGCTTTTTAACCGAGCAAAGGGAGTCGCCGGAGCCGCCGGAGCCGCTGGATTGGAATCAAGATCTTCTCCCGTTTTCTCGCAAGAAAAGTTGCTAGAATTGTGGTAAGTTGGTTCCTAATCTTAGATTAGGTATCTAGGATGCTAATAGACTTGAGATTGAGTAGATTTGGGTGAAAAATTGGTTAGTTTTGCTCATTATCATGCCTTGGCCGAAAATGAGGATGAAGGAGGAGAGAGAAAATTGTGTTCTTGCATGAATAGTGAAATGCAATGAGTAGAAATGGAGGGCTAGGATTTAATCTAGCTTTTTATGCTTTAATCCGACGGCTTATATTGAATCTTGCTTAGAAAAATTGATCCGACGGCCGATATTAATTCCTACTATAGTATAGATTAATTGGGTGGTGGAGAATTATTGTACGTTGGTATAGTATAAATGTATTGTACGTATTAAATGCCACGTTAGTATAGTATAATTGTACGGTATATATTAATTGTATGTTAGTCTAATTCGACCGTACGGCGTTATTAATTGCTACGTTAGTAGAATTAATTTTGTGTGACGTAGATTAATTTTTGGCGGTAGCATAAATTAATTGTGTGGCCCGATTAGCCATTGGCTCGGTGCGATTTAATTCGATGGGCTAGATTTATTAATTCTCTAACATGAGGGAATCACGTGGTTCCGATCGAGTACTTATGCAGTATATTTAAATCGAGTGGTCTCGACCGAGCGATTGAGGAAAATTTGAAAGATCGCATGGTACCGATCTTTTATTGGAGAAAAAATTGATGAGATCGTGGAGTCTTGATCCGCTAATCAGGAAATTTAGCGAGATTACATGGCGAGGATTTATCGATCGGAAGGTTTCATGTGACCGTGTGATATCGGATGAGCGATCGAGGAATTATTGTGATTATATGATCTTAACGTGAAAGAATCATGAGGAAAGACGGAATTTTACCCCGAGGCGTTAAACGCAGGGTTGTGCTTATTATTTTATCCCGAGGCGTTAAACGCGGGGTTGTGCTTATTATTTTATCCTAAGGCGTTAAATGCGAGATATTAATCGAGGCGTGATTACGCAGGTTACAAAGGACTCGATGCGTTATTACGCCGGTCCGGACTATATAATGGCCCGATGCATTATTACGCGGGTCCGTCCATGTATATGTTAGCCTGATGTGTTAAACGCGGCATATGAGCAACGTGGAATATTTATATTATAGCATGAGGCGTTAAACGCGGGCCCGGAGTACGTGGAATATTTTATTGACGACCGAGGTGTGGAACGCCGTTATGGGAGTAACGTAGAATTTTCGTGAAGGTGTGGCAATTTTGGAGAAAGAATGGAATATTCTGGAATTTATTTATTGAATTATTGATTTAAGAATGATTTGTTGAGAATTGCACACCTAGGACGTGTTTGGAGGCACTAGAGCCCTAACTTAGGATTAGGGACCGGCTTATCGAGATTTATTCTCACCCCGTTGTGGGCTCTCATTTTTCGAATCCTCCGTCTTGACAATGAACGACCCGCCTCGGAGGTTCGGCATTTCCCGAGATATGAAAACAGTAATTACAAAATATCCGGTGGAGGAAGATAAGGTATATTATAGGCACACTACCACCATCCGGGTGGATGTAGGAGAGCTCTTTTGGAAGCCCCATACGTACTTGACATGGACGTATAGACATGGGGATATGCTAGTAGGTCCGCCGAGGGGCTTTGATATCCCCTACGATGGAGTTGGGGAATGGGACCCCACTCAGGTGCCTCTCCCGATGGCGTGGTGACGAGTCCATATACCGGCCCTAAAGACCCGCAATCGAACCGGGAGATTTTGGAGCCCGAGGACAACGTAGAGATCGTAGAGCCATCAAATGTGGAGCTGCCATCCGAGATAGAGGAGGAGGATGAGCTAGAGACTTCGTCTAATGATAGTGAGGATGGGACCTAGGGTAGTTGGCCTCTTGAATTTTGTGAAGTGTTTACTTTTGGAAGCATAGCGGGCTTCGACCACGTAATCTTTTTGTTATAGGTGGTCACAGGCTTGTACAAAGGCCTCTAAAGCCCTAAGTTTGAAAGTGGTAACCATTATGTATATATGTACATAAGTGTGTTGTAAGTTTATTTTTACCATCCCAAGTTATCGTAGTATTGTTGGTTTATATACGGGGAATTGTTTCGCTTCCGTGAGATTTTATCTTTGTTGGCCTTTGGATCCCGGAGAACTGTACAAGAATATGGCCAATGGGGATGTTAGCAAGCTCATAGGGTTCGGGTCGTGACATCGGCCTTGCTTGGGCGAGGTGAGGCTCGCCTAGCCGGCCAAAGGAGAGGCCAACAAGGGCTTGGGCAAGGTGACCCTTGCCGGCTGTAACAAAGAAAAAAAGAAATGATAAAAAGAAAAAAATAAATAATGAAAATGTCCTTAGTGTGACAACCCTACTTTTCGCCAAATGGAATTTATAAGCGGAATAGGCATTATCGGGCTTGGATTAGTGGCGAAAGTGACGTTGGGGGTTTTGAATTTTTAGTGTGGAGGATTATTGGGCTTAATTACGAGAGAAACTTGGTACAACTAGTGAAATGAGTACATTGTGGGCGGTGGACAAGTGGAACACATGAGTTGCTAAGTGGCCTACTCCTCTCGACAAGTGGCGCCCATGCAAGAGCCCCTCCACTCTATATATAGCCCATGATCTTTTCTCTCCTCCCTATTTTTTTCCCAAGAGTTCTCTCTTCATCTCTTCTTCCTCGTGGAGTTTGCCCGAAGCTCTCTTGATCCCGCTTGTGTGCTGATGCCTTCACCCTCTCAATCTCTGTTGCTCATCTCTCCCTCTCGCCGGTCTCTCTCTCACTTGTCGCTCGGTCTCGCCCGCTCTCGCTCTCGGTCCCGCTTGGCCGTGCTCGCAAGGAAGAAAGACGAAGGCTCATGTACGACGAGACGACGATTTCGTGGTCAATTTGTGCTGGAAATCAAGGCGAGCTCGAGTTAGCGGTGGCACGGTAGTTCGGATTCGTAGTGGTGTTGTGTGTAGGATGTCAAGCAGTAGAAAATCTAACTTGTTGGTCGAATTCTCTAGCACTCTTTGCACGTTACTTTTGTTTGTTTGATTGACATCGTTCGAGTGGGCTTTGTGAAATTGATGCTTGGATCGTCGGAATTGAACGTTGATTAGTGGTGGCCGAGAGAGTTGAGCTTCCGCTTAGGCATGTTGTGACATCCTTGTTCCACATTGCCTAGGGAGTAAGCCTTGGGATGCCTTATATGGCTATGCCCTTCTTAAACTTGCAAGACGTGTTTTTCGAGGTTGTATGGGAGGCCCTCGGAGAAACAAAATCGTGAGGAGTTAGCGAGCCTTGTGCTGCACTCCAAAAGCGGACAATATCTTGCAAGTGGCGCAGCGGAAGCGTGGTGGACTTAGGCCATTGCAGTTGGTATCGAGCCAACTCCCGACAAAGATGTGTGGATCGCAGTGGGCTCTTCTTGGTGCCGCCGAGAGCACATCGAGGACGCCTGTACCACTAAGAGAGGGAGTATGTGACATCCTTGTCTTACATTGCCTAGGGAGTAAGCCTTGGGATGCTTTATATGGTTAGACCCTTCTTAGACTTGCAAGACGCGTTTTTTGGAGTTGTATGGGCGACCCTCGGAGGAACAAAATCGTGAGGAGTTGGCGAGCCTTGTGCTTGCACTCCAAAGCGGACAATATCTTGCAAGTGGCGCATGGAAGCGTGGTGGGGCTAGGCCATTACACATGTTGTTGTCGAATTTGTTTTGCACGTCACATCGGCAATTGGTGGTCGGCACTGCGAAGTTCTTGTCATCGACAATTTGGATAGGTGAAGGACCCCGAATTGATTCGTACATGGTTATTTTGACTTGGACAAGGCACTATAGGTGATGGATCGGTGGAATTCAAGGCCGGTTGGGCAAGACAACTATAGATTCATGTGAGAAAGTCGGCAATGGCATTATATGGGCGAGTAGATGATCTTGATGCTTTTGCTCGTCGCGGTTGTTGCCTAATTGATCTTGCCCTATTATTGTGGTTGATATGTTGTTTGATGGGTGATTGACATTTATGATGGTTGGCTAGCTAGAACTATACTCACCGGGCTTTTAGCTCACCCTTGTTATTGAACTCTTTTTTAGATACCCAGGCTCCCGTGTGGTGTGGATGGTGATTGTGGATAATATTCTAGAGTAGCTTTTTCTTTTGATCCTCCCAATGTACCCCATACATTTATGTGTGTATATATATACATTTATATTTGATTTTATAATCATATGACTTTGTTACATGTGAATGAATGTGTGTTTATAACAGGTGCCGATAGTGAAACTCAATGAGGCCATACACTTTAGGCATGCCTACCCTATTATATGCACTTATATGCTAGCCTCGGTTGTGTCTTTCCCATTCGCAATGTACTATATATATAATAATAGATTAAAGCAGAGCACGTATGTACTAAGTGGTGAGCTTGAGACGTCACGCTTGGTTAGGCCCTTCTTTTAAATAATAAGAGCACTTTAAGTTTTTGTTTGAAACAAGATTCACTTTAGGCATTTATTTGAGAAGATAAGGACACTTCAAGCTCTTATTTAGAAAATATAGATCTAATCCCTCTAAACCCTCAAATTTTAGTTTTAGTCTTAATTTTAACCCCAATGTTTTTTTAAATTAGAAAAATCATCAAACTTTAGATCTAGTGTTAAATCTACGTGCAATTCCTTATCTAAAAACTAGTTTTGTGCTTGATGGTCAGCCTCAAATTTGCTCGGAATAACGGCAAGAACCCCGAGGACAAGGTCAAGACTCAAGAGAGTGCATTCGGACCGAAGCTCACGGTCAAGTGGGGCGGCTGGCTTTTCAAAGATATAACCATTGCCAAGGAGAGCTCGAAAAAGAAAAGGGTGGAGCTTTTCTTCACGGCCAAGAAAGAGAAATAAAGAGAGAGCGTCATGGTCGGCAAAAGAACAAAAAAATAAAAATAAAAATTTGAGAAGTGGTAGTCAAAAGAAAGAAAGAACAGAGGAGACAAGATTCTCGTGGAGGAGGTGAAAAGGAAAAATTGAGAAGACATAGACAGAAATTGTCGGGGCACGCGTGAGGAAGCCAGAGAGAGCAAAAGATTGGGTATCAAATCATCTAACATTCAATACTAGACATCAAATTCATTATCCATCTCATTAATCGTAGTACTTTCCATAGATTGTTTTCACTTGTACCAAATATATATCCTTTCACACTTCTTAATTAGATACACAAATCAATACGCGTAACCTTTTTGGAATCCTTTGATAATTCTCACATCATTTCATAATAATTAAGAGGATAGTAGATGCCTCATCGGAATTTTGATGCATCAATTATGCTATAAATAATTAGTTTTGCCTTTTAGCCAAATCGTATTTTGTACATAATATGTCTAATCCTTTTATTGAAGAGATATCACTGCTCAGCTAAGAATGCCCCAACAATATTGTTATTCGAGCAAGCCATCTCATAATCATGTTAATTAAAGGAGAATCAACATCAAAACCAAGTGGCACACTACCTCAACTCCGAATTGGCTAAAACGAAGCTTAATCGCTAACAAAAGGACTCCCGGGCAGTAAATTGCTCACGCAAAGCGATTATTCAAAGCTACCTGCATGTAGAGCTCGCACGCAAAATTCAAAAATTTCGCTCCAATTAAAACGTCGCTTCAAATCGGCTCCCGTCAATTCCCATAACTTCACAACGTCTTAATCCATAATTTCCATGTAATTCCACAAGTTAATAATTCTAATTGGATTTCGCAGTTCAAATTTTACATAATTTCAAATTTGCATCATAACTCCAAAAACTAATTCGATTTGACGAACACAGCGCTTAATACATACCGGATATTGCGGGTCAAAAATGCTCTTTCGTTTTCCTTTTCCTTTCTTCCTCTTCTTTCCCCTTCTCTCTCTCAGCGCGTGCTCTCCCTTTTGCCGTTATCTCTCTTCTTTTGCTTTTTCTTTTTCTAAAGCCCACTTTTTGACCAAGTCAAGAAGAAGGGCAAATTATTGCAGCAATCGCTAAACTAAACCAAGAAAGGCCACTCGCCAGAAAAATTGAAAATTTGTGGTTATTAATTTGGCTTTGGATTGATTGAGAAATTGTAAAATCAATAAATATGACTAAATGATATCAATAAGTTGACATTTATATAAAAAAAAATTGGCAACTTGACAACTAAGTAGAGAGAAGAGTGGTGAGCCTAGCTACTCATTTGAAATAAGAAAAAATTAATACCACAAAAAACCTCAATTAAATATACCCGTGATAAATTTATCTCAAATTAATGTTTTGATTACCAAAAATTGAAACCGATAAAACCGTGACAAAGTTACCCTCTTTTAATTTCTATTAAATATTAAATTGTTGGGATGGTGATACATGGCGGTTCATGGGCATACCAATTTAGGATTTTTACCCTCCGTTTGTGACAGTATACTTGGTTTAAGATTTTTCATGATATTAACTTAATTTAACGGAAACTAATGGAAGGTAAATTTATCATATATGTACTAGTTTAGGATTTTTGATAGTCAAAAAATTAGTTTGTTCTAAGTTTTTCATAAGTATATCGAGTTTAGGTTTTTCATTATCAAAAATTAATTTTGAGTAAATCTATCACAAGTGCACTAATTTAGAGTTTTTTCATTGTATTAACCAAATAATAAATAGACAAAAACTTTGCTCAAGTTAAGCAAGGACTGATGGAACCTAGCCACTGGTCGAGGGGGATACACGAAGAAAATTATATGCTATCTAATTACAAATATACTCCTCAATGATTAGAATAGGTGAAGCTCCTCGACCTAAATACCTTCAAACTTTAAGTTGAATTTTCTACCTCAAACTTTTCTGTTTAAAAAAAAACTGCAATTTTGGATCCAGTCTTAAATATGCCCCCAATTATTTTCTCAAAAAAATTCCCAAAAGGTCCAATCCTAAGTCCATCCGGACATCTTTAGTGAAAAAAAAAACACGGACTATTCTCAAATGTGCTCCCCTTAATCCTCTATCTAAAAACCGTCGTTAGTTGTTTGATAGTGCATTTCTATGTCAGTAAAAAATCCACATCACCAAGGTGAAATGACAAATTATCTCCAAAATGAAATCTATTTTTAATAATAAAAAAATAAGGAATACTAGGGACGATTGAGAGTGATTTTTGGATGGAGGGCTAGTGGGGGTAAATTTAGGATTAGACCAAATAGGGAAGGGACCTCTTAAAAGCCTTGTAGAAAGGATCACACATAGAGTTCTTTTTTCAATAGCACGAAGGAATTCTTTGAACACGGTGATTTGCGTGGTGAGTTTTGCATCCAAATTGAGTTGTTAATTTGTACACTTTGGGCTTGGGTGTAATCTGGGTATGGAAAACGTTGTAGCATGTGATCGAGTGTAATTTTAATTCTCCGATTATAGTTGATTATTTGTTAATATATCTTCACATGGATGTAGGTACCAACACTCGAACCAAACCTTGTAAATCGCTTATGTCCTTTATTGTTCCTCATTTATTTCTCTAGTTCTCTCGCTGATTTAATTGGAAGATCATGTTAGTTTTTATGTTAATATTACAAGAATTATCAGAGTTAATGGTAGATTGGTGGCCCCCAATCTATTACGGTATTTGGTAAATATTTCAAGAAAGAAATCCGGTGACTAGCGTGGTCTTCGGGCGGTGGGCATTGTAGGGTAGCAATGCAAGCATGATAGCAGCTTTCATGATTTGGTCCGGAGAAAGAGACTAAGGATGAAAGTGAGCGTTTGAGATTCAAGTTGACATAAATTGATATAAGAAAATACCTAAATTAAGGGAGAACAAATCTAACACTCGAAGTCACACGTGAGAGGGAGATTGTTGAGATACACGTAGAGTTGTGTTTGAGAAGTCCCATATTGTAGAATTAATGCGGTATGGAGCATTTAATATATCCAAGTTAACTCATAATTTATTGGCTTAAGTTTTTGAGTATATGTGGGTTCAATTGAATATATTAACGGATTCGAACCCGAGCTTCCTCTTAGCTATTTCCCCTCTCTGTCAACTTGTTTGATTAGATAAATGAAACCAATAGTAAAATATAAAGCAAAAGCGAAAAGGCATTTTCATTTCTTTATGAGATTTGAAGGACAAATTAAGCCAGGCCAGGACGAGAGCAAAAAGAAATTCTTCTCATCAATGCTCGTGCGTGTGTATATATATAACATATTGATAGTTTTTTTTGGATCCTCGACACGTGTTAATAACGTCAGCTTTTTAGCATATGAAGGCAATGACTCTAAGCATGTCGTTGCTGCTCCCGAGGAATGAATTACTAATTTATTATGTAGCTTGACAAGTTTGACTTTTTAGTACGATTCTGATTGCCAACTGGCTCCACTGTATAAATCAGATCACAAGAGAACGGTTAACAACAGGACATTTTTTGTTTCCTAAGAGGCATTCCGGTTCCTTTCTCCATGGGACTTGAACTCAAAAATCAAGGGCGGAGTCGAGCAAAGCCGAAATGCATCATCTCATTTTTGGATATTCTTTCGCCGAGCTCGTGGCACCGATTCTTCTCTCGAGGCTTGAGTTCTATTTTCCCTGGTAAAGTTTTTGCCAGGTGATGCGTTTATGTTGGAAAAGTTGGTCCTCAAAGCTAAAAGACATGAACGACATGAATGGAAAGAAAAGCTAGTCGATCCAGGCAAATTGAAAGGTTTGATGTCAGCGGTGCAGTCCTCTTCTTGAAAGATATTTTCTGGCTTCCGAAGATGCTCCGGAGATGAAGTTTGTTTCAAATTTCTTCCCTAGCTCATCGCAAGTTGCAATATGACTTTCATTTTAATGATGCTTATTTGACAGGCTTGTTGCACACTCAAATCTGAGCAAGTGAGCACCATGTGAAGGACTAGCCACAATTTTGATATGACCTGATAACCACTTAGGGTCACCCATAGTTGTCACTTGGAAATATGACTCATGAATCGAAAAGTTAAAAGTATGGATGGTGGATCGTGAATTATCTCCAATAGAATCACAAAATGGGATATCGTGTTTGATAAAGGTATTTCATGACAGATGTAGATTTATTTTAAATGATTGTTAGGTGAAAACTAATGATAAAGATACTTTAAATTCGACTAATGTTATTATTTCCATGAATGAGATGTTACTGCAAACTATTTTTCTTTTGTCGAAAAAAGTACCCATTTGACTGCAGGGACACAAAGATCGTGTACATAGTATTGCAATTGGATTCCCGTTCATAAAATTTAGTCTAAGACAATCGAACAAGCCACTAGGCCTGATGCAGCCAACAAAATCATGCAAGATGACCACCAAATTTTTTGGCGAAGATTTGATTTTGAAACTCAGAAAAGGATCAGGATTCTTCGGGGAAGATTGAGATAAACCCATGAAGCTCGTCCCCTTTCCAACAAGTTTAGTCCAAGCCGAGGACATTGCAGAAGCCTTTGTTTAGACTTCATAAGAAAATTTACTTGGAGGGCCGAGATATTTGTCAAACTTTCGTGCAATATGATGTCGTAAAAACAAGTGTGAAAGAATGTACAATGTAAATACAAACATACAGCAGTATTTACGGAACCAAATAGCATGCATATAACGATTTATCAATATGATAAACTTAAAAACGAAATATCATTGCATTGATTTGATTTTTACTTACCAAACAATTGTATGTCGAATCCGATGAGATGGTGAATTTTTATCAAATTTCAACTTTATTGTGTCAAACTAGTCAAATAATCGATGATTTTATATATTGATAAGTATAGCAGCCGTTAGAGTAGTAAATACATCTAGTAACCTCCTATTAGAGTGGTAAATATGTATAGGCTAACATAGGACCTTCATGTTTGATGCCTTTTAGCTTAGAATCCATTTTAGCAAAACACTCTTTATTTTTTTGTTTTCTTTTACACTCCACAATTTCGAATATTGTCATTTTTGTTTGGACTGTTGGTGTATAAGTAACTGATAATTATTTTAGCTTGCATTGTTACAAGTGGATCTCAGGTTAAGCTTCTTTCAATTGTAAAATGGTATAAGTACTGCAATGGATTTTTAAACAAGGACAGGCGGGACCCAGCACCGAGAGAGGGAGCAGAAAGAAAATTATATGGTATCTAGATTGCAAATCTGCCCCTGGATGACGAAGCAGGTGAAGCTCTTCGACTTTTTCTGTTTCCCTCTTTGTATACAAGGTTAAACCTTAAAATCAATCTTAATTCTGTCATAAATTTTTTTATCCCAAAATTTTTTAATTTTAGAGTTAGTCATAAATATGCATCCAATTTTTCTATTAAAAAAATCCTGAAATTTATGTCATGTCTCAAATCTGCTCTAGTAACTTTTTGTCTTAAAAAAACACATTAGCTAGTCTCAAAGCCACCCTTGTTAACCCTCCGTCCAAAAACAGTCACTATTATTTGACGTGATATTTCTATGTCAATGAAAAAATCTACATCAACAAAGTGAGGTGGAATATTATCTTTGACGAAATCACTTTTTGATAAGGAAATTAGAAAAAATAGGGACGACCGACGGTGATTTTTGGATGGAGGGCTAGCAGGGGCAGACTTAAGACTAAATCTAAAGTTGCAGTTTGTTTTAGACAAAGAATTTGGGCCAACTTTGGGACTGAACTTATAATTAGGTTTTTTTATTAGTTTTTTTTAACTAAACCTAAAGCATTTTTATATAGATAGGCACCCTTCTCATTAAATAATTAATTGTTCGATTTTTTATGCACTCGAACAAATTTTTGGGTTTAATAAACTTGTGAGTGACCAGATACGATCGCCCGGCACTATTTGGGACTTGAGCACCACGCATTTTTCGGGTATTTCTTCATTATTATTTTTCCATATTTCCTTGGAAAATTGACTTTATTCCCAGGCAACAACGCATTGACTCGATGGAGGGGTCAAGAGGATTATCAAATATAAACGCACAAATATTTTTTTGTCCGGTTTGGTCGGAAAGATGCTCTCCATTGTTTAGATTTGTTTTGGGAAGTCTCTATAGATAAAAAGGAATGAGAGTGCATCTCATCTTCTAATGAGTACTTAAGCATGATGCGGTTTATCCACTTTTAATTTGATGACTTTAACGATACACTCTATTACCAACCATCACATGATTAGTGAATAAGACCGCTTTAGGAAATATTTCTTTACATCAGTATTGTGTGCTATAATTACCCTAATTTATTATGTGTCAACATGTTGAATATTGTCCAAGAAGGTGCTCATAAAATATATACGAGAAACCAATCCACCTTATGAAAAAAAAAGGGCCCGCAAATATATGCTTGATTTGGATCATCTAAGGAAATGAACTTAAATTGTTACGGGGTTGAAAAAAAATTAATCAATTTAATGGAGACATTTTTGACTAGTTTTGTCTCTAAAAGAAATTATAATGAATGAAATCGAACATTCACGAGAATATGATGATCAAAAGTGGAAGGTTTGTGCATGTAGGCACCTTGTAATCTCGTACATGTGAGTTTGTACTCTTCCAGATTATCATTTTGTCCAAACATAGTAATAAAGAGTTGTCGTGGAGTTACAAAGTCTACATGGAAAAGAAACTAAACAAGCAGAAAAATATATACGTGGTCGATGCATCGGCGTGTTTCTTGTCCGGATGCATTGCAAGTCGCTGTCCATTTCCTATTATATGTTTAGATCCGCCAATTGTATTCATTTACGACCTAAAAAAAGCCAATGTATGTAAAAATTTACGTATCACCGAAAGTTATTTCAAGTATATTCTCCATTATAGACTATACTAATTTAATAGAGAAAAGGCGTACTTGAAAGTCTTAAAAGTACAATATAGACAGTAGGAGTCGGGATATCCCTGGTTACTCACATAGTCAATCAAGTTAACATAGATATTGCGGGAGGATGTCCTCATTGTGAAATTAGGAGCTTTAAATATATTCAAAAAAATACATTTTCTGATGGAAAATAAATTTAAAAAAGTGCAGGAAAGTTCAACCGGCGCAGCAATTGTGTGTATTTATCAATTATGACCACTTGGGGCGCGCATGATAACACTTCTTACGGATTTCTGCGCGGAAGTCAATCCGCAGAGAAATCCGTTTGGTAAAAATCTTGCCGTAGAAATCCGTTTGGTAAAAAAATTGACTTCGATAAGATTTTCAACTTATGGCGGGATTTTCAACTTCGTCAAGGTTTTTGACCAACTTTGAGAAGTAAAAAATTTTTACTTCTCCACTTAAGAATCACTTCTTCAACTACACCGACCTCCGCCGACCATCGCCCACCCATCTCCGTCGGCCGCCGACCGCTCGCCGTTGGCCGCCGACCGCCCGTTGTTGGCCGCCGATCGCCAGCCGCGGGCCGCCGCCCGCCGCTAGCCCCGCCACCATTTGGACCGGCCGCCGATGTCGGCCGTCGATTGCTCGCCGCCGTCGCCCGCCGCCCCCGCCGACCGCCGCCCGCCTCGGCCGCCGCCTGGGTGACCGCTCGCCATCGGCCGCCGCCCTTTGACCGCCCGCCGCCGGCCTCCAAAGATTTTGTTAATAATGTTACAAAAGTAGAAATTTTCAACCGTTACCAAACGAATTTCTCCGATCGAAGTCAATCCTGGAGCGAAGTAGAAAAATCAACTTTTGCTTTTGAGCGAGTAGAGAAATCAACTTCCGATCGAAGTTGATTTCCGGTAGATAAGTGTTACCATGCGCGCCTTGTCTACGGATAATAAGAGAAATTTTTTTTATTCAAAAGTTTTAACTTTTTTCATTTTTTTAACATTGCTTCTGCATCGAAACTCGCTCCCATGTGCAGTGAAACTTCCACCACTTGAAGGCAACGACTATAAACGCGTGGTTGACTTATGGGGTTACAAGATTCTCTTTGCCAACTGGTTCCCATTATACAAATCAACCCACAGGAGAGAGAGAATTGGCAACAAGGATTCCATTTCCTGTTTCCTCTGAGAGAGGCATTCTGGGCTTTTTCCTCCTTCAGATTTGAAAGCGAAAATCAGGGGCAGAGTCAGAGCAAAGCCGAAATGCATCGTCCCATTTTTGGGCATTCTTTCGCCGTGCTCGTGGCACCCATCCTTCTCTCCGTGCTGGCGTTGTATTTTCTCAATAAGAAGAAAGCTAGTGCGCGTAGAAATGAAGAAGATGCTGGTACTGGCGCACCTGGTTCGATGACTGCACCGACAGAAGCTAATTCTGACGGATCTAGTTCGTTGCCGACAGAAGCTAATTCTGGTGGATCTACTTCGTCTCCGACAGAAACTAATAATGGCGGATGTAGTTCGCCTTCGACGGCAACTACATCCGGTGGATCTAGTTCGTCTCCTACAGAAACTCAATCCGGTGGATCTAGTCCGTCTCCGACAGGAATTAGTAACGGCGCATCTAGTTCGTCTCTGACGGGAAACTGCTACGAGGTGTTCTTGAGCTTCAGAGGCCGAGATACTCGATACAGCTTCACCGATCACCTCCACCACGGGCTCCTCAACGCCGGAATTGACACTTTCAGAGATGATGACGAGCTCTGTCAAGGCCAGGACATCAGACCAGCGCTTATGGCAGCCATCACGAACAGTCAGATCCTGATCCCCGTTTTCTCCGAGAGTTATGGTACGAGCAGTTGGTGCCTGGATGAGCTGGTTCGGATTATGGAGCGCAAGAATAATAACGGGCAGATTGTGTTGCCTGTATTTTACAAAGTGAAACCATCTGACGTAGGAAATCAGAGGGGAAGGTTTGGAGAATTATTCAATGATCGTGTGGGGCGTTTGCGTGAAAGAGCTTCTCAAGACCTGGCGAATTTGGAGAAGTGGAAGCAAGCACTCCTTGAAGTCAGTACCGTGAAAGGATACGAAGCCGACGGGTAAAATTTTTCACCAAGACATTCTCTACTTTCTTTTAATGTGTGTGGGTGCTGACTGGTTGTTCTTACTCTCATCTGCTACATTTTCGTTCTCCTTTTTTTTTTCCAGTAAGATCCTGCAATGCATGAGTTCCATAAGTTATTGGTGATTTTTTACTTAAAGCTCATGAGATCATCTATCGTGCATGGTGATTGTCAAAGCCATAATTCTTTATCTTCCCAATTTACATTCATTGAGTCACTAATATCGTTGATTAGTTGCTATTAGACTTATTTTTACAAAAGAAATGTTTCATTGGTGATATATGGTGATGGTAATTATAAAAAAGGAAAAAAATGGATTATTTTTTTATATGTTTGTTTAAGTAACTCTCAACTCATTTTCCTATCTTCAACAGGTAATTTCTATCTCATGCACCTGCATATATTGAAGCAATGTCCTTATTTTGGGTAAAAATTACTCTTCTACTTTCATATAAAACCGATAATAGACACTTGCAATGAAAACTGATGAGAACACAAGTCTAGAATAATACTAAATTCACAGCACGATTAGAAACTTGCAATCGTGTAGTAGAAGCAAGGAGAAAGCCTCTCAGTCGCAATTCATCTGAACAACTTTTCTGATTGGTATCGCAAGACCTGAAATCATCTTATATCAAAAGTTATAAATTGCTTTTGCTTGTCAATGCTATTAAAATTTTCAAAGTCACGTCCACGTCATCCCTCATACCTTTAACAAACAACAATTTTAAAATTTGACTCAAATCCATAATAGATATAATATTTAATATTCATAACTCATACCCTCCAGTTTTTTCTGACTTAATAAATTATGTCGGAGTAACAGTGGAATGGGGCAAGCCATGTGAAGCAACCACCAACATTTCCCACTTTATTTTTGGCATGTAAGATAATTTATGGAGGTGTGAAAAAATGATTCTTAAAGTTCTCAATCGACAGGTATGAAGCAAACTTGGTGAAATCGATTGTCCGAAATGTGTTGAGCGAACTGAAGAGAAAGTCGGAGTTGGATATTTCCGAGAATTTAGTCGGAATTGATAGTCATGTGAACCATGTTATGGAACGTGTGAGTAGTAAATCTCGTGCCACCCTATTTGTTGGCATCCATGGAATGGGAGGCATTGGTAAGACTACTCTTGCTAAAGCTATCTACAACAAGCTTTCCAATCAATTTGAGGACCGTAGCTTCCTTGCTGATATAAGGGAATCATGGAAGCGTAATGGCGTGCATTACTTACAAAATAAGTTAATCTATGATATATTGAAGCGCAGAAATGAAGTTCAAAGTGAGAATGAAGGGACTAAGTTCATCTCCTCCAAGTTTAAACGTAAAAAGGTGCTTGTTCTTCTTGATGACGTGGATGATGCCGTTCGGGTGAAGTGTTTGGCTGGTAATCGTGATTGGTTTTCTTCGGGAAGTAAGATCATTATTACTACCAGAAATGAGAAGATCCTTAAAGAAGTTGCTGTGGACTACGCCTATAAACATGAGGAAATGGATAATGACCAAGCGTTGATTCTTTTTAGCCAACATGCATTCCGAAGGCACCCTCCTCCAAGGGAATTTAAGGACCTCACTCATGAAGCTGTATCCATCATCGGAGGGCTTCCCTTATCCCTTAAGGTTTTAGGTTCATCATTGTGCGCAGAAAAACTAGGATTCCGGAGAGGTACAATAGACAAGTTAAAAAAAGTGCCTCCTACGGAAGTGCTAGAAAGGCTACGGATAAGTTATGATGTATTAGACGATGAACAAAAGCAAATATTTTTGGATATTGCTTGTTTTTTCATTGGCACTGACAGAAGAATTGCATCCTACATGTGGGGCGCCTGTGGCTTTTTTCCCGAGAGGGAAATTGAAGTATTGAGATACATGTCATTAATAAAAATTGAAGATGATCATGAGCTCCGAATGCATGACCAACTGAGAGATCTTGGTAGGGAAATAGTTCGCGAAGAAGGTCGGTGGGAGCCTCGGAACCGTAGCAGGTTATGGGACTCCGAGGAAATCTGGAAAGTGCTAAAGCAAAATAAGGTAACCTTTTCATTTGTTTTTCTCACTTAGTCCATGTTCTACTATTAGAGTAATGTTGGTCCATTGCCCTTGAATGTTTAATTGACGAGATTAGAAAGTAGGGAGGTTGCTCTCTCCGAATGAGTGTTGTAGTGTTAAGATCTGAATTTCTATAATTGCTTCATTTACGTCTTCGACATGCAGTAAATAGCTTGACTAATGACAAATCATAGAATTATCATCTCTACATGTTACAATTAATATAACAGGACTAACGATGCCCGCATTTCCCATGAAATTTTAGTCATTTGTCCACAATGGAGAATGGAAGGGATACTTATTTTATGTAATATTACGTTAGGAATTCCATTTACCAATATTCATAGGACAAAGACTATTTAAAACTTACCGTATTAGATGGTAATGGAAATTCTTTATATACATATATGTATATGTATGTATTAAGCATATTTTCTGCACTGACCATTAAAAAGATAAATGTTTTACTTTTTCTACATAAAAGGTCCAACGGATAAATACTCTAAAATTCTATTTTAAATAATTAAGTATGTGATTGTGTTTGAATTTGCGAAATTAATCCTAATTATGACTACTACTTTTTATTTATCATTTGATTTGACTCAAGTTGTTGCTCCATAGCCTAGCACTTATTTGCAATGTCAACATGCGACCCATGTATAATCTCAAGAGCCAATTCATATATTAACAAATTCAAAGCCAGTGTCTATTTATTATGTCTTTCGTACTACATGACTAAATAAACTAAACTAACCAAAAGAAAAACCAATATTTTCGACCAAAAAAAAAATGAAAGACGAGTATGCTATATATCTCATATACAAATAAATTGGTACAGCTAAATTAAATTTTACAACTGAAAAGGTGCATTTTATATAATTATTTGAGAATTTTTGGCATGACTCCATTTCGCGCTTCATCCATAGTACTATCATAAAAAGAAGCCCAGCCTTTTGCATATAACATTACCTATCGAATTCATGTTTTCATTCATGGAATAAAAGTCACATTCGGTGTCATTTCTTCTTATTGGCACTTTAAATTGCCTCGCATCATCCTCTCATTGTACGAACATTCACAATGGACCACGTTAATAGGGACCACAAATGACTTATTCTTTTTTTACAAAAAGCCAGAAATTTTGTAAAAAATATTGTAAACAAAGTTTGTTAACAAGATTATAAAATAAAAGGTTTACATGACCAACTGTGCACGTCAGCACAGTGAGCAATGTAGGGTATCCACGGCAATTTAACGATGATAACGGATGAAATTTGTAACAAGTATCTGCTTTGGTCTACCTTTAAATAATTGAACTATTTTTATTACATTTGAAAGGTTATGTTATTTTTGTTGTAGATGGCGAAGATTAGGCTTTATAGAAGTTTGAAAGGTTTTGCTACTTTTGTCCCAAGTAGAAAAGGTTGGGCTTATTTTTGGGTTTTGGCCAAACTCTAGCTATCAATTTTTTATGGTGAAACCGGTTAAATACCACAAAAGAAATCTTGTACAACATTGTGAAGTATAATGAAAAAATTTTCTGGTTGAGCCTCACCAGTGGCCGTGAGGTCGCCCTCGCTGGCCTTTGCCTCTGGCCGCCCACCGATCCGGCGACCGATCGGAGGAAGAAGGATAAGGGAAAAAAGAAAAGCAAAGAAATAAATGGTAAATAATAAATAAAAAGGGCCGAAGGGCCGACCCAGGTTCAATACCCACTTCGTGAGTGTGCAGGGAAGGGAATACTCTAGGCGGCCTTACCCCCGCATTTGCGGGGAGGGCGGATCGAACCCACGACTGACACACCACAAAGCAAGCTGCCTTATAAGGGGAATGGTAAATAATAAATAATTGAAAAAAATTATAATATTATTCTAAATTATCACGTTAGCATTGGCCTGTCAAATTTAGCTAGATGGATCGAATGGACATAAATTCAAAAGGTTTAGGACTCAATTGATTAAAAAACGTAAATTTATGATTGAATTGGCACAATTGCAATAGGCTTAAGACTTTTTTTTTTTGGTAATTTTAGATTACTTTAGTTGGATAAATAACTAATGAATGTTGATTCTTGCTTATAGGGAACGGAAAAGATTAAGGCCATTTATCTGAGCAAAAACAGCTCAGAAGGCTCCGGCAAAATAGCTACGCGAGATGGTGCGGTTTACACTGGTGAACAATTCAAGAAGTTGACGGGGCTAAGATTCCTTCACATGATGGAAGGGGCACATCTCAGTGGAAATTTTAAGGACTCGGTTGATGGGTTAAAATGGCTTCAATGGGAAAACTGTCCCACGAATTTTGAAGTGAACAATTTTCACGCAACAGAATTAGTTGTACTGGAATTGCCATTTAGCAAGATAAATGAAGGATGTGAAGGATGGAGTTCTTTCAAGGTGAGAACATGTCTTTTATTTTTTTATTTATTTTTCTTGCTTTCTTGTGTATCATAATCACTCTAGACTAACCCCTTAAAAGCATAAAATTATTTGTTTCACCAGATGGCAGAGAAGCTCAAATTTCTCGACCTTTCCTTTTGTGAATCCTTGGAAACTACGGAATTCCTCTCAGCTTTTAAGAATTTGGAGGTTCTGATCCTCAATTTTTGTTCGGGGCTGCGGCGAATCCACTCTTCATTCGGAGACATGAAGGCCCTCCTTCGCTTGGAGTTGCGCAACTGTAGGAGCCTTACGGAGCTTCCAGCAGAAATAGGTAAATTAAAGGCGCTGGAGCAACTCCTCCTGAATAATACTCATGCCCTTTCTGCATTACCAGACAGCATAGTACATTTGCGGAAACTAGAAATTCTAGATATTTCTGGGAGTGGCATAGAAAAATTACCCAATGATATTGGGAGGCTGAGACAGCTCCGAAAGTTGGATGCTTCACATTGCAAAAAAATGAGAGGGGAAATGCCAGAAAGCATAGGGTCTTTGGAGAATCTAGAAATTCTAGATATTTCTCTCAGTGGTATAAGAGAATTACCAAACAGTATCGGGAGGCTGAGAAAGCTCCGAGTTTTAGAAGCTGTAGGTTGCGAAAATCTGAAAGGGAAACTGCCAGAAAGCATGTGCAATCTATCGTCCCTACAACGCCTTGATTTTGATGCCTGCAAGGAGCTCCAATCGCTGCCGGACCTTCCTTCCAGCTTAACATATTTGGGCGTCACCTGTCGAAGTCACAGATTGCCTTCACTCTCCCACCTAGCCCATCTCAAGGAGCTACAAGTCAGTCGCTGTCGATTTCTCCAGTGCATCCCAGAGCTTCCACTAACACTACTAAAGGATTCAGAATGCTCTCAACAACTGACAGGTGTTGAAGAATCAGAATTACCACAATCCCTAGACACTCCCTTCAAGCTGGACCTTCCACAGTTCGGAGGCCTGAAGGAATTGGATGTTTGTGATTGCAAAAATTTAGTCGAAATTCAAGGTCTCGATACGTTGATGTTCTTGGAAGAGCTGAGAATCTCCGAGTGCGCTTCAATTGAAAGACTGCTTCTTCCAAAATCCGGGAGATTGAAGATATTGGAGGCTAAATCGTGCATGAACTTAGCCAAAATTGATGGCCTTGATGGGTTGGACTTCTTGGAAAGTTTGTATCTCTTTGGGTGCGCTTCACTTAAGGAGTTACACCTTCCAAAATCTGGTCGCTTGAAAGAATTAGGTGTTACTCGTTGCGAAGTGTTAGTTAAAATTCAAGGTCTCGATAGGTTGGAGTTCTTGGAATGGCTGCGTATCTCCAAGTGCGCTTTAATTGAAAGGCTAGAGCTTCCAAAATCCGATTGTCTGAAGAAATTATATGCTAAATGTTGTGAAAGCCTAGTCGAAATTCATGGCCTTGATAGGCTGGAGTTCTTGGAAAAGTTGAATATCAGTAGGTGCGCTTCAATTGACGGGCTAGACCTTCCAGAATCCGATCGTTTGAAGAAATTAAATGTTGAATATTGCGAAAGCTTAGTCAAAATTCATGGCCTTGATAGGCTGGAGTTCTTAGAAGAGTTGAATCTCACTGGGTGCACTTCAATTGAAAGGTTACCAGATTTATGTTGCTCCGACACCTTGAGATGGTTGAGTATCAATCGCTGTGACATGCTTCAGGATATTCGGAGCCTAGAGGGATTCCCATCCTGCGAAAGTCTATGGATTGAAGATTGCCAGTCCTTAGCAGAATTACCAAACTTGTCAAGTTTTCATTGTTTACGAGAATTGTTCCTGTCAAACTGCCATGAACTTCGAGAGATCCAGGGGCTCGAGGAGTCAATATCTCTAAGACGTATTGCTATCTCAGGATGTTCCTCAATTGAGATCTTATCGGATTTGTCATCATGTACCGGCTTGATGAGTCTGATTGTGCAAGATTGCGAGAAATTGACTGAGATTCGAGGGCTCGAGAAACTGGAGCAGCTAGCGGAACTGGATATTTCTGGATGCAAGTCACTTAAAACAATTCCACAGTTGTCTGGAAGGCAGCTTTATCAGCATTACGAGAAAAAGCCATTTGACTCAGATGATCCTGGAGTGATACAATTTGGATTTTCATATGTTGACTCGGATGAGTCGGATGAGTCGGATGAGTCGGATGACTCGGATGAGTCGGATGAGTCGGATGACTCGGATGACTCGGATGACTGGGATGAGTTAGATTACTAGAGATGATCCACATTTTCTAAGAAAGCTACATAAAGCAGGTTACTTGCCTTTGCTCTCTTGAGATCTACCGCCCAATTTTCATTTGTATTTCCTGCTTGGATTTCTTTCAAGATATATGATCTTGTCACTAATATTTCCTGGGAGAAGATGTTCATGGAAGTTAACGTGTGCTTTGGCAAAATGATTCTGCTTATCATGCCAGTAATGGAAATAGATGAAAAGGCTTCTTAAGCGCATCATCTATCATTAGTCTTCGGATAAGATACTTCATCTTAAGCTGAAAAGATAAAGATTCTTTTAGCGTTTGAATGATTCTGGAACGATGGAAGTACTGAATAAAAAACTGATGAAAGTTCTCTTTTTTATTCTGTTCAGTGTGTCCGTTCCTTCAACGATGGCTGGTTTTACACTTTTGAGTCATTGGCCTTATGTCGTTTTACTTCTTTCGCTTTTCCTAAATGTGCTAGGCTTCCTTTTTCCGAGAGAAACCACTGTAATTTCCAATCTAGCTCCGATTGCATCCGATGGAGAATTGGACGAATATAGAGGTGAAGTGCTTGAAAGTCTAAATGAGAGCATGATGTCGAACTAAGGAGTTGTTGTTCTACTGAAAAATGAAGAGTGAATGACTGTTGCAAATAAAGAATTCCAAGCTGATATCAGTTGAATGGAGGGACTCTTAGTTATAGGCGTGATAGGTTCCTATCAACTCTTAGACAAGGTTGGTGCCTTTAGGTGATTTTTTCCCTGACTTAACCTGCAGTTACCATCGCGTTTCCGTTCTGGGTACACCAGTTTAAGTGTCCATGAACATAAAGAACTTGAATTGGTGGGGATGTCATTTGTGATAGATGGACTAGCTTTGTCGCATGCAGAAATGCTTGATGCCCACATGGAGTTGGTAGGTTTAGGCCCTGCAGAATATATTCTCAATGCTGTCAGGCATCTATATTGTTTTCCTTAGATTTTTAATCCTGACTCTCACCATGTAATGCTACTTCTGGCCACTCTTCTTCCTCTTTTTAACTGATTGAGCGTTCCCTGCAAGGAGATATCTAATGTATACCTGATTGTATAGGCTGGAAAGTTTCTAGCATTCTGTACTACTTGAAGTCAATTTATCTTCTTCTGATTACAGAGGGGCATCTCGTCGCATCATTTTGACTAATCAAGTTCGCTGGTGGGAGTTTAACTACTTGTTAATAGGATATCTCAAGCTATGCTGCATACTTGTATGACAATCTGGTCGAGAGGGATGGAGTTAGGAATTGGGGAAAGCACGGAGATTAGGAGTATAGAAGGGACTGCATCCAAGTATGTTAAGTTCTTATATGACTCTATCTCTTGGTAATTCAAATTCGTAAGAGCTTAGGATTAGATGTCTAGCTTTGGCAGTTCTTGATATCTATTCCCACTGGAAAAATTTAGAGAGGAGGCATTTTTTCTCGAGAAACATCTGAATGCTTCAGGCATCGTACGGTCTTTTGGATTTGGAGAACATATTGTTGAGTGCACTATAATTTTTAAGCCGACCTTTGAATGGTTTCTGTTGAGATCCTAAGTTGCAGAGGAGACTTCTGATCCTTGCCTGAAGTAAGCTTTCATGGATCCACTCCACCTCGAGGTTCCAATGCGGAAAAACAATTCATTTCTGGATTGAGATAATGGATTGGGCGCTGCCAAAAAGATATAGATTACCATCGCTTTAGATAATGGATTGGTTGATGCTGCTGCTTTTCTGGTTCTCTTAGACTTCTACAATTTTATTAACCATCATCCACTTCGTGAAACGTTTTGCTTGGAAGAGAGTTTTTCACATAATACATTATGAATGTTATCTTGCCAATCTAGCTTTCTTTACTTAACTATGGATATGTGGTGTGCTGTTGCAGCAGTTCTACATGCTCTGGTATAATAGTTTCTAACCTGGTATAAATATTAAGCAGAATGGGAAACTGTTTAAGAAGCTTCAAGTCTCATGCGACAGCTGTAGCGTGTCTCAACTGGGAGGAAGATGCCCAAGTAAACAGAGTGTTCATGTTTCAACTTAAAAGTTGATACAACTTCTTGATCTTGATTCTTTATATCTTACTTGTTATTTCTAATGCTTTCTTTGCAGTTGAGTTCCAAACATAGAATCTTATTTCATAGCCCAGCAGCTTTAATATGGTTGATGGAAGATTTTTCGAAATCATCAAAGGATCAGGAGCTCAAAGTTTCTTGAACTTGTCTGAACTCTGACAATGCATCCTTGGATTGGTAAAGGATGTTTGCATATACCTCCTGGTCCTTGTTTTGTGGATTTGGCTCTATATATGGTAAAAGCTTGGTATATAATATTTCAAAACCAAATTTGCAAATGTGGATAATATTCTCTGTTGGAAACAGGAACATCAAATTGTGGTGTTGCTAAATAAGATGAATGATACTCATGAAAACTTGGAAGATTCTGGGACGACGATCTTGCAGGCCAGTGACTTTCCGTTTGTGCATATTGCAGGAACCACTTGTGCAAATAACTGGGAGGTGTACAAATTGAAGGTAACTCATGATATCCTGAGTTCTATTCCGATCATGTCAATTCACTATTTAAGACATTGATGAAAAAAAAAACTAGCATATTGTGGATCTGGTTCTTTTTCGAGTTTTAAGAAGTGGCTCTGGTTGGACCGGGCACCAGAACTGTCCAGTCTGGTTTCCTAGCACAAATAGTGTTGGTCAAGAACTGGTGGTACTGACCCTGTTTGACCGGTAACCAGGTCTACCTGTCAACTGATACCTAGCAAACCTGTCAACTAGTCTGGACCAGTTCTGGGCCTTAAGAGAATTTGGAGTAGTGTTGGGTTGGGATTTGGAAGTCCAGCCTCTTGTGACTAACAAGCGTGCCAACCATTGGCTTTGTTGTCTTCTTGCTTCAATTTCGGGTGGATAATTTATTTATGGACCGTATTTTCCTAATCTATTAGAAAACAGAACAGGTTGCTAGTAAGATGACATCAAGCGCGTGTAATGTTTTAAGATGCTATGGTATTTGCCAACTCACTGGGTTTCTTTTGCTCACTTGCAGACTCACTGTGCTTCTTTTGTTCTGAGCGCGTGTCATATAATATATGCAGAGTATTCTATCAGATGACATCACATGCAATCGTTTCAATCAGTCGAACTGTTACAGCATGGTTCTGAAGATTTTTTCTTTTAGCTTCTCACCATTTCCATTCGCAGTTTTGGATGTCTGGAAACTTATTGTTGCCCATACTTTTCCCTTTGTGTATCAATGCTCGATAGACTTGCCAGTGTCGGTAACAAATTTATCTTGTTGGCTGGGTGATGGAACTGGATTAATACTGCCCATGCTCCTTACTACATTTCCACTTAGAACCTACTCTTCAGTTTAAATGGGATTGGCATAGGTACATTGCGCCTCTTTAGTGGACCACTTTATGTTTGTTCCTACAGATTGAAGAAGTGCAAAAGTATGCTCCAAAGAAGAATATTTTTTTCAGTCCAAGAAGTAAAATACTGAAGCATTAAATTTTCCCCTAAATGTTTCAAACCAATTGAGAGGACAAAGTGCGAAAGGGGTGAATCTATAGTGGCCAGACAAATACAAAAGGAATAATCATCCTCTTATGGTTGGTGCATAGCAGTCTGAGTTACTGACTGAGAACCGCTATGTACAAGTTCATGATGATAGATACTATCGTGGTCTCTAGTATAGCAAGATACTTTAGAGCATTCATAGTATACATGCATGCCATAGCCTCTTTAGGCACACAAAGGCTTGCTTCCCGCCTGTGTTTCAGCATAATGCATGTATTGTATTTTACTTTTACCAAAAAAGGTATCTAAACATGAACGTTTTTTATGCCCACATATTCAGGGAACAGCGGACTGAAATCAAGTTGATGTTTTCTTGGCAACAGCAAGTAAAGTCGTGGCTTGAGTTTGAGATGCAAGAAAGCGGGCCCTAGTCTATCAACTGGACGAGGATGAAGATGAAATCTCTGATTCAGAATGACCGTCTGTTCAAGAATTTGCGGTGGTTACGCTAGTGTTGCTCCTGTGGGTGGACCTCTAATTAATACTTGAAGTTGCAGACTTGAATGTGAGAAGCAATGCATGTGGGGGCTTTCTGACTGAAGCTCTTCGACACCACCCTTATTGAAAATTCTTAATTTATACCGGCCGTGTGCCTTTTTTGCTAGGCGGGCATTTGTCGAAGAGAAACATGGAGTAAAAGGTAACTATTTGTCTGTTAACTCAGATACCGAAAGATGCTGAGTCATGGCTTCTATCTGTTGCTGTCTTCATGGTATTTCTGCAAGCTCTGAGACCTCCTCAAGAGTGCCAAGCTTTTGCTTCATTTGTATGTATTTATCATTTTCATGTGTAAGAGAACCAAATGTTTGGTTTATATTTGTTTATACTTTGGATTGAATTGTTCACGTAGTGTACTCGACTAACGAATTTTGCATTTGAATGTTGAAATCTCTCACCTGAGATTGACTCAGCAACTCCACATGTCATTGTTAAGTGATGCATCCGATCCGATGAACAAAATACAGCTTGTGTGCAGCATGACTAGCAGGTACATGATTTAAAGGTGGCAATAAAGAACATAGGCTAAAAGTTTCGAGGACCGAGAAAACAAGAAGAGAAGGCCAGGAAAACAAATACGATGTCGAAAGATCTAAAGTAGGCAACCAAGCTTATACAAAGGAATACTGATGATAACGGGGCCAAATACAGATAAGTAATTAATATGCCCTCAATCGGTGGTTCATCTAACTGCACAATTCTGACACCACTCTTCCTGATGAAGAACCCCACTGCATCACTGCCTTCATCTTGAGCCAGCCATGAACACCTTTGCTGGTACCCCTAACAAAACCTTCATCACATGGTGGGTTTTTACTGAACACACTAGCCAGCCAGCTCTTCGAACTGTCATCTGAAACGGGAAAAACGCAAATTTACTGTTAGCCAAGGAAAATGGTCAATTGTACGTTTTTCATCACACGTAAGCTTCAGCAACTGAGAATGTTCTCCCTTCTAGTTTCCGAAAGCTTTAGTAACTGAGAATGTTCTCTGCTGATTCGAAGTATTTTACTTTCTTTTTTTTGGATAAATACACCGTGAGTGCCATAACTTATGTACGGCGTTTGCTTGAGTGCCACAACTTTCAAAACGTTCACTTAAGTGCCATAACTTTAAAAAATCGTTCACATGAGTGCCACGTCGAAGAAAAACCGTTCACTTGGGTGCTACACCAACTTTTCTTGTCACGTCGCCTTCCGATAAGCCACGTCGACTTTCCGGTGTGCCGCGTTAGCTTTCCGGCTGCCACGTCAACATGGCACTCAAGTGAATGATTTTCGAAAGTTATGACACTTAAGTGAACGTTTTAAAAGTTATGGCACTCAAATGAACGTTGTACAAAAGTTATGGCGACTTCTAGTGTACTTATCATTTTTTTCTGTCTTTTTGCTTGGTGTTCGGGAGTGATGAGACGACATAGCAAGATGAAGGTGAAGTATAATCAAGTCATTTTCCCTTTTCCATCTTTTTTTTTATATTTATTTTTGATCTAAAATATTCCAACAAATTCCACATGCGAAATTCTTTGGTCATACATGCGGTGCTTATTTAAAAAGTAAAATTACAAAAAAATAGAGTGAAAATTAGATGGTCAATGTGAAAAATGAATTGGGAGGACAAAAACTAAATTTAAGTTTAGTGAAAAAAAGGTGTTAATGTATGCATAAACCACTCAGTATTTCTTTTTCTCCTCGTAAAATGCATGTTCATCCATTTGGAGAAATGTCTTTGAGAAAATGCAAATATCGTTGGGCTAAAGGCCTTTTTCAAAATGCAAGCAGTGTTTGGTAAAATGTACTTTAAAATTATATTGAAAACAACTTTGACGTAAATACCGTTTTGTGAAAAATACACTTTGTAAAATACTTTTACTCTTTGAAAAAAAAAGAATTTTTACTATATATATATTTTTAAAATTACTTGCATCGGCCAATAGTCAACGGTTGACGGGCGACGGCAGGCTGCGGTGGACAACGATAGTAAGCGGCGAGGCGGTTGACAAGCGGCGAAGGGCGACGAGTGGCGATCGACGGGCAAAGGTGGGCGGCGATGGGCGGCGGCGAGCGATGAAGTGGCGGTCAATGGGTGACGACCGCGGCGACCGATGAGGAGCGGTGGGCAATGGTGGGCGGCGATCGATGGCGGTGGTGAGCGGTGGCAAGTGGCTATCGACGGGCGGCGATGGGAGGTAGAGGGCGGCGGCAGTGAGTGGCGGTCGACGGGCGATGGTGGGCGGCGGCGAGCAACCGCAGGCGGCGGTGGGTGAATTAAAAACTTATTTAATTTAGGTTTTGTTTATTTCTCAAAAAATGAACAAGTTAGAAAATATTTTTTTAAAATGATCTCTTATATCGCTCAGCAGAAAAAATTTCATTGTCCATGAAACAAGAAGACCTAAAGTATTGTCCACTATGAAAATATGTTCTATTAGCTATTTTTTTCAAATAATTTAAGCCATCATTTTTACGAAAATTTTTCAAATCGCTCATTTTTTTTGCAAAACAAATGGAACCACACTTTCTCTAATTCACCGGTCCTTTTCCAATTTTAAACTCAAGAAAAAAAAATCAATATACTTTTGCTTATCCATTGTTATGAAATTGAAATTAAGACAAAAGTTAAGAGATGATAAATGAATAAGCTGAAGCTTATAGGTCAAATTCAAGCCACATGGCAAAATTATGCCATGTGTATTGCCATGTGGCAATCGCAGAGGAAAAGTGAGATGCCTTGAGGCGTATCACAAGAGCAAGCTTTCCTCCGCTCCGACCTTGGTCATACGCAATAGGTTAGCATTTTCTCTCACGTTTAGTATTATGATATTATAACATGTCAAGAGGATATTTTATGGTTCTTAATAGTAAAAGTTTGAGATTGAAATCCTCCTTTGCATTATGCAGAGAGATTTGCATATGCCTTTCACAAAGAAGGTCGGTTGTCATATAGTGTAAATGGGAGCATTTAGGCCCATTACATATTGGGCATGCTAAAGAAGTAAATAAATAGACTCGGTCTATATGGACCCACACCATCTTGATCAAAACAGGTTTTGGGGGAGGGAGTGCAAGTAAATCATTTTCTCAACCTTATGAACAAAACACTTGGTCTTGCCGTCTCGTTATGTTAAGTTGTTTGCATAATTGAAATAGACATAACTCAAATTGTAATGAAAACCTAAGGATTTCACAAAGTACTTGTGAACACGTTAAGATGAAGAATTGTTCATCCAAGTCAAAGAAGCTCGATCCAAACGAAATCACGGACTCGAAAAGTTGCACAACGAAAGAGAGAGAGACAGAGAGAGAGAGAGAGAGCAATTTTAGTTCCATACCTATCATGCAAATCTAGGGTGTAATGAGTACCTATGATTTTGCTTATTCTTGCATAACTCAAGAGAGAAACCATTGAAATGATAATCGGCTATAATTTTGACATTTCTAGAAGCTCTCTAACAGCCTTCTTGAAGCTGAATCACATCGTGAGTATCCCGGGGTCCGTGACATCTTTAATCGGCATGGATTGTCTATCTTCTCCAATTCAACCGCCTCCTCGAGAAGAAATTTGGCTAAGGCACGCAATAGTTTTGATTTCTCATTGTCGAATTCGAACCCGACAATTTCAACCTTTTTGAGTTGATTTGCCACACAAGGGAAATCCTTCCGTGAGCGCCAAAATTGCTTTTCAACAAAGTTGCGAGCTTCGGAAAATCCTTTTTCCCGAACCGAAAATACACATCCACAGCTTATTAGGAGAAGCAATAACGTAGCGGTGACATTATGCACAAAAAGAATTGTAAAACAAACAAGGTTGTCTAATCTAGTAGAGCACACTATAAGTTCTCATGGACCAAATGAATCAATGATCACATCTTTGTTGCAAAACAATCAACTTTTTTCCATGTAGCTCCAAACCGTCCCAGCTTTTTTCACATACCAATTCGCTTAAGTCGCTTATGTAAGTAAATGCAAACTGTGTGCAAATCATAAATGCTGTATTGCATCAGCTTCAATATAAAAGCCTCAAAGTAGATGATGCGAGGCTGACTATCGAAGCATATATGTCACTATGTCCTGAACAAAAATGCATTAATGTGACACCCCGAAAATTTGACAATCGTTAATAGTGAAATCTAGATTATGGAACAACTAGGAATTTTAGTTTGATGCTCAAGATCGGATATTCAAGGATTAAAAATTGGAAATTGGAAATTTCCTAGATCGTTGTCCGAACGGGATTAAATTTTGATTAAATGAGTAATCGCGTCCTAAAATTAGAAAATTTCACATTAAGCCTTGTTCGGGCTAAATGAACTTCATTCGGATTAAATAACCCTTCGTCGGATTTCTTGTTCGGGCTAAATGAACTTCAGTTCGGATTAAATAACCCTTCGTCGGATTTCAGCACGGATTACCTTAAAATGTGAAATTACCAAAATACCCCCGGCCAAATTGTGAAATTACAAAACGCCCCTAGAGTTTCATGAAATAAGGGACAAGGCAATTAAACTAGTGGACCCCACCTTATCAACGCAGCCCCGTTTGGTCAAAATTTTTCTAGAATTCTCTCCTCTCTCTCTCTCTCTGCTGCACACGTACACCCCCCTTCACCGACCTTGCTCCAGCCTCTCTTCTTCCTCTCCTTTCTTCATTTTCAGCGATAACTCTGGCCATTTCAAGCTTCCTTGACAAACTACGACACATATAGAGCCCCCTCGACACCACCGGACCACCGCCGCACCGCCGGAGTCGCCGAAAAAATCGGCTGGAAGAAGCTCTCGTCCCCTGCTCTGTTTTCCGCCGGGATTGCGGTTGCAGAGCTGGTGCAGCCGTTTCCGAGCTGCCGCCACCCCCACGACCGTCACCTCGACCTCCAGCCACCTCCTCCGACCTCCTCCGACGTTTTTCCTCCTCCCGCCGGAAAAGGGTGGAACAGCCCCACCTCCCCTGTTTTGGCCCTAAGTTGCACCGATTCTCGTTGCCGCCACCCGCAGCCACAGCCCCTCCCCCTTCGCCCAACTCCGACCACCACAAACTCCCCAATACCCCTTGAAACCATTTCCACCAGTGCCACGAAGCCCCGACGCCGCCGGAGCCTCGAAATAGCCCCCGACCACCTGCCCTGTTTTTTAAGGGATTTATCGAAAACCGAATCAAACGATCACACAGGAATCAAGAAGAATTGAAAGACGCACGAGATTACCCAGTTCACCCCAAGATTAGGGCTACGTCCCGCAAAGAGATTTCACTATATTTTTTTTCTTGAATCCATACTTCGTATATTACTATATATGACAAAACCGAATAAAATATATATGCCCCAAAACGGGCTAAAAACCTAAACCTCTTAATTCTAACCATACGGGGCATTAAATAAAAAGCCCAAACCCGTAGCGCCACGAAGCCCCGACGGCCGCCGGAGCCCCGTCGAGGCGCGCCCCGAACCCCGCATCCCGCGTGGTTGGAAAATTTGGTTTCCCGTTGAGCTCACGTGGGCGTGCCGGGTGTGAAAAACAAGGGTCCCAAGTATTCGCCAACCTCCTCTGCCCTGTTACGCCACTGCAGCTCCTGTTCGTGGTTGTCGACGTCATCTCCGGCCACCGTGAGCCACCACCGACCACCACCACCTTCCTCCGACCACCCCACACAGCCACCGTCAACCCCAAAGACGACCACCACCCATAGAGCCCAGAACAGCCCCCTCGGCCGTGCCCTGCTCTGTCTCCTGAGGGTGCTCTGTTTTGCTGGGTTGGGCCGGTTCTGTTGGGCCCGATTCTGTGGGCCCCCGAGCTGGGCTGAGGCCCAATCTGTTTGGGCGCGAATTTGGGCCTTATATTAGGCCCGTGGACTCATTAAGCTGGGAGTTTGGGCCGTAGTTCGAGAATTTTGGTTCGCGGTCCGTTCGAGCCCAAAGTTCGTGCCGAGGATTTTTCGAGGATCATCGTTGGTCTCGCCTTGCTCATCTAAAGGTGAGTCGACCTCTAATCCTTGGTTAGGTCGCTAATTACGTTCGGATTAGTTATTTAGATTATTAGGTGTTTAGGTAATTCGATTAGGGCCGGTTTAGGTTAGAAACTTGGTTTAGGTTCAATGGCCCTAATTAGTTAAGTTAGTATGGTTAGTTAGGATTATGTGGTTAATTGGATTTAATTGATTGATTGAATGATTGTTATTGCTTGATTGCGAGTGAGCAATAGGTTAGCGACGAGTGTGCGTTCGGTTGACAAATCGGATGGGTTAATAATGAATTGATGTACAAATTGAGTCTAAATAAGCGAGATTGGATTGAATTCTCGTATTGATGTGCTTGACCTTGCTTGAATCGATCATCTATTTCAATTGTTTGATTGAATGGATTGATTACCTATCGATTGATTGGATGTTCGATTTGAGGGTTAATCACCTAGCTATGCATGCAAAGTTGCATGAATAATTACGTGCATTCGTATGACCACATCTAGGATCAATTGCATGTATTGGCATGAAAACGGCCTTGGGCCGAGTCACGAGCGTATCGTGTGAGCATATGGCTAAAAATGGAATTATAAACCGATGGATTGCCAAGTGTGTCTAAATGGTCATATAATGGATCTTTCCCCGACAAGTTCGTACCATGCCGGTCCTACGGAACCATACGACTTGTCGGATGCACGTCAATCCGTGCCCGTGCCGTGCCGGTCGTACGGATCACATAGATTGTCAAATGCCGGTCGCAGGCTTGTGACGGATGAAGCCCCTACGGGAATTCCTAGTAGTGCCACGTCGTGCCGGTCGTACGAATCACACGGACTATCGATGTCGTCACCGGAAGTAAGGGACGAAGCCTAGTTCTGCTAGTAGACACTACCGGTCGTAATGTAAAGTCACATCGGTCATGTGCAATTGGGCCGAAATGGCCGTTAATAATTGGACCACGTGTGATGTCCCGTGTTTGCGACCAATGTGATGACCATTGATTGTTATGTTTGGCATATCGAGTTGAGTATTGCATACCGTGTGATTTCGGGGTGAGTTGCATGTGATTGGGATATTCGTGTTTTGATATGTGATTGATCGATAGGACCCTCCGAATGAATCAACACCTTAGCCGGGCTTAGGCGTTGACTCACCGAGATTTATATCTCACCCCGTTGTTGACAAATCTTTCAAGTTCGAATTGATGGAACTAGTAGCCCTTGTGGAGCGGTTAAAGCGAGGGTGGCGTAGGTCTTATTTGGAGTAGATATGAAGTTGATCCTAACCCGTCCCAAAGTATGGGACCGATGTGCGTGCTGTCTCGGTTGGCCTAAGACGCGTCCGTAAATGAAATTCTGTTTTTGAATTGATATGTTTCCTACTTATTTATCCTTGTTTTATATTATTGTTTGGGAGTATTATACGTTTCCGCATGCGTGGTTAATTGTCGAGGGTCGATAGCGTGCTTGGGACACTATTCTTTATAACCCGAGGGACGAGTAGCAGGGATGCCGCGTGCTCGAGAATCGGGATGTGATAATTAATACCGTGGCATTATTGGATTTTGGATTGCATATGGCTAGCCTTTCCAGTAGTGGAGAACTCTGCAGCAAGAACGCAATCCCCTAAAGCTCGCGCTTACAAACTGTAGTATACACAACAATATTTCGCCATCTCGATGACAGGTACCGCCATCGCTTTATCCCCGTTCTTGATAAAACCTGAAAACAAGTTGAATTTTGAGCCAAGTAGCAGAACAAGATATGACCTAGCTGTTGAGGTTCATATATGTCTGATATAACAGCAATATACGTGAATAACATAGCCAGGAAGTGAGACCAAACAAAATCAACTCTGTACCTGAAGACACCAGCTCCCGAATGGGATTTTCGTGACATGTTGCAGCTTTAAAAGATGAAACTTAAAGTCGGGAGAAATGTACCAACGACGAGCAGCTGGCTTGTTAAAGTTCAACTCTGCCTCTGTTAATGAAGGTACTCCCATTAGGCTGGAGACAAATCCACCCGACAAACACAATGAAAGCAGATTCGGAGCCGAAAGAATGAGCATGAAGAAATATTCGCTTCAATCACTAACTCTCTTAGAGATCTTGAATCAATCCAGAGGTCGCGAGCGTTGAGACGAGAGGAACGCAACATAAAAGATTCATGAACAGGGCACCCCTCATGATTTTCATAATCACATCATTCCCCGAAGGAAAGTAATCGAAAATAAAGTCGTGAAGGCACAATTTCTTAAGTGAAGGCCAGTGGATGGTAAAATCCGGTAGAAAAGCAGCCTTCGATATTCGCAAGCTCACCAGCGACGTGCAATCGCACATGAATTGTGGTACGACACGATTCGATCCTCCAAAGACCAACGAAGCGTCCTCCACTTGGCGTTCCGCAGCAAAGCCGAACCACCGATCGAATTCAGTGCGGATGTACAATCCACATGGAACTTCTGTATCTTAGTGGCAGTGCAGAGACTCAGTGCTCCGCTGATCAAAAGAACGACAAGCCATGAGCGGAGAGAGACATCGATGTTCGGGGTGGAGGTCCAAGCGAAACGCCATTGCTTGGTCAGCACGCTGGTCTTCACCAGGTCTTTGAAGGGCAAGAAGCAGAAGATATGGTGGATTATGACGTCGGGCAAGGGGCTGATGTTATCAACCTCCACCGCCTCTGTTGGAGAGGCGGAGAGATCGGGGTTGGCGTCTGGCGGCGCCATCTCTCCCGCTGTGAATGGATTTTGAGGGAATTTGGAGGGTTTATGGACAAGATGTTGGTGGATTGACGGAGAAGCCAAATCAAGTCACGCAAATCTACACAATTCATATTTCGAATATCATCTGTCACGAGATTTGTTTTGTAGCTTTGTTTTAGGAGCATCATTGTAGGGTTATTTTAATAAATGAATCCAAATAATGGCATAAAAATTATTTTATATCTTTTGAGAAACTATGTGAAAAGGGTATGATATTTAGAATGATTTTTTTGTTCGAAAAAAAAAGTTATACGCGTATTTAAGACTCTTTAAACTTTTTTTTTGTCAATTATTTAGTATATGGTTTTGCTTTTCATCTTATATAAGGCAAGAATGTTATTGAAATTCCTGGGCCCAATTGTGAAGTTGAAAGATCCTTTAAATTTGCTTTGCACCAAAGAGAAATTGAAGAATTTTCTACTTAAACGATACTTATAAGTCAAGACTAGTTAGTATTATTAAGGGAACGAAATATTATCCGAAAAGGTCCTAAATTGGTATTCAATGAATCATGTACCCCAAAATAGTTTTCGTTTCAGAAAATTTTGAAATTGATGTCCTGTGATAAATTTGCTCTAAAGTAATTTTGGGGGAAAAAAAAAACAATCCATGACACAAATCTAAGGAATAGTAAATTTGGGTTAAGGGTACGGTACCCGTTTGAGATTTTTTGTTAGATGAAACGCAGTTGCGTTATATGTGTTATGGTTTCTAGTTTAGAAATTTTTGCCAGGCGAAAATTATTTTGAATTAAATGTATCATGAGGCATCAATTTGGAACTTTTAATGGTCTTAAACCTATTATTAAAAAAAAAAATAGGCAATGTTGGATGGATGCCTCCTAATATCAAGCAAAAACCAATTAAAAATTTAACTCTACATGTTCTATGATTTCAAAGGATGGTGTATAATTATCATTTGAATCGATTATGGGTACTATAGGCGCACATGGTAACACTTCTAGTAATAAATTTCTGTTATAAAAATGCTTCAAGAAATCCATTTGGTAGTGCAATTTCTAAAGCATAAATCAGTTTTGTTACGCAAAATTTCATTTCTACTTCGAAGACAATTTCTACATCCGAAGTTGTTTTAAGCCAATTTCGAAGCTAAAAAGGTTACTTATCTTTAAGGAGTAGAAATTTCTCAATATCAATATATGTCTTATTTCAGCTCTTTCATTTTTAGTGCCTCTCTCCCAATCATGTCTTCATTGTCGTCCCCGTCGCCACGACCACCGTCAATAGCCATCGCCCGTTCTTGACCGCCTCCGGCCATCTCGGCCTCCCTCACCAACACCACCCGATGCCCAACGACCGCCGTTGCCCCCGCTTCTGCACTGCGACAACCACCGCCTACCACCACTGTCGGGTGACCTCCTCCACCAGGAGTAAAAAATAAAAAATAAGATATTTTTTAATAGTAAAAATTTATTTTTAAAAAAATTCAAAAAAATTAAAAATAAAGTAGAAATTTTTTGACCACCGACAATAATTTTCATTTTCGAAATAGAAATTGTTGTCATGTTATCAAATTATTTTCTCTAATCGTAAATCAATTTTTAGAGCATAAGTAGAAAAATTAACTTCTACCCGAAAGAGAAGTAGAAAAATCAACTTTTGATCGGTTGTTGATTTTTGAAGTAGAAGTGTTGCCATGCGTGCTCAAAATGAAAGAGAGCATAGTTCATAAATAGAGTAAGCCTTCTTCGAAATTCCAAATCTATCAGCATCGGTAGATTTTATGGGAAAAGACACTTAATTTATAGCGCAAAATAGATATATTAGAGAGAGAGAGAGAGAAATATTTTTTCAAGTTACCACATAGGGTTTTGTTTATTTAATACCTATGTTTAGCTTTCTAAGAGCCTTTAAAAACTTACTTTTGTTATCGATCCTTACCTTTTCTATTTCCTTTACCACAATTTAACTAATTAAGAGTCCTATCAAATATTAAGTTTTCTTATTGCATATATGCATAATTTAATGTGCATCAAAGAAATTGCTTCTATTTATCTATTGTTACTAGGAAGGGGGCACATGTCGAAGGGGGCACATGTCGCTTGTGTGCAAAAAAAAAAAAAAAAAAGAAACTTGTAAGGTTTTGCAAAATCATATTATTCTAAAATATTTGAATTATTATTGATGGAACGCAATATTGACAAAATAAGAAGAAATTTTACATACATATATGGAGAGAAAAGATACTTAAAAAAATGTGATTTTCTAAGGAATAATTTCAAATTTTAAAATTGAAGTACGTGAAAGGTAAAAGTAAAGAGTTGCAGTTCTGTTCCCCTTTAGTACGAAAAGCAAAATTATCTCCCATTTACATACGAATGATTTGGTCTATGAAAGAACAATGGGATTAGAAAGCTATGTGGTAAGAAAGATTTGGATGTAAATCGCAAATATTGAAATTTACTTAATCACCTTGCTTGTTATTGTGACTATATTTGAACAATGATTTTTTTTTGTTTATGCAAATTTTCAATCGAACCCTACCGATCTGAAAACCGGCGGTAAGAAAAATTCAAATGGAAATGAAATTGATACCACTTTTTAATCGGTTCGATTTAATTTATCCACTTTTTCTTGTCGGAGATTTATCCATTTGCAAAATATTATGAAGACCTCTGGTTCTTCAATATGGAGGACGCATCAATCCGTTTCGTCCAAACTAAGAAAAGTCGTCTCCTTAAAATCCGAACGGGACAAATAAGATGTTGAATACAGACTAAACTAGTTATTCGAGCATCGCAGGGATTGCTCGGGAGCTTGGCCAAGACCAGTGGCACTTTTGCTCGTTTTACAATTTGCATCTAATTTTTTCTTTGCTCGTTGTTGATGTTCTTCTTCGCTTGTTGAGCGTATTTCCCACTTTTGTCGTTAAAAATCAACCTGCTACTTCAAATCCTCCGGATCAAGAAGTCTGACAAAATCAAGGAGGAATACAGTGAGTTCCTACTGCCTTGGAAGTATTTATAAAACTTCTCTGAGTTTTGAAAGCTCTCATTTCCCCATCTAAATCTAAATCTTGGAGCTCTTTTCCTATCTAGATCTAGATCTGGAAGTTCGTTAGAGGCGCTATGTGCTCATCATACCCCTCCCAATCTAAATCTAGATCTTAGAGCTTGTTCAACCTATTTTTAGCATCTCTGTACATAGTGTTGACGAATCTACTAGAGAAAGGGATTGCGATGTGTGCTCACTAATGACAATGCAAGATTCGGTGATTGGCCGAGATTCATTCTGTTTTGATGTTGAGAGAGTTTCGTTCTTATAGATGAGAGTATGCACTCCCATTTAGTAGGAGTGTCACTTGGAGTAATCTCAAGTCCCTGTCCATATGCGGCACGAAGATCACGGATAAGGTGATGCATGACATCTTGAAGGGTGGCCCTGTTATCGAGTACCCTAGGTTGGAGGAATGCCGCGGCTTGAAGCATAACGTCAAGCTTTGTTCTAGAAGTTTGAGGGAAATTGTGGTCGATCGCTGCTTTTGGTATGCACTTGCTGAGGGTTTCCCTCTGGGTCGTTCGGTATGATGAAGCAGCTGGTAATTGAAGCCTCATCCTTGACTGAAGCTGAGTTGAAGTTCTCTATGAGAAGGCAAACTAATTGTTCTGTTCAGAATTGGTTAGAGTCTTACAGAGGGTACTGCAGCCTGGTTGAGGGACTGCTTCAGAAGCTGCAGAACCCGGCTAAGCTTTTGATTGGTAATTGGCTCCTTCGGGTGAGCAAATTGTTTAATTCAACCAATTCGGGTTCATACTTATGGACAGTTGATGGTCCCTCTTCCTGGAGTTGAGGAAGTTCATACTAATTTTATCACACTGGAATCTGCCTCACATGCTTTGCCACTCTGCATCATGTCTAGTGCTGCAAATGTACATTGTGCCTTCGGAATAACTACCAAAAGACCAGGGAGAAAAATAGCTGGCGTTGGGTCAGTCTATATCTTCTCAATAGTGAATAATCATGATTCCAGAATATAAACTCTGTTATTTCAACAATCGAAAGCCTTGGCATCACTCAATCTGTCGTTCAGGTGGGAAACGAAATAGTTCTCAAACATAAACTTCGCTGGTTTTTTTGCAACTGTATTTGAAAAGAAGAGTGAATTATATTTGTTCTTACATGTTGCCTCTTCATTGTTGGATGTGCTTAGGATATATCACTTGCGGCAGAGGTTGCAGGTGTGCCGTTTTCTTTGCCTAATTGCAAGTCTCCATGCGACAAAGGTCTTGGTGTCCTGTCGTGGAGTCTGGTGGCCCTCCTGAAAGCCAATGATGATCTGATTGAACTGTATCACTTCACCTGAGACAGGCCTACTTCATCTGTTAATGAGGGCTCCATAAATATTTGAACTTGTTCACTGGTTGGAGCCCGTTCATTGGTGCTTCCCACTGTTCGCTCGTGCATCCGACTGCAAGCATTTTGCTAAGAAACACCCAGAGCCTTTATTTTCCCCAAGCTCTCCTGCCACAGTCTTGTAACCTCGCCGCCATGTCCTCAAGCGGTCATCCGTCGTCCATTGTCGTCGGTCGGGTCCTTGCCGAGTCTTGTATCTCTGTCCTTCTTTTGTCCTCTGGAGCTATGCTTGATGCGACGAGCGGCATCACCGGTCGGTCACACCAAATCCGGGTCGTCAAAGGCAGGCAACACACCGGTCTGGGCTCCACAACATTGGATTTGACATCTACAACTCATCCAAAAAGATGGAAATAGAGAGAGTTGTGTGCTTGGGTTGGCGTCCGGGTTGCCGAGGCTGGTCATTGGCAAGTCGCAAAGGCCTTGCGGGATAATTATCAAAAAAGTCTTAAAGCTATATCACTTATGCTAATTCAGTCCTAAATTTTTTTAATTTGGCCAATTTAGTGCTAATATTTTTGAAGATTTGCTAATTTAATCTTAAACATTTTAATGATCAATGTAGTCCCTTCGATTACTTTTGGTTAGGAATCATTGATACGGCGATTCGATCGGCGCCATCCGTCCTTTGTGGCTCGATCGAGGCAAATTTTGAATAATTTTTTTATTTTTATTATTTTAACTTATTTTTGTTTTTGATTTTCTTTTCTTTCCTTTTTTTCTAGGCCGGGTGCAAAGCTTTCGTCGGCCCGGGCGAGGGTGGCAGCCCTAGCCGCATCTAGCAAGGGCTCACAAGACACTTGCTATGGCCGATGAGGACGTCGTGATCCAAGACCTCCCGAGACACGGTGAGGGCCGCGACCCTCCACCCCGGGGCCAATGACCTGGGTGGAGGGTCGCAGCCCTTGCTTGTTGGCCACTCAACCTACTGGCTCAGCCAAAAACAAAAGTAAAACATAAAGAAATCTATATATAATTAATTGGCTGATGACATCTTTGCAAGAAAAAAGCTAATTATTTGCCTTTTTTAAACTTGAAGGATTCAAAAGGAAATCCATTACCATTTTGCAATGTGAACTTTGAATCAATTTATAAATAGGGCGGTAAAATATGGCGAGATGTTGCTACGGTTTCTTTTTTTTTTAATCCAAACACGTCGCTCCGTCTCTACTTTTGCCGGTTGTGGCGGATTACTCTAAGGGATAACCAGGAAATCGAACACGTTAATTCAACGGTATAGTGGGAGCCAGGGAGATCGGTTGAGTAATTGCTGCCACTTTTGTAAGTCTTGACCAGAGGGTTTTATAGAAGCCTGAAGAGGACATCTCCCGGGGGTGGCTCCGGCGGCCATTGAGAGGGCGGCGGTGGCGGCGCCAGGATGAATCGTTATGTCGGTAGTCGTCTCAGCCAAATTATGTTAATGACAAGTGGACTCCATTGTGCAAATTGAAATCCCAACAAAGTGCACAAGTGTAAAGATCAAAACTATAATAGTTACTTCAAAAACAAAGACTAGGCGTGCCAACAAAACAGCCATCGGATGAAATGCTTGACCATCTGAATCAAACGTACTTCAGGCAACATCAGGTTCCATAATACCCGAATGGTAGAAAAGCTGGTCATGTTATGTTGTATTAACACCTCTCTACTACCGCTACTTTAATTCTTCATCCTCACCTTAAATCTCTATGCATTATTTCACTGGGGGAGATTGAATTTTCCCTGAAAACCTTAGAAATATTTGGAAGCCGATAGCTACCCTAATTCACAACTTTTAGATTTTTCCCGTATACAAGTCATGACGACGTTTTATGCTAAATTCTCCGGACACGGCATGTCACTAATAGTTCTATTAATATTTATGATCAACACAAAAGGCAAGGTAGTGTGAACGAACAGATGAAATTAGAAGGGGCACCCAAGTATCCAAATTCACAGTAGAAAATGCAAGTTCCGCTGTAGAATTATTAGAATACAGAAATCTATTGAACTTATTCATCTCAATCGAAACTCTGGGGAGAGATCATTAAGAAAAATGACATAAAATGGGGTTCGACACGAATTGCTTCCTTATAACTCAACGAATTGGGTAATGTCTTAGATGAAATACTTAACCATATGAATTTCTTTCTGCTTGTAGCCACACTTCTCATAGAATGCTTTATTCTCATTGCTGCAGTCAAGAATCACCTTATAGCAACCCACAGATTGGGCATGATCAGTGAGAAAAGAAATAACCTTGTTCCCTAACTGCATCCCCCTAGAATCACAATCAATGACCACGTCTTCAATATGGCCAACCTTGCCGCAGTTCCTTATAAACTTCTTCTCGATGAACACACTTCCAGTGGCGACGATCTTTCCACGACTAGTATCCTCTATCACACAAATCACATGGTCATCGCCTAGAGAGCTGAGCTCTTGGAACCGCTTTTGGAAATCCTCATCGGAGATAGCATCGCAAACTGTCAGCTGCTGCAGTAGCTCTACAAACCCTTTGCTTTTGTCGGAAATCTCTAGTTTCCGAACTTGAAGATTTCATGCTTCATTTAGTGGGACCCCAGTCTGCATTTCCTGAGATGAGGCTTCTGTTTACACCAACTTCATTCACATCGACAAGGAGAGAATTAGAGTTCATAAGTCAAAGAAAAGAACATGAAACGCATTCAGAAGCTTCACCATGATATTAAAGGTAAATCACGTATAAGACACATAGCATTTCTCTATCTAAGCAAGCTACCTTGCTCAGACTTGCAGTGGCCAAATCTGCTGAGCTCTAAATCATAAAGCAAAACATAAATGCAATTCACTTTTCTGCCTTCTTCAACCAAGCTAATATTAATGCAAATGCGACATCAGTTACTTCCTAGTGAGTCTGTTCGCAAAAGATACAAAACAAGAGGAGGAGGAGGAGGAGGAGGAGGAGGAGGAGAAAAACTTGCTAATGAGGCCAAAATTAGTATTTACGTACACAATACAAAGAGGAAAAAGAAGCAGTTCTATGGAGTTCTCTGTTTACAGAGTGATAGTTTCACTTTAAATTACAAACTTAGAAAGCAGAATCGAAGAACCTATCTACAGCCTGGCAACAATTACGGCTGAAAAAGAGAGAACGATGAACAAGTTTCCTTGGCTTTGTCATTTATCAAAACAGCTCATTAAAGCTTCAAATAAAATTCCAACTAAGAAAATTCCATTAGTTGCTTTCTCTGGTGCATAGTAGGTATCTGTAACGATGTTTGGTGGTAACACACGACACCATTCTCCATTGATACATCGGAAAACAACATCTGCGGTGCTTATTAGTCAAAAACTCACAATGGAGTAGCTCTTTCTCAAAGCATAAAACATCTCAAAGGATTCTTCATACCTGGACTTAGTTCATGTCTAGGATATGGCAGATAATCCTATGAACTATAGGCTCCAGATAAGCCATAGAATACTATCTTGACACTGGCTGCATATTTTGGACACAATGCCCATGATGACCACAAGACAACAGGAGCAGCTTTTGCCAACACTCATTATTTGCTGGCAGTCGTAAATGCCAATAGAATTCTTACAGGCAAAAGGGAAAAAGGAAGTTCAGAGCGATGTTGAGAAAAGCTTTACTGCTAATTGTTGCAAATGCTGCTAAAGACATCCAAAAATGCCAGCAAAAGTTCTCTCTTTAGAGGCATTTGAGAGTGGCATTTGCAAATGCTGCGATCTACATTTCTTGTAGCAAAAATTGTAAGTGCCAGAGGAAAAGTCACTGCAAATAGTCCCCGAAAACATTGCTTCACCGCGAATTAACTCCGCTTAAAACTGTGAGGTTGAGACAGAGAGCCAGATTATGAAGTTTGCAACAACTCATTAAAGACGCACCGAACTCCTAAACAGCCTAAACAGTATCAAAAGATTCAACCCAAAAAGCAGAAGAAATCGATGGATTACAAAAGCTTCATATCAACTCATGCATCGTTGCCAGACACAATAGCAATCTCGGAGAGAGTACACGAGACTGTCCTGCGCTTTTTCTAGAGTGTGATTGAGCCTAGCCATCGCGTACTTCTAATCTACGCTAGCGAAGAAGTCCAGGGGCATAAAGCTTATCAAAATCAGTCGAAATTCCCAGAATCGAACGACACCCAACACTGTCTTGCGCTTTCAATTCAGGAGGAGCAAAAAAGATTACGCATTCACAACGCTCGTAATAATCACAATCACAAACCAGAAGAACGAGAAAGTACCCTTGGGCTCGATTTAATTGCAGTTCCCTGCTCTGCCGATTCGAACTCTGCAAGTGATTGATGAAACGCAAGCGAGGTACGAAGGAAGCAAAAGAGTCTGAGACTTGCTGTGCCTTCTGCACGACTGGCGGTTGGTAACCTATTTACCCCCAAAATTACCGAGAGGGGCAAAAAGGAATTTCAGTTTAGGTCGCACTCCGCGAGGCGACGGTGGTGGAGAGGAGGGCGGTGAAGGCAGAAAGTTCCACGAAGGTGGAGAGGAGATGTCTGGTGTTCAGTCGGCGCAATCCCCTCCCGTGAAGTGAGTCCACCCTTATCTCCGGAGCGTCACCTTTCCCGCACTTCCTTTTGATTTGTGCGAAGACCGAGCTAAAATTGGATCAGGTAATCCTCTATATGTCTCGTTACTTGCGTAGTTGTCTCTCTGTCCGTGGCCGGTGCGATGTTCTTATGTCGATATCCAACAATTCTTGGCCGTTGTGATGATATTGCTGAAAGTTGTCCGCACGACTATCGGTGGAATTTGCGGGGCGTTCATCCGGACGCACCGCGAGGCGCGAGCCCTGTGAATGAAGTCGATTGGTGGGATGAATGATGTCAAGTCACTCATTGTTCGGTTGTGACGAATGATCGAAATGAAAGTCCGAAACGGCGTGAACATAGAGATGCGCATCTTGTTCTTTGAGGGGATTGTGAAGGCATCGAGATGGTTTCAAAGCCGATACATACTCTTGAGAGATTGGTTTCTCCGTAGAAAAAGTGAACTTCATTCATCGAGATCTTGAACACACGCGCGCACACACATGCATACAAAATCCCAGTTCATGGGTTTGAGACAAGTCGGGCATAACTCGCTTCTACTAATGTCATAAGCGACCGTTGGCAGCCATTGTAGCAAAGTTCTCGCTTGTTCGTTAGCTCTCTTGCATCATCTTGTTATCTTTGAAATTGATTGGATTGTTACCTTTTTCCGTAACATTAGTTGTTGTTTATTTTATCTTATAGACCGTGAAACTGTTCATGAGATATCTTTTCGATGACACTGCATTTCATGTGAGATGATGAGTTCGAGTTTGATTTAGATTGTAGTCATGTATATGCTCGGATTACTAGATTCTAAGATCCCAAGTGTCATCAATATGCAATTAGTCTCATGTCAATTTGCTGTTCGTTTAAATCTTAAACCGTAGACGTTGGGCGTTATATGGTCAGCATTTTATTGAGTGGTTAGTCTCAACGTTGGAAGGCTTTCTCGTGTAAAGTTCCTCCGGGGACAAAAGGATTGGCAATTGTATCCTTATTCTTTCGGTGTTAATCCTACTCGTTGAACTTTAAATTGACTAAATATTGGCGTGTCCTCATGAACTTGTAGAGAAGTAATATCTTGCTGAAATAAGATGGAAATAATTTACTAAAAGCATACGAATTTGTCTAGTTAAAATATTAAGGTTAGCGAATTGATTGATGTTGCGAATTTTAGTCGGACCGGTTGTGGTTCATGTATGCATGTTTGCAAAAGCTAGAAATATTGATTGCTTGTGACTAGATCAAATTCACATTCAAGCAACCCTCACTCGTCCGTAATGATATGTATCTCATCTCATAATAACACATCTCCTTGACGTGAAGTCTCGCCTTGTGTTGTCTTCACAAGCCCCCATTTGATACTATATGAGTTGTGACTTCTCCGGTCGATAGACAAAGCTGTTTGTTTTTGGTTTCTCAATAACATCGGAATAGTATAAAGTTGCTTTGGAGACAGGAGTTAATGAATAATTATGATGATGGTTCTTTCTGTTTCCCGGATCCACAAAGCGGAGCAAGAGATATCCATGTAACACTAAAATGTCATTGATCAAGCGCATAACTCCATTTTTTGCTGCTCGGATTCGAGAGAACCGTAGGCCTTTGAGCTCTTACGCTTCAAAGACTTTGTGAAGCTTCTTCCTCTCCATTGACATCTCTTGATGACATACACACGATTGACGATTGCATTCAGGTATTTTTATCTCAAAATTGTACTTGATGGGCTTCAAAAGAGGGAGTATGTAAAGCTTAGATGTAGTTGACACCGATTGAGGGCCTGTTTTCATTGGCTTGATTAGATCCCTATGCTTTCGAATTCTGTAGTTCCAACTGGGTGCGGAGGTAAATGGATTTCTCGGTAACACTTTAAAGAATTCACCAACTACGTGTTGTAGCAATAGGATAGTCCCGATATCAAATCGGCACCGAAGCTCCTCATAGTATTCATATCGGGAAAAGCGATGGTATCCCGGAATTATAGTATTCCTTTTACTCCCTCCATCTTAGATCTCATATCATCTCTCTCATGGGATTTGCTTGAAGAGAGTTGGCGAAGTTTAGTAGTCTGTTTTCCTTTTTAAGATTTTCGGACATCGAAAAGTGAAGCAAGGCAAAAGTTAACTTTAAAAGTTAATTTTGAAAAGCGAGCCACTTTATTATGTTTTATAACGAGGTGGAGCGATTTGATGAACTTGCCATTTCGAAAGGGAAAAATTTAGGAAAGCTTCATAGAACGAAAGACTTGAGGAAAACTTATACGGGATTACGGCGGATGGCTTATATGGTGCAATTTGGTTTCTGATCCAATGACCGAAGACCGGCCTACACTTTTTAGAATCTAATTGTAGATGTCATGCTAGTAATACTTGTTGTCTTTGTTCTCTTAGCTTTTGTTTGGTGAGTCTCTTGTAAGTTATCGAGAAAAGATCGTTGATACTTTCTTAGGCATAATTTATGTGAGGAAAAGATTGAAATTTACCTTAAAAGCGGTCAATCTTGGAAGAACTGAAAATCATTTACTCTACACGGTTCGGTCCAAATTTTCAGATGCACCGACTTATTTTTGTAGTGCTGATGATCATTTACATCGGTGAGCTTGCTGGATTTCACGTTGGAGTCACCATGGAAATCTCCCGATTAGATGCTTGGTATTCAAAAAAGATGGTTCTTTGGAAAGTCCAGCATCATACATTTTCGGGCCGTGTCGTAGGTGTCATCTACCGTAAGTCATTCTCGCGATGCATTTGCATGCACGTGGTGTTTTCTCCCAAAGAAGAAATCCCCCCCCCCTTTTTGTTTTTGACATTTTCAGCATACACACCAAAATGGATGCACGCAACATCTCATGTGTCTTTCAATTTATTGAACCGTTCTCTATGCGAAGCGGGTTTCGAGATCTGTAGTGGAGTCCCGTGGCCCTCCCGAAAGCGCATGATGATCCGATTGAATTGATCACTTCACCGAAACAAGCCTACTTCATCCGTTTAGTCAAGCAACGGTTGCGGGTAATTTCGATACTAGTCTTGGATACGAGATATTGGGTCTTCCCGTATTATGGGATAACAGGGATAGTTTGGCCTGACCCATCATTGCTAGAGTACTTCTCTCCCGCAAGTCCCGATCGTATTGCGCATAAATTTTATTGGCATAACAATGATTCACTCTAGTCGACCGGGTCCTAATTGGTTTAAATTTCTTTGATACTTTTAATTTCTGCACCCTGTGAACAAAGGACATCTCGATCGTACACCTTTATCGTGTCTAAAATGGATCGTGTTTTACTCTTCCATACTCTTCTTCCCAAGAGTAGTGTCCGACCTTTTTGCTGATGGTGTCTTTGTTTTTTTTTTTTTTCCAGGAATTTTTGTTCTTAGAGAGGGAATACTCCATATGCTGCATGGAGCAACAAGAAATTGATGACTAGGCCTATTGTAAATTTAACCTAATTGACTTCATAACATGACACCTGACTTGCTTTTTTTTTTCCCCTTTAACTTCGTAAAGCATGAGGTGAGAAGCCACGAAAGAGAAAAATCCAGGTCGTTTTGGAAATCTAGTAACTAGTACTCTCTCTCTCTCTCTCTCTCTCTCTCTCTACAACCAAGAATTGTGAAATCGAGCATTTCATTGCTCTTTATGTGAATTATCCTCCGGGACTGAGGCTTTGTTTATAGAAGAGGGCTTCATAAATATTTGAACTTGGGCAACAATTAGTAGCTGTTCACTTGGGGTAGCCCGTTTATTGATGCTTCCCACTTTACGCTTGTGCATCCCGACCATAATCATTTTGCGAAAAACGCCTGAATCTTTAATCTTCCCCATTCTCTCCCGCCACGTATTGTTTCATGACATGATAGGCTTCCTCGAAGCTCCACTACGAACCGCCATTGACGATGCCCCGCATCGACGAGCCGTCGCCGATTGCCATTGTACCTCGCGGTCGCGTCTTCAAGCAATTGCCCGGCGTCCATTGTTGTTTATCGGGTCCTTGTTGAGCCTCGTGTCTCTGTCCTCTAGAGCCGTGTGCTTGATGTGGCCACTACGGTGCTACCAACGGCATCATCGGTCACTCACACCAAATCTGGGTCGCCCAGGCGGGCGGCAAGACGGATATTGGCTCGCCAACATTGGAATTGACGTCTAGAACTTGCCGACATTGGGGCTGTGGTCAATGGCTCAAGGTGTCGTTTGGGGTTTCGAGATTGTTCAATGGCAAGCGGCAAAGACACTACATTTTAAATTTATTACACTTCCCAATTCAATAGTAAACATAAAGGGTGACGTTTCTCGGTTCCGTCTAATCCTATAAAAGAAACGAGAGGTCTAATGGAACCTATAGAATGCAAAGGGGCTTTTTTCGAAAATATGGTTAAAAAAATTACCAATTTATGTGATTTTTAAAAATTTTTTTACCCTTTTTAGAGCATGTGCCCTTCCAATGGGGCTATGCGCCTCCCAAAGAGGCGCACAGCCCCATTTTCCTTTTTTTTCTTTCTTTTTTTTTTTTGCAGCCGAATATTTTATTTTTTTTTACTTTTTTACTTTTTATATTTATAATAACATTTATTTATAATAAAAATTTATATTTATACAACTTTATAAATATAACATTTTTTTTTTTTTAAACTTTCTTTTTATAAAGTAATTATTAATAATTAATTTAATATTTTGGTTCGGTAAGCGGTTCGGTTTGGATTTTCTATTCGGTTTGCATTCGGTTTGGTTTTGCCATTCGATTCGGTTTAGCTTGCTCTTCCTAACGGTTCGGTTTTATTCCGTTTTTCTAAAAAAATGAATTGGACTGAACCGTTGACACACCTAGTTATAAATAAACGCTATTTAAAAAAATAAAAAGAAAAAAGTACAAAAATAAAATATGTGGCTACAAAAATAAAAAAGAAAGTAAAAAAAGAAAAGAAAAGAAAATGGGGCTTACTTTTAGCTCTTCCTCGGTGAGAAGAAGGCCCATAAAAGCCAATGTTCTCCGTATCAAAGAATGACCCAAAAGGCAATGCCTCCAAACCATCACGAACGGCAGCGTTTTAAACTCCAACGCAACCGAAAAAGATGATCCAGCAGCAGTAGCAGCAGGAGCCTTACTTTTAGCTCTTCCTCGGTCAAAAGAACCAGGAGGAGATTTTGGGAATCGCTCATCGTTTATCGATTTTTTCTCCTTTCAGTGAAGAAGCACTATAGAGAGAGACAATGAGGGGCAGAATGTGCATGACAGAGAGACAAAAATGGTCGGCAGGTGAAGCGTGTTATGTAGTTTATATGGGTTTTGGGGCTTAGGCCGACAAGGTGCAGGGGAAAAATCCTAGGAGAAACAGTAAGGCAATGAGGTGAGGACACGACGGCGAGGTACAACGGACTCGATAGATGAGAATGGACCACAGGTGATTGCTTGCGGACATTGAGGGCGTCCCAGCACTCAGCTTGCCCTCAATATGGCTCGCAAGGGCCTAGATAAGGGTCGCGGCCTTGAGCAGAGCGAGGGCCCCGATCCTCGCCTAGGGACCATCGGCCTATGCTGGCATTGTGAAGAAAAATAAAATAAAAAAATCAATAAAAAGTTCTAAAAATATATTTAAAAAATAAAAATATATTATTTATGTCGATCTTGTATCATGCCATGTAGAAGTTAGTGCTAATTAGGTTGTCACGTTAGGATTTTCGGCCAAAATTAACTAAAAAGGACTAAATTGGTAATTCATTAAAAGGTTTAGGACTAAATTGATCTAATTGAAATGTTTAGGATTGAATTGGTAAATTGTTAAAGGGTTTATGGCTGAAATTAGTATTAAATGTACCAATAAATTTTAGACTTTACAAATAATTTTCCCGCGCATGGTTGAGCTCGAGCAATTCCTTTGATTGAGTTCGTGAGAGAGCAAATGGGGAAAATAAGGAAAAGGAGAAGTGGACAGCCAACTTAAGTATGTTTTGACAAGTGGACTTCATTGTGCAAACCAAAATCCCACAGAACAGAGTGCACAGGTTAAAATGATCAAAACCATAATTGTTTCTGCAAAAACAAAACTTAGGTTTACCAACAAAATAGCAAATTGGATGAAACACTTGACCATCCGAATGAAACGTGCTTTAGGCAACATTAGGTTCGATACCTAAGTGGTGGGAAAGCTGGACACATTATGCTATATTATCTCCTCTTTTATTCTACTACCGCTATTCTAATTCTCCATCCCGAATTTGAATCTCTATTCATTATTTCACTAGGGAGATTAGAATAGTTCTTTTTTAGGTATATCCAAGTAGTTGGAAGCTAATATCTACCCTAATTCATGACTTTTAGTCTCGCACGACGCTAAAATTCTACCGATGGCATGTCCCTAATAGTTAGATTTTATACTTATGATCAACACAAAAGGCAAGGCGTTGTTTGAAACCAAAAGGGGCACAAGTATCCGAATTCACGAGTAGAAATGCAAGTGTCGATGTTGAATTATCGAGAATACGGAAATCTGTTGAATTTACTCGTATCAACAGGAACTCGGGGAGAGATTATTGAGAGAAATGCACGTAAATTTGGGTTAGACATGAATTGATTCCCCATACATCAACATCAACATCAACATCACCTTTAACCCAAACTAGTTGGGGTTGGCGGTCGATGAACCCAAAAAGCAAGACCGAAAGAGCTATAAAAATAAAACAAAATACAATAACATAGCTATAGCAATATAAAGAAAACAAAGGGCTAGGACTCAAACGGCAATCAGGAACATAGGAATTTTTGCCCTCCACAATGTTAATCGCTTTCCTCCACTCGTCCTAAGACAAACAAGACGCCAATCTATATCCCACTCCAACAAATCCTGTCTTACTACTTTTCCCCAAGTAAGTTTCGGCCGACCTCTCCCTTTCCTCATGTCATGCTCCCTATAACACACTGTTCTTACCGGAGCATTTAGGGGTCTTCGAAGAATATGTCCAAACCATCTCAAACGATGTTCTCTCATCTTTTCGGCCACCGATACTACTCCAACTTTTCGTCGAATATCCTCATTTCTTATTTTATCCATTCTTGTATGGCCACACATCCACCTTAGCATTCTCATTTCTGCTACTTCCATCTTATGCTCATGTTGCCTCCTGGCTGCCAACACTCACCCGTATATCATTGCAGGCCTTACTACTGTTCTATAGAATTTTCCTTTTAGCCTAAGAGGGATTTTGCGATCACACAAAAATCCCGATGCACTACGCCATTTCATCCAACCCGCTCCGATTCTATGGCTTACATCCTCATCAATCTCTCCCCCTTTTGCAATATTGATCCTAAATATCCCAAAGTATCTTTCTTGGGTACCTCCTCGTCCAAGCAAATTGAGGGGTTCATCTCCCCCTCTTGCCTTGTCGAACTCACACTTCATGTATTCGGTCTTACTTCGACTTAACGTAAACCCTTTGGACTCCAACGTACTTCTCCATAATTCTAATTTAGCGTTAACTCCCGCCCTTGTCTCATCGATGAGCACAATATCATCTCGCAAATAGCATACACCACGGCACCTCATCTTGGATATCTCTTGTTAGCTCGTCCATAACCATGGCAAAAAGATAAGGACTCAAAGCCGAGCCTTGGTGTAAGCCCATTGTGATTGGGAAATAGCTTGATGTTCCATTACAAGCATTCACACATGTAGTAACTCCATCATACATATCCTTGATTGCCTCTACATACTTTGACGGTACTTTTTTTCTTCTCAAGCACCCACCATAAGACCTGTCTTGGAACCCTATCATACGCCTTCTCAAGATCAATAAACACCATATGTAGATCTTTCTTCTTTTCTTGATACCTCTCCATCACCGTCAGTATCAAGAAAATAGCCTCCATGGTAGACCTTCCCGCATAAATCCAAATTGATTTACGGATATCTTAGTCTCTAGTCTCAAACGATGCTCAATAACTCTCTCCCACAACTTCATAGTATGGCTCATAAGCTTAATGCCTCTATAGTTGGAACAATGTTGGATATCTCCCTTATTCTTATAGATAGGCACAAGCATACTTTTCCTCCATCCATCGGGCATCTTATTAGTATGGAGAATCTTGTTAAAAAGGTTAGTCAACCAACGTATTGCCACAACTCCTAAGCATCTCCACACTTCAATAGGGACACCATCGGGTCCCAAGGCCTTACCAGCTTCATTTTCTTTAATGCCTCCTTAACTTCGTGCGCTCTAATTCTACGCACAAACCTTCTATTTGAATCATCGAAACGTCCTCCAAATCCATCTCCATGATATCACTCTCTCCATTAAAAAGCTTGCGAAAATAGCTCATCCACCTTTCCTTGACGCCCGCATCTCTTACTACAAGTTTTTGATTTTCATCCTTGATGCATCTAACATGTGTCAAGTCTTTACTTTTCTTGTCTCTTATCTTTGCAAGCCTATAGATACCTTTTTCTCCCTCTTTGCTCCCTAGTTTTTTGTACATGTCGAAAAAAACCTTGCCTCTAGCCTCCCCGCACAGCCTTTCTTGGCATTTTTCCTCGCTAATCTAAACTTTGCCAAATTCTCTCCATTAGGGCAAATATGCAAACGATGAAAACACTCCTTCTTCTATTTAATCGCCTCCCGCACCTCGTCATTCCACCACCAAGTTTCCTTTGCGTGATGTCCGTTCCCTTTACTTTCCCCTAGTACCCCTCTTGCCACTTTTTGGATGCAATTAGACATCTCGCTCCACATCACATTTACTTCGTCCTCTAGTTGCCACTTGGTCCTACCCGAAACATTCTTTCCTTGAAATCTATTTGTTTTTCCTCTTTTAGCTTCCACCATCTTATTCTCGGAATCTGGACACCTCTTTGCGCTTTCGTGCTTTGTTATACCTAACCTCCAAAACCACCAACTTATGTTGCGTAGCTACGCATTCTCCAGGGTAGACTTTGCAATCTACATACGAGGCCCTATCATCTCTTCTAGCAAGGAAAAAGTCAATCTGCTACAATTTTGACCGCTGCGAAAAGTAATCGATGTGACTCTCTTTTCCTAAAGAAGGTATTTGCCAACATCAAATCATAAGCTAAAGCGACGCTCAAGATGTCCGCACCACCTCATTTCTAGTCCCATAGCCAAAACCTCCATGAACTCGTCAAAACCTCCACTACTCCGTCCGACATGTCCATTTAAATCTCCTCCTATGAATACCTTCTCCTCGCTTGGTATTCCCCTCAAAATCTCTTCCAACTCTTCCCAAAATCTGTTCTTATCGGATACCGGGAAATCCAACTTGAGGTGCATACACACTAAGGATATTCACAATTAGCTCTCCCACTACTAGCTTAACCAAAATAATTCTATCTCCCGATCTTTTGACATCAACCACCTTATCTCCGAAACTTTTATCTATCAAAATCCCAACTCCATTTACACTCTTTTTGTGCCTGTGTACCACAAACTTGAATCCGGTGCCTTCCACCTCCTTAGCCTTTTCTCCAACCCATTTAGTCTCTTGCAGGCAAGCAATATTCACTCTTCTTCTAGCAAAAGTATCTCGCTAACTCCCTCAATTTACCCGTCAAGGTTCCTATGTTCCAACTCCCTAGTCGAATCCTTACCCCCCGGGCCTTACTTGCCCCCCACACTCGCCCATAGAAGTGTGAGGACCCTCGCTCACTTCTCACCACACCCGGGCACCGATGTGGCGCATCACTCTAGGAATGATGGCCCAAGGCTAGCTTCCTTACCCTCGCACCCGCCTATCTTGGTGCAAGGACCCTTGCCCATTTTTCGCTACATCCGGCGCCGATGCAACGCGTCGCTAAGAAGGGTACGCTCCAACGAAATATCAATAGGGTTCATCTCATAAAAGGTAGCTAATTTTTTATAGCCGGCTCGCTACGCCCGACGCAACCCTCCTCCTTCATCCCGGGCTTGGGACGCTATGTAAACATACATAGGCGGAGTTGAATTGCTTCCCCATAATCGAACAAATTAGGTAACTTCTTAGATGAAATACTTAACCATATGAATTTCCTTCTGTTTGAAGCCACATTTCTCATAGAATGTTTTATTCTCATTGCTTTGCAATCAAGAATCACCTTATAGCAATCCAAAGACCATGCATGATCAGCGAGAAAGAAAGAACCTTCTTATTGGACGTCGGGGAGTAGAAATTCTAATTCGTCGATTGTCCGATTATCTGCCTCTCTTTGCATATTAATTTTGCTGGTTTGATTGACATCGTTGAGAGTGGGATTTGTGGAATTGATGGTTGGATCGTCGAAATTGGACATTGATTAGTGGTGGCGGAGAGAGTCGAGGTGGACGGTGGTTGGTGGTTGGCCATGCGAAGTTCTTGTTATCGACTGATTTGGACGGGTGAAGGACCCCCGAATTGATTTGCATGTGGTTATTTTGAGTTGGATGAGGTATTATAGGTGCTTGGATTAGAGGAATTCAAGGCCACTTGGGCAAGACGACCGATGGATTCATGGGAGAAATTTGGCAATGGCGTTACATGAGTGAGTAGATGATCTTGATGCTTTTGCTTGTTGTGGTTGTTACCCGATTGATCTTGTCCCTGTTGTTGCGGTTGATGCCTTGTTTACTGGTGATTGACATTTCTTATGGTTGGCTAGCTAGAACTATACTCGTTGGGCTTTTAGCTCCCTCGTTGTTGAGCTCTTTTTTAGATACCCAAATTCCTGTGGCTTCGGATGATAGTGGTTGTGTTGGAGCACGCGATGGTGACTACGAATTGTATCTTGGAGTAGCTTTTTCTTTTAATCCTCCCATTGTACCTTTTGATTTAAAAGGATGATGTACATAAGCGGAGGATATCTCAAATATCAATATTTGCGTATAGTGCTCACTTTTGGTACCAATTTTTTTAGGATCATTTAAGTGTCAAATAGGAGAAAAAACAATCACTTTAGTATTAATGAGAAATTCCGGGGACCTCACTCGAGTTGATATTTAAATAATCATTTTAAAATTGCCATTACTCAAACAAGCATGAAACATATGCTTGCATATTTGTCCATATAACACTTAAGTAATCCAAAAAGATCACTTTAGTACCAAATCGAAAAAAAAACAATTATTTTAGTGTCAAAGGCAAGAAATTCGATGACTTCACCGAAGCTATTACTTAAATAGTCGTTTTTCAAAAAAATTTGTACTTAAGTGATCCAAAAAAAATATATATATTTACACCAAAGAGAGCGTTGTAGAGGAATATTGACACTTGAGGTGTCCTTTTTGCCTATATAATGAAATAAAGGTTTTATAATTAGATGACTTTGTTACATGTGAATGAATGTTTGTTTAAAATAGGTGCTAACAAGTGAAACCGTATGAGGCCATACTCTTTAGGCGTGTCTACCCTAATGCATGCACTTGTATGCTGGCCTTGCTTGGTTTTTTTTTTTTTTGGTCGAACAACGATAATTTCATTGCTAATTAAGAGTTTGCAATATAGAAACATAAGACTCAAAGCACAAATTAAATTCCAAAGTGGTTCGGGGGAGAGGCAAGCCAATCTTGGGCCAAGCATTTGTTACGTTGGGCCTTCGCCAACTAGTTTGTGGCCTCGCTTATTTAGATAGCTTCGCATGTGCCATGTATCATATATGTAATTATAGATTAAAGCAGAGCGCGTACTTAGTAGAGTGGTGGGCCTAGGACGTCACACTTGGTCAGCCTCTTCTCTTAAATAGGCACTTCAAGTTTTTATTTGAAACAAGATCCATTTTAGATACTCATTTGAGAAAATAAAATCACTTCAGGCACTTATTTGAGAAAACAATGACACTTTAAACTTTATAGAAAATATAGATATAATCCCTCTAAAACCCTCAAATTTAAGTTTTAGTCTTAATTTTACCTCGAATGTTTTTTTTTTCAATTCAAAAAATCACCAAACTTTAGACCTATTCTTAAATCTACCCACAATTCGTTGTCTAAAAAAAAGTTTTATATTTTATGTCCGCTCTCAAATCTGCTCGGAATAACGGCAAGAACCTTGAGGACAAGGCCAAGACTCAAGATGGAACAGTTCCATAATGACAAGGGAGCAATCTTGGAGCTTGGACCGAAACTCACGGCCAAGTGGGGCGGTAGACTTTTTCAGCACGAGAGCTCAAAAAGAAAAAGGGTGGAGCTTTTCTTCACGGCCAAGAAAGAGAAGTAAAGAGAGAGCGTTATGGTCGGAAAAGAGAGAAAACTTTAATAAATAAAAATTGAGCGAACGAGCGAGATGACAAGTGCCGCGGAGCGACGAGGCAAGATCGAAGGCCGGCTAGAGGTGGAAGGTGGAGCCGATGTAGTGAGTTGGGAGGCGGAGCGGCGTCGACGGCATTCATCCTATGTCGATTTCTACTTTTTTGCTGTTTGAGTTTTTATAACATGATCCACAGATAAATTATCGATATAGAAGTGTTTTACCCATTGTTAATTCGTGTGAATATATTACGTAATATAGTATTATATACAAATTTCATTAATGTTTTATCCATTCTAGAAAACAAATTGAATAATAAGAAAATGATTATAAGAAAACAAGAAAAAGAAATTAAAAAAATGATTAAAGGAAAATAATTAAAAAAATTGAAAAAAATATTGCCCGGCATGTTGAGTGCCGCACAAACGTTAGTGCCGCTCGGCATTCAAAATGCCGAGCGACACCTAAAACGGCAAGTATGTTTTTTGTTAACCTATTTTGGTAATTTTATTTTTTTATACTAAATTGAAAAAAAAGCCCCGAGGAAGCCACAAAGCAAAAGATTGATCAAATCATCTAACATTCAATATCGAAATGAAATTCATTATCTATCTCATTAGTCGATTACTTATCATAGATTATTTTCACTTGTACCAAACATATGTCCTTTCACAATATAATGACTTCTATTAAACAGATACACAAATCAATACGCATAAACTTTTTGCAATCCATTGATAATTCTCAAACCATTTCATAATAATCAACTCACGAACCAATTCTAAAAATGCTTTCCATGCCATTTCAAATAATCAAGAGGCTAGTAGATGTCTCATCCTAATTTTAATGCATCAAATGTGCTATAAATAATTATTTTTTCCTTTTACCCAAATCATACTTTGCACATAATATGTCTAATCTTTTTATTAAAGAGATAGCACTACTCACCTAAGAATACCCCAACAACATTGTTATTCAAGCGGGCCATCTCGTAATCATGTTGATTAAAGGAGAATCAACGTCAAAACCAAGTAACACTATCTCAACTCCGAATTGGCTAAAATGAAGCTTAATCGCTAACAAAGGGATTCCCGGGCGGTGATAAATTGCTCACACAAACCGATTATATAAAGTTGTCCGCAACGCAAAGCTCGAATGCAAAATGCGAAAATTTCGCTTTAGCTAAAGCAAGACTTCAAATCAACTCCCGACAAATCCCATGACTTCACAACGTCATAATTCATGATTTCATTCCATGACTTAATAATTTTAATCCGACTTCGTAGTTCAAATTTCACATAATTTCGAATTTATGTCATAAATCCAAAGACTACTTTGATTTGACGAACACATGACTTGATCCTCACCGGATATTGCGGGTCGAAAATGCTCCTTCTTTTCCTTTCCCCTTCTTTTTCTTCTTCTTCTTTCTTCTTCTTTCTCTCTTGGTGCGTGCTCTCCCTTTTGCCTTTATATCTTTTCTTTTGCTTTTTCTTTTTCTAAAGCCCACTTTTTGACCAAGTCAAGAAGAAGGGCAAATTATTATAGCAATAGCTAAACTAAACCAAGAAAGGCCATTTGCCAAAAAAATCTAAAATTTCTTTTTATTAATTTGGCTTTGGATTGATTAAGAAATTATGAAATCAATAAATATGACTAAATGATAACAATAGGTTGACATTTTAAAAAAATAATTGGTAACTTGACACCTAAGCAAAGAGAATAGTGGATTGGTCTAGCCACTCATTTGAAATAAGAAAAAGTTAATATCATGAAAAAATTTAATTAGACATATTTATAATAAATTTACCTCGGACTAATATTTTGACTACAAAAAAATACAAACTAATAAAACTATAACAAATTGACCCTCCTTTAACTTCTATTAAAAGTTAAATTATTGATATGAGTGATACATAATAGTTTACTAGTATACCAATTTAGGATTTTAGTTTATGATTTTTCATGATATGAACTCTATTTAACGAATTAACCCACCCATGCATGGCCAAGGGTGCTATCACTCCCAACTCGACTCCAGACTTAAGGCCATGAAGGGTCCCGATTACAAAAAAAAAAAAAAAAACTCTATTTAACAAAAAACTAACGAAGGGTTAATTTATCATATATGTACTAGTTTAGGATTTTTTATGGTCAAGAAATTAGTTTGTTGTAAGTTTTTCACAAGTACAAATAGTTTAAAGTTTTTCATTATCAAAAAATTATTTTTAAGTAAATTCACCATAGGTGTACTAATTTAGAGTTTTTTCATGGTATTAACTAAATAAGAAATAGACAGAAACTTAGCTGAAGTTAAGCAAGGATTGATGGGACCCAGCCACCGATCGAGGGGGGAACGAAGAAAATTATATGCCATCTAATTACAAATCTGCTTCTCGATTATTACAACAGGTGAAGCTCCTTGACCTAAATATCTTCAAATTTTAAGTTGAATTTTTATTCTACCTCAAATTTTTTTTTATTTAAAAAAGACACCTTCAATTTTAGATCCAATCCTAAACCTGCCCCCAATTATTTTGTCTAAAAAATTTCCAAATTTTGGTCCAATCCTAAATCCTCCAAGACATCTTTAATTAAAAAAAAACACTGACTATTCTTAAAAATGCTTCCCTTAATCCTCTGTCTAAAAATTGTCGTTAGTTGTTTGATAGTGCATTCCTATGTCGTTAAAAAAATCCACATCACCAAGGTGAAATGATAAATTATTTCCAAAATGAGACCTACTTTTTAATTAAAAAAATTAGGAAAACTAGGGATGACTGAGAGTGATTTTTGGATGAAGGCTAGCAGGGGTAGATTTAGGGTTTGACCAAACAGGGAGAGACTACTTAAAAGCCTCGTGGAAAGGATTACACAGATAGTTCCTTCTTCAATAGCACAAAGGAATTCTTCAAACACGGTGATTTGTGTTGTGAGTTTTGCATTCAAATTGAGTTGTTAATTTATAAACACTTTGAGTTTGGGTGCAATCTCAATGCGGGAAACACTTGAGCGTGTGATTGAGTATAACTTTAATTTTCCGATTATTGTAGATTATTTGTTAATGTATCTCCACATGGACGTAGATATCAACACTTGGACCGAACCAGCTTATGTCCTTTATTATTTCTCGTTTATTTCTCCGGTTCTCTCGCATTGATTTAATTGCTAGATCATGTCAGTTTTTACATTAATATTACAATAATTATCAAAGTCATTGGTAGATTGGTGACCCCAATCTATTACGATGTTTGGTAAATATCTCAAGAAAGGAATCGTAACTAACGTAGACTCCGGGCACAACGCAAGCTCGATAGCAACCTTCATGGTTTGGTCCAGAGAAAGAACTAGGGATGAAAGTGAGAGTTTGAGATTTAAGTTGAGATAAATTTATATAAGAAAATACCTAAACTAAGAGGGAGCAGACCTAACACTAAACTCACACGTGATGAGGAGATTATTGAGATACACGTATATTTATGTTTGAGAAATCTCATATTGAAGAATTAATGTAGTGTGGGGCATTTAATATATTCAAGTTGGCCCATAATTCATTGGCTTAAGCTTTTGAGTGAATGTGAGTCCAGTTGGATATATTGCGAGTTCAAACTTAGGCTTCCTCTTAGCTATTTCTTTGCTTTGTCAACTTGTTCGATTAGATAAATCAAACCAATATCAAAATAAAAAGCAAAAGCAAAAAGGCATTTTCATTTCTTTCTGAGTTTTGAAGGATAAATTAAGCCAGGACCAGAGCAAAAGAGAAAATTCTTCTCATCAATGCTCGAGTGTGTGTATATGTCACATATTGATAGTGTTTTTAGGATCCTCGACACGCGCTAATAGCGTTAGTTTTTTAGCATATGAAGGCAATTCCTCTAAGCATGTGGCTGCTGTTCCCGGGGAATGAATAACTAATTTATTATGTAGATTGACAAGTTTTGATTTTTTGGTGCAATTCGATTGCCAAGCGATTCTGATTGCCAACTTGTTCCATTGTCTAAATCAGATCACAAGAGAATGGTCAACAACAGGGCATTTTCTGTTTCCTAAGAACCATTCCGGTTATTTTCTCCGTGAGACTTGAACTGAAAAATCAAGGGTAGAGTCATAGCAAAGACGAAATGCATTGTCTCATTTTTGGATATTCTTTCGCCGAGCTCGTCACACTGATCCTTCTCCCGGGGCTTGCATTCTACTTTCCCTGGAAAAGTTTTTGCCAGGTGATGCGCTCATGTTGGAAAAGTTGGTCCTCAAAAACATAAAAGACGTGAAAGGCATGAATCGAAAGAGAAGCTAGTTGATCCAGGCAAATTGTGACCGAAGGCATTTAAACTCTATTCTAGAGTTGCTGAATTGAGTCTTAGAAGGCGTTCAGCATGACGAACAAAAAGGCAACCAAATTGTTGAGCAAAAAAAAAATGCATTTAATGTTATCTAAATGGATGGACTCACTATTCAACATACACATTGTTGAACATCTTTCACCATATGTAGCACCGACAGCGAATGCGACACACAACGCGAACACAACACAACACGATACCTCGACACGTTCTTTTTAAAAAATAGAGATTTCCGATCATTTGAGATATGTTATATATTAAATATATAGTTATTATTTTTATATTTTTTACAAAAAAGAAGAATAAATTTTCTAACATGGGTACTCCCGTAATTTGAACTAGATTCTAGACACTTGGCAAGCACAGAACACGCTCTCCCCCAGTCCGTTACTTTTTGAAAAAATCTCTCGCATGTTAAGCCGAGTGAGCCTAAAGCAGATTTTCGAAAATCTGCCTCTTTTTTCTCTCTCCCCTATCAATTAAAAAAATTGAGCTCTACGCTAGCCATGTGCACCGCACGGCAGACTAGACAGAACGCGGTCTGTCTCGTCTCTCGTCTTGCGTCTTCTCCACCCCCTCTCTTTACCTTTTGAAAAAAATCCCGCCTCACCACTCTCTCCCTATCTGTCTCGCGAAGGAACGACGACCGCCATGATTTTAGCTGCCTCATCTCTCTTCCAGTACTCTCTCACTCTGTCCTTTAGCATTCTTTGCTCTCTGCTCGCACCCGAAGGCCATTCTGTGCTCGCTTGTCCCCGGCATGTCACTGGCATTGACGACGTGTCGAACGCGTGTCCGACAACGATGCGGCAACTCCCTCGGTGTGTCGGTGCTCTATAGCTTCCACCAACCAAGTTGAATAACAATATGAAACGCTTAGGTATACTTTGAGTGGCATAAACAAAATATTTTCTTTAATCAGAAATTGGGAAAACTAGGGATGATAAAGGATGATTTTGTGATGGAGGGCTATCGGGGTTAGATTCAGGACAAGACCTACAATTTAGGGTATTTTAGACAAAAATCACTTTGGGCAAATTTGGGACTTGATCCAAAGTTACGTGCTTTTTTTTTTTTTTGAAGAAGAAGAAAAAAAATCTGAGACACACTTAAAATTAGACCTAAAGTTGATTTTTTTTTCCAGAGAATTGGGCCTTATATATGTAAACATATCGTGTTTGGCTAAAATTAGAAGACATGCGCTTAGCCTCCGACGCACACAAAGTAGAGAATCCCAACCTTATCAACTAACCCAGGACTCAGGACTCCCCCAGACAATGTAAGACAGAAGACATGCGTTAAACTCGCCCACGTACTTGCCAAGCCGTTGCACTAGTCTGTCCCTCCGTACTTATCCGGTCTGGATCGTCCAAGTGAATCTCATCTTGATATGTTATCTAATTATTTTAATTATAAAAAAAAATTAGAAAAGTGTCTCACCGAAAATTATTTCGGTCTATTCTCCATTATCAACTATGGATCTAATTTAATGCTATCGGTTGCTCTTTGTGTTGTCCAAGAAATAATAAATGGAGTAATGCATTGAAGTCCTAAAAGTACAATTAGGAAGCACCTGTAGGGGCCCTTCCCTACTTCCTCTAAGGAGTCGGGATGTCAAGTCGCTAATTTTTTTTTTTTCCTCTTAGCTTTCTTTGGGTTTATAATATTCCCTACTGCTAAAAAAAATGTGAATCCCTTACTTACTTACATAGTCAAACAAGTTAATGTAGATATTGTAGGAGGATATCCATGTTGTGGATTTCAGGAATAAGTTCAACAGAGCAATTTAGAGTTTCTGTCCGTAAATTTTAAGAAAAGCGATGGTTGATAATGCAACATTTCAATAGTGAAATGAAGTTTTGTCGGTTTGATTCCAAACATTTGTTTAACAGGCTCAAAGTGAGAGGGGGTAAATGCGCAAGCGGGATCAAGAGCTTAAATATATTCAACAAAAATAACTTTTTCTGATGGAAAATGAATCAACAAAAGGGAAGGAAAGTTACAACGGTGCAAGCAAGGACTAAGCGTGCCCGACATCACAGTCTTGAAGCTTTGGTTGTAGGTCTTCCAAAGGCCGGACGAATCTCTTTCTCTTTCTCCCCACCTTTCATCTTCTCCGGCAAATCCATCACACAGTCTCCGTAAGTCTCTCCACTTTGGAATCCACCTTTTATGTATATTGAAATTTTGACAGGCCGTGTCTGTCATCCTTGGATTCTCTTGGGCATTGAGATTTCAGCCCCGTGAAGAGCAACGACTCCAAGCACGTGATTGCGGTTCCCGGTGAATGAATTTACTTAACTAGCTTGACTTATTAGTGCAATTCTGGTCGCCAACTGGTTCCGTTATGTATAGATCAAACCACAAGCGGACGGGCAACAAGAATGCATTTCCTGTTTCCTGAGAGAGGCATTCTGGTTCTTTTCTCCCCCAGATTTGAAAGCGATAATCTCATGTCTGGGCATTCTTTCGCCGAGCTCGTGGCCCTGATCCTTCCCCCCGGGCTGGCGTTCTATTTTCTCAATAAGAAGAAAGCTTGTGTGCATCTAGTTCGCCTCTGACGGCAACTAATTCCGGTGGACTTAGTTCGTCTCCTACAGAATCTAAATTTTATTTACAGAAAGTGGCACAAATTTATTTTAATCAAGGGTTAGGAGTTCTCTTGAAAGACATTAAGGGGGTAAATGACAACCATTTTGTTCCAGAAATAGATTTGTGTCTGGAAGTAGTTTTTGCTATTTATGTTTTTGACCAAGTTTTTGAGCAAAAAAAAAAATGGGTTTTATAATGATATAAAATTTCTGATCCTAAAACAGAAGTTCATTTGATTACAATTGAAAATTTTCACTTCTAAAAATTATTATTTACTATTTAAAAATAAAAATTATTATTTATTTTTTACTTCGGCGGCGAGGCAATGGTGGACGCCGGAGGTCACGGTGGTGGGGCTGCGGTGGGTAGCAAAGGTGGTGGCCGGGAGTTGCCGACACTAGCGATAGCGGCTGATGGTGGATAGCTCGCGACATCCGGCGATAGCAACCATCTATGGATGGCAACGATGGCTATCGGCAAAGGTCACCGGTGGGTGGCAATGGGCGGCGACAGTTAGTGAAGGTTGCCGATGGGTGGCGACCAAAGCAATGGGCAACAACGGTTTGCGGAGGTCGTGACGAGGTGGCGATTGGTGGTGGCAACGGTGGCAAACGATGTGTCGGGATAGCGGTCGGCGAGAGGTGGGTGGCAATCGATGGAGGTGGTGGGCGGCGGCCAATAGTAAGGCGAGAGGCGATGGCTAGCGGCAACATGTGGTGGTTGGCGGCAGCTGATACTTGAGAAAAAGTTAAGAATATAAAATTTCTATTTCTGTTTCTCCGAGAAGTAAAAAATGTTTGTTTTTCATTTCTCATTCAAATCTATTTCTTGAATAATTTTTTGTTTCAGAAATAGAGAAATATAACTATATTATTAAACGAGTTTTTACTTCAAATCTATTTTAGAAATAGATTTGAAATAGAAATAAAGAAGTACAATGGATATCACTCACACCTTAAAAGACTTCCACCGATTAAAAATGTTTCTTCGGAGCAGTGGTGGAATAATCCTTAAAGCTGTGATACACGTGCAATTCAATAGCAGCTGTTTCCCACTAGCCCTAAAAAAAAAAAAAAAAAGGGGTTTCCTTCAGCAGCTGATCCCTGTCGAATGAGCTGTGAGAAAGGCAACCCTTTTCACATGATTCTAAACTCAATTTGCCAACTTGTTTACTGTAGTGTAGACAAACTGTACTTTAACTAGAACTCAGCTTTCTTCAAGCCCGCACCAAAGAGTGTTCTGTGTTATTTAATTACAAATCTTCCTCTGGATGATTAAAACAGGTGACGCCCCTCGACTTTTTCTTGCCCTTTTCTTTATTGGCCTAATCCCGAAAAACCCTCGGCCCAATCTTAATGCTGCCTGATTTTTTCGTCTCAAAGAAACGCTTTAACTTTAAATCCAATTCTAATTCTATTCTCAATGATTTTCATGTAAAAAAAAACCTGAAAGTCCGGAGATATAAGAAGATGAGATGCACTCTCAGTCATTTTGATCTATAGAGACTCCCACAAACAAATCTAAACAAAGGAGAGAGTATCTTTCTGATCAAGCTAGGCAAATAATATTTGTACATTTTTATTTGATGAAATTACTCCTGTTGACCTCTCCGTCAAGTCAATGCATTGCTGTGTGGGAATAAGTTCAATTTTTCAAGGAAATATGACAAAAATAATGATGAAATACACAAAAAAAAAAACACGTGGTGCATTGGTCCCAAAAAATACAATGCGACTGTACTGATCACTTACAAGTATATTTAACCCGGTTTTTATTATTGTTGTTGTTGGTAAATTATAGTTTCGAGGGCATAAAAAATTGAGCGATTACTTATTTAATGAGGAGGACGGGAATAATTACTCTAATTTATTATGTGCCAGATGTCGAACATTGTCTAAGAAGATGCTCATAAAATATATGAGAAATAATTTATTATGTGTCAATATGTCGAACATTGTCTAAGAAGATGCTCATCAAATATATATGAGAAATCAATCCACCTAGATCGGTTCATTTATTCAATTCACTAACAAAAAAATTCATGAATGAAATTTATATACACACTCAATATATTTGAAAGCAAATGCTTTATTTTCAGAATAATAGTAATCCGAAAGAATAGGCGACAAGTGATTATGGTACTATGTTGGAAAGGAAATAGCTCCGTAAATTTTGTGGAATCAAAACTCTTAAGTTTCCATGGTTGAAAAATCTTTACTTAAGTCCTAAACATTATCTATCTATACAAAATATGAAGGTGAAGACTTAAGAATTTCTTGTGCTCTCTCGAAATGTTCACTACACCCTTAACAAATATTATTATCTTAATGAGGTAAAGCTATTCTCTAATGCGATAAAGAATCTTAAAAACAAGAATACTTCAAAAAAATGTAGCGGGATTTCTGGACTTTGGATTAGTAAAAAAAGGCCTTATTGAGTATAATCAAAGCTAAAGCAAAGCTATTAGAGAACAAATTTCAACTTTCATTGGTCTCCATTCAAGATTATCTGATATTTTCCCAAGATACTTCGGTATTGTGAATTCAGGAATAAGTTCAACAAAAAAACCCTTTTTTAATGGAAAATAAATTTAAAAAGGGAAAGTGATGCGATCACTTGTTGCATGTTTTCTTCTTCCTGGATGGGGTCGCCTTAGATTCTCTCGTGTATTGAAACTTCCGCCACACGGAGACAAAGACTATAAACGCATGATCGGTGGTCCCTTGTCAATTGACTTACTAGTGAACTTTGAATTATTGATGCGTGCCAGTTGGTTCGATTAGATAAATTGAACCATATATATATACACACACATACGTACATACATAAAGCAAAAACAAAATGGCATTTTGATTTATTTCTGAGATTTGAAGGAGAAATTAAGGCAGAATTAGAGCAAAAAAGAAATTCTTTTCATATTGCTCGAGTACACGGACAAGCGTCCAACATGCTCCGATTTGAGCCCCACGCGCAATCAACCGACGCCGAACCCGCAATCAACGCCAGCGATACACTGGCGACACGCAAGTCGATCAGGAAGTCGATGGTCCCATTGCTATGGTGGCATGTGGATCAGATCTCGCTAGAGAAAGGGCGGATCTGGAGCCCGGGGAAGAGGGGGAAGAGGGTGTCTGCCTCTCGGGCCTTGAGAGAGATAAGGGAGAGTGAGCGAGAGAGATGAGGAGGAAAAAGAAGAAGGAGATGGGGAAAGCGGAGCATCCACTGGGACGCTTGGAATCATGATGGACGACAAAAGAATCGAGGGGCTTCTGCAAGCACGGCAAATTTAAAAAGAAAGCAGAGATTGCGAAGTCGGGGGAAGGGTGCGGACGAATAGGGTTGAGGACTTGAGGTACTGCGTTTGATAATCGGGATAAAATTTAAGAAGAAATAAAATTTATCTTATTTTGTGTTTTTTTTTTTTCGTGCCTGTCTAAGACAAGATATAGTGAGATATAAAAGGGATATAACCATGATAAAATTATTTCATGAAGAGGTGTGACAAAAATAGGTAGGATTTTTAACAACCCTAATGCACAAGTTATTTTTTTGGAATAACAATTTTCTTAAACTAATAAAATTAAAATATCATTAGAATATAAATAATATTTGATTTCTACTATAAAAAATTCAAAATAAAAACTAAAAATAATTATCATTATTATTTATGTTTTTGAATTTATTTCTATCTTTTTAGGTACTTCAATAATTTAGGAATATTAGCATAGTTTACTATTTATTAAATATTATTTGAGAGGAAAAAATAAATGAATAAGAAAATCATCAAAAAAGAAAATGAAAAATAAAAAAAATAGCAATAAAAATGAAGTAGAGAAGAGTGTCACAACGGATTGTTATCATTTTTGTTTATGCAACTTTCAAGTTCATTTTCACTAATTTGTCATTTAAGATAAAATATAATATGAAAATATCCGAATTTATTCTTGTTAGTCATCAAATAATTGATAGGATATAGCAAAATTCCTGAATTTTATATCTTATCTTATTTAGTCCTATCCTAGCTAGAAGTTTCAATGACCAAATGTAGCCTAAAATTTAGAGAAAGAGAGAATGGAGATAAGGTTGGAGCCTTAGTATTACTGTATTACTGGGGCCAAAACAGGCCACATCTAACGCAATTTTCCCATAAAATTGATGGGTCTCGAGGACCCAACCTCTCGTGCCACACCCACCAGCACTAATCGCAATTCAAATTTATGTTTTACTTTATTATTATTTTTTTCTAAAAAGCTGGCTTTTGGAGTCAAATTCGGAAGTAATCATAAAAAGGAAGTTTCTTTTTTTATTTTTCTATTTTTAAAAAGAATTATAGAAATTATTATTTGTCATGCATATATAAAAAAATATATTTAATATACAACGTGTCCTAACGTGTTGAAATTTTTTATTTTTTAAAAATAACGTCTTTGGCATGTCGTGTCGTGTTGTGTCGCGTATCATGTGTCGATGTCGGCGCTACTTAGGATAGGGCACAACTCGGCGATCGTCGCCGGCACACAGTGAGGGTCGCAACCCTTACCCAGATTATGCGAGGGCAGCCACTAGCGGTCGAACCCCACGAGTGGCGACCCTCGGCCTATTTATGGGAGGGCCGTGACCCTTGCCTACTTGTCGACGAGGGTCGTCGGCCCTTTGTCGGGGCTCGGTGAACCTATGCGCCACCCTCACTGGCCATTGCCGGCGATGGTAGGGTAGTGACTGCAAGGGCCGTGCATGCCCTCACCGCCTAGTTCTGCAATTTTTTTATATTTTTATCCTTAAAGAAATTGACTTAATGCTATAAAAAATCTCAAACCGATACATTTATAACAAATTTATCCCAAATTATTTTTTTTACTACAAAAAATCTCAAATTAGTACATATATGATAAATTTATCCTAAATTATTTTTTTGACAATCAAAAACTCCAAACCGTTATTACAAAAAGTGGCATGAATTTCGTTTAATCAAGGGTTAGGAATTCTTTAGAAAGACATTAAAACATTTCCACCGATTAAAAAGGTTTCTTCAGAGCAAGCCTAATTCCTAAAAAAACCCCTCAAACTTTAGGCACAATCTTAATTCTGCTCGGTTTTTTCATCTCGAAGAAAAGCCTCTACTTTAGATCCAGTCATAATTCTATCCCTAGTTACTTTTTGTGCCAAAAAGAAAAAATCTCAAAGTCTGGAGATATCAGAAGATGAGATGCATTCTCATTCACTTTGATCATTAGAGACTGCCACAAAAATTCTAAACAATGGATAGAGCATCTTTCTGATTAAGCTAGACAAATAATATTTGGACATTTCTATTTGATGAAATTATTTCTCCTGATCTCTCCTTCGGGTCCATGCGTTGCTATGTGGGAATAAATTCAATTTTCCAAGGAAATATGGCAAAAATAATGATGAAATACACTAAAAATACGTGGTGCACTACTCCCAAAAAGTAGCGTGCGATTGTACTGACGACTTGCAAGTATATTTAACCAGATTTTTGTTGTTGTTGTTAAATTATTGTTTAGAGGGCATAAACAAATTTGAGGAATTACTTATTTAATGAGGAGAGTGGGGAATAATTACTTTAATTTATTATGTTTTGGTGTGTTGAACATTGTCTAAGAAGATGCTCATAAAATATATATGAGAAATCAATCCACCTAGATCAGTTCGCTTATTCAATTCACTAGCTAAAAAATTCGAATGTAATTTATATACACACTCAATATATTTGAGGTCAAATGCTTTATTTTCAGAATAATAGTAATCCGAAAGAATAGGCGATAGGCAATTACTGTACCATGTTGGTAAGGAAATAGCTTTGTAAATTTTGTGGAATTAGAATTCTTAATTTTCTATGGTTGAAAAAATCTTTATTTAAGCCCTAAACATCATCTACATTGAAGGGATCTATCGTAAACCGATTCGGAATGATCGCGCAGATAATAGAAAAAAAAAAAAGACGACGCGCGTTTTACCCAAGTTCATCCTAGAATAGGACTACGTCCTCCAAAGAGATTTCACTATGACGATAGGTTTACATCCGCACAACTCGTTACAATGATCAGCCCAAAACGAGTAAATATATATGCCCTAAAATGGGGCCCAAAATCTAAACCTATCCAAAACTCCTTTAATCCCTCAACAAATGGGCTATATAATTACTCTAATTTATTATGTTTCGGTGTGTTGAACATTGTCTAAGAAGATGCTCATAAAATATATATGAGAAATCAATCCACCTAGATCGGTTCGCTTATTCAATTCACTAGCAAAAAAATTCGAATGTAATTTATATACACACTCAATATATTTGAGGTCAAATGCTTTATTTTCAAAATAATAGTAATCCGAAAGAATAGGCGATAGGCGATTATCGTACTATGTTGGTAAGGAAATAGCTTTGTAAATTTTGTGGAATTAGAATTCTTAATTTTCTATGGTTGAAAAATCTTTATTTAAGTCCTAAACATCATTTACATTGAAGGGATCTATCGTAAACCGATTCGGAATGATCGCACGAGATAACGAAGAAAAAAATAGACGACGCACGATTTTACCCGGTTCACCCTAGAATAGGGCTACGTCCTACAAAGAGATTTCACTATGATGATAGGTTTATAACCGCACAACTCGTTACAATGATCGGCCAAAAACGAGTAAATATATATGCCTTAAAATTGGGCCCAAAATCTAAACCTATCCAAAATCCCTTTAATCCCTCAACAAATAAACTAACTTAAATAAAAGCTCAAATCCATTGAGGTTTTGGGGCGTGCCCCCGCCGTGCCCCTCGTCCCGCTCACCGGCGAGCGGGCGACCATCCGCTCACCGGGGAGCGGAACCCCCTCCCGTTGATTAGCGGCGGGACACCCGTGTTAGGAATGCTGCTCCCAAACCCCCGCATCCTATACGCGGGGTCACATATCGTCGGATCATACTTCGTTTCTCTAAGCTCACGTGGGAGTGCCTCTGTGTGAAAAACAAGGGTCTCCGAAATATTCGCCAACTCCAACATACATACACAAATATGAAGGTGAAAAATTGAAAATTTCTTGTGCTCTCTTGAAATGTTCACTACACTCTTAACAAATATTACCATCTTAGCGAGGTAAAGCCGTTCTCTAATGCGACAAAGAACACTTCAAAAAAATATGGAGCAGGACTTTTGGACTTTGGATTAGCAAACGAGGGCCTTATTGAGTATAATCAAAGCTATTCGAGAACAAATTTCAACCTTTATTGCTCTCCATTCAAGATTATCTGATATTTTCCCAAGAGACTTCAGTATTGTGATTTTGAGAATAAGTTCAACAAAAAAACCTTTTTTATGATGGAAAATAAATTTAAAAGGGGAAAGGAAAGTGGTGCAACCACTTCTCACACGTTTTCTTCGTCCTGGACGGGGTCGCCTTAGATTCTCTTGTGCATTGAAACTTCTGCCGCATGAAGACAACGACTAAGAACCCATGGTTAGTGGTCCTTGTCAATTGACTTACTACTGAAGATCTGAATTATTGGTGCGTGCCAGTTGGTTCGATTAGACAAATCAAACCAATAAAGAAATACATATATAATAAAGCAAAAAGCAAAAGTAAAAAAAGGCATTTTGATTTATTTCTGATATTTGAAGGAGAAATTAAGGCAGAAGCAGAGCAAAAATGAAATTCTACATATGTTTGTACATTAATATTATTGAGTTGCTAAATTATATGTAGCTGGACAAGGTTGACTTATTTGTGCGATTGTGGTTGCCAGCCGGTTCCATTATACAAATCAACCCCCAGGAGAGAGAATGGGCAACGACGAGGCATTCTCTGTTTCCTGAGAGAGGCATTCTGGGCTTTTTCCTCCGTCAGATTTGAAAGCGAAAATCAAGGGCAGAGTCTGAGCAAAGCCGAAATGCATCGTCCCATTTTTGGGCATTCTTTCGCCGTGCTCGTGGCACCCATCCTTCTCTCCGTGCTTGCGTTCCGTTTTCTCAATAAGAAGAAAGCTGGTGCGCGTAGAAATGAAGAAGATGCTGATACTGGCGCACCTGGTTCGATGACTGCCCCGACAGAAGCTAATTCTGGTGGATCTAGTCCGTTGCCGACAGAAACTAATTCTGGTGGATCTACTTCGTGTCCGACAGAAACTAATGATGGCGGATCTAGTTCGCCTCCTACAGAAACTAATAATTCGCCTCCGACGGCAACTAATTCCGGTGGATTTAGTCCGTCTCCTGTGGAAACTAAATCTGGTGGATCTAGTTCATCTCCGGCAGAAATAAACAAAGGCGCATCTAGTTCGTCTCAGACAGAAAGTAACGATGGTACATCAAATTCGTTAGAAGCGTCTACTGGAAAACCCCACGAGGTGTTCTTGAGCTTCAGAGGCCCGGATACTCGGCATGGCTTCACCGATCACCTCTACAATGGGCTCCGTCGTGTCGGAATTTGTGCTTTCAGAGATGATGACGAGCTCTGTCAAGGCGAGGACATCAGACCAAAGCTTACGGCAGCCATCACGAACAGTAAGATCCTGATCCCCATTTTCTCCGAGAGTTATGGTGAAAGCACTTGGTGCTTGGATGAACTGGTTGAGATAATGGAGCGCAAGAAGAATAACGACCAGGTGGTGTTGCCTGTATTCTACAAAGTGACACCATCTGACGTGGGACATCAGAGGGGAAGGTTTGGAAAATTATTTCGTGAGCGTGAGGGGCGTTTGCGTGAGAGGTCTTCTCAAGACCTGGCGAATTTGGAGAAATGGAAGCAAGCACTCCTTGAAGTCAGCAAAGTGAAAGGATACGAAGCCGATAGGCCCTTAGTGGGTATATATATAAAGTAAGATCTCGCTGGCAGTAAGATTCTACGATGCATGAGTTCTACAATTATTTTTTTCCCCAGTTTTTTGCTTTAATGATATTGACCAATATAATTATAGAATTTATTGTAATGACCCGTTCGCTTGAATTCTAAGATTTTTTTAGTGAATATTTACTTTTATATCCAAAGATTTTGTAACATTGTGCCATCTTTCTTTCATGTTTATAGTGTGTGCTACATTGATCTTCATCACAAACTTTTCAATCTATGAAAATTATTTTACGAAGGAAATGGTTATGCATGATGTTGGCAAATGCAAAAAAGGAAAAATTACTGTATATTTGTTTAAGAAATTTTCAATGCATTTCCTATCTTCAACAAGCAATTTTTATCTCATACACCGGCATATATTGAACCAATGTTCTTATCTTGGGTAAAAATTATTCTTCTTCTTCCATATAAAATCGATGTTAGATCAATTGAAATCACAGAACATAGATACTCAAAAGGAAAATAAAGTACAACCGGCTATCATCCCTAGGGAAATTGAAAAAAATATAAGAACACCAATCTAAAATGATACTAAATTAAATAAAAATTTTAAGGGGTGTAGAATTGAAAAAAAAAAAAAATGCCCTCGGTTGGATTCAGGTAGTTCACAAAATCACCCTCTGTGTGACTTTTAGTTTTCAGTATTCGTATTATAAGGCCTGAAATCCTCTTGCATCAATAAGTTATGGCTGACTTTCATACTGGGTTGGCTTATTGGATTTTTGCTTATTCAAACACGCTAGAAAATATTCAAAGTCATGTCCTCGTCATCCCTAATATCGTTAACAAACAACAAGTTTCAAATTTGGTTCCAATCCATAATGTATGCAATATTCAAGATTCATAATCGATGCCCTCAAATTTCTTCTACCTTAATAAATTTTGTCAGAGTAATAGTGGAATAGGGCACGCCATCTGAAGCAACTACCAGCATTTCCCACTTTAGTCTTAGCATTTAAGATCATATACGGAGGTGTGACGACAACGATTCATAGAGTTCTTCAATCTATACGCAGATTTGTTTATTATTGTGTTCTCAATAGATTAACAATATAAAATTGTAGCCACTTGTTTGATCTCCTCACATTTGACAGGTCTGAAGTAGAGTTAGTGAAGTTGGTTGTGCAAAGAGTGTTGAGAGAACTGAAGAAAAATTTTGAGTTGGTTATTTCTGAGAATTTGGTTGGAATTGAAATTCATGTGAAGAAGGTTATGGAATATTCTAGATAACAAATCTCATGCCACCCTATTTGTTGGCATCCATGGAATGGGAGGCATTGGTAAGACTACTCTTGCTAAAGCCATCTACAACAAGCTCTCCAATCAATTTGAGTATCGTAGCTTCATTGTTGATATAAGGGAATCATGGAAGAAAGGCGTTCATCGATTCTGAAAACAGTTAATCGGTGATATATTACAGCGAAGATATTGAAGTTCGTGATGAGAATGAAGGGACTAATATTATCTCCTCCAGGCTTAAAGATAAAAAGGTGCTCGTTGTTCTTGATGATGTGGATAATGTCAATCGGGTGAAGTGTTTGACTGGTAATCATGATTGGTTTTCTTCGAGAAGTATAATCATTATCACCACTAGAGACGAGAGGATTTTTAAAGGTGCTAAGGTGGACCACAAGTATGAACTTGAGGAAATGGATTCCGCTCAATCCTTGATTTTGTTTAGCAAACATGCGTTTCGAATGGACTCTCCTCCGAAGGAATTTGGGGACCTCGCTCATGAAGTTGTATCGATCACCGGAGGGCTTCCGTTATGCCTTGAGGTTTTTGGTTCATTATTCTACGTAAAAGAGTCAACAGAATGGAGAGATATGATAAAGAAGTTAAGAAAAATCCCTCCAAGGAAAGTGCAAGAAAGGTTAAGAATAAGTTACGAAGCATTAGATGATGGACAAAAACAAATATTTCTGGATATCGCTTGCTTTTTTCATTGGCACTTGACAAGAGAATCGCATCCTACATGTGGGAGGCCTGTAAATTTTTCCCAAAGGTCAATATTGAAGAATTGAGATTTATGTCATTAATAAAAATCGAAAATGGTCGTTGGCTTAGAATGCATGACCATTTGAGAGATCTAGGTAGGACAATTGTTCGCGAGAATTGAGCCTTGGAAACATAGTAGGTTATGGGACTCCGATGAAGCCTTGAAAGTGCTAAAGGCAAATAAGGTAACCATTTATCTTCTTTTCTTCTCTTAGTCTATGTTCTACCGTAAGAGTAATGTTGGTCCTTTATTTAGTATTTGCTCTAGTGAGCATAGAACCTTCTAATATTGGTATGCTCGTGTTATTTTATTGACGTGATTAGAATGTAGGAGGTTGCTCCTCTTAGCATCACAGCTTATCTAGGATATTTCTTAAAAGCATTCTATATTACGAAGTTATCTCCAAGAATGAGGTACTTTCAGTTTTTTTTTTTTTACCAAGATCCTGAATTTCTATATTGTTTCGGCTGCGTCCATGAGACATGCGATAAATTAATTGACTATGCTACTGTAAACCATAACTACTCAGGATATATAAACCATACGTTAGAGTTAATATAATATGACTAATGATGCCGCATTTATCATGAAATTTCAGTCGCTATTCCATCATGGAGAATGGAAGGGACACTTATTTTATGTGATATTATGTTAAGTATTCCATTTTACTAATATTCATACGACAAGAAGTAATTTAAAACTTACCAATTTAGATAGTACTAGAGATTATATTTATGTATATTATGTAATGACCATTAAAAAGATAAAATTTTTACTTTTTCTACATAAAAGGTCCAAGAGATAAATACTCTAAAATTCTATTTTGAATAATTAAGTATGTGATTGTGTTTGCCTTTGCGAAATTAATCCTAATTATGACTCTACTCCTTTTTATTTATCATTTGGTTTGACTCAAGCTGTTGCTCCAAAGCCTAGCATTTACTTGCAATCTTAACGTGCGTCCCATGTATAATCTCAAGAGCCAATTCATATATTAAAAAATTCAAAGGCAATGTGTATCTATTATGTCTTTTGTGCTACATGATGAAATAAGCTAAACTTACCAAAGGAAAAACGGATATGCTGTATATTATTATATGCAAACACAATGGTGCTAATTTTTACTACTACTGCATGACTCCATTTGTCTATGTAATTATTTCCCAACTAAAAAGGTACACTATTTCATATCGTGAAGCCCAGCCTTTTGCATATGGGGCGAAAATGATATTACCTTTCATACTCATCTTTTTACTCATGGGACAAAAATGACATCCGCCATCAATTCTTCCTATTCTCACTTTTAAAATCGCCCCGCATCATCTTGCCAAAAAACAAGCACAATGAATCACGTTGACCAGACCAAATGACTTGCTATTATTTTTTTTATTCACAAGACACGTCATCCTTTTTGGTGTGGGTTGATATGGCTTAGCACAGTAAGCAATGTAGGGTACCCCATAACGAATTTAACGATGATAATGGATGAAAATTGTAAGAGGCGTCTGCTTTGTTCTACGATTAAATGGTTGAGCTAATTTTATTACGTTTGAAAGGTTATGTTCGTTTTTGTCGGAGATGCAGAAAGTTAGGCTTTTATTGATTGAGACGTTTGAAAGGTTTTGCTAATTTTGTTACAAGTACGAAAGGTTGGGCTTATTATTTTTGGGATTTGGCCAAACTTTAGCTATCGACTTTGAAAGGTAAAAAAGTAGGCACATTACACAAAGAAATCATGAAGATAGATATAGGGTATCTTGAGATTTTGATAGGTAAGTTTATAGTAAGTCTTCTCTTGGATTCCTATTAGGTGTTGCGGTCTGATTCCTCAACCGAAAAAAAGGGAGAAAAAAAAACTACGTCGTTCACCTATGTGTATCTATGAAATCTTGTACAACATTGTGTAGTACCATAGTAATTTTTCCTTTTTCTGTTTTTTTTTTCTTTGTGAAAGCTTCCTAAACATTTAGTTATCAGGAACAACCATTCTATATCTAATCTATTCTGATGAAGCAATTATTCCTTAATTTTGTTCATAAACAGATTATAAATTGCTATTCTGTCAAAATCAGGGGTAGTTATGCCTTGGGGGCCAAGAAAAAGTTATTCCATGTAGCCGAGAACAGCTTCAATTTTCACATTTCAAAAATGCTTTGCACTTTCAACAATTAATCTTCTTAATATACATCAAAGTTATTAGGGTTTGTTGATTATATTTATGATACTTGAGTAATTCAATTATTTATGATTTTATCACATTAAAAACTAAATTTTATGATTAAATAAGAAGTGGTAGATATTAATATTGTCACAAATTTCAGTTCCTTGTTATTAGTTAATACTCCAATCGAAAATAAGAGTATATGTTATTTTCTTAGTAATCGCTTAAGTAGCACAATCGAGTAATATGCACAAAATTAATATGAAATTTACAGAAGGAAATTATCGTATTTTCTATTAAAAATTCATCAAATCAAATTTCGATTTTGCACATTGTAATTTGATTAAATTCCGTGCATCGGACACGCAGGTCCTAAGTGATAAGCTAGTGGAGCTACAATACCGGAAAGAAGAAGATTACAAGTATTTGCTATATGAGCCATTCCAATCACAACTCTTTTTAAGATCCGAATGCTTATGGTCAATTTTCAAAATGGAAGTTGACATACTTCACCTTGTTAGCCTTTAGAAATATTGTTTTTTGGCGTTAAACGAAAATCACATCTTCACAGTTCTAGTCTCTTCAGCACATTAATGCACGTCAATAGCAATACGAACCAAATGATATTAGACTACTTTAGTTGGATATAATAGTATTAATGAACATTGATTCTTGCTTATAGGGAACGGAAGTGATCGAGGCAATTGATCTGAGTAAAGGCAGCTCAGATGGCGACATTTACACAGGTGAACAATTCAAGAAGTTGAAGAGTCTAAGATTCCTTCACATGATGGAAGGGGCACATCTCAGTGGAGATTTTAAGGACTCGGTTGATGAGTTAAAATGGCTTCAATGGAAAAACTGTCCCACGAATTTTGAAGTAAACAATTTTCACCCAACAGAATTAGTTGTACTGGAATTGCCATGTGGCGAGATAAATGAAAGATGGCAAGGATGGAGTTCTTTCAAGGTGAGAACGTGTCTTTTATTTTTTTATTTTTTATTTGTTTCTTGCTTTCTTGTGTGCCATAATCACTCTAGACTAACCCCTTAAAAGCATAAAATTATTTGTTTCACCAGATGGCAGAGAAGCTCAAATTTCTCGACCTTTCCTTTTGTGAATCCTTGGAAACTACGGAATTCCTCTCAGCTTTTAAGAATTTGGAGGTTCTGATCCTCAATTTTTGTTCGGGGCTGCGGCGAATTGACTCTTCAATCGGAGAGATGAAGGCCCTCCTTCGCTTGGAGTTGCACAACTGTAGGAGCCTCACGGAGCTTCCAGCAGAAATAGGTAAATTAAAGGCGCTGGAGCAACTCCTTCTGACCATAATACTCTGCACCTTTCTGCATTACCAGAAAGCATAGGATCTTTGCAGAATCTAGAAATTCTAAATATTGCTGGCAGTGGTATAGAAGAGATTACCCAATGATATTGGGAGGCTGAGAAAGCTCCGAGAGTTACATGCTTGGATTGCGAAAAATTGGGAGGAAAATGCCAGAAAGCATAGGGTCTTTGGAGAATCTAGAAATTCTAGATATTTCTCGCAGTGGTATAAGAAGAATTACCCAACGATATCGGGAGGCTGAGAAAGCTCCAGAATTGATGCTTATGGTTGCAAAAATTGGGAGGAAAACTTGCAGAAAGCATAGGGTATTTGCAGAATCTCGAAATTCTAAATATTGCTGGCAGTGGTATAGAAGAATTACCCAACGATATTGGGAGGCTGAGAAATCTCCGAGAATTACATGCTGGTGGATGCGAAAAATTGGGAGGAAAACTTGCAGAAAGCATAGGGTCTTTGCAGAATCTAGAAATTCTAAATATTTCTCACAGTGGTATAGAAGAATTACCCAACGATATTGGGAGGCTGAGAAATCTCCGAGAATTGCATGCTTATGGTTGCAAAAAATTGGGAGGAAAACTTGCAGAAAGCATAGGGTATTTGCAGAATCTAGAAATTCTAAATATTTCTCACAGTGGTATAGAAGAATTACCCAACGATATTGGGAGGCTGAGAAATCTCCAGAATTACATGCTGGTGGATGCGAAAAATTGGGAGGAAAACTTGCAGAAAGCATATGGTCTTTGCAGAATCTAGAAATTCTAAATATTGCTTACACTGATATAGAAGAATTACCCCATGGTATTGGGAGGGTGAGAAATCTTCGAGAATTACATGCTGGTGGATGCAGAAAATTGGGAGGAAAACTTCCAGAAAGCATAGGGTCTTTGGAGAATCTATAAATTCTCAATATTTTGAAACCGGCATAGAAGAATTACCCATAGGTATCGGGAGGCTGAGAAAGCTCCGAGTTTTAAAAGCTTCATATTGCAGAAATCTGAAGGGGGAAACGTCAGAAAGCATGTGCAATCTTTCATCCCTACAAGGCCTTGATTTTCTTAACTGCGAGAAGCTCCAATCGCTGCCGGACCTTCCTTCCAGCTTAACATATTTGGGAGTCACCTGTCAAAGTCGCAAATTGCCTTCACTCTCCCACCTAACCCGTCTCAAGGAGCTAGAAGTCCGTGGGTGTGAATTTCTCAAGTGCATCTAGGAGCTTCCATCAACACTACTAAAGAATTCAGAATGCTCCCAACCGACAGGTGTTGAAGAATCGAAATTACCACAATCCCTAAACACTCCCTTCAAGTTGGAAATCTTCAAAGTCAATGGATGTAAATCTATTGAAATACTGGACGTTTCACAGTTTATCCATCTAAGGACATTATCTGTCGATCATTGCGGGAATTTACTTGAAGTTCGAGGTCTTGATAAATTGAAATATTTGGAAAGCTTGAATGTTGCATCTTGTAATTCAATTGAACGGTTGGACCTTCCAGAGTCTGGGGGTCTGGAGATAGTGAATGTTACATCTTGCAAAAACTTAGCCAAAATTCAAGGTCTCGAAAAGTTAGAGTTCTTAGAAATCCTGAATATCTATGGGTGCGCTTCAATGAAAGGGCTTTTCTTTCCAAAATTCGGGAGTCTGAAGAAATTAGATGCTAAAGATTGCACCAAATTAGCCGAAATTCAAGGCCTCGATGGGTTGGAGCTTTTGGGAAAACTAAATATCAGTGGCTGCGCTTCAATTGAAAAGTTGTACCTTCCAAAATCCCGGAGACTGAAGATGTTAGATGCTAAAGATTGCACCAAATTGGCCGAAATTCAAGGGCTCAATGGTTTGGAGCTTTTGAGAGAGCTAGATATCAGTGGCTGCAATTCAATTAAAAAATTGCACCTTCCAAAAGCTGAGGATTTTATGAGATTAAATGCTGACGGGTGCAAAATCTTGGCCGAAATTCAAGGTCTCGATATGCTAGAGTCCTTGGAAGAGTTGAATATCTCTAGGTGCGCTTCAATTGAAGGGCTTCTCTTTCCAAAATTCAGGAGGCTGAATAAATTAGATGCTATACATTGCACCAAATTAGCCGAAATTCAGGGCCTCGATGGGTTGGAGCTTTTGGGAGAGCTAAATATCCGTGGCTGCACTTCAATTGAAAAATTGCACCTTCCAAAATCCAAGAGTCTGAAGAAAGTAGATGCTAAAGATTGCACCAAATTAGCCGAAATTCAAGGCCTTGATGGGTTGGAGCTTTTGGAAGAGCTAGATATCAGTCAGTGCACTTCAATTGAAAAATTGCACCTTCCAAAGCGTGTGAAGAGATTACATGCTGGCTGGTGCACAATCTTAACCGAAATTCATGGTCTCAATACGCTGGAGTCCTTGGAAGAGCTGGATATATCTCTGTGCACTTCAATTAAAAGTCTAGACCTTCCAAAATCCAGGAGTATGAAGGAGTTACATGCTAGAGGCTGCAAAAACTTAGCCAAAATTCAAGGGCTCGAAGGGTTGGAGTGCTTGATGAGGCTGGATATCTCTATGTGCACTACAATTGAAAAGCTGGACCTTCCAAAATCTGATAGTCTGAAGATATTAAATATTAAAAAATTCAAAAAACTTAATCCAAATTCAAGGCCTTGATGGGTTAGAGTTCTTGAAAGAGTTGAATATCTTTGGATGCGCTTCAATGGAAAGGCTACCAAACTTATGTTGCTTTGGCCACTTGAAAAGTTTGACTATCAACGACTGCGACAAGCTTCAAGACATACAGAGCCTAGAGAGATTCCAATCCTGCAAAAGTTTATGGATTGAAGGTTGCACGTCCTTAGCCATATTACCGAACTTGTCAAGTTTTCGTAATTTACGAGAATTGTTCCTGTCAAACTGTCATGAACTTCCAGAGATCCCGGGCTCGAGGAGTCAATATCTCTAGAACGTATTGCTATCTCAGGATGTTCCTCAATTGAGATCTTATCGGATTTGTCATTGTGTACCCGCTTGATGAGGTCTGATTGTGCAAGATTGCGAGAAATTGACAGAGATTCGAGGGCTAGAGAAACTGGAGCACCTAGCGGAACTGGATATTTCTGGATGCAAGTCACTTAAAACAATTCCAGAATTGTCTGGAAGGCGGCTTTATCAAAATTACGAGAAAAAGCCATTTGCATATAGTGGGAGGATAGAATTTGCATAAGACTATTCGGGCGCCTCGGATGAGTCAAGATACTAGAGATGATCCACATTTTCGAACAAAGGTACATAAAGCAAGTAAGTTACCTTTGCTCTTTTGAGATCTACGACCCAATTGTCATTTGCAATTTCTTTCAAGATTTATCATCTTGTCATTATTATTTCCTGGTTGATAGTGTCATCATTATTTTTGTTACTTGAATTCAAGGAATCTGGGGGAGATGTTCATGGAAGTTAATGTGTGCTTTGGCAAAATGATTCTTCTTATCTTGCCAGTAACGGAAATGGATTAAAAGGCTTTCTAAGCACATCAGATGTCTTTAGACTTTGGGAAAGATCCTTCATCCTATGCAGGAAAATAATTACTCCAAGCATTTGATTGTTTCTGGATTTCTGGAAAACCTGATAAAAACTGATGTATACAGGCATTTGATAGCATGCCAAAGGTCATTGTATAGGTTGAGAAATACTAAATGGAGGACCCTATACGGCGGTCCTTGTTTGAATCCATGTTCATTGTTTTGGATCCAGGATATACCTAAAAGTCCAAGGCTAATTATAGATTACCCAAAGAATGCATCTTGATGTTTGTAGAGTTGGTATAGCCATCTGTGAGATGCCTGAACATTTGAGCCAAGCAAGACATTAACAAGAATGTGGTTTGGAATGATTGACTGTACTTCCCTTATATTGTGCATAAGCACTTGTTAGTTCATTTACTTGCTGAAAAGAAAAACACAGGAAGCATTGCCATAAGTTTCCTGAGGAAACTTTGTCCTATATGCCATTTGAAAACTGTTGCATTATTTCTAATACGTGAATGGCAAATGACGACAAGGAAAGAATCAAACTATATCCCACAAGAGCAAGCAACTTGAGTTGAAGTCACTATAATAACCTGCTCAAAGCTTCTATGGTTGATGATGTTAGATGCCCCATTAGTTGGATCCGTAGAGTTAAAAAGAATATCGAGCTTGACAAACAGGGATCCCTAAACTTCGGAATGTTATTAGGAGTGCGTTGATGTTAGTTGCTAGATTGATTTCATCTGACTCACTGGCAGGATTCGGTTATCATTCCACTGGTTGATGTAGATGCTGAAATATGCAAGAGAGCTTTGGCAAGGCTTTTCTAAAAGGAAAAAAAAATCATCAAAGGATGAGAAGCTCGATGTTTCTTGAACTTCTCCAAAGTCTGACACTGCATCCTTGGAATGGTAAAGGATGTTTGCATGTTGTCATCTCACATTGCCCTGCTTATATTTAGAAGAAGCTTTGCAGAGCTGGAGATGTCCGCCTCCGCTCCTGTAATCATGTCTCTCTCTTCCTTATTTTCTCTCCCAACTGTTCCTCTTCTGTAGTTTTATTCATGCTACTCTCGGACTCAAGGGAAGTCTAGCCTCAAGCTTCCCTCTGTGTTTTCGAACACCGACGAAGGACCGTAGCGCGTGCTTCCGTTCCAGCTTCAGGTCAATAAACTGCTGGCTTCTCAGGTTGGGCTCCCATTCAGCATTCTTTTGCAACCTAATGGGCGGTCATCTCAATTGTTCTGACTCGGTTTTGTGAAGTTTGCTCGATTTCTGATTGGCCGGTGAAGATCACGGGGTGGAATCTGGAGAAGGATTTGCTGGCGATGGTCACGGAGGACCTGAAGGTGTGCTTCACGGCTTCAATTGTCAGAGGCTGTAGACAATCTCTTCTGGTAATTTCTTTGAAACAAGAAGGTCTCTCCTGGTACTAGCTTCGACTAGAGGAAGTTCTCTTTTTAATTCGGCGTGTTCGTTCCTTCAACAATGGCTTGGTGCTCACTTTGAGTCATTGGCCTTATCTCGTTTTACTTCTTTCGCTCTTCCTAAATGTGCTAGGCTTCCTTCTCCCGAGAGAAACCACTGTAATTGCCAATCTAGCTCGATTTGCGTTTGATGGAGAATTGGACAAATATAAAGGTGAAGTTCTTGAAAATCTAAATGAGAACATGATGTCAAACTGAGGAGTTCCCTAACTTAATCGGCAGTCACCTAGACCGACCGGAAGTGTACCATGCTTTTGTAATTTCCATCGTGTTTCCCTTCTGTGTACACCAGTTGAAGTGTCCATGAAAATAAAGAACTTGAATTGGAGGGGATGTCATTTATTCTAGATAGACTAGCTATGTCAGTTGCAGAAATGCTTGATGCCCACTTGGAGTTAGTAGGTTTAGGCCCTGCAGAATCACATCTCAATGCTGTCAGGCATGTACATAGTTTCCTCGGATTTCTAATGCTGAATCTCACAATGTAATGCTACTTGTGGCTCCTTTTCTTCCTCTTTTTACGGATTGAGAGTTCCCAGCAAGGAGATATTTAATGTATACTAGATTGCAGAGTATATGCTGGAAAGTTTCTCACATTTTGTGCTACTTGAAGTTAATTTATCTTCTTCTGATTACAGAGGGCCATTGCGTCACGTCATTTTGATTAATCAAGTTCGCTGGTGGGAGTTTAACTTACTTGTTAATAGGATATCTCAAGCCATGATGCATACTTGTATGACAATCGGGTCGGGAGGGATGGAGTCGAGGACTAGAGAAAGCATAGAAACTTGGAGTGTAGAGGGAGCTGCATCCAAGTATGTTAAGTTCTTATATGACTCTATCTCTTGGTAATTCAAATTCGTAAGGACTTAGGATTTGATGCCTAGCCTTGGCAGTTCTTGATATCTATTCTCACTGGAAAAATTTAGAGAGGAGGAAGCATCTTTTCTCCATTAACATCTGAATGCTTCACGCATCATATGGTCTTCTGGATTTGGAGAACATGTTGTTGAGTGCACTATAATTCTCGAGCCAACCTTTGAATGGTTTCTGTTGATATCCTAAGTTGTAGATACTAGTACACTTGTGATCCTTGCCTGAATCCACTCCACCTCGAGGTTCCAAAGCGGAACAACAAAATTCATTTTGGGATTGCGATAATGGATTGGAGGCTGCCATAAAGATATAGATTCCTGTCACTTTACATGGCCCACTAGCCCAGATAAATCCCATATTAAGTGACCAATATCCCTCACAGTTGTGTTGTACTGTTAGGACGCTTTGCCTCACTTAACAAATTTTGATTAACTTTTTCATGTTACCGTGCGTTCTCTATCTTCCCTCTTATAGTAATTTTGTGGTGAAGAAATTATTCATTCTTTTTCGCTCTGTTGTTTTCTTTGCACATTCATTGAGTCGTCCATACTGTTTTCTCATAATTATTCTAATCTACGCCAGGTAAATGTACAACATCATTATGCTGGCGCATCCTGATGGCAAGATTGTTGTCTTGGGACTTGAAGATGGTACAGTTTCATTGCATGAGTTCGAAGTAAGTGTTCCATGATATTGCTGTAATGTTACCCTCATTACTTCTCAACAAGAAATTCACCCTGCAAAAATCCTTTGTCATCAGAATGTGTTCTTCTGCAATCTCTCTTGGGAAATATTCTGAATTGCTCAAAAGCTGCATGATGCAATGCTAACAGCAAGCTTGCTGAATGAACATCAAGTTAAGATTTTCTGAAATACTGAAAGTCTAGCCAACTCGTTTGATATATTGCCCGAAGAATCAGATGGTTGTATTTTAAGTCGGTATCGTAGTGGCACCTTTATGGAGGTCTGTTGGAGTCTTTACTCAAAGACTGTTGTTTGTGATTCAGGTTTGGATCTTCATGTTAAAGTGGAAGCAATTCGGTCCGGGGTAGAGATCTTATTGGTGTCGATTTTGCTGTCGGAATGATGGAGGTTTGGTAGCTGGTTCCACCTCTTTGTGGGTTTCAGCTAACATAGCATAAAACCAAACGAAAAAAGGTTGTAAAGTGAAAACGAAAAAGAAAAAGAAAAAGAAAGAGGGGGGCTGTTCGTGGAGTGGAGGGAGAAAGTGTTCCCGGAGAAGAACGCACGAGAAGAAGAAGAAGGAGCAGCGGCTTTCCGGTCCAGATTCGAAGGCCCAACATTGTCGTGACTCAAAGTGTGTTGTTACCGAGACTTAGGAGCGGTTTCATTTGTTGAAACCATCTCCAAATTGTTTCTCGTTTTCTCCAATAGTGCTTAGAGTTTCTTGCTCCATTTATATTAATCCACTTTCGTAACGATGAAATGTTGTTGTATTATTGATGTTGAGCCTCTAGTGTGTGACTAGAGAAGAACTTTTGTGTAATCTACAATTCTTGATGATTAGTGGAAGTTTTTGAGAGGGCCATGGTTTTTTTCCCGCGTTGAGTTTTCCACGTAAAACTATTGGTATTGCCGTCGCCTTGTGTCTTAACATTTCAGCATTATATTTTACTTATTTTGAGGTTATATTACTGGAATATGTTGCTGGTTGTTGCTGGGGTTAAGTTGATTTTGGTCGGTTTAGTTTTGGAGAAGAAATTGATTCTGAATTGGATGAGTTTTGGTGAATTGTTGTCCACGTCTCCCCAACGAGGTTGTTGTTGGAACCAAATTTGAAAATGTTTGTAGTGTCAAGAACAAGGTCGCTAGAGCCCTATTGATGTGCATTTGAGATTGTGCTTCTCTTTGGGATATTGAAGCTCGGTTAGCGTTGCTTTAAGCTTTGTAACAAAGAATCAGATCTCACAAAAGGAAAAATAACACAAATGGTCCATGAACTTTAGCTTAATATTCAACATCGTCCTTGAACTTTTAATTTGGTTAATGTAAGATATCGAGCTCATAATATGATAATCAACATTATAAAACATGTCATTAGATAATGTCTTATTATTTTAAAGAGATTGTCGCCGTCGAATAAAGTCTGCCTAATTGTTTTTACACGTCCGACTCGACATATAATAATCGACATCATTAAATGATATTTGATTTGTTGCTTGAGCGGATGAAAGAACTAAATTGGACATTTAGCAATAGTTAAGGGACCACACCGAATAATTTAAAAATTCGAGACTAATTACGTCATTTTCTCCTCATGAAAAATGCGATATTGGAATCCAACCACCAACTTAGTTTTCGAAAACAAATGCCCAATAATTTGTTTCGCTCCTTGTCATTAACCAGAGCAGTCCTCATGGAATCGAAGTCGCATTCGATAACCAATTGAATTTTAGGGAGATTGACGTACTCTTTTAACGCCTTTTCTTGCCATGTTATTTCTCCCACTATGCGCAAGGGATTGTCTAACTGAAAATCCTTTTTGATCAATTTCACAACTGATGCACAAGAAGGTGGCCACTGCAGTTGCAAGTGAACCCAACACTTTGGCAAACCGAGCCGTTCCAAAATCACACCTTAAAGAGCGAGCCCGGGCAGCAAGTTCGGTCTGGCATATAGCTTGATCGGGTCAAGTTCGTCACATTCATTGGACCATTTATCCATGATGAGCGAGATCGGACAAGAAGTTCAGTCCGGCATATAGCCCGGTTCGGCCTAATTCAGCCCGCCCATTAATGTCTCTCTTCCTCATTTTCTCTCCCACCTGTTCCAATGCAGTTGCAACTAAACCCAACACTAGGGTAACCCAGGCCATTCTGAAATCACACACGTTTCTTCATGATGAGCGAGCTCAAATAACAAGTTCTGTCCGGCATATAGCACGATCCGGCCCAGTTCATCACATAAATTTGGACCATTTCTTCATGATAAGCAAGACTGAACAATAAGTTCGGTTCGGGCCGCTCATTAATGTCTCTCTTCCTCATTCTCTCTTATGTCTGTTTCAATGCGGTAGCGAGTAAACCCAACACGTTGGTAACCCGGCCCGTTCCGAAATCACACACGTTTCTTCATGATGAGCGAGCCCAGACAACAAGTTCGGTCCAACATATAGCGCGACCTGGCCCGGTTCGGCCCGCCCATTCATCTCTGTCTTCCTCATTTTCTCTCCCGCCTGTTCCACTTCTGCAGTTCCCTCTACCAATTCTCAGACGCCAGTGGACTTCGTCACTCTCTAGCTCTTCCATCCTGCCTCCGTTCCTAAGTAGCATTGAGCTTTCTTCTAGGGCTTTTGAGATCTATCCTTCACTCAGTTCGCATTGGCCAGCGGCGCTTGTGTACAGTCCTCGCGGTTTGCTCCAGCAGCTGGTGCTGCGTTTTCGGCTGCTTCCGGACCTTTTTTTTTCCTTAGCTATGGAGACGGACGAAGGGTAGCGGCGTGTTCTTCCGTTTGAGCTTCAGTTCGACAAACCGCTGGCTTCTCAGGTTCGGGTCCCGGCCTTCTTTTGCGACCTAATGGGCAGGTCGATTCGATTGTTTCGACTCGGTTTTGTGAGGTTTGCTCCATTTTTGGTTGGCAGGTGAAGATGGCGGAGTGGAATCCGGAGAAGGATTTGCTGGCCATGGTCACGGAGGGCTCGAAGGTGGTGCTTCATCGTTTCAATTGGCAGAGGCTGTGTACAATCTCTCCTGGTAATTGCTTCGAATCGAGAAAGTTCTCTCGCTCTCCTTTTTTTTTCCTTCTTTTTTTGTCGGTGCGTTCGTTTCTTCAACGATGGCTTCTTGTGCCCTTTGAGTCATTGGCCTTATATCGTTTATAAATTTCGCCTTTCCTAAATGTGCTACGCTTCCTTTTTTCCCATAGGAACCACTGTAACTGCTAATGTAGTTCAAACTGCATTCGATGGAGAATTGGACGAATATAGGAGTGCTTGAAAGTCTAAATGAGAAAGTCTAAATGAGAAACTGCGTTGAACTAGATGAGAAGACGAAGCTGAACCAAGGGATTGGTGTTTTCTAGAAAAATGAAGAGTCAATGATGGCCATACAAGTGGAAATCTAGAGATGACTTAGTTACCAGTAAAGAATTCCAAGCTGATATCGGTTAAATGGAGGGACTTTTAGTTATAGCAGCCATACATTCCTATCGACTTCTAGACAAGGTTGGTGCCGTAGGGGAGTTTGTCCATAACTTAACTGACAGTCATCTAGACCAACCGGAAGTGTACCATACTCTTGTTTTGCCATCTTGTTGCCCTTTTCGGTATACCAGTTAAAGTGTCTATGGAAATAAAGAGGCTATGTCGTTAATGCTAGGTAGGCTAGCTATGTCAGATGCAGAAATGCTTGATGCCCGCATGGAGTTGGAAGATTTAGCCCCTGCAGAATTCCATCTCAATGTCGTCAGGCATCTATATAGTTTTCCTTCAATTTATGATGGTGACTCTCACAATGTAGTATTAATTATGGCTTCTCTTCTTCCTCTTCTTGTGCTGATTGAGCATTCCCTACTAGCAGAGATCTAGTATAGGCTGGAAAGTTCCTCAGATTTTTTATTGCTAAAATGTAGAGTATAGTCTGAAAAGTTCCTCACACTTTGTATTACTTGAACTTTGTCTGCTTCTGATTACAGAGGGGCATTTCGTCACATCATTTTGATTATGCAAGTCCGCTGTTGGAAATTTAACTTACTTGCGAATAGGATATATCTCAAGCTATGCTGCATACTGGTATGACAATCTGGTCAGGGATGGAGGGGTGAATTGGAGAAAACATAGAGACTAGGAGGGTAGGGGGACCTGCATCCAAGTATGTAAAGTTCTCATACGACTTGGTAATTCAAATTCATAAGAGCTTAGGATTAGATGCCTAGCCTTGGTAGTTTTTGCTATTTATTCTCACTGGAAAAATTTAAAGAGGAGGTATTTTTTCTCTAGAACCATCTGAATGCTTCGCATGTCATATTGTTTTCTGGATATGGAAAACATGTTGTCGAGTGCACTGTAGTACTTTAACCAATCCTCGAGTAGTTTCTGTTGAGATCCTAAGTTGTAGATGCTAGTACACTCATGATCCTTGCCTGAAGTATACTTTCGTGGATCCACTCCACCCCGAGCTTCTAAAGCTGAACAACAAGATTCGTTTTTGGATTGAGATAATGGATTGGAGGCTGCCAAAAAGGTATAGATGGCCTGGCTTTAGATGACCTACTAGCTCCAAGAAATCCCATATCAAGCGACCAATATCACTCTCACTTATATTGTAATGTTACAACGGTTTGCTCACTTCAAAAATTGTGATTATCATGTTCTTGGTTTATTTGTGTTCTCTATATTTCCTCTTCGTCTATTAATTTTATTGTGAACAAATTATTCATTCTTTCTTTCTGTTTTTTTTTCCCTCTGTATGAACTGACTTTTCTTTGCACATTTCATTGTGTGTCATCAATACTGGCTTCTCTTAACTATTCTAGTTTACTCCAGGTAAGTGTATAACATCATTATGCTGGCATCCTGATGGCAAGGTTGTTGTCTTGGGACTTGAAGATGGTACAGTTTCACTGCATGATGTTGAAGTAAGTTTTCTATGTAATTACTTTACCATTGCCCTCACTACGTCTGAACTAGAAATTCCTCCTGCAACAATCTTTTGTCATCAGAATATGTTCTTCTCTAATCTCTCTTGGGAAAGATTCTGAATTGCTTAAAAGTTGCATGATGCAATGCAAACAGCAAGCTTGCTCAACAAACATTTAGCAGCTAATTGAGATGGCAATCCATGTTTATGGATCTCGTCTGCCGTTGTCAAGTTAACATTGGACTGCTATATGGGTCAATCCGAGCAGGATAAGCCTAACAAAAGCTTATTAGAACACTATTGTACATGACCCAGCTTAACAAATCTTATTATAACACTCTATTCTACATGACCTGTTTGTAAATAGGTCAACCAAATGACAAGAGATGAATAACCCATTTAGCTAATTAGATTGAACGGTTCATTCCAATCCAAACATGACCGATTGTTTAGTTAGATAGATTACGTGAGTTAATTAGTATTACGTGGTTTGAACTTTGAACCCAAATGGTATTAGTTTATTAGTTGTGTCAACTGTTTAGTAGGTAGCCAGAACTTTGATATGACGTGATTACCACTTAGGGTCACCCATAGCTGTCACATGAAAATATATTTAATGAATCGACATGGTAAATCTATGAATTGTGGATCATGAATTAAATCCAAAAGAATCATAAAGTTTGATATAGTGTTGACGATTGGTGGTCCATTACATATGTTAATTAATTATAAAATATGATGTTTCCTTAATGTTAAGTAGTTCCATAGCTAATTGAAAAGATACATTAAATTTAACTAGTTTTGGATGTGATGCTTAAAGATCTATTCTTAATTGTGGGACTCGTTGTCCTACATCAAAGCCATGAAATTTTTTTGACCGCAGCATCATATTAAATGATGAATCTTGTTGATTGACTTATATCTAATTGTGAAATCAGTGGTGAATTGTTTGATATAGTACTAGTAGAGTCATACTAGAGATTTATGCACTTAGGACTTGAATCCGGATATGCTCAATCGCATTCTCATGTAAGACAAAAAATTGTTACCTTGTTGTAGATGTTGTCATTGATGACTGAAACTTTTCCAAATTTAAAGGATGGATTACAGCAGTGTTTCCTGGTATTGAGCTCATTGTGAGGATCTACGGTCTAAGTGGATGGTATCATATAGAAGCAGTCATCTATGACACGCTCGTTTTCATCAAATTTACATTTATTTTTTATCTTTCTGTTATTTAAAGCGACATATGTCCAGTTCAGTCAAATTAGGAAGGTAATAGTTCAGGTGACTCTTAAATGATAGGACTTGCATGTGCCTCAACTATGCTTGTGGGTAGAAAAGTTCGTAGATAACCGGTTATGTCATTAAGCTATTGCTGTTTGGTCACGGGTACAATTGCTCAGAACTTGGTTGATGCTACTGCATTTCTGTTTCTTTGAGGTTTTTACCAATTTATTAATCATTGTCCTCTTCATGGATTACGTTTCTCTCTCAAGAGTTTACTTTTACATATGAATGTTATCTTATCAATCTAGCTGTCTTTATCAATCTATGGATATGCGGTGTACTACTTTTTATATATGATAGTGCTTGCAGCAGTTTTACATACTGTGGTATATTTTTTCTTACACGGTATATATTTTAAACAGAATGGAAAACTGTTAAGAAGCTTGAAGTCCCATGCGGCAGCTGTGGCGTGTCTCAATTGGGAGGAGGATGCCCAAGCGAATAGAGTATGCATCTTTCAACTTACAAAAATTCATACAACTTCTTGATCTTGATTCTTGACTGACAATATTTAATTGTTCATACCTTTCATATTGTTTCTAATGTTTTGTTTGCAGTTAAGTAGTTATTGTAGTCTGGTTTACTTAATTTTTTTTTTTAAACTTAGAATCTAATTTCACAGTCCAACAGCTTCAATGTGGGTTATGGAAGGTTTTTTTGTGAAAAACTTATGTTTGGAGTCATATATTAGTTTTTGATTTGCTGATTGTTGACTCCTTAGCTTTAATCTCTTGTTATGTTGTTTCTTATTTATTTTTGCAATTGGAAAGGTAATTATCCATTTTTTTCATAGGACACTTCTGGTAACCCTTTGGCATTTGAAGATCGCACCACTCGTTTCTTCCCTCCGGCTCCAAGAGTTCCTCGCATGCCTAGACTAGTACCTGGAGAAACTGGTTTAACTGAAGATGGTCAAGATTCATTCGTAGAGCTCTCAAATTCTTCAAAGCAATGTTTCAATATTCTCTGCAGTGGAGATAAAGATGGGGTTTTGTGCTTCAGTATATTTGGTGTCTTTCCAATCAGAAATATTGTAAGCTTCCTGTCCGTTCAAATCAAATGTTTAGCAGTATAGTCTATCCGATTCTGTCAATGAGTACTTCTTTCCTTTCTTGCCTCTCACACAGCAGTCTTTCTTAATAAATGGATTTGATGGCTGTAAATCAGTGTTGCCTGGAAAGTGAAAGTAATGAGCTGGTTAAGTAAGCAACTATACTAGGTGAAGTTATGCTTGTAAAATTTCTAGATGTTTATGCCATATTTTCAGGCTAGATTTCACTTCTGTTGGTCACTTCAGAGATGACACATCCGACTTGGATACAGAACAATTATCCAAAGATTTTGTTGGTTTCCCTGAGTGCTCCTTCTACCTATACTGCAGTTGAAGTACCTAAAGGAGAATTTGGTGTCTTTCTGGCTTAGCCTGCCTTACAGGCTTTCTGCTTTTGTTTTAGATTCTTGGGTTTCTGCTCTGTTCTAGGGAGATTGAGAGAGCCTATGCAACCATTGGTTGGGAAAAGTGCTATGTGAGCATGCTCACCTGTGTAGATAGTTCTCTCTGTGGGTGTGCAACCATTAGAAGATTTAGAATTTTAGATACTCTGAACGATGCATGTTCAGGTTTGGTACTGTTTCAACATGAAAATAAAACAAGCACTATGAACTTCTCCACAAACATTGATTAGTCTAGAATATGCGTGCAGGAGAATTGTTTTAATCAGTACCATTTAGGTTCCGTCAGTTGTCTCTTTAGTTACATGGAGTCAAGTCCTTATGGTTATAATTCCTTGTTGGAACTCTCCCAAATGGACTTCATGGGGCCCATTGCTCTATCCCTACATCTATAAGTGTGGACTATTGTTTCCTAATGGGGATTTTTTTAGATCTATATACTAGTTTGTGAATTGTTGCTGACTATTTCATCAAAATATCTTGACTCGGTGAACTACCTTAAGTCAATTCCAGATTCTATGTCCTTTACCTGGAACAGGTAATTTGCACTTTTTGGTGAGGTATTTTAGATGGAAAATCAAAACATGATTGATGAGAAATTGCTTGTTATGTTGATGTAGCTCATTTAGCTCAATATTGAGCCTCTGGGTTGGTTTTTCTTTTCCTTTTAAAAACATGCCACTGACTGGAATACTAAGTTTCTGTGGAACCACAATGTATAACTGCTAAATTAAGGCCTTCCGAGTTCCAATGAAGTAAATATTCTGTAGTCTGGCATTGAGTTAAGTGATTTAAAGGCCTTAAGAATAGTTAAACCAGTGCCTATACTGCACTTGTGCTGTTGCCATGAAGTTCACATTTTTCGTTTAAATTGTTGCTTCTCTCTGTTTCTGTCATTGACCTGACCTAAAAAGGAATGTTACTTAAATATTGTGCTTGGTTGATCTCCAAGTTTACCTTGTAGAGTAGCACTGTTTCGCACTCCACTAGTTATGTCAGTTTAGAAGCTTATTTAGCTCTCTGTTTCCATTTTGTTTGTATGGTTGCTTCGTTATATTGAGCTTGCTATTTTCAGTTTGATAATGAGTCACTTGTTGCTTCTTGCTGTGTGATTTCTGTAACACATGGCAATATGCCCCAGAATATACGTGAATGTGATATTCCTACGACAACGAAGGACAGAAATATCGTTGGCCAACTTCTGAATGCTTCCATCAGGAAGGTACACTCGCTACAACAGTTACCACTCAAGAGCCTCCATGTTCCTTCAACTAATGGGATAATAACAGTTCCTCTTTTTACTTGTGTGATCGATTTAATTTCCTTCCTAGTTAGTCTTCTAATGTATTTGAACTTTATGATATGATAAATTGTCTTTTCCTTAGTTCTTCACGCGCATTAGAAGAAGATAAAATAGAAATAAACATTAACAGACACTTTTGGAAGTATTGGTGATCCAAGTTAAAGTAATACAAAAGAACATAGACTAAATGAAGCAAAAAATCAGTGGACCCACCTTGATAATTTTGGCCCATGTCAGCATTTAGATTCTCGTGGTTTAGTTATTTTAGATTGCATGCTCTTATGGACTTCAAGCATCGGTGTGACATTTCATTTTTACGGGATTGGAAAAAAGTGTGTTGGGGAAAAAATGTGATTGTTACTCAAGGATGAGAAAACAGAGACTTCTCAAGGAAGTTGGAGCATAAGAATCTTTTCTACATTACAAATAAGTAGAAGGAATTCCTAAGACTCTGTTGGAATGCTTTTAAAGGGGATGATTCAATGGATATTAGGGCTAGTTATTGGTATGGCCTTATGGGCAGAAGGATGAGGGTTTTTATCAATCACTTATGAAATTGTTTTATTTAGAAACGAGTATATGTATTTACTAAAAATGTTTTTGAAAGTAACTGTGTAACTTCTCCTTAAAACTAGAGCACATTTAGTAGATCTAAAGTTGAAATTTATTTAGAAAATTAGGCCTTTTATATGGATAGGTATCATGTTTGAGTAGAATCATCGTACCTTCTCATTAAAAAGTTATTATCAATCTATAGGCCTAAATTTGTGAGCATGGACATCGTATATGCTAGGGCTAAGTATAATGGATCAATCGGTTTGGGAACCTCTCGGACCGAACCGAACCGAATCGGCCAATATGGTTCGGTTCTCGGGGGCTTCAATCCGGTTCCGGGTTCCCAGTTTCCCCTCATACATGATCGAATAATATATATTTTTAAATTTCCTAAATGTAAACCTAAACTTGAATGTAATATTTTTGCCTTTTGTTTCCTTAGTGATGTTTTAGCGACAATGCGATATAATTAATAAGAGATGATTCGATGAATATATCGTTAGCGAGATAAATTTAAAGACACATCGCAAAAATAAAAACAAAAATGCGACCGGTCTAATAATTGGACCGCCGAGGAATCGTATCGGACCAGGTCTGTCCCAAGATCATCTAGTTCAGCTTCCAATACCTAAAATTGGGAACGAGTCCTCCCGATCCGGACTCTCAATCTTAGGGTGGGACCGAATTGTACACTTTTTTTCTGATGCTTACCCCAAAGTTTTCTTATAAAGTGGGCCCTTCCTCTCGGAGGCCCCCAGCAACTTTGGTAGAGATCGTATGAATTGTTCGATGGACGACGGTCCAACTTCAGAAGACAACAACTGCAAGGTTGTCGAAATCGTCATGTTATTTCTTACATTATTATTACTAACTGGGTTCCAGCTAGATAAATGGCTGGTGAACATTGTTTTTATGTGACTTTTATTATTATCGGGAGTTGGTTAGACCAAAAAAAAAATTTACTAACTGGGTTCCAGCTAGAGGAATGGCTTTTGTTCTAGGGGAAGAATTTTTTAAGGGTGTTTTCGGTGGAAGATGTGACGGGGATGATGCGTCACCAGTGACGCCTTCTCTTCATGAGAAGAAGAGGCCCTCACTCGACTCATGCTGCCATCTACTCTTGGCCATTTTTGTATGAATTTAGAAGTGTTGATTTTCGAAAAAAAAATCAGATTGAAGATTGAAAATAATAAACTTTCCATATCTGAATATTAAGCATGCTACAGCTATTTATTAACAAAATGCAGTCTTTTTTTTTATTCGAAATAAAATGCAGCTGATGATAGGTTTTTGCCATTTTTGTTTGGGTCGATTATGTTTTGGTCATTAGCACATGGAGCATGTGAATATTGCTAGTTGGTTTTTTTTTCTTTTCCTTTTTTTAGCAATAGAAAGTGGCATAAATTTATTTTAATCGAGGGTTGGGAATTCTCTAGAAAGACATTAAAAGATTTCCACCAATTAAAAAGGTTTCTTCGAGTAGTGGTCGAATAATCCTTAAGGCGTGGTACGTAATATGCAAATCGAGTAGCTGTTTTCAACTAGCCCTCAAAAAACAGATTTCCTTTAGCTTTTTCTTCGAGTAGTGGTCAATTTGCCAACTTGCGCGATACAGCTTGTTATTTACTGTCTGTATGTACGCTTCGCATCAAGCATCTTCAAGCAAGCATCTTCTTTCCTCGTGTAGAAACACATCATCCGTATCTCAATTGAAAGGAGTAGCTATTACCTATTAGTAAAAGATAGCGAAACCCATGATTGCAAATTAGAAGACACAACACACATACACACTCTCTCTCCAAATGGTGGCCTATGTTATCCCCCCACGCCGGCGGCTAGGGCCAATGGCGGACCATTCGGGCAGCCAAGATAATGCCTAGGATGGACTTAATTGATAAAACGTGAAATGATTTAAAACTCAATTAAAAAAAATTAAATGATTTATGACTTGATTAACAAAAATATAATAGATTCATGAATTTTTTTTTTTATAATTCTCCCCATGGTAATTATATATACGCTTATACATTACATTCGTGTTTGATGCTCCGTAGGTTCATGCATGTTAGGCTTAGTACTTTTAACTTGCTCACTAGAGTTGTTTTGCTTTAGAGAATAATGCACTCAAACCGTCGATTGAAAAGTTATATGGCACTGAAATCGTGCTATTATTACTTTAACTTATTATGTGTCAAACATGTCAAGCATTGTCCAAGAAAATGCTCATAAAAAATATACGAGGAATTGGTCCACCTATATCAGTTCTTTCTGACACTTGCTCCAAAATTTTCTTATAAGGTGGGCCCTTCCTCTCGGAGGCCCCCAACAGCTTTGGCAAAGATCCTACGAATTATTCAATGGACTGTCCAAATTCAGAAGACAACGATTGCAAGGTCATCGAAATCGTCATTTTATTTCTTACATTATTATTATTAACTTGGGTTCCAGCTAGATAAATGGCTGGTTAACATTGTTTTTGTGCGACTTTTATTATCGGGAGTAGGTTCGACCAAAAAACAAAAATGACTTACTGGGTTCTAGCTAGACGAATGGCTTTTGTTCTAGGGGAAGAATTTTTTAAGGGTGTTTTCTGTCATATCTCAATTTTTGCTCCGGTAACTTTTTGTTTGAAAAAACACACTAGCTAGTCTCAAATCCGCCCTTGTGAACCCTCCGTCCAAAAATAGTCAGTTATTATTTGACGTGACATTTTTTTGTCAATAAAAAAATTTACATCAACAAAGTGAGGTGGAATATTATCTTCAACGAAATCATTTTTTGATAAGGAAATTAGGAAAAGTAGGGATGGTTGACGGTGATTTTTGGACGGAGGGCTAGTAGGGGCAATTTGTAGTTTGTTTTAGACAAAGCATTTGGGGCAACTTTGGGACTAAACTTATAATTAGGTTTTTTTATAATATTTTTTTAAACTAGACCTAAATCCTTTTATATAGATAGATACCCTTCTCATTAAATAATTAATTGTTCGATTTTTTATGCACTCAAACGACTTTTTGGGTTTAATAAACTCGTGACGATCGATACAGATCGCATGACACTATTTGGGACCAGAGCACCACATTTTTTTTGTGTATTTTCTTCATTATTTTTTCCATATTTCTTTGGAAAATTGAATTTATTCCCAAACAACAATGCATTGACTCGAGAGAGAGGTCAAGAGGATTATTAAATATAAATGTACAAATATAGTTTGTCCAGCTTGATCGAAAGATGCTCTCCGTTGATTAGATTTGTTTTGGGGGGTCTCTATAGATAAAAAGAATGAGAGTGCATCTCATCTTCTAATTAGTACTTAAGCAAGATGTGGTTTATCCACTTTTAATTTGATGACTTTAACTATCCACTCTATTACCAACCATCACACCATAAGTGAATAAGACCGCTTTAGGAAATATTTTTTTACATCAATACTGTGTGCTATAATTACTTTAATTTATTATATGTCAATGTGTTGAACATTGTCCAAGAAGATGCTCATAAAATATATACGAGAAACCAGTCCACCTTATGAATCAAAAGAAGGGCATGCAAATATATGCTTGATTTGGATTATCTAAGGGAATGAACTTAAATTGTTACGGGGTTGAAAAAAATTTAATCAATTCAATGGAGAGGTTTTTGACTAGTTTTGTCTCTAAAACAAATTATAAGGAATGAAATCGAACATTCACATGAATATGATGATCAAAAGTGGAAGGTTTGTGCATGTAGGCACCTTGTAATCCCATACATGTGAGTTTGTACTCTTCCAGATTATCATTTTTGTCCAAACATAGTAATAAAGAGTCGTCGTGAAGTTACAAAGTCTACCCGGAAAAGAAATTAAACAAGCAAAAAAATATATCTATGGTCGATGCATCAGCGTGTTTCTTATCCTGGATGCATTGCAAGTCATTTGTCCATTTCCTATTATATATTTAGATTTGCTAATTGTGTACATTTACGAGCAACAAAAAAGGCCAATATATGTAAAAATTTACGTATAAGCGAAAGTTATTTGAGTATGTTGTCCATTATGACTATAGTAATTTAATAGAGGAAAAGGCGCACCAAAAGTCTTAAAAGTTTAATATAGACCTTAGGAGTCGAGATATCAAACCACTAGGGTTTATTATATTCCCTACTACTAAGAAAACTATAGATCCCCTGGTTACTCACATAGTCAATCAAGTTAACAGATTTGCGGCAGGATGTCCTCATTGTGGCATTAAGAGCTTTAAATATATTCAAAAAATACATTTTCTGATGGAAAATAAATTTAAAAAAGTGCAGGAAAGTTCAGCGGCGCAGCAACTGCATGTATTTATCAATTATGACCACTTGTCTACAGGATAATAACAGAAATTGTTTTTTATTCAAAAGTTTTAATTATTATTATTATTATTTTTAAGAATGCTTCTGCATCGAAACTTGTTCACATGTGCAGTGAAACTTCCACCACATGAAGGCGACGACTATAAACGCGTGGTTGACTTATGGGGTTACAAGATTCTCTTTGCCAACTGGTTCCCATTATACAAATCAACCCACAGGAGAGAGAGAATTGGCAACAAGGAGGCCATTTCCTGTTTCCTCTGAGAGAGGCATTCTGGGCTTTTTCCTCCGTCAGATTTGAAAGCGAAAATCAAGGCCAGAGTCTGAGCAAAGCCGAAATGCTTCATCTCAGTTTTGGGCGTTCTTTCGCCGAGCTCGTGGCACTGATCCTTCTCCCCGGGCTTGCATTTTATCTTCTCAATAAGAAGAAAGCTAGTGCGCGTAGAAATGAAGAAGATGCTGATACTGGCGCACCTGGTTCGATGACTACGCCGACAGAAGCTAATTCTGGTGGATCTAGTTCGTTGCCGACGGCAACTAATTCCGGTGGATCTAGTTCGTCTCCTACAGAAACTAAATCCGGTGGATCTAGTCCGTCTCCGACAGGATTTAGTAAAGGCGCATCTAGTTCGTCTCCGACAGAAACTAACAACAGTGCATCTAGTTCGTTGACCGCGACTACTGGAAACCGCTATGAGGTGTTCTTGAGCTTCAGAGGCCCAGATACTCGATATGGCTTCACGAGTCACCTCAACCATGGGCTCCTTAGTGCTGGAATTGATACTTTCAGAGACAAAGAGGAACTCCCCCATGGCGAGGACATCGGACCGGAGATTGAGGCAGCCATCACGAATAGTCAGATCCTGATCCCCATTTTGTCCGAGGGTTACGGTACAAGCAGCTGGTGCCTGAATGAACTGGCTCAATTAATAAAGTGCAAGAATGATAATGGGCAAATGGTGTTGCCTATATTCTATAAAGTGAAACCATCTGACGTGGGGCATCAAATCGGGAGTTTTGGAGAAGCATTTCTTAAGCGTGAGAAGCGTTTGCTTGAGAGGCCTTCTTTCGATCCAACGATCCTGAAGAAATGGAAGAAAGCACTCAATGAAGTCAGTACCTTGAAAGGATACGAAGCCGATGGGTAAAATTTTTCACCAAAAGCATTCTCTACTTTCTTATAATATGTCTGGGTGTTTGCTGGTTGTTCTTACTCTCACCTGATTCATTTTCGTTCCTTTTTTTTTTTTTTGTTCAGTACGATCCTGCAATGCATGAGTTCCATAATTTATTCTCCTTTTTTCTTTTTTGTCTTGTGCTTTAATGACGTTGACCAATGTAATCATAGATTTTGTTATCATTGATCCCATTGGAAAAAAGATTTTTGAATAAACTTTTACTTTTACATCTAAAGATTTTGTAACATTGTGCCTTTTTTTTTTTTTGCTTGTTTATCCTCATCACACATTTTCTAATTACGCATTTAAAAAAAAACAATATCGCAGGTGATTCAACCAGTTCTTTGTCTCCGAGTTACATCATGAGTCACTAATATGTTTCATTGGTGATATAGGATGGTAAATATAAAAAGAAACGTTTTTTTTTTATGTGCTTGTTTGAATCATTTTCAATTAATTTTCCTATCTTCAACAAGTAATTTCTATCTCATGCACCTGCATATATTGAAGCAATGTTCTTATTTTGGGTAAAAATTACTCTTCTCCTTCCGTATAAAACCGATAATAGACACTTGCCATGAAAACTGATAAGAACACAAATTTATAATATACTAAAATTCACAGCACGAGTAGAAACTTGCAAGCGTGTGCAAGTGGGCAAACAAGGAGAAAGCCTCTCAACTGCAATTCAGGTAGTTCACAAATATCAGACTTTGAACAACTTTTCTGATTGGTATCGCAAGACCTGAAATCATCTTGTATCAAAAGTTATAACTTGTCTTTGCTTATTCAAACGCCCTACAAATTTTCACAGTCACGTCCACGTCATCCCTCATATCTTTAACAAACAACAAGTTTTAAATTTCACTCAAATCCATAATAGATACAATATTTAATATTCGTAACTCATACCCTCAAGTTTATTCTGGCTTAATAAATTATTCTGGAGTAACAGTGGAATTGGGCACGCCATGTGAAGCAACCACCAATATACTGGAGGTGTGACAAAAATGATTTTTAAAGTTTTTCAATCAATCCGCAGATTTATTTATTGTTGTGTTCTCATTTGATAAACAACATAAAATTACCATTGCCACATAACTGAACTATTCTCACATTTGACAGGGATGAAGCAGTCTTGGTGGAATCGATTGTCCGAAAAGTGTTGAGCGAACTGAAGAAAAAGTTTGAGTTGGATATTTCTAAGAATTTGGTCGGAATTGATCGTCATGTGGAGGAGATTATGAAATTTGTGGATACCAAAAAATCTCATGCCACCCTATTTCTTGGCATCCACGGAATGGGAGGCATTGGCAAGACTACTCTTGCTAAAGGCATCTACAACAAGCTTTCCAATCAATTCGAGCACCGTAGCTTCATTGCGGATATAAGGGAATCATGGAAGCGTCACGGCGCACTTTACTTACAGAATCGGTTAATCCATGATATATTGAAGCTCAAAATTGAAGTTAATAATGAGGATGAAGGGGTTAAGTACATCTCCTCCAAGTTTAAAGGTAAAAAGGTCCTCCTCCTTCTTGACGACGTGGATGATGCCGTTCAATTGAAGTGTTTGGCTGGTAATCGTGATTGGTTTTCTTCGGGAAGTATGGTCATTATCACCACCAGAAACAAGAGGATTCTTGAAGTTGCTGAGGTGGACTGCAACTATGACCACAAGGAATTGGATGACGATCAATCTGTGATTTTATTTTGTAAACATGCATTTAGAAAGGACTCTCCTCCAAGTGAATTTGAGGGCCTCACTCATGAAGTAGTATCCACCACAGGAGGGCTTCCTTTGTCCCTTGAGGTTTTAGGTTCATTATTCTGCGGAAAAGAGCGAAGCAAATGGAGAGATACGATAAAGAAGTTAGAGAAAGTCCTTCATAGGGAAGTGCAAGAAAAGCTAAAGATAAGTTATGAAGCATTAGACTATGGACAAAAACAGATATTTTTGGATATTGCTTGCTTTTTTCATTGGTACCGACAGGAGAATCACATCTTACATGTGGGACGGCTGTGGCTTTTTTTCCAGGAGAGAATATTGAAGTATTGAGTTTTATGTCATTAATAAAAATTGGAGATAATCATGAGCTCAAAATGCATGATCGTTGAGAGATCTTGGTAGGACAATCGTTCTTGAGGAAAACCAGCAACAACCTTGGCACCGTAGCAGGTTGTGGGACCCCGAGGAAGCCTTAAAAGTGCTAAGGAGTAATAAGGTAACCGTTTCTCTTCTTTTGTTTCCTCAGTCCATGTTCTACTGTTAGAGCAATGTTGGTCCTCTAATTAGTGCTGGCTCTAGTGAATAGAGAACTTTCTCATATTATTGCCCTCGAATGTTTCATTCACGTGATTAGAAAGGAGGAGTATTTCTCTCTCTCAGCAAGTATTGCAGCTTATCTGAGATATTTCTTAAACAAGTGTATATTACGAAGTTATCTCTAGGAATGAGGTACTTTGAATTTTTTTTTTTTTAGAATATTTGATAGGGGTATATTGCTATATTGATTCAGTTGCGTCCTTGACACATCCAATAAATAAATTGACTATGTTACTGTAACCCATAACTGCTCGGGATATATAAATCATATGTTAGAATTACCTATGATAGAATTAAGGATGCCGCATTTCTCATGAAATTTTTTAGTCATTGTTCGATAATGGAGAATGATATTTTACGAAATATTATGTTAGGAATTGCATTTAATTGGATATAGTATTAATGGACATTGAATCGTTCCATATAGGGAACAGAAAAGATTGAGGCCATTGATCTCAGTGAAGGCAGCTCAAAAGGCTTCGGCAAAATAGCTGAGCGAGATGACAACATTTACACAGTCGAGCAATTCAAGAATTTGACAAGTCTAAGATTCCTTCACATGGAGGAAGGGGCACATCTCAGTGGAGATTTTAAGGACTCAATGGAGGGGTTAAAATGGCTTCGATGGCCAATATGCCCCATGAATTTCAAAATTGCAGAGGTACATTTTTCATATAGTTACTTCAGTATTTTTGCATGAATCCATTTCACTCTTCATCCATAGTATCATAAAAAGAGGCACAGCCTTTTGCATAAGGGCCGAAAATAACATTACCTTTCAAACTCATGTTTTCGTTCATGGGATAAAAGTGACCTCCGCCGTCAATTTAAAAATTGACGAGTTTAAGATTTTTTCAGATGAAGCGGGCACGTCACTTTGGCATGCGCTATTTTAAGGCCTCAATGGGGGAGTTAAGACGGCTTCTACGGGAAGAATATCCCATGAATTTTGAAGTAAAAAATCTTCACGCAACAGAATTAGTTGTACTGGATTTGTCAAGTAGCAGGATAGATGAGAGATGGCAAGGGTGGAGTTCTTTCGTGGTAAGAGCAAGTCTTTTTCTTCTTCTTCTTCTTTTCCCTTTCATATTTTTTTTTATAATCATAATCACCCTTGACAACCATTTCTCTTTACCAGATGGCAAAGAAGCTCAAATTTCTCGACCTTACAGATTGTCGATACTTGGAAAATACGGACTTCCTCTCAGCTTTTAAGAATTTAGAGGTTTTGATCCTCAATCATTGTTGGGGACTGCAGCAAATTGACTCTTCGATTGGAGACGTGAAGGACCTCGTTCGCTTGGAGTTGAGGGGCTGTGAGAATCTCTCGAAGCTTCCAGAAGAAATAGGTAAATTAAAAAAACTGGAGCAACTCCTTCTAGAAAACACTCTACTTTCTGCATTACCAGAAAGCATAGGATCTTTGCAGAATCTAGAAATTCTAAATATTGCGTTCAGTGGTATAAAAGAATTACCCAACGATATTGGAAGGCTGAGAAATCTCCGAGAATTACATGCTGAAAGATGCAGAAAATTGGGAGGAAAACTTCCAGAAAGCATAGGGTCTTTGCAAAATCTAGAAATTCCAAGTATTTCTCACACTGATATAGAAGAATTACCCAATTGTATTGGAAGGTTGAGAAAGCTCCGAGAGTTATATGCTTCATCTTGCGAGAATCTGAAAGGGGAAAGGACAGAAAGCATGTGCAATCTTTCTTCCCTGCAACGCCTTGATTTCCTTGGCTGCAAGAAGCTCCAATCGCTGCCGGACCTTCCTTCCAGCTTAACATATTTGGGAGTCACCTGTCAAAGTCACAAATTGCCTTCACTCTCCCACCTTACTCGTCTCAAGGAGCTAGAAGTCATTTGCTGTGAATTTATCGAGTGCATCCTGGAGCTTCCATCAACACTACTAAAGAATTCAGAATGCTCCCAACCGACAGGTGTTGAAGATTCAGAATTACCACAATCCCTAAACACTCCCTTCAAGTTGGAAATCTTGAAAGTCTGTGGATGTAAATCTATTGAGATACTGGACGTTTCGCAGTTTATCCATCTAAGGACATTATCTGTCGATGATTGCAAGAATTTACTTGAAGTTCGAGGTCTTGAGAAATTGAAATATTTGGAATCCTTGACTGTTCAATTCTGCAATTCAGTTGAATGGTTGGACCTTCCAAAGTTGGAGGGTCTGAAGGTAGTGAAAGTTGAAAATTGCGACAACTTCGTCGAAATTCAAGGTCTCGATGGGTTAGAGTTCTTGGAACGGTTGAGTGTCTCTGCGTGCGCTTCAATTGAAAGGCTGAACCTTCCAAAATCTGATAGTCTGAAGAACTTAAATGCTAGATCTTGTGAAAGCTTAGTCGAAATTCAAGGCCTCGATAGGTTGGAGTTCTTGGAAGTGTTGAATCTCTCTACGTGCACTTCGTTTGAAAGGCTACCAAACTTATGTTGCTTTGACTACTTGAAAAGTTTGAATATCAACGGCTGTGACAAGCTTCAAGACATACAGAGCCTAGAGAGATTCCCATCCTGCAAAAGTTTATTGATTCAAGATTGCGAGTCCTTAGCAAAACTACCGAACTTGTCAAGTTTTCGTGATTTACGAGAATTGCTCCTGTCAAACTGTCATGAACTTCGAGAGATCCAGGGGCTCGAGGAGTCAATATCTCTAGAACGTATTGCTATCTCAAGATGTTCCTCGATTGAGATCTTACCGGATTTGTCATCGTGTACCCGCTTGATGAGTCTGATTGTGCAAGATTGCGAGAAATTGACAGAGCTTCGAGGGCTAGAGAAACTGGAGCAACTAGCGAAACTGGATATTTCTGGATGCAAGTCACTTAAACCAATTCCAGAATCGTCTGGAAGGCAGCTTTATCAAAATTACGAGAATCAGCCAATTCCATATAATGGGAGGATAATATTTGCATAAGACTATTCGGGCACCTCGGATGAGTCAAGATACTAGAGATGATCCACATTTTCGAACAAAGGTACATAAAGCAAGTTACCTTTGCATTTTTTAGATCTACCTCCCAATTGTCATTTGCAATTTCTTTCAAGATTTATCATCTTGTCATTATTATTTCCTGGTTGATAGTGTCATCATTATTTTTGTTACTTGAATTCAAGGAATCTGGGGGAGATGTCCATGGAAGTTAATGTGTGCTTTGGCAAAATGATTCTTCTTATCATGTTAGTAACGGAAATAGATGAAAAGGCTTTCTAAGCACATCAGATGTCTTTAGACTTTGGGTAAGATCCTTCATCCTATGCAGAAAAATAACTACTCCTAGCATTTGATTGTTTCTGGATTTCTGGAAAATCTGATAAAAAGTGATGTATACAGGCATTTGATAGCATGCCAAAGGTCATTGTATAGGTTGAGAAATACTAAATGGAGGACGCAATACGGCGGTCCTTGTTTGAATCCATGTTCATTGTTTTGGATCCAGGATATACCTAAAAGTCCAAGGCTAATTATAGATTACCCAAAGAATGCATCTTGATGTTTGTAGAGTTGGTATAGCCATTTGTGAGATGCCTGAACATTTGAGCCAAGCAAGACATTAACTAGAATGTGGTTTGACATGATTGACTGTACTTCCCTTGTATTGCGCATAAGCACTTGTTAGTTCATTTACTTGCTGGAAAGAAAAACACAGGAAGCATTTCCATAAGTTTCTGAGGGAACTTTGAGTTATCCTTTATGCCGTTTGAAAACTGTCTTGCATTATTTCTAATATATGAATGGCAAATGACGACAAGGAAAGAATCAAACTATATTCCACAAGAGCAAGCAACTTGAGTTGAATTCACTATAATAACCTGCTCAAAGCTTCTGCGGTTGATGATGTTAGATGCCCCATTAGTTGGATCCGTAGAGTTCACAAAGAATATCGAGTTTGACAAACAGGGATCCCTAAACTTCGGAGTGTTATTAGGAGTGCGTTGATGTTAGTTGCTAGATTGATTTCATCTGACTCACTGGCAGGATTCGGTTATCATTCTACTGGTTGATGTAGATGCTGAAATATGCAAGAGAGCTTTCGCAAGGCTTTTCTAAAAGGAGAAAAAATCATCAGAGGATGAGGAGCTCGATGTTTCTTGAACTTCTCCAAAGTCTGACAATGCATCCTTGGAATGGTAAAGGATGTTTGCATGTTGTCATCTCACATTGCCCTGCTTATATTTAGCAGAAGCTTTGCAAAGCTGGAGATGTCCGCCTCCGCTCCTGTAATCAAGTCTCTCTCTTCCTTATTTTCTCTCTCAACTGTTCCTCTTCTATAGTTTTATTCATGCTACTCTCGGACTCAAGGGAAGTCTGGCCTCGAGCTTCCCTCTTTGTTTTCGAGCACCGAGACGAAGGACCGTAGCGTGTGCTTCCCTTCCAGCTTCAGGTCAATAAACTGCTGGCTTCTCAGGTTGGGCTCCCGTTCGGCATTCTTTTGCGACCTAATGGGCGGTCGTCTCAATTGTTCTGACTCGGTTTTGTGAAGTTTGCTCGATTTTTGATTGGCAGATGAAGATCACGGTGTGGAATCTGGAGAAGGATTTGCTGGTGATGGTCACGGAGGACCTGAAGGTGTGCTTCACGGCTTCAATTGGCAGAGGCTGTAGACAATCTCTTCTGGTAATTTCTTGAAACGAGAAAGTCTCTCTTGGTACTAGCTTCGACTAGAGGAAGTTCTCTTTTTAATTCAGCGTGTTCGTTCCTTCAACAATGGCTTGGTGCGCCCTTTGAGTCATTGGCCTTATCTCGTTTTATTTCTTTCACTCTTCCTAAATGTACTAGGCTTCCTTCTTCCGAGAGAAACCATTGCCAATCTAGCTGGATTTGCGTTTGATGGAGAATTGGACAAATATAAAGGTGAAGTTCTTGAAAATCTAAATGAGAACATGATGCCAAACTAAGGAGTTCCCTAACTTAATCGGCAGTCACCTAGACCGACCAGAAGTGTACCATGCTTTTGTATTGCCTTCTTGTTTCCCTTCTGTGTACTCCAGTTGAAGTGCCCATGAAAATAAAGAACTTGAATTGGAGGGGATGTCATTTATTCTAGATAGACTAGCTATGTCAGTTGCAGAAATGCTTGATACCCACTTGGAGTTGGTAGGTTTAGACCCTGCAGAATAACATCTCAATGCTGTCAGGCATGTATATAATTTCCTCGGATTTCTAATGCTGACTCTCACAATGTAATGCTACTTGAGGCTCCTCTTCTTCCACTTTTTACTGATTGAGAGTTCCCAGCAAGGAGATAGTTGATGAATGCTAGATTGCAGAGTTTAGGCTGGAAAGTTTCTCGCATTTTGTGCTACTTGAAGTTAATTTATCTTCTTCTGATTACAGAGGGCCATTGCGTCGCATCATTTTGATTAATCAAGTTCGCTGGTGGGAGTTTAACTTACTTGTTAATAGGATATCTCAAGCCATGATGCATACTTGTATGACAATCGGGTCGAGAGGGATGGAGTCGGGGACTAGAGAAAGCGCAGAAACTAGGAGTGTAGAGGGAGCTGCATCCAAGTATGTTAAGTCCCTATATGACTCTTATCTCTTGGTAATTCAAATTCGTAAGGACTTAGGATTTGATGCCTAGCCTTGGCAGTTCTTGATATCTATTCTCACTGGAAAAATTTAGAGAGGAGGAGGCATCTTTTCTCCATTAACATCTGAATGCTTCACGCATCCTATGGTCTTCTGGATTTGGAGAACATGTTGTTGAGTGCACTATAATTCTCGAGCCAACCTTTGAATGGTTTCTTTTGAGATCCTAAGTTGTAGATACTAGTACACTTGTGATCCTTGCCTGAATCCACTCCACCTCGAGGTTCCAAAGCGGAACAACAAAATTCATTTTGGGATTGCGATAATGGATTGGAGGCTGCCATAAAGATATAGATTCCTGTCACTTTACATGGCCCACTAGCCCAGATAAATCCCATATTAAGTGATCGATATCCCTCACAGTTGTCTTGTACTGTTAGGACGCTTTGCCTCACTCAACAAATTTTGATTAACTTTTTCTCGTTACCATGCGTTCTCTATCTTCCCTCTTATAGTAATTTTGTGGTGAAGAAATTATTCATTCTTTTTCGCTCTGTTGTTTTCTTTGCACATTCATTGAGTCGTCCATACTGTTTTCCCATAATTATTCTAATCTACGCCAGGTAAATGTACAACATCATTATGCTGGCGCATCCTGATGGCAAGATTGTTGTCTTGGGACTTGAAGATGGTACAGTTTCACTGCATGAGTTCGAAGTAAGTGTTCCATGATATTGCTGTAATGTTACCCTCATTACTTCTTAACAAGAAATTCACCCTGCAAAAATCCTTTGTCCTCAGAATGTGTTCTTCTGCAATCTCTCTTGGGAAATATTCTGAATTGCTCAAAAGCTGCATGATGCAATGCTAACAGCAAGCTTGCTGAATGAACATCAAGTTAAGATTTTCTGAAATACTGAAAGTCTAGCCAACTCGTTTGATATATTGCCCGAAGAATCAGATGGTTGTATTTTAAGTCGGTATCGTAGTGGCACCTTTATGGAGGTCTGTTGGAGTCTTTACTCAAAGACTGTTGTTTGTGATTCAGGTTTGGATCTTCATGTTAAAGTGGAAGCAATTCGGTCCGGGGTAGAGATCTTATTGGTGTCGATTTTGCTGTCAGAATGATGGAGGTTTGGTGGCTGGTTCCACCTCTTTGTGGGTTTCAGCTAACATAGCATAAAACCAAACGAAAAAGGTTGTAAAGTGAAAAAGAAAAAGAAAAAGAAAAAGAAAGAGGGGGGCTGTTCGTGGAGTGGAGGGAGAAAGTGTTCCCGGAGAAGAACGCACGAGAAGAAGAAGAAGGAGCAGCGGCTTTCCGGTCCAGATTCGCAGGCCCAACATTGTCGTGACTCAAAAGTGTGTTGTTACCGAGACTTAGGAGCGGTTTCATTTGTTGAAAGCCATCTCCAAATTGTTTCTCGTTTTCTCCAATAGTGCTTAGAGTTTCTTGCTCCATTTATATTAATCCACTTTCGTAACGATGAAATGTTGTTGTATTATTGATGTTGAGCCTCTAGTGTGTGACTAGAGAAGAACTTTTGTGTAATCTACAATTCTTGATGATTAGTGGAAGTTTTTGAGATGGCCATGGTTTTTTTCCCGTTGAGTTTTCCACGTAAAACTATTGGTATTGCCGTCGCCTTGTGTCTTAACATGTCAGCATTATATTTTACTTATTTTGAGGTTGTATTGCTGGAATATGTTGCTGGTTGTTGCTGGGGTTAAGTTGATTTTGGTCGGTTTAGTTTTGGAGAAGAAATTGATTCTGAATTGGATGAGTTTTGGTGAATTGTTGTCCACGTCTCCCCAACGAGGTTGTTGTTGGAACCAAATTTGAAAATGTTTGTAGTGTCAAGAACAAGGTCGCTAGAGCCTTATTGATGTGCATTTGAGATTGTGCTTTTCTTTGGGATATTGAAGCTCGGTTAGCGTTGCTTTAAGCTTTGTAATAAAGAATCGGATCTCACAAAAGGAAAAATAACACAAATGGTCTATGAACTTTAACTTAATATTCAATATCGTCCTTGAACTTTTAATTTGGTTAATGTGATATTGAGCTCATAATATGATAATCAACATTATAAAACATGTCATTAGATAATGTCTTATTGTTTTAAAGAGATTGTCGCCGTCGAATAAAGTCTCGCCTAATTATTTTTACACGTCCGACTCGACATATAATAATCGACATCATTAAATGATATTTGATTTGTTGCTTGAGCGGATGGAAGAACTAAATTGGACATTTAGCAATAGTTAAGGGACCACACCGAATAATTTAAAAGTTCGAGACTAATTACGTCATTTTCTCCTCATGAAAAATGCGATATTGGAATCCAACCACCAACTTAGTTTTCGAAAACAAATGCCCAATAATTTGTTTCGCTCCTTGTCATTAACTAGAGCAGTCCTCATGGAATCGAGGTCGCATTCGATAACCAATTGAATTTTAGGGAGATTGACGTACTCTTTTAACGCCTTTTCTTGCCATATTATTTCTCCCACTATGCGCAAGGGATTGCCTAACTGAAAATCCTTTTTGATCAAATTGACAACTGATGCACAAGAAGGTGGCCACTGCAGTTGCAAGTAAACCCAACACTTTGGCAAACCGAGCCGTTCCAAAATCACACCTTAAAGGGCGAGCCCGGGAAGCAAGTTCGGTCTAGCATATAGCTTGATCGGGTCGAGTTCGTCACATTCATTGGACCATTTATCCATGATGAGCAAGACCGGACAAGAAGTTCGGTCCGGCATATAGCCCGGTCCGGCCTAATTTAGCCCGCCCATTAATGTCTCTCTTCCTCATTTTCTCTCCCACCTGTTCCAATGCAGTTGCAACTAAACCCAACACTAGGGTAACCCAGGCCATTCTAAAATCACACACGTTTCTTCATGATGAGCGACCAAATAAAAGTTTGTCGGCATATAGCAGATCCGGCCCGATTCATCACATAAATTTGGACCATTTCTTCATGATAAGCAAGACCGAACAACAAGTTCGGTTCGGGCCTCTCATTAACGTCTCTCTTCCTCATTCTCTCTTATGTCTGTTTCAATGCGGTAGTGAGTAAACCCAACACGTTGGTAACCCGGCCCGTTCCGAAATCGCACACGTTTCTTCATGATGAGCGAGCCCAGACAACAAGTTCGGTCCAACATATAGCGCGACATGGCCCGGTTCGGCCCGCCCATTAATCTCTGTCTTCCTCATTTTCTCTCCCGCCTGTTCCACTTCTGCAGTTCTCTCTACCAATTCTCAGACGCCAGTGGACTTCGTCACTCTCTAGCTCTTCCATCCTGCCTCCGTTCCTAAGTAGCATTGAGCTTTCTTCTAGGGCTTTTGAGATCTATCCTTCACTCAGTTCGCATTGGCCAGCGGCGCTTGTGTACAGTCCTCGCGGTTTGCTCCAGCAGCTGGTGCTGCGTTTTCGGCTGCTTCCGGACCTTTTTTTTTCCTTAGCTATGGAGACGGACGAAGGGTCGCGGCGTGTTCTTCCGTTTGAGCTTCAGTTCGACAAACCGCTGGCTTCTCAGGTTCGGGTCCCGGCCTTCTTTTGCGACCTAATGGGCAGGTCGATTCGATTGTTTCGACTCGGTTTTGTGAGGTTTGCTCCATTTTTGGTTGGCAGGTGAAGATGGCGGAGTGGAATCCGGAGAAGGATTTGCTGGCCATGGTCACGGAGGGCTCGAAGGTGGTGCTTCATCGCTTCAATTGGCAGAGGCTGTGGACAATCTCTCCTGGTAATTGCTTCGAATCGAGAAAGTTCTCTCGCTCTCCTTTTTTTTTCCTTCTTTTTTTATCGGTGTGTTCGTTTCTTCAACGATGGCTTCTTGTGCCCTTTGAGTCATTGGCCTTATATCGTTTATAAATTTCGCCTTTCCTAAATGTGCTACGCTTCCTTTTTTCCCATAGGAACCACTGTAACTGCTAATGTAGTTCAAACTGCATTCGATGGAGAATTGGACGAATATAGGAGTGCTTGAAAGTCTAAATGAGAAAGTCTAAATGAGAAACCGCGTTGAACTAGATGAGAAGACGAAGCTGAACCAAGGAATTGGTGTTTTCTAGAAAAATGAAGAGTCAATGATGGCGATATAAGTGGAAATCTAGAGATGACTTAGTTACCAGTAAAGAATTCCAAGCTGATATCGGTTAAATGGAGGGACTTTTAGTTATAGCAGCCATACATTCCTATCGACTTCTAGACAAGGTTGGTGCCGTAGGGGAGTTTGTCCATAACTTAACTGACAGTCATCTAGACCAACCGGAAGTGTACCATACTCTTGTTTTGCCATCTTGTTGCCCTTTTCGGTATACCAGTTAAAGTGTCCATGGAAATAAAGAGGCTATGTCGTTAATGCTAGATAGGCTAGCTATGTCAGATGCAGAAATGCTTGATGCCCGCATGGAGTTGGAAGATTTAGCCCCTGCAGAATTCCATCTCAATGTCGTCAGGCATCTATATAGTTTTCCTTCGATTTATGATGGTGACTCTCACAATGTAGTATTAGTTATGGCTTCTCTTCTTCCTCTTCTTGTGCTGATTGAGCATTCCCTACTAGCAGAGATCTAGTATAGGCTGGAAAGTTCCTCAGATTTTTTATTGCTAAAATGTAGAGTATAGTCTGAAAAGTTCCTCACACTTTGTATTACTTGAACTTTGTCTGCTTCTGATTACAGAGGGGCATTTCGTCACATCATTTTGATTATGCAAGTCCGCTGTTGGAAATTTAACTTACTTGCGAATAGGATATATCTCAAGCTATGCTGCATACTGGTATGACAATCTGGTCAGGGATGGAGGGGTGAATTGGAGAAAACATAGAGACTAGGAGGGTAGGGGGACCTGCATCCAAGTATGCAAAGTTCTCATACGACTTGGTAATTCAAATTCATAAGAGCTTAGGATTAGATGCCTAGCCTTGGTAGTTTTTGCTATTTATTCTCACTGGAAAAATTTAAAGAGGAGGTATTTTTTCTCTAGAACCATCTGAATGCTTCGCATGTCATATTGTTTTCTGGATATGGAAAACATGTTGTCGAGTGCACTGTAGTACTTTAACCAATCCTCGAGTAGTTTCTGTTGAGATCCTAAGTTGTAGATGCTAGTACACTCATGATCCTTGCCTGAAGTATACTTTCGTGGATCCACTCCACCCCGAGCTTCTAAAGCTGAACAACAAGATTCGTTTTTGGATTGAGATAATGGATTGGAGGCTGCCAAAAAGGTATAGATGGCCTGGCTTTAGATGACCTACTAGCTCCAAGAAATCCCATATCAAGCGACCAATATCACTCTCACTTATATTGTAATGTTACAACGCTTTGCTCACTTCAAAAATTGTGATTATCATGTTCTTGGTTTATTTGTGTTCTCTATATTTCCTCTTCGTCTATTAATTTTATTGTGAACAAATTATTCATTCTTTCTTTCTGTTTTTTTTCCCTCTGTATGAACTGACTTTTCTTTGCACATTTCATTGTGTGTCATCAATACTGGCTTCTCTTAACTATTCTAGTTTACTCCAGGTAAGTGTATAACATCATTATGCTGGTGTCCTGATGGCAAGGTTGTTGTCTTGGGACTTGAAGATGGTACAGTTTCACTGCATGATGTTGAAGTAAGTTTTCTATGTAATTACTTTACCATTGCCCTCACTACGTCTGAACTAGAAATTCCTCCTGCAACAATCTTTTATCATCAGAATATGTTCTTCTCTAATCTCTCTTGGGAAAGATTCTGAATTGCTTAAAAGTTGCATGATGCAATGCAAACAGCAAGCTTGCTCAACGAACATTTAGCAGCTAATTGAGATGGCAATCCATGTTTATGGATCTTGTCTGCCGTTGTCAAGTTAACATTGGACTGCTATATGGGTCAATCCGAGCAGGATAAGCGTAACAAAAGCTTATTAGAACACTATTGTACATGACCCAGCTTAACAAATCTTATTATAACACTCTATTCTACATGACCCGTTTGTAAATAGGTCAACCAAATGACAAGAGATGAATAACCCATTTAGCTAATTAGATTGAACGGTTCATTCCAATCCAAACATGACCGATTGTTTAGTTAGATAGATTACGTGAGTTAATTAGTATTACGTGGTTTGAACTTTGAACCCAACTGGTATTAGTTTATTAGTTGTGTCAACTGTTTAGTAGGTAGCCACAACTTTGATATGACGTGATTACCACTTAGGGTCACCCATAGCTGTCACATGAAAATATATTTAATGAATCGACATGGTAAATCTATGAATTGTGGATCATGAATTAAATCCAAAAGAATCATAAAGTTTGATATAGTGTTGACAATTGGTGGTCCATTACAGATGTTAATTAATTATAAAATATGATGTTTCCTTAATGTTAAGTAGTTCCATAGCTAATTGAAAAGATACATTAAATTTAACTAAGTTTTGGATGTGATGCCTAAAGATCTATTCTTAATTGTGGGACTCGTTGTCCTACATCAAAGCCATGAAATGTTTTTGACCGCAGCATCATATTAAATGATGAATATTGTTGATTGACTTATATCTAATTGTGAAATCAGTGGTGAATGGTTTGATATAGTACTAGTAGAGTCATACTATAGATTTATGCACTTAGGACTTGAATCCGGATATGCTCAATCGCATTCTCATGTAAGACAAAAAATTGTTACCTTGTTGTAGATGTTGTCATTGATGACTGAAACTTTTCCAAATTTAAAGGATGGATTACAGCAGTGTTTCCTGGTATTGAGCTCATTGTGAGGATCTACGGTCTAAGTGGATGGTATCATATAGAAGCAGTCATCTATGACACGCTCGTTTTCATCAAATTTACAGTTATTTTTTATCTTTCTGTTATTTAAAGCGACATATGTCCAGTTCAGTCAAATTAGGAAGGTAATAGTTCAGGTGACTCTTAAATGATAGGACTTGCATGTGCCTCAACTATGCTTGTGGGTAGAAAAGTTCGTAGATAACCGGTTATGTCATTAAGCTATTGCTGTTTGGTCACGGGTACAATTGCTCAGAACTTGGTTGATGCTACTGCATTTCTGTTTCTTTGAGGTTTTTACCAGTTTATTACTCATTGTCCTCTTCATGGATTACGTTTCTCTCTCAAGAGTTTACTTTTACATATGAATGTTATCTTATCAATCTAGCTGTCTTTATCAATCTATGGATATGCGGTGTACTACTTTTTATATATGATAGAGCTTGCAGCAGTTATACATACTGTGGTATATTTTTTCTTACACGGTATATATTTTAAACAGAATGGAAAACTGTTAAGAAGCTTGAAGTCCCATGCGGCAGCTGTGGCGTGTCTCAATTGGGAGGAGGATGCCCAAGCGAATAGAGTATGCATCTTTCAACTTACAAAAATTCATACAACTTCTTGATCTTGATTCTTGACTGACAATATTTTATTGTTCATACCTTTCATATTGTTTCTAATGTTTTGTTTGCAGTTAAGTAGTTATTGTAGTCTGGTTTACTTAATTTTTTTTTAAAACTTAGAATCTAATTTCACAGTCCAACAGCTTCAATGTGGGTTATGGAAGGTTTTTTTGTGAAAAACTTATGTTTGGAGTCATATATTAGTTTTTGATTTGCTGATTGTTGACTCCTTAGCTTTAATCTCTTGTTATGTTGTTTCTTATTTATTTTTGCAATTGGAAAGGTAATTATCCATTTTTTTCATAGGACACTTCTGGTAACCCTTTGGCATTTGAAGATCGCACCACTCGTTTCTTCCCTCCGGCTCCAAGAGTTCCTCGCATGCCTAGACTAGTACCTGGAGAAACTGGTTTAACTGAAGATGGTCAAGATTCATTCATAGAGCTCTCAAATTCTTCAAAGCAATGTTTCAATATTCTCTGCAGTGGAGATAAAGATGGGGTTTTGTGCTTCAGTATATTTGGTGTCTTTCCAATCAGAAATATTGTAAGCTTCCTGTCCGTTCAAATCAAATGTTTAGCAGTATAGTCTATCCGATTCTGTCAATGAGTACTTCTTTCCTTTCTTGCCTCTCACACAGCAGTCTTTCTTAATAAATGGATTTGATGGCTGTAAATCAGTGTTGCCTGGAAAGTGAAAGTAATGAGCTGGTTAAGTAAGCAACTATACTAGGTGAAGTTATGCTTGTAAAATTTCTAGATGTTTATGCCATATTTTCAGGCTAGATTTCACTTCTGTTGGTCACTTCAGAGATGACACATCCGACTTGGATACAAAACAATTATCCAAAGATTTTGTTGGTTTCCCTGAGTGCTCCTTCTACCTATACTGCAGTTGAAGTACCTAAAGGAGAATTTGGTGTCTTTCTGGCTTAGCCTGCCTTACAGGCTTCCTGCTTTTGTTTTAGATTCTTGGGTTTCTGCTCTGTTCTAGGGAGATTGAGAGAGCCTATGCAACCATTGGTTGGGAAAAGTGCTATGTGAGCATGTTCACCTGTGTAGATAGTTCTCTCTGTGGGTGTGCAACCATTAGAAGATTTAGAATTTTAGATACTCTGAACGATGCATGTTCAGGTTTGGTACTGTTTCAACATGAAAATAAAACAAGCACTATGAACTTCTCCACAAACATTGATTAGTCTAGAATATGCGTGCAGGAGAATTGTTTTAATCAGTACCATTTAGGTTCCGTCAGTTGTCTCTTTAGTTACATGGAGTCAAGTCCTTATGGTTATAATTCCTCGTTGGAACTCTCCCAAATGGACTTCATGGGGCCCATTGCTCTATCACTACATCTATAAGTGTGGACTATTGTTTCCTAATGGGGATTTTTTTAGATCTATATACTAGTTTGTGAATTGTTGCTGACTATTTCATCAAAATATCTTGACTCGGTGAACTACCTTAAGTCAATTCCAGATTCTATGTCCTTTACCTGGAACAGGTAATTTGCACTTTTTGGTGAGGTATTTTAGATGGAAAATCAAAACATGATTGATGAGAAATTGCTTGTTATGTTGATGTAGCTCATTTAGCTCAATATTGAGCCTCTGGGTTGGTTTTTCTTTTCCTTTTAAAAACATGCCACTGACTGGAATACTAAGTTTCTGTGGAACCACAATGTATAACTGCTAAATTAAGGCCTTCCGAGTTCCAATGAAGTAAATAGTCTGTAGTCTGGCATTGTGTTAAGTCATTTAAAGGCCTTAAGAATAGTTAAACCAGTGCCTATACTGCACTTGTGCTGTTGCCATGAAGTTCACATTTTTCGTTTAAATTGTTGCTTCTCTCTGTTTCTGTCATTGACCTGACCTAAAAAGGAATGTTACTTAAATATTGTGCTTGGTTGATCTCCAAGTTTACCTTGTAGAGTAGCACTGTTTCGCACTCCACTAGTTATGTCAGTTTAGAAGCTTATTTAGCTCTCTGTTTCCATTTTGTTTGTATGGTTGCTTTGTTATATTGAGCTTGCTATTTTCAGTTTGATAATGAGTCACTTGTTGCTTCTTGCTGTGTGATTTCTGTAACACATGGCAATATGCCCCAGAATATACGTGAATGTGATATTCCTACGACAACGAAGGACAGAAATATCGTTGGCCAACTTCTGAATGCTTCCATCAGGAAGGTACACTCGCTACAACAGTTACCTCTCAAGAGCCTCCATGTTCCTTCAACTAATGGGATAATAACAGTTCCTCTTTTTGCTTGTGTGATCGATTTAATTTCCTTCCTAGTTAGTCTTCTAATGTATTAGGACTTTATGATATGATAAATTGTCTTTTCCTTAGTTCTTCACGCGCATTAGAAGAAGATAAAATAGAAATAAACATTAACAGACACTTTTGGAAGTATTGGTGATCCAAGTTAAAGTAATACAAAAGAACATAGACTAAATGAAGCAAAAAATCAGTGGACCCACCTTGATAATTTTGGCCCATGTCAGCATTTAGATTCTCATGGTTTAGTTATTTTAGATTGCATGCTCTTATGGACTTCAAGCATCGGTGTGACATTTCATTTTTACGGGATTGGAAAAAAGTGTGTTGGGGAAAAAATGTGATTGTTACTCAAGGATGAGAAAACAGAGACTTCTTAAGGAAGTTGGAGCATAAGAATCTTTTCTACATTACAAATAAGTAGAAGGAATTCCTAAGACTCTGTTGTAGGGGATGATTCAATGGATATTAGGGCTAGTTATTGGTATGGCCTTATGGGCAGAAGGATGAGGGTTTTTATCAATCACTTATGAAATTGTTTTATTTAGAAACGAGTATATGTATTTACTAAAAATGTTTTTGAAAGTAACTGTGTAACTTCTCCTTAAAACTAGAGCACATTTAGTAGATCTAAAGTTGAAATTTATTTAGAAAATTAGGCCTTTTATATGGATAGGTATCATGTTTGGCTAAAATCATCATACCTTCTCATTAAAAAGTTATTATCAATCTATAGGCCTAAATTTGTGAGCATGGACATCGTATATGCTAGGGCTAAGTATAATGGATCAATCGGTTTGGGAACCTCTCGAGACCGAACCGAACCGAATCGGCCAATATGGTTCGGTTCTCGGGGCTTCAATTTGGTTCCGGGTTCCCAATTCCCCCTCATATAGGATCGAATAATATATATTTTTAAATTTCCTAAATATAAACCTAAACTTGAATGTGATATTTTTGCCTTTTGTTTCCTTAGTGATGTTTTAGCGACAATGCAATATAATTAATAAGAGATGATTCGATGAATATATCGTTAACGAGATAAATTTAACGACACATCGCAAAAACAAAAACAAAAATGCGACCGGTCTAATAATTGGACCGCCGAGGAATCGTATCGGACCAGGTCTGTCCCAAGATCTTCTAGTTCAGCTTCCAATACCTAAAATAGGGAACGAGTCCACCCGATCCGATTCTCAATCTTAGGGTGGGATCGAATTGTACACTTTTTTTCTGACGCTTACCCCAAAGTTTTCTTATAAGGTGGGCCCTTCCTCTCGGAGGCCCCCAGCAGCTTTGGTAGAGATCGTACGAATTGTTCGATGGACGGTCCAACTTCAGAAGACAACAATTGCAAGGTGGTCGAAATCGTCATGTTATTTCTTACATTATTATTACTAACTGGGTTCCAAAGCAAGATAAATGGCTGGTGAACATTGTTTTTATGCGACTTTTATTATTATCGGGAGTTGGTTCGACCAAAAAAAAATTTACTAACTGGGTTCCGGCTAGACGAATGGCTTTTGTTCTAGGGGAAGAATTTTTTAAGGGTGTTTTCGGTGGAAGATGTGACGGGGATGATGCGTCATCAGTGACGTCTTCTCTTCATGAGAAGAAGAGGCCTTGACTCGACTCTTGCTGCCATCTACTCTTGGCCATTTTTGTATGAATTTAGAAGTGTTGATTTTCGAAAAAAAAATCAGATTGAAGATTGAAAATAATAAACTTTCCATATTTGAATATTAAGCGTGCTACAGCTATTTTATTAACAAAATGCAGTCTTTTTTTCTTTTTTGGTCGAAACAAAATGCGATCTGACTGATACGTTTTTGTCATTTCTATTTGGGTCGAATATGTTTTGGTCATTAGCACCTGGAGCATGTGAATGTTGCTCGTTGGTTTTCTTTTCTTTTCTTTTTTCTTTTTTTCTTTTTTAGTAATAGAAAGTGGCATAAATTTATTTTAATCAAGGGTTAGGAATTCTCTAGAAAGACATTAAAAGATTTCCACCGATTAAAAAGGTTTCTTCAGAGTAGTGGTCGAATAATCCTTAAGCTGTGGTACGTAATATGCAAATCAATAGCAGCTGTTTCAACTAGCCCTCCAAAAACAGATTTCCTTCAGCTTTTTCTGCAGAGCAGTGGTCAATTTGCCAACTTGTTTAATATAAGATCATTACTTAGTTTTGTCTGTGTGTACGCTTCGCATCAAGGCATCTTCAAGCGGCATCTTTTTTCCTCCTGTAGAAACACTTCGTACGTTCCGCAATTGAAATGAGTAGCTATTACTTAGCTCCATATCCACAAGGTATCCAGCAGACAACTAGTAACTAGAACTCAGCTTTGTTCAAGGACGGACCAGAAAATGTATAATTCCACTCTCTCATCATCTTCCCAAAAATAGATATCGAACCCAACCACAACAACAGCAACATCATATCAAGAGAGAGAGAGAGAGAGAGAGAGAGAGAGAGAGAGAGAGAGAGAGAGAGGAATGAGGCATACAGAGAGTGCTTGATCAGAAGGATGCTCTCTCCATTGTTTAGATTTGTTTGTGGGAGTCTCTATGGATCAACATGAATGAGAGTGCATCTCATCTTCGTATATCTCCAGACTCGCCATCACATCCGTATTACTCATCACTTGCTTAAGCAGGATGTTTATCCACTTTTCAATTGAAGGATTTAATCATCCACTCTCTTACTAACCATCACAAGAAGAATGAATAAAACCGCTTTAGGATGTATTTTTTTACATTAATATTGCGTCCTAAAATTACTCTAATTTATTATGTGTCAATGTGTCGAACATTATCTAAGAAGATGATCATAAAATATATATATGAAAATCAGTCCACCCAGATCAGTTCGCTTATTCAATTCACTAGCAAAAAAGGGCACATAAATATGTGCTTGATTTGGATTATCTAAGGAAATGAACTCTATTTGTTGAAGTATGAAAAACATTTAACCAATTTAAGCAAAAGTGGAAGGTTTGTTCATGTTGGGACCATACACGCAGCTTGTACTCTTCTAGATTATCATTTTATCCAAACACAATAATAAAAAGTTGTCGTGGAGTTACAGTCTATCTGGAAAAGAAATAAACAAGAGGAAAGACCCAAAAAAAAAATGTTGAGCATTTATGTGTTAAAATGGTATCTTTCTCCACCATAAAAGACGTGTAGTAACAGCAATGGGCATACCTACCCTCGTACTAGCTGGCCACATCTGAACGTTCAACACAGGCTGCTCTTTGGTTAGTCCAAGAAATAATTAACTATATCAATGATCGATGCATCATCATGTTTGTTGTCCGGATGCATTGCAAGTCACCTGTCCATTTCCTATTATATATTTAGAGAATCACCCCTACTATAGGATTTGGCCTTTTAGATTGATTGCACAAATTTTGAATTGATTGAATCATTTATTCAATCAATCCATAGGACTAGATCTCTAGTCCGCATAATAGGAACGGAGTTATTTCTCACATATTATATATTTACAAAATCATCCCATTATGTCTGCCCATCGTATTCATTTACTAGCAAAATAGAGGCAAATGTGTGTAAAAAATTACATGTCACCGAAAGTGATTTCGACCCGTTCTCCATCATAGATTATACTAATTTAATAGAACGATTGAAAGTCCTAAAAGTACGAATTGGCTGATAGGGCCCTCGACTACTTCGCCTAAGGAGTCGGGATATCAAGCCGTTAGGGTTTTCCACTTAGCTGTTTTTGGATTTGATAATTTTCCCTATTACTAAGAAAACTACGGATCCCCAGCTACTCACATAGTCAAACAAATTAATGTAGATATTGCATGAGGATGTCCGTAATGTGGGATTTCAGGAATAAATTCAACAGATCAACTTAAAGTTTCAAAGTGAGGGGTAAATTCCTCTGGGATCAAGACCTTCAATCTAATCAACAAAAAAGGCCTTTGCTTTCTATTTATTTTTCAACTATGACCACTTGACTATTTTTTTTCCTCCATTGTTTCTGCATCGAAACTTGCTCACTTGTGCATTGAAACTTCCACCACATGTCGGCAACGACTGTAAACGCAATGTTGACTTATGGGCACGATTCTCTTTGCCAACTGGTTCCATTATATAAATCAAGCCACAAGAGAACGGGCGACAAGAAGGCATTTCCTGTTTCCCGAGAGCCATTCTGGATTTTTCCTCCTTCAGACTTGAAAGCGAAAATCAAGGGCAGGGTCTGAGCAAAGCCGAAATGCTTCATCTCAGTTTTGGGCATTCTTTCGCCGAGCTCGTGGCACTGATCCTTCTCCCCGGGCTCGCGTTCTATTTTCTCAATAAGAAGAAAGCTAGTGTGCTTGCAAATGCAGAAGATGCTCGCCCCAGCGCACCTAGTTCGTTGACTGCACCAACGGAAACTATTTCCAGTGGATCTAGTTCGTCTCTGACGGGAAACTGCTACGAGGTGTTCTTGAGCTTCAGAGGCTCAGACACTAGACAAGGTTTCACCGATCACCTCTACCACGGGCTCCTCGATGCCGGAATTGACGCTTTCAGAGATGATGACGAGCTCTGTCAAGGGCACGACATCAGACCGGTGCTTATGGAAGCCATCACGAACAGTAAAGTCCTAATCCCTATTTTCTCCGAGAGTTATGGTACAAGCAGTTGGTGTTTGGATGAACTGGTTCAGATAATGGAGCGCAAGAATAACAGCGGGCAGATAGTCTTGCCTATATTCTACAAAGTGAAACCATCTGACGTGGGACATCAGAGGGGAATGTTTGGAAAAGCATTTCGTGAGCGTGAGGAGCGTTTGCTCGAGAGGGGTTTCGACCGGACGACTTTGGAGAATTGGAAGAAAGCACTTCTTGAAGTCAGCACCTTGAGTGGATACGAAGCCGATGGGTAAAATTTCCCACCAAAACCATTCTCTACTTTCTTGTAATATGCGCGTGAGTGTTTACTGATTGTTCGTATTCTCACCTGCTTCATTTTCGTTATTTTTCTTTGTATATGAAAAAACTGTAAGATCCTGCAATGTAGACTTGGCCGGTTCCTAGGAACCGCCGGTTCCGGTTCAGTAACCGGCGGTTCCGGTTCCGGAAAAAGGTGGAACCGGCAGTTCCGGGCCGGTTCGGTTCCGGTTGAACCGCCGGTTCCTAGGCCTTTTCCCCGCTCTTACCTTCCTTTTTTTTTTTTAACCGGCCCGGAACCGCCGGTTCAAGGCTGGTTCCGGTTTGGAACCGTGGGCCCGGTCAACGGGCCGGTTCCGGGCCCACGGGCCCAAATGGCCATGTCTGTGCAATGCATGGGTTCTATAAGTTTTTTTTTTTTTTTTATTTATGTTTTCTGCTTTAAGGATGACCGATCTAATTATAGATTTTGTTGTTATAATCCCATTTGCTTGTTAAATAAGACTTTCTGAATGAATTTTTACTCTTATATCCAAAGATTTTTCAAATATTGTGCCATTTTCATATCATGTTTGTAGCGTACGCCACATTAATCTTCGGCTCAAACTTTTATAATTACATATTTATTTGAGATTAATCGTAGAACTTATTGGTTATTTTTTTTTTTTTAAAGCTGGCAACATCTTTATACCGTGCATGGTGTCAAAGCCATATTTCTTCATCTTCCCAAGTTACATTTATTGAGTCATTAATAAAGTTGATTAGTTGCTATTAAAATTAGTTTGCAGAAGAAATGTTTCATTGGTTATATATAATGATGGTAAATATAAAAAACGAAAAATGATTAATTTCTTTGTATGTTGTCTAAATAATTTTCAATTCATTTCCTATCTTCAACAAGTAATTTCTATCTCATGTACCTGCATATATTGAATCAATGCTCTTGTTTTGGGTAAAACTTATTCTTCTACTTTCGTGTAACCTGCTATCATCCTTGGTGGCAATGAAAACAGAGAAGAACACAAATCTAGGACGATACTAAATTCACAGCACGAGTAGAAACTTGCGAGCGTGTAGAATTGAGCAAACAAGGAGAAATCCTCTCAATTGCATTCACGGTATCACACTCTGAACAACTTTTCGAACTGGTATTACAAGACATGAAATCATCTTGTATCAAAAGTTATGACTTGTTTTTGCTTATTCAGACGCTCTAGAAAGTTTTCAAAGTCATATCCACATCATCCCTCATATCTTTAACAAACAACAAGCTTAACATTTGATTCAAACCCATAATAGATACAATATTCCAGATTCATAACCCATGCCCTGAAGTTTTTTCTAGCTTAATAAATTCTGTCGGAGTAACAGTGGAATGGGGCACGCCTTGTGAAGCAACCAACGCCAGCATTTCCCACTTTAGTCTTAGCATATAAGATAATATTTGGAGGTGTGACAAAAGTGATTTTTAAAGTTTTTCAATCAATCCGCAGATTTATTTATTATTGTGTTCTCATTTGATAAACAACACAAAATTATTGTTGCCACATAACTGAATTCTTGTCACATTTGACAGGTATGAAGCAGACTTGGTGAGATCGATTGTCCGAAAAGTGTTGAGCGAATTGAAGAAAAAGTTTGAGTTGGATGTTTCTGAGAGTTTGGTCGGAATTGATCGTCATGTGAAGGAGATTTTGGAATTTGTGAATACTAAAAAATCTCATGCCACCCTATTTGTTGGCATCCACGGAATGGGAGGCATCGGTAAGACTACTCTTGCTAAAGCCATCTACAACAAACTTTCCAATGAATTCGAGTATCGTAGCTTCATTGCTGATATAAGGGAATCATGCAAGCGTAATGGCGTACATTACTTACAGAACCAGTTAATTTATGATATATCGAAGCGAGAAAATGAAGTCCATAATGAGGATAAAGGGGTTAAGTACATCTCTTCCAAGTTTAATGGTAAAAGGGTGCTCCTTCTTCTTGATGATGTAGATGATGTCGTTCAGCTCAAGCGTTTGGCTGGTAATCGTGATTGGTTTTCTTTGGGAAGTATGATCATTATTACCACCAGAAACGAGAGGATTCTTAAAGAATTTGGGGTGGACTATGCCTATGACCATAAGGAAATGGATAACGATCAATCTATGATTCTATTTAGCAAACATGCATTCCGAAGGGACTCTCCTCCAAGGGGATTTGAGAACCTCGCTCATAAAGTTGTATCCATCACCGGAGGGCTTCCCTTATCCCTTGAGGTTTTAGGCTCATTATTATGCGGACAAAAGCTAGCATTCTGGAGAGGTACAATAGACAAGTTAAAAAAATGCCTCCTAAGGAAGTGCGAGAAAAGTTACGGGTAAGTTATGAAGTATTGGAATACGAACAAAAGCAAATATTTTTGGATATTGCTTGTTTTTTCGTTGGCACCGATGGGAGAACCGCATCCTACATGTGGGATGCCTGTCACTTTTTCTCTGGGGAGGGAATTGAAGTATTGAGGTTCTTGTCATTGATAAAATTTGGAGATGACCATGAGCTCCGAATGCATGACCAATTGAGAGACCTCGGTAGGGAAATAGTTCGTGAAGAAAACCGGCGGGAGCCTCAGAACCGTAGCAGGTTATGGGAGTTCGAGGAAGTCAAGAAAGTGCTAAAGGAAAATAAGGTAACTGTTTCGTTTCATTTTCTTACTTAGTCTATGCACTCCTATTAGAGTAATATTGGTCCACTCCTTAGTGCTTGCTCTACTATTATTGCAACTTCAATGTTTCATCAACAAGATTAGAAAATAGAGAGGTTGCTCTCTCTGAACAAGTATTGCAGTGTTAAGATCATGAATTTCTACATTTGCTTCACTTACGTCTTTGACAAATGCAGTAAATAACTTGACTAATGATAAATCATAGAATTATAAAATCAATTGCCCCCCAAAAAATAAGTTTAGAACTAAATTGACACAATTGCAATAAGTTTAGGATTTTTTCGGTAATTTTAGATTACTTTTGTTGGATATCATGTTAAGGACATTGGTTCTTGCTTCTAGGGAACGGGAAACATTGAGGCAATTGATCTGACTGAAGGCAGCTCAGAAGGCTCCGGCGAAACAGCTAAGCGAGATGGCGACATTTACACAGAAGAACAATTCAAGAATTTGACGAGTCTAAGATTCCTACACGTGAAGGGGGCACATCTCAGGGGAGATTTTAAGGACGCAATGGAAGGGTTAAGATGGCTTCGATGGCGGGAATGTCCCATGAATTTTGAAGTAAACAACTTCCCTGTGAAGGAATTGGCTGTGCTCGAATTGCCAGTAAGCGAGATAAAAGAGAAATGGGAAGGATGGAGTTCTTTCATGGTAAGAACAAGTCCTTTTTTCCTCTGTTATACTTACGTTTGAATGATAATCACTCTGGACTAACCCCTCGACAATCATCATCATTGCTATTTTACCAGATGGCGGAGCAGCTCCAATTTCTCGACCTTACAAATTGTGCATCCTTGGAAAATACAGACTTCCTCTCAGCTTTTAAGAATTTAGAGGTTTTGATCCTCAACGATTGTTGGGAGCTGCTGCAAATCGACTCTTCAATTGGTGATGTGAAGGGCCTCCGTCGCTTGGAGTTGAGCAACTGTTGGAGCCTCACGAAGCTTCCAGAAGAAATAGGTAAATTAAAAGAACTGGAGCAACTCCTTCTACAGTATACTTCGGACCTTTCTGCGTTACCAGACAGCATAGGATCTTTGCAGAATCTAGAGATTCTAAATATTGCTGGGAGTGGTATAAAAGAATTACCCAACGATATTGGAAGGCTGAGAAATCTTCGAGAATTACATGCTAAAAGATGCAAAAAATTGGGAAGAAAGCTTCCAGAAAGCATAGGGTCTTTGCAAAATCTAGAAATTCTAGATATTTCTGAAACCGGTACAGAAGAATTACCAAACTGTATCGGGAGGTTGAGAAAGCTCCGAGATTTAAATGCTTCATATTGCAAAAATCTCAAAGGGGAAATGCCAAAAAGCATAGGGTCTTTGGAGAATCTAGAAATTCTAGATATTTCTGGAACCGGTGTAAAAGAATTACCAAATGGTATCGGGAGGCTGAGAAAGCTCCGAGAGTTATATGCTTCACATTGCAGATATTTGAAAGGGGAAAGGACAGAAAGCATGTCTAATCTTTCATCCCTACAACGCCTTGATTTTTGTTACTGCGAGGAGCTCCAATCGCTGCCGGACCTTCCTTCCAGCTTAACATATTTGGGAGTCACCTGTCAAAGTCGCAAATTGCCGTCACTTTCCCACCTAGCCCATCTCAAGGAGCTAGAAGTTAAGGACTGTCGATTTCTCGAGTGCATCCAGGAGCTTCCATCGACACTACTAAAGAATTCAGAATGCTCCCGACTGACAGGTATTGATGAATCAGAATTACCACAATCCCTAAACACTCCCTTCAAGTTGGAGATCTTGAAAGTCAGTTCATGTGAATCTATTGAAATACTGGACGTTTCACAGTTTATCCATCTAAGGACATTATCCACCTATAGTTGCGAGAATTTATGTGAAGTTCGAGGTCTTGATAAAATGAAATATTTGGAATGCTTGACTGTTGATTCCTGCGATTCAGTTGAACAGTTGGACCTTCCAAAGTTCGGGGATCTGAAAATAGTGAATGTTGAATATTGCAAAAACTTAGTCGAAATTCAAGGTCTCGAAAAGTTGGAGTTCTTGGAAATCCTGAATATCTCTAGATGTTCAATGCAAAGGCTGCTTCTTCCACAATCCGGGAGTCTGAAGAGGTTAGATGCTAGAGAATGCACCAAATTAGCCGAAATTCAAGGCCTCGATAGGTTGGAGTTTTTGGGAGGGTTAAATATCAGTTGCTGCACTTCAATTAAAAAGTTGCACCTTCCAAAGTCTGAGGGTTTGATGAAATTAATTGCTGATGGGTGCAAAATCTTGGCCGAAATTCAAGGTCTCAATAGGCTGGAGTTCTTGGAACTGTTGAATATCTCTAAGTGCGCTTTAATTGAAAGGCTAGACCTTCCAAAATCCGGCAGTATGAAGGAGTTACATGCTAAGGGCTGCGTAAACTTAGCCGAAATTCGGGGCTCGAAGGGTTGGAGTTCTTGAAAAAGCTGGATATCTCTGCATGCGCTGCAATTGAAAGGCTGGACCTTCCAAAATCCGAGAGTATGAAGGCATTACATGCGAGAGGCTGCGTGAACTTAGCTGAAATTCAAGGCCTCGATAGGTTAGAGTTCTTGGAAGAGTTGAATATCTCTAAGTGCGCTTCAATTGAAACGTTGAACCTTCCAAAATCCGATAGTCTGAAGAAATTAAATGCTGGATATTGCGAAAGCTTAGTCGAAATTCAAGGCCTTGGTAGGTTGGAGTTCTTGGAAAAGTTGGATCTCTCTGGGTGTTCAATTGAAAGGCTGGATCTTCAGAAGTCCAAGATGCTGGAGATATTAGATACAAACAATTGCGCAAACTTAGTCGAAATTCAAGGTCTCAATATAATGAAATGCTTAACGATGTTGAATGTCTCTGGGTGCACTTCGTTTGAAAGGCTACCAAACTTATGTTGCTTTGACTACTTGAAAAGTTTGACTATCAACGGCTGTGACAAGCTTCAAGACATACAGAGCCTAGAGAGATTCCCATCCTGCAAAAGTTTAAGGATTGAAGGTTGCAAGTCCTTAGCAAAATTACCGAACTTGTCAAGTTTTCATGATTTACGAGAATTGTTCCTGTCAAACTGTCATGAACTTCGAGATATCCCGGGACTTGAGGAGTCAATATCTCTAGAATCTATTGCTATCTCAGGATGTTCCTCGATTGAGATCTTACCGGATTTGTCATCGTGTACCTGCTTGATGAGTCTGATCGTGCAAGATTGCGAGAAATTGACTGAGCTTCGAGGGCTTGAGAAATTGGAGGAACTAGTGGACTTGGACATTTCTGGAAGCAAGTCACTCAAAACAATTTCAAAATTATCTGGAACACGACTTTATCAGAATTACGAGATGAAGATATCTGCACGTGGCCGAAGTATAGAATTTGGATTAGACTCTATTCCGATGGAATCTGATGCGTTCAAGATAAGGGCGATGAACCACATTTTTTAACGAAGGTACATGAAGCAGGTAATTTACCTTTGCTCTTTTCAGATTTAGCGCCCAATTGTCATTTGCAATTTCTTTCAAGATTTACATCTTCTCATTATTATTTCCCGGTTGATAGTGTGCTCATTATTTTTCTTACTTGAATTCAAGGAATCTGGGGGAGATGTTCATGGAAGTCAATGTGCTTTGGCAGAATGATTCTTCTTATCATGCCAGTAACAGAAATAGATGAAATAGGCTTTCTAAGCACATCATATGTGTTTAAACTTTGGGTAAGATCCTTCATCCTATGCAGAAAAATAATTATTCTTAGCGTTTGATTGTTTCTGGATTTCTGGAAAAATCTTAGAAAAACTGATGTATACAGGCATTTGATAGCATGCCAAAGGTCATTGTATAGGTTGAGAAATACTAAATGGAGGACCCTACACGGCGGTTCTTGTTTGAATCCATGTTCATTTGTTTCGGATCCAGGATATACCTAAAAGTCCAAGGCGACTACCCAAAGAATGCATCTTGATGTCTGTAGAGTTGGTATAGCCATCTGTGAGATGCCTGAACATTTGAGCCAAGCAAGACATTAACTAGAATGTGGTTTGACATGATTGACTGTACTGTGAAATAATCCCTTATATTGTGCATAAGCACTTGTTATTTCATTTACTTGCTGAAAAGAAAAACACAGGAAGCATTTCCATAAGTTTCCTGAGGAAACTTTATCCTATATGCCGTTTGAAAACTGTCTTGCATTATTTCTAATACATGAATGACAAATGATGACGAGGAAAGAATCAAACTATATCCCACAAGAGCAAGCAACTTGAGTGGAATTCACTATACTAACTTGCTCAAAGCTTCTGTGGTTGATTATGTTAGATACCCCATTGGTTGGATCCTTAGAGTTCAAAAACAATATCAAGTTTTACAAACAGGGATCCCTAAACTTCGAGAGTGTTATTAGGAGTGCGTTGATGTTAGTTGCTGGATTGATTTCATCTGACTCACTGGCAGGATTCGGTTATCATTCCACTGGTTGATGTAGATGTTGAAATATGCAAGGGAACTTTGGCAAGGCCTTTCTAAAAGGAAACAAAATCATCAAAGGATGAGGAGCTCGATGTTTCTTGAACTTCTTCAAGTCTGACAATGCAGCCTGGGAATAGTAAAGGATGTTTGCATGTTGTCATCTCACATTGCCCTGCTTATATTTAGCAGAAGGTTTGCAGAGCTGGAGATGTCCGCCTCCGCTCCTGTAATCAAGTCTCTCTCTTCCTTATTTTCTCTCCCACCTGTTCCTCTTCTGTAGTTTTATTCATGCTACTCTCGGACTCGAGAAAAGTCTAGCCTCGAGCTTTCCTCTGGGTTTTCGAGCACCGACGAAGGACTGTAGTGCGTGCTTCCGTTCCAGCTTCAGTTCAATAAACTGCGGGCTTCTCAGGTTCGGCTCCCGTTCGGCGTTCTTGTGCGGCCTAATGGGCGGTTGTCTCAATTGTTCCGACTCGGTTTTGAGAAGTTTGCTCAATTTCTGATTGGCAGGTGAAGATCGCGGTGTGGAATCTGGAGAAGGATTTGCTGGGGATGGTCACAGAAGACCCGAAGGTGGTGCTTCATGGCTTCAATTGGCAGAGGCTGTAGACAATCTCTCCTGGTAATTTCTTCGAAACAAGAAAGTCTCTCCTGGTACTTGCTTCGACTAGAGGAAGTTCTCTTTTCAATTCAGCGAGTCGTTCCTTCAACAATGGCTTGTTGCGCCCTTTGAGTCATTGAACTTATCTCGTTTTACTTCTTTCGCTCTTCCTAAATGTGCTGCGCTGCCATCTCCCGAGAGAAACCACTTTAATTGCCAATCTAGCTCGATTTGCATTTGATGGAGAATTGGACAACTATAAAGGTGAAGTGCTTGAAAGTCTAAATGAGAACATGATGTCGAACTAAGGAGTTCCCTAACTTAATCGACAGTCACCTAGACCAACCGGAAGTGTACCATGCTGCCGTATTACCACCTTGTTTCCCTTCTGTGTACACCAGTTAAAGTGTCCATGAACATAAAGAACTTGAATTGGAGGGGATGTCATTTATTCTAGATAGATTAGCTATGTCAGTTGCAGAAATGCTTGTTGCCCACTTGGAGTTGGTAGGTTTAGGCCCTGCAGAATAACATCTCGACGCTGTCAGGCATCTGTATAGTTTCCTCGGATTTCTAATGCTGACTCTCACAATATAATGCCACTTGTGGCTCCTCTTCTTCCTCTTTTTACCGATTGAGGGTTCCCAACAAGGAGATATTTAACATATACTAGATTGCAGAGTATAAGCTGGAAAGTTTCTCGCATTTTGTACCACTTGAAGTTGATTTATCTTCTTCTGATTACAGAGGGGCATTGCGTCTCATCATTTTGATTAATCAAGTTTGCTGGTGGGATTCTAACTTACTTGTTAATAGGATATCTCAAGCCATGCTGCATACTTGTATGGCAATCTGGTCGAGGGGGATGGAGTCAGGGATTGGAGAAAGCGCAGAAACTAGGAGTGTAGAGGGAGCTGCATCCAAGTATGTTAAGTTCTTATATGACTATATTTCTTGGTAATTCAAATTCGTAAGGACTTAGGATTAGATGCCTAGCCTTGGCAGTTCTTGACATCTATTCTCACTGGAAAATTTAGAGAGGAGGCATCTTTTCTCCAGAAACATCTGAAAGCTTCACGCATCATATGGCCTTCTGGATTTGGAGAGCATGTTGTTGAGTGCACTATAATTCTTGAGCCAACCTTTGAATGGTTTCTGTTGAGATCCTAAGTTGTAAGTACTAGTACGCTTGTGATCCTTGCCTGAATCCACTCCACCTCGAGGTTCCAAAGCGGAAGAACAAGATTCATTTTGGGATTGTGATAATGGATTGGAGGCTGCCATAAAGATATAGGTTCCTGTCACTTTACCTGACCTACTAGCCCAAATAAATCCCATATGAAGGGACCAATATCCCTCTCAGTTGTCTTGTGCTGTTAAGACGCTTTGCCTCACTTAACAAATTTTGATCAACATTTTCTCGTTACTGTGCGTTCTCTATCTTCCCTCTTATAGTAATTTTGTGGTGAAGAAATTATTCATTCTTTTTCTCTCTCTGTTGTTTTCTTTGCACATTCATTTTGTCGTCAATACTGGTTTCTTATAATTATCCTAATCTGCTCCAGGTAAATGTACAACATCATTGTGCTGGCTCGTCCTGGTGGCAAGATTGTTGTCTTGGGACTTGAAGATGGTATAGTTTCACTGCATGATGTAGAAGTAAGTTTTCCATGATATTGCTGTAATGTTACCCTCATTGCTTCTCAACGAGAAATTCACCCTGCAAGAATCCTTTATCATCAGAATGTATTCTTCTGTGATCTCTCTTGGGAAATATTGTGGATTGCTCAAAAGCTGCATGATGCAATGCAAACAGCAAGCTTGCTGAATGAACATTAAGTTAAGATGTTTCTGAAATACTGAGAGTCTAGCCAACTCGTTTGACATAATGGCCGACTAATCGGATGGTTGTATCTTAAGTCGGCATCGTAGTTGACACTTGTGACGTGTATCAGAGTCTTTATTCAAAAAGAGTTGTTTGTGATTCAGGTTTGGATCTTCATGTTAAAGTGGAAGCAATTCGGTCCGAGGTTGAGATCCTGTTAGTGTCGATTTTGCTGTTAGAATGACGGAGGCCTGTTGGCTGGTTCCGCCTCCCTGTGGGGTTCAGCTAACATAACATAAAAAGAAAACCAGAAAAGGTGAAAATGTCAAGAAAGAAAAAGAAAGAGAGGAGAAAGCGTTCCCGGAGAAGAATGCACAAGAAGAAGGAAAAGGGACAGCAGTTTCGTTCGTTGAAAACCGTCTCCAAATTGTTTCTCGTTTTCTTCGATCGTGGTTAGAGCTTCTTGCTCCATTTATATTAATCCATTTATGTATTATTGACGTTGAGTCTCTTGTATATGACTAGAAAAGAAATTTTGTGTATCTACTATTCTTGATAATTAATGGAAGTTTCTGAGCTGGCTGTGATTTTTTTCACGCATTGAGTTTTCCATGTAAAAATATTGGTATTGTTGTTGCCTTGTCTCTTAACATTTCAGCATTATATTTTACTTATTTTGAGGTTGTATTGCCGGAATATACTGCTGGTTGTTGCTGGGGTTAAGTCGATTTTGGTCGGTTTAGTTTTGGAGAAGAAATTGATTCTGAATTGAATTAGTTTTGGTGAATTGTTCTCCACTTCTCCCCAACATGGTGGTTGTTGGAACCAAAGCTGAAAATGTTTCTAGTGTTAAGAACGTCGCTAGAGCCCAATTGATGTGCATTTGAGGTTGTGTTTTTGTTTGGGATATTGAAGCACGGTTAATGTTGCTTTTAGCTTTGTAACAAATAATCAGCTCTTGCAAAAGAGAAAATGATACAAATGGTTCCTGAACTTTAATTTAATATGCAATGTTGTTCTTGGACTTTTAATTTGATCAATGTGATCATTGACCTATTGATAGATTTTCAATCTAGTCCCTAGGCTCTATGAAAATATTTAATGTCATTTTGTTAATTCAAATTTAATGAAACCTGCTCAGGTGGCTTTCAATCCGTTAAATTTGAACGGTGTACAAAAATAGACGGCGCGTGAAATGTTCACCTAAGTTTTTATCCGTGCATATGATAATGAAGCTCATAATATGATAATGTGCATTATAGAATATACATCATTAAATAGTGCCTCACTATTTTAAAAAGATTGCCGTCATCAAATAAGGTCTATCTAATCGTTTTTACACGTCCGACTCGATATACAATAATCAACATCATTAGATGATGTTTGATTAGTCGTTTGAGCACATGGAAGAACTAAATTGGACATTCAAGAATCGTTCAAGGATCACACCGAGCAAATTAAAAGTTCACTTCACAAAAAAAAAAAACTAAAAGTTCGGTGACTAATTATATCATTTTCTCCTCGTGAAAAATGCGTTATTGAAATCAAACTACCAACCTTGTTTTCGAAAACAAATGCACGATAATTTGTCTCGTTCCTTGTCATTAACTAAAGCAGTCCTCGTGGAATCGATGGTCGCATTCAAAAAGCAATTGAATTTTAGGGAGATTCATGTACTCTTTTAACGCCTTTTCTTGCCATATTATTTCTCGCACCATGCGCAAGGGATTTCCTAGCTGAAAAATCCATTTTGATCAATTTGATAACCAATGCACGAGAAGGTGGCCACTGCGGTTGCAAGAAAACCCAGCAAACACTTTGATAACCCGAGCTGTTCCCGAAATCACATCTTGACGAGCAAGCCGGACAATAAGTTCGGTGCGGCATATAGTCCGATCGGGCCCGATTCGTCATATCCATTTGGACCATTTCTTCATGATGAGCGAAACCGGACAACAAATTCGATCCAAGATATAGCCCGATCTGGCCCGGTTCGGCCCGCTCATTAATGTCTCTCTTCCTCATTCTCTCTCCTACCCGTTCCAATGCGGTTGCAAGTAAACCAAACACTTTCATAACCCAGCCCATTCCGAAATCACATCTTGATGAGCCAGCCCAAACAAGTTCCTCGGTCTGGCATATAGCCCGATCGGGCCCAGTTCGTCACATCCATTTGGACCATTTCTTCATGATAAGTGAGACCGGACAACAAGGTCAGTCTGGCATATAGCCCGGTCAGTCCCGGCTCGGCTTGCCCATTAATGTCTCTCTTCCTCATTCTCTCTTCTGTCTGTTCTAATGCGGTTGCCAGTAAATTCAACACTTGGAAATCCGGGCCATTCCGAAAACAATCACACGTTTCTTCATGATGAGCGAGGACAACAAGTTCGGTCGGTCCAGCATATAACCCGATCCGGCCCGGTTCGGCGCGCCCATTAATCTCTCTCTTCCTCGTTCTCTCCCGCCTGTTCCCAATTCTCTTGCAAATTCTCAGACTCCAGTGGACTTCGTCACTCTCTAGCTCTTCCATACTTCGTCTAGCTCTTCCATCCTGCCTCCGTTCCCTAAGTAGCATCGTGCTTTCTTCTAGGGTTTTCGAGTACCCTTCACTCAGTTCGCATTGGCCACCGGCGCTTGTGTACAGTCCTCACGGTTTGCTCCAGCAGCTGGTGCTGCTTTTTCGGCTGCTTCCGGAGCTTTTTTTTTACTTAGCTATGGAGACCGACGAAGGGTCGCGGCGTGTTCTTCCGTTTCAGCTTCAGTTCGACAAACCGCTGGCTTCTCAGGTTCGGGTCCCGGCCTTCTTTTGCGACCTAATGGGCAGGTCGATTCGATTGTTCCGACTCGGTTTTGTGAGGTTTGCTCCATTTTTGGTTGGCAGGTGAAGATGGCGGAGTGGAATCCAGAGAAGGATTTGCTGGCCATGGTCACGGAGGACTCGAAGGTGGTGCTTCATCGCTTCAATTGGCAGAGGCTGTGGACAATCTCTCCTGGTAATTGCTTCGAATCGAGAAAGTTCTCTCTCTCTCTCTCCTTTTTTTTTTCCTTCTTTTTTTATTAGTGTGTTCGTTTCTTCAACGATGGCTTCTTGTGCCCTTTGAGTCATTGGCCTTATATCGTTTGTAAATTTGGCTTTTCCTAAATGTGCTACGCTTCCTTTTTTCCCATAGGAACCACTGTAACTGCTAATGTAATTCAAACTGCATTCGATGGAGAATTGGACGAATATAGGAGTGCTTGAAAGTCTAAATGAGAAACCACTTTGAACTAGATGAGAAGACGAAGCTGAACCAAGGAATTGGTGTTTTCCAGAAAAATGAAGAGGCAATGATGGTGATACAAGTGAAAATCTACAGATGACTTAGTTGCCAGTAAAGAATTCCAAGCTGATATCGGTTAAATGGAGGGACTTTTAGTTATAGCAGCCATGCATTCCTATCAACTTCTAGACAAGGTTGGTGCCGTAGGGGAGTTTGTCCATAACTTAACCGACAGTCATCTAGACCAACTGGAAGTGTACCATACTCTTGTTTTACCATCTTGTTGCCCTTTTTAGTATACCAGTTAAAGTGTCCATGGAAATAGAGAGGCTATGTCGTTAATGCTAGAGAGGCTAGCTATGTCAGATGCAGAAATGCTTGATGCACGCATGGAGTTGGAAGATTTAGCCCCTGCAGAATTCCATCTCAATGTCGTCAGGCATCTATATAGTTTTTCTTCGATTTGTGATTGTGACTCTCACAATGTAGTATTAGTTATGGCTTCTCTTCTTCCTCTTCTTGTACTGATTGAGCGTTCACTACTAGGAGAGATCTAGTATAGGCTGGAAATTTCCTTAGTTTTTTTACTGTTAAAATGTAGAGTATAGTCTGAAAAGTTCCTCACATTTTGTATTACTTGAAGTTACTTTGTCTTCTTCTGATTACAGAGGGGCATTTCGTCACATCATTTTGAATAAGCAAGTCCGCTGTTGGAAATTTAACTTACTTGCGAATAGGATATATCTCAAGCTATGCTGCATACTGGTATGACAATCTGGTCAGGGATGGACGGGGGAATTGGAGAAAACAAAGAGACTAGGAGAGTAGGTGGAGCTGCATCCAAGTATGTTAAGTCCTCATATGACTTGGTAATTCAAATTCATGAGAGCCTAGGATTAGATGCCTAGCCTTGGTAGTTTTTGCTATCTATTCTCACTGGAAAAATTTAAAGAGGAGGTATTTTTTCTCCAGAAACATCTCAATGCTTCGCACTTCATATTGTCTTCTGGATATGCAAAACATGTTGTTGAGTGCATTGTAGTACTTTAACCAATCCTTAAATAGTTTCTGTTGAGATCCTAAGTAGTAGGTGCTAGTACACTCGTGATCCTCGCCTGAAGTATACTTTTGTGGATCCACTCCACCTCAGGCTTCTAAAGCTGAACAACAAGATTCGTTTTCGGATTCAGATAATGGATTGGAGGCTGCCAAAAACGTATAGATTGCCTGGTTTTTGATGACCTACTAGCACCAAGAAAGCCCATATCAAGCGACCAATATCCCTCTCACTTATATTGTACTGTTACGACACTTTTGCCTCACTTCAAAAATTTTGATTATCATTTTGTTGGTTTATGCGTGTTCTCTATTTTTCCTTTTCATCTATTAATTTTATTGTGAACAAATTACTCATTTTTTTTTTTTGTGGCGTGGGGGTGGGGGGTATGAACTGACTTTTCTTTGCACATTTCGTTGTGTGTCGTCAATACTGGCTTCTCTTAACTATTGTAATTTACTCCAGGTAAATGTATAACATCATTATGCTGGCGTCCTGATGGCAAGGTCGTTGTCTTGGGACTTGAAGATGGTACAGTTTCACTGCATGATGTTGAAGTAAGTTTTCTATGTAATTACTTTACCATTACCCTCGGTACTTCTCAACTAGAAATTCCTCCTGCAACAATCTTTTATCATCAGAATATGTTCTTCTCTAATCTCTCTTGGGAAAGATTCTGAATTGCTTAAAAGTTGCATGATGCAATGCAAACAGGAAGCTTGCTCAACGTACATTTAGCAACTAATTGAGATGGCAATCCATGTTTATGGGTCTTGTCTGCCGATGTCAAGTTAACATTGGACTGCTATATAGGTCAATCCGAGCAGGATAAGCCTGGCAAATCTTTTTTAGAACAATTTGTACATGACCCGGCTTGACAAATCTTATTAGAACACTCTATTCTACATGACCCTTTTTAAATAGGTCAACCAAACAACAAGAGATGAATAACCCATTTAACTAATTAGATTGAATGGTTCATTCCAATCCTAACACAACTAATAAACTAATACCATTTGGGTTCAAAGTTCAAACCACGTAACACTAATTACCACTTAGGGTAAACCATAGTTGTCACATGAAAATATATTTAATGAATCGACATGTTAAATCTATGGGTTGGGGATCGTGGATTAAATCCAAAAGAATCATAAAGTTTGATATAGTGTTGATGATTGGTGTTCCATTACAGGTGTTAATTAATTATAAAATATGATGTTTTCTTAATGTTAAGTAGTTCCATCGCTAATAGAAAAGATACATTAAATTTAACTGAGTTTTGGATGTGATGCCTAAAGATCTATTCTTTATTGTGGGACTGGTCCTCCTACATCAAAGCCATGAAATGTTTTTGACCGCAACATTGTATTAAATGATGAATCAAAGGAGTTGATTGACTTATATCTAATCGGTGAAGTCATTGGCTGTTTGATATAGTACTACTAGAGTCATTCAATAGATTTATACGCTTAGGACTTGAACCTGGATGTGCTCAATTGCATTCTCATGTACGACAAAAAATTGTCACCTTGTTGTAGATGTTGTCATTGATGACTGAAAATTTTCCAAATTTAAAGGATGGCTTACAGCAGTTTTTACTGGTATTGAGCTCATTGTGTGGATCTACGGTCTAAATAGATGGTGTCATATAGAAGCTGTCATCTATGACACGCTCGTTTTCATCAAATTTATAGTTATTTTCTATCTTTCTATTATTCAAAGCGACATATGTCCAGTTCAGTCAAATTAGGGAGGTAATAGTTCAGGTGACTCTTAAATGATAGGACTTTCATGTGCCTCAACTGTGCTTGTGGGTAGAAAAGTTCGTAGATAACCGGTTATGTCATTAAGCTATAGCTGTTTGGCCAAGGGTACAATTGCTTAGAACTTGGTTGATGCTGCTGCATTTCTGTTTCTTTGCGGTTTGTACCAATTTATTAATCATTGTTCTCTTCATGGATTACCTTTCTCTCTCAAGAGTTTACTTTTACATATGAATGTTATCTTATCAATCTAGTTGTCTTTATGGATCTATGGATATGCGGTGTACTACTTTTTATATATGATAGTGCTTGCAGCAGTTATACATACTGTGGTATATTTTTCCTTACACGGTATATATTTAAGCAGAATGGAAAACTGTTAAGAAGCTTGAATTCCCATGTGGCAGCTGTGGTGTGTCTCAATTGGGAGGAGGATGCCCAAGTGAATAGAGTATGCATCTTTCAACTTGAAAAAGTTCATACAACTTCTTGATCTTGATTCTTGACTGACAATATTTCACTGTTCACACCTTTCATATTGTTTCTAGTGTTTTGTTTGCAGTTAAGTAGTTATTGTAGTCTGGTTTACTTATTTTTTTTTTTCAAACTTAGAATCTAATTTCACAGTCCAACCGCTTCAATGTGGGTTTATGGAAGGTTTTTTTGAAAAAATTATGTTTGGAGTCGTATATTAGTTTTTGATTTGCTGATTGTTGACTCCTTAGCTTTAATCTCTTACTATATTGTTTCTTCTTTATTTTTGTAATTGGAAAGGTAATTATCCATGTTTTTCATAGGACACTTCTGGTAACCCTTTGGCATTTGAAGATCGCACCACTCGTTTCTTCCCTCCAGCTCCAAGAGTTCCTCGCATGCCTGGACTAGTACCTGGAGAAACTGGTTCAACTGAAGACGGCCAAGATTCATTCGTACAGCTCTCAAATTCTTCAAAGCAATGTTTCAATATTCTCTGCAGTGGAGATAAAGACGGGATTTTGTTCTTCAGTATATTTGGTGTCTTTCCAATCGGACATGTTGTAAGCCTCCTGTCCGTTCAAATCAAATGTTTAGAAGTATAGTCTATCCGCTTCTGTCAATTGGTACTTCTTTCCTTTCTTGCCTCTCACACAGCAGTCTTTCTTAATAAATGGATTTGATGGCAGCAAATCAATATTGCCTGGAAAGTGAAAGTAATGAGCTGGTTAAGTAAGCAACTATACTAGGTGAAGCTATGCTTGTAAAATTTCTAGATGTTTATGCCCTATTCCGAGGTAGATTTCACTTCTGTTGGTCACTTCAGAGATGATATGTCCAACTTGGATACAGAACAATTATCCGAAGATTTTGTTGGTTTCCCTGAGTGCTCCTTCTACCTACACTGCAGTTGAAGCACCTAAAGGAGAATTTGGTGTCTTTCTGGCTGAGCCTGCCTTACAGACTTTCTGCTTTTGTTTTAGATTCTTGGGTTTCTGCTCTGTTCTAGGGAGATTGAGAGAGCCTATGCAACCATTGGTTGCGAAAAGTGTTCTGTGAGCACGTTCGCCTGTGTTAGTTCTCTCTGTGGGTGTGCAACCATTATAAGATTTGGAATTTTAGGTACTCTGAATGATGCACGTTCAGGTATGGTACTGTTTCAACATGAAAATAAAACAAACATTATGCACTTCTCCGCAAATATTTGATTAGTCTAGAATATGCGTGCAGGAGAATTGTTTTAATCAGTACCATTTAGGTTCCGTCAGTTGTCTCTTTAGTTATATGGAGTCAAGTCCTTATAGTTATAATTCCTCATTGGAACTCTCCCAAATGGACTTCATAGGGCCAATTGCTCTATCACTACATCTATAAGTGTGGACTATTGTTTCCTAATGGGAATTTTTTTAGATCTATATACTAGTTTGTGAATTGTTGCTGACTATTTGATCAAAATGTCTTGACTCGGTGAACTACCTTATGTCAATTCCGGATTCTATGTCCTTTACCTAGAACAGGTAATTTGCTATTTTTGGTGAGATATTTTAGATGGAAAATCAAAATGTGATTGATGGGAAATTGCTTGTTATGTTGATGTAGCTCATTTAGTTCAATATCGAGCCTCTTGGTTGGTTTTTCTTTTCCTTTTAAAAAAAGGCCACTGACCGAAATACTTTCTTTGTGTGGAACCACAATGTACAACTGCTAAATTAAGGCCTTCCGAGTTCCAATGAAGTAAATATTCTGTAGTCTGGCATTGAGTGAAATCATTTAAAGGCCTTAAGAATAGTTAAACCAGTGCCTATACTGCACTTGTGCTGTTGCCCATGAAGTTCACATTTTTTGCTTAAGTTGTTGCTTTTCTCTGTTTCTGTCATTGACCTGACCTAAAAAGGAATGTTACTTAAATATGGTGCTTGGTTGATCTCCAAGTTTGGAGTAGCACTTTTTCACACTCCACTAGTAATTTCCGTTTAGAAGCTTATTTAGCTCTCTGTTTCCATTTTGTTTGTATGGTTGCTTTATTATATTGAGCTTGCTATTTTCAGTTTGATAATGAGTCACTTATTGCTTCTTGCTGTTTGATTTCTGTAACACATGGCAATATGCACCAGAATATACATGAATGTGATATTCCTACGACAACGAAGGACAGAAAGATCGTTGGCCGACTTCTGAATGCTTCCATCAGGAAGGTACTCGCTACAACAGTTGCCTCTCGAGACCCTCCATTTTCCGTCGACTAATGGGAATCTTTTTGCTCGTGTGATCAATTTAATTTCCTTCCTACGTCTTCTAATGTATTTGAACTTTATGATATGATAAATTGTCTTTTCCTTAGTTCTTCCCGTGCATTAGAAGAAGATAAAATACAAATAAACATTGACAGAGACTTTTGGAAGTATTGGTGATCCAAGTTAAAGTAATATAAAAGAACCTAGACTAAATGAAGCAAAAAATCAGTGGACCCACCTTGATGTTTTTGGCCCATGTCAGTGTTTAGATTCTCATGCTTTAGTTTATTTTAGATTGCATGCTCTAGTATCGGCGTGACATTTTCACGGCATTGGAAAAAAGTGTGTTGGGGAAAAAATGTGATTGTTACTCAAGGATGAGAGAACAGAGACTTCTTAAGGAAGTTGGAGCATAAGAATCTTTTCTACATTACAAATAAATAGAAGGAATTCCTAATACTCTATTGGAATGCTTTTAAAGGGGATGATTTAATGGATATTAGGGCTAGTTATTGGTATGGCTTTATGGGTAGAAGGATGAGGGCTTTTTTCAATCACATATGAAATTGTTTTATTTAGAAATGAGTACATATATGTACTAAATATGTTTTCGAAAGTAACTGTGTAACTTCTCCTTAAAACTAGAGCACATTTACTGTACACTTGCAAGACTCACATAGATGACAGTTCCACCACTCATGTGTCACATGGATCTTAGACAATAATCTGATGAAAATTGTCTTTCCTAGAGATCTGAGCTGTGAATAGATGTTTGTTTATTTGTATATGTGGGGCATGCTTATCGTCATTTTCTTATGTATATCATGTGTTTTAAATGAGTGTGATTGTCCAAAGATTCTTCCTCAAAATGCTTCGGTGACCAACAAAGAATTTCATTCACTTTGTGACATAAGTTGTAGTCATTAGATACATCGTCTTTTCATGGACACGTCATTGGAATTTGAGAGACCAACTATTGAATAAAAGCTCAGTGGTCACTAAACATGTTTCTACAAAAATGTTAAACAGCCAGATATAGTAAATGTCAAACAGCATGTATATTGGTTTGATAGACATAAAATGCTGTCTGTTTGGTAAACTTCAGTATGCATGCTGTAAAATTTATTCCTGTCAGTGGATTATTCCAGATATCATGTTAGATGTTTCTCCAGAGCAAGCTAACTGGCATGTAATTGTTGTCATTAGGTGGTTTTATCCAAGGATCTTTGTCATTTGATGGTTGCATGCTCAGGAGAACTTGTTGAAGACATTGTTGAATCAAGAGGGGGTGAAATGGTTGGTGATAGTATGCATGGCTTGCATTGCTTAGTGCTTGATACCTCAATATTCCAAAAGAGGTAAACTTGCACTTGGATTTAGTGTTGTTCAAATTTTAGGTGGAACTTCTGTTCTTGTTTACGTAGTAGTGATTGTACTTGATATCATGATTACACTAGGATTGTCTGTGTGCAGTGATATTTGTTTCAAAGGTATCGACTTTGTTTGGTTTTACGGAAAGTATAACTCATATTAACTCTGGATATTATCATCCTCCTTAAAACGAAACCGATAGTTGACATAGAGCAATTTTGAAGCATTTTTCATAGATAACTCTAAACTTGCATGATAGAAGAACTATCCTTCTCATAATTTTAAATGCCCAAGCTGACTTTCAAAAGTCCCTTAAGCTGAACAACATGATGCCTCATACTTGAAGCCTGAATAATTATGTTCATGCTTAAGGTTTCACCCGAGCCTTTGAGTATCATACCATCTTTCAATAGAAACCTCTAGTAATTGATGATGTTTAGATGTTGACAGTAATGGGACAAAAATGCGGTAGTTACTGTTGCTAAATTTTAAACATCGTCGCATGATTCACATTTCATTTTTGCTCTCAACCATTAGAGGCCTGCTTAGTTTTATATAACATTTTTAGTATTCATTTTCATAGAAACTGTGTTCAATGTTTTTTGACAGGAAATTTGTTGAGTACAAATGATATATACTGTAAGGCATGAAAATTGTGAGAACATGCTTGTGTTCCATCACAATAAAAAATAATGCTCAGTTATTCCAAACCTCCGTGTTTGCATGTAGAACGAGCGCACAGTTATCTTCAGTTTTAAATCTTGATTTTACGTTTAGTTTTCCTTTCTTCAACTGCTTTCAAGTGTTACCAAACACACTTTCTGGTTTGTTTTATTCCCAAATAGAATGAGAACAGATTTCTGAGAATCTTTATCAGCTGAATGCCTCCTTAGATTCTCAATCTCTTCCTGTCTGCAGTAAAAATGAACTTCATCAAATTGCTCAACAGGCTTCCAACATTGAAGATTTACTTCATGTCATCCGGACATCATTATCACTCATGAATAAGCAGTGGGCTGATGCCATGAATATATTTCATGCGAAGTTTGATTTGTTATCAAACCTTATTAATGACCATGGTAAGTGGTACTGTTAGTACATAGCAGTAGATGGCTTTTCATTTTTCTTCATTTAACAGTTTCTGTTTGCTTATGTAGGTCTTGACTCTTCTCCTCAGGAGGAATTTTTGAGTCTTCTAGGTGGTGCTAGGACCAGTCAAGCAGTCCATCAGTTTCTTATTACTTCTCTGGGTGAAGTGGTACGGCTGGTTTTTTTGAGCTCTGGTCTTGCTATAGGGCATAGTTTTTTTTTTTTTTGGTCAGTTTTTATAATCTTAGTCTGCTAGTTTGTTCATTGATAGGGTATGAAGCGTGTATCAAAAGTTGTTTGTGGTGCTGGAAAAGAACTTCAGCTAGTTGTCCTCAATCATCTGCAGGTGCACATTATTACCTTTGCATTCAGCTTTCCTCTCTGATAAATTATTGTGTTTTAAGCATCTCAGAGAGTCTTGGAGGGTGATTAGATAGATATAGAAATTTGTTATATTAAGTAATGCTTCGCATATCTTGAGACATGGCATCTCTTTCAGAACATCCTGATGTTGAATTCGTATACGAATGTATCATATTCAGTGATATGGATTACTAACATTAAGTGGCTAGAAAGGGTGAAGTAAAATCGGATTTTATTCTGATTTAATATTTGGCAATCTCTAGTACAAGTGTATGATAGAAATTATAGGTCGTTAATCCTTGGTTTGAATTTGAACTTGGTCTAAATTTGAGCTTTCACAGTACTGGACATGGAGGTGTGGATAGAGAATGTTTATGCATTTATGTTGTAACTGGCAGGTGTAGAGATAAGTTCTCAGTTTTAAAAGGAAAAAGTCTATTGCCCACTTTGATTTCGGCATATTCCCTCATAATTGCATGCGTCAGTCTTTGTATCGGTGAATCATATTCTAAGTCTTGACCTGCCAATAGCATTTTTAGAGCCTAAGAGAAGTTGAGACTTATTTATACTGCCAGATTCCACTCCTTGGATTCAATGTAGAAAACGAAACTCTACTTTCCTATGGTACTTTTACTGCTCACAAGCTAAGGATGAGTATGAAAACTCAGTTATCAGGAAAAAATGCACAGATAAACTAACTAGCGGGAGATCAGATGATAGTGAATTGAGACATCTGTGATGCTTAACCATGGTTATGAGAACCTCTGTTCACAACGATTGGTTTACATACTCAGATGTGGGAGTTCACCAACCATTATTGCATTTGGATCACCATTTTTGGTAGCTAACTGCCTTTTTTTGTTTTTTTTTTTAGAGTAATGCTAAACATTTGTGTTAGGTGTTTGAGATCTACTTAAATTTTACCACTTCAAACCAATTTTGTATAGTAGTCTCAGTATCCGTAGATTTGTTCTTTGTTGGGAGCGTGTTGGTAGCTCTTCAAATCCAAGTTTCTCTTGTACTGTATAGATCTTAACTCTAGGTTGTAGAGGCACCTTTTTGTTGTGATGAACTTGCTCATAAAAGGAATGGCGACTGTGGTTAATGGGGTGTTTTTGCGCCCGATAAAAACATGCTATGTGCATGATGGTTATGCTGATTAGCACCACCAAATCATACATGAGATGTTGATATAACTACATGATTAGATAATGAATGTTGGGATAAATGGTTATTGGAATAACTTTAAAATCGTCAGAAAAGTGTAAGTTTCTCTTTGTTATAAATAGTTCAGCTATAGGGCAAGGGGTGCAAACCCATATAAGAAAAGAGCCCCAAAACATAAAGCTATATAAAAAAAACTCACACAAAAAAGTAAGTTTAAAAACAAGATAGGCAAGCTCAAATACAAGATAAATCATCGAATATATTAACCAAGGCATTAACCTCCGTATGCAATTTCCAATATTCCAAAAGTGTGACTTTAGCCAAACCTCAATAAACAAAAGATTTCTCTCCATCGAAAACTCTCTTGTTCAGCTCCTTCCAAATCAGCCAAAAACAGAGAGAATTGAGTTAATCCTTCTTTTCTTGTGCCACTGTAAATGAATGCCCTGCTGAGCCCAGGTCTCTAGCTCCATAGAAGGACCAATAACCCAAGAAAATTCAGTGCCAACATAGGAAACTGTCCAAACTATTCTTGTTCATGGACAATGAAGGAGGAGATGACGCATGGATTCTGCCTCCTTTTGGAGAGGAGATGCCTGCTAAAAAGTATTTTGCCTCGTTGTTTTAGGTTATCTTAAAGTAAGGATATGTTCCCGAGTTGCTTCCCAAGCAAAAAGAGAAGCTCTAATTGAAACCCTCACTTTCCAAATTGCTTTCTGCCGTTCTACCACCAACATCGTCCCTATGGAGCTGCTTGTAGTAAGACTTCACTGGAAAGATTCCATCTCTTTCATTGTTCCACACAAAAGCATCCTCAGAAGCAACGGAATTCTTGGAATTATATAAGACATTAAAAACAGGCAAAAACTCCCAATCTTGGGCTTGTCTCATGAACTCAATATCCCAAATGATCATTCCCTTGTTCAACTGATAACAATCTGCTGCCAAAGCTGCCTTGTTCCTTGCAATGTCAGAGAGATTTAGGAGGTGATCAGCGTTTCACCCAAATGCTTACACTTACGATGCCAATCTGTGAGAATCAAATTCCGTTTCTTGAAGATTCTCAATTGTAAGAACCTTATACCAATTTGATGCACATTTACTAAGAAACTTACAGCCTCAGGAGACAGATTTGACTCCACAGATTGGTATTGTATGTGTAAGCATTTGGGTTAAAATGTTAATCATCTCTTTCTTCAGTTCGCTCCAAGCTTTCGCATAAAATTTCAGCTTGTCTAAGTTGGTTTGGTTTGGTTCGGTTGGTTCTTGCCAAGACATGCCATCCAGCTTTTTGTTGGTGGAATGCTTATTTGGGAGGATTAATTTCTAAGAAGTCTTGTAGCGCTGCACCTTTGTCTCATGTGGTGCCTTTTGAAAGAAAGCAACATAATAGTAGGGTTTGGAATTTTTGGTTGCTACTGTGTTGTACCTTTTAACTGGCTTTTGGCAACATATTGTGATTCCACAGTGCCTTCTGATGTTTTCTTATTGTTTGTGTTTCTTTGTTATGTCCTTGTATATACTGATGTAGTAGAATTATTTTCTTTTTAACAAAATTCTTTATTATCTATATAAAAGATATTGCCAGTTACTCTCCACCAGATCTCTCTCCATGTTCGTGGAAATTTTTGTGTGTTGTGAACATGTACATTACATGTTCACTTGCATGCGATCATGTGCTTGCACAGGTGTTTGTACATGTGCATGCACACGAGAGGGCTGTCGTTAATCAGATCAGATCCTTCCTTCTCCTGGGTTCAGGGACTCTCACGTACATGCTACATATTCTTGTTGATTGCTAATTTATTGAGAAATGATGTTTCTAATTAGATTCTTTAAGATTATGTACTCTTTTTGTGTTTTTTGATAAGTATGTCTATTAAAGAGCATCAGGGAGATGCCTCTTATTTAAAAATTACCACCTATAAGCTCATTTTGATTTGAGAAATTCAGAAAAGACTTACTGTCTAAAGAACTGCCATCAAAATGCCAAAAGAACATGGTGGAAAGCCAAATATGCTATACAGAACCTATATAACTTTCCTAATTATTTGGAGCTTGCCTGTTTCTTTCTTACCAAAGTTTATGAACTCTCTTTAACTCCATGGTACTTTCGATCAATGCTTTGGGCCTCCTTTCTCCTATTGTTATTCAAAATGTGCATTCACAATGGTGTAGAATTTTGTGGAGTAACTGCCCAGTGTTCTAAAAGATTAACCTATCAAATAAAGATGTGGTTTACTAATTAAATGTCATAAGACTCGCCCCTCTCATGTAGGCTAAGACTTGGCCTTAGATTGAAGTATAAAAGTTTGATAATTGAGGGGTTAAATAGGTAGCAAGGTGAGTTTTGAATCTAGTTACTCCTACACTAATTACAGTTAATTTTATGGGACTAGAGCTAACTAATCAAAGAGCATAAGCTATTGGATAGAGATGTAGTTTGATATTCCAATGTCTTAAAGAAGTTACCCTTGCCCAAGCTAACAGCACAGGGGCTAGCGCCCCCCTGCCCCCCTTCCTTTTCCCAGGATCCCCATGCGCAAACACATGCACACACACAGGCCACTTTGGGATAGGACTTGATTGTTTCACACAAACATTCCAACTTCCAGCCAGCTTGCATGAATTGGATGGCAGTCTAAGCTCCATTTTTTGAATGATTTTTTCCTGGATAACTTTGATTTGTCAGAGACTCTAGCACATGTTATGTAGTTCAAATACAGTTTGCACTTGAAAGATGAAGGTGGCTTCAAATGGCCATTTGCTGTGTAAAACATTTTCTTTTGTATAATTTTAACATCGATAAATCCTCTTGCTGTTGCTTGTTACTTATATGTTCAATGCTACCTTTATCCCACCTGAGTGTCTGTCAGTTTCCTTAATTAGACATGATATTTGATTTGTGGGGTTAACTAATTGAAGTATTGTTATCTACTTAGTAGCCTGCTGTAGAAATTATTGGCTTTAGAATGGGTGAGCTCAGGGGTCTTTCAAGATGGCGTTCTCGTTATCTGGGTATTGGTTTAGATGAGGCACTGGTGGACAATGCAGTAGAAAAGGCTGGAATGCTGCTTGTACAGGTTGAGCGATTCATAAGGGTGCTCTCATCTGTTTTGCAGCAGGTATGCCTGTTACAATCTTTACTATGATTTCTTTACCTTTCTCAATATCTTCTGTTTGCAACTATTTTCTAAAATCTTGCGTGTCTCTCATCGTGCTTGTCTTTAGTGACACTAAATTCTCTGAATTTTTTACATGGAATTGAACTATTTGTGGATATAAGACACAGTATATTGTGTGTTCAGAATGATATAGAATTGTAAGTGAAATAGCATTTTGTGTTTGCAAAATGAGCTTGTTATTTGGGATTTTAAAGGAGATATTGTTATTGGTGGGCCTTTGCACATGACTTGAACCTGTTTAAAAAAGGTCCTTTTTGTGCCTTTTAAGATCATGATGAAGTACTGACCATACAAAATTGTTGTTTTGTTGATATTGTCATGCTTTTGAAGGAGCAAAGAGAAATTGCATGACTTCTTTATCTTTGCTTCTAAGCGCTCGCACAACATGGGGTTTGTTGATACCTTTTCAATTCTCACATGCTACACTCAAGAAATGCATTCTTTCTTGTTTCAAAATGAAAATATGCTAGTGTGACCACTGAAATCTAGAGCAAGCTCTGAATATTGGTAGGATCCTATGAAATTCTCAAGCCTTCGGTGAGGTTGTGAAATTTATCTAGGGTCGAAAGCATTTTGTATTGGTTAATAATGTGCATGTTGCTGAAGCTTTTGCTTTCGTCTCTCTTTCAGTTTGCAAATTTCTTCAGCTGGCTTCTGAAATGTATAAAGCAACTGATGTCAGAGCCAAGTGATCAACTTTTAACATACAATAGGTTTGTCTAACTTTTGTCCATCAGGGTCTTTCCTTGTGGTGAATCCCTATTTAATCTTGTCAATTTCGACAGTGAACTTGTTGTAGTGTTCTTGAAGTTTCTGTATGATCAAGATCCTGTTATGCAGCTTCTGGATCTACCTGAGGCTGATGAAGAAATTGACATTGATTCGTAAGTGATTTCATCTAACTCGTCCAGTTCCTAATTTTACGTCCTTTACAATGTGGCAGCTGGAACCTTCGGATGTTTAGTTAGTGATTGTTCATAACTGATGAAGACACCAAGTGGAATGTTTGGCATCACCATTTTTAGAAGGCTTCCTGTAGAAATTGCTTGTATTCTCCTTGAAAGTAATTGTTTCCTGTAATTTCAGTCAACATTGACTTTTAGTTGGGCTTAGATGTGACATGTCATTATTGTCAATAGTATGGCTCTCAAATGAATTAACAAATTTCTTCTGTTTGTGAATTAACTGTAAGTTTTGCTTGTCCTTGGTGTTCTTAATGAGTTCCATTCATCTAATAAGAAAGTGTTATTGCCTGGCCCCAGTTATGGAATCATATGTAACATTCAGACATGATGTGGGACTGGGTTGATAATTTGACATAAGATGACCTATAATTCCAAGGGTGGGTCATCTCTTCATTCTTTGTACCTGAAATTTGGTGAGGCCATAGCTTGGATGCTGCAAAGTGCGGTCAGCTTAGTATTGCCTTCATGTACTCTAATGCCGAATTTTGGTAGCCATTCGCTAGGTTATGCTATACATTTGTGTGCCGGAGGATTAGATTATCATGGTGTGATGGAACTTGTTCATGCTTTGAATGTCACAATGATAGCTGTCAAACCTAGTATTGTTTTCATGCGCTCTAGTGGCTCACTCATGCTTTAATGCAATGTGACACAAATTAGTTGCTAAACTGAGGATATGAACTTGTAAATGGCTCCTGTTTTGTGGATTAGTTCTTCATTTCAGGTCATCTTTGTACCGTCTTCATAAATACTTAAGAGCACAACTAGATGAGGTTGACTAAGATAGGGTAGGTTTGCTGGGCATCAAATGTGGTTATTGTTGGTCCAGCACTATTTAATTTGCCACAGGGACAACAAGGATTGAAATTGATGGATTGATTGTCATTTCGCATTGGATTGGAAAGTCTCACTTTTCGAAGTTCAAATGTAATTTCTTGCGCTTTTCTGCCCTGATGTATCTTGTCAGATCAGTAAGATGTCTTACATGCATTATTGTCTCAGAGAAACAATGCAGAGAGTCAGAGAGTTAGTGCAATTTGGAGGATTTGGAGACAGCGAATATTTGCAGAGGACACTTGCGGAGGAGTTTCAACAGATGGAACACAGGTAATAGCAAAAGAAATAGAAATGTGAAATGCAATAGAATCTTGTTTGTGCATAGAAGGTCTTACTTGAATGTCTCGCTTATTGCTATTTCATTGTAGATTCTTCGTATTAATGCTTTATCTAGATTTTCTATTCATAAGTGTTCTTACGTGCTTCCTCACTGGGAGAAGTATGAACTCGGGGATAAATAGTTGCTATTTTCTGTTGTTTGAAGTGATTGCTCTTTTCCCTCCTTCAAGTCTGGTTCTCATTGCTGACAAGTGTACCAAATGTGAAATTCTTGATCTCTTTGTATGCATGACAGGAGTTTGAGTATGATGGGCCAGATTCAAAATTGGGTTTTGTAAACATTGCAATCCTTCACTTAAAACCTTGTGCCTTTGGTTTCACCCAACTCATCATTTACGTGAGCTGAAATATTCATTTCTCATTTGGCTGATCCAGGAATCTTGTTAACGTGGTTTGCCTGTACATCTGTCTATCCATATTCCTATTACCATGATAATGAACCTATGTTTTTCATTTCCTTGCTTGAGTTGCCAGATCCCTGAGACTATAATTAGAGAAGGAGAAAAAGAAAAGGAAACCTTCAGGGGTGGGGGTTGTCTTCTGGAGGTTGTACTCAGCAATGGGTTTACCCTCTGCCTAATAATCTAGTGTTTTGTATTCGATCTCAGGTTGATAACTTGATAATGTATATGGAAACTTAAGTTGGGTGCTTATTGGATTGGGCTTTCTGTTTTTATAATCATTAGGTGTGGAAATTCTGTATCTCAGGTTTCCTGATTAGGAATTAATTTAATCATCGCAGTTTCAAGGAAGCTGCCCAGATGCCGTTTTCTACTATTTCAAAAAAGATACTTTGTAAGAATTTATTGCCGCTATTCCCTCTTACGTCTGTTTCAGCGTCCACCAGATACATTCCCATCTCTCTGTCCTTCTATGAGGTATGTAACTTTAATTTGAATCTGCAATTTTATCAGGAGATCTGCATGTGCAGAGCACAACCTCCTTTTCATGCTAATTATGTCTCTGTATGGCTCTGCAGGATGCCTCTGAATTTGTTTCATCTAACCAGACTCATAAAGTTGGGTTTACAGATTATATTTCCTTCCAAATACCCAACGAGTCCTTTTTAGATGTTACAAACTGTATAGCTGTAGTGAGGGGATTTATGAATGATTTAGGCAATGTGAAGCTGGGAAGATCTTTGGAAGGGATCTTGTTGTGCATTCCTCCTGGTTACTATTGTGTGGATTTGGCTCTATATAAGGTAAGAGCTTGGTACATAATATTTTAATGCCCGAATTTGTAGATGTGGCTAATTTATTCTGTTTTGAACAGGAACATCAAATTGTTATGTTGCTAAATAAGATGAATGATACTCGAGAAAACTTGGGAGATGCCTGGTTGATGATCTTGCAGGCCAGTGACCTTCCATTTGTGCCTATTTCAGGAACCACTTGGGAAAATAACTGGGAGTTGTACCAATTGAAGGTACCTTGTTGGATCCAGCGCTTGCATTTTGGTTTCGTACTCATGATACGTATGGGATGCTCCTGAGTTCTCTTTGTTCTTTCACACGTCAATTCACTATTTAAGACCTTAATGCCAAAAAAAAAAACTGGGGATATTGTGCTTTCCTTTCGACTCCCGTTCTTTTCAGTGTTTAAGAACTGGCTCCAGTTTGACCGGGAACCAGACCTGTCCAGTCTGGTTTCACTGCAGAATCAGTAGTGGTCAAGAACTGGTGGTATTGTTTGACCCTATTCAATTGGTAATCAGGCGTAACTGTAAACTTGTAACCTGGCAATCCTGTCAACTAGCCTGGACCAGGGCATTAAAAAAATTTAGAGATAAGTGTAGTGAAAGTCATAAAACTAGCACGAAAGTGCAATTGTGTTATAAAACTTGTCAAAAACTGCAATCAAGTCGTGGAAAGTGCAATTGAGTCCTAAAGCTTTCAAAAAATGCAATCAAAGTCTTAAACTTCAATTTGGTGGAATCAAGTCCTTCCATTAACTCCGTGGAACTTGACAAACGGAAAATGCTAACAAGTTTAAGCATTTGAGTGCACCAACTTAACAAGTTTTAGGATTTGATTGCACTTTTTGAAAATTTTAGGACTTAATTGCACTTTCGTGACAAGTTTTAGAACTTGATTGCACTTTTTGAAAGTTTTATACTACAATTGTACTTTTCGTGACTAGTTTTGGGACTTCCAATAAACTTACCTCAAAAATTTAAAGGAAGAGTGTTGGAGATTGGGTTGGGGTTTGGAACTCCAACCTCTTTTAACTAAAGCGGCCAACCAATTGCTCCAATGTCTTCTCTCTTCAATTTGTGGTGGATTATTTATTTATTGGCTTAATTTATAGGTAAATTGAACGATTCTCTTGAGAACTCGAATCCTATTTTTGTGCTCAAGCGGCTCTTCTGACTCAGGCAGGCATCTGAACAAGTGTAGTCTAACATATGCAGAGTATTCTATCAGATGATATCACATGCAATCGGTTCAACCGGTTAAAATGGTAGAGCACAGTTCTACCCGTTTGACCAGTTGAACCACTGGTCTGGTTTTTATAAATCTGTTTTTCTTTTTATTCTTTTATTCTTCCTATCTATAATTTATATGCTCTCCTTATCAGCATGAGGAGCTGCAGCTTAGTTTTTCCTCCTATTTGCATACACATGCTATTTCACGCTTGGAATTTTAAAGGATGTTTTACTCTCTGCCATACTGGAACTGCAAAATTTCCAACATATCTTGACAGTGGGAGCCTCGTAATTGTATGTATGTTAAGAAATGGGCATGTGATGGCCCTAATGGGTAAGTAGTGCCCTTTTCTTCTTCTATTTTGTGAGATCATTTTTTGCTTTATTATCTTATTCTCACTCCTGAAACACTAACCCAGTGAAACTATGCGTCTAGGAGTCTATCTTACACCTAGAGATGGAGAATGAGAAGATTCGCAGCATTCCCCATGCTGTAGTTCCTCCCTTGTCAGTTAGTGGTATGAATTTTTTATGCTGTCACACACTCAAGCTAAGGATTAATTCATAGTCTTGCCAACAATTGTATAGTTCTGAAACTTTTTTCCTTGAGCTTCTTACCTTGTCCATTTGCATCTTTGGATGTTTGGAAACTTATTGCTGCCCACGCTCTTCCCTTTTTGTATCAATGTTTGATAAACTTGCCAGCGTCGGTAACAGATTTATGTTGTTGACTGGGTAGTGGAACTGAATTAATCCTGTCCACCTTCTTACTACACTCTCACATAACAACATACCCTTATTTAAATATGACTGGCCTAGGTACATTGTGTCTCTTTATTGGACTACTTCATATTTGTTCCCACAGTTTGAAGAAGTGCAAACATGCTCCAAAAAAAGTAGTTTTTTTTTTTTTCCAGTCGAAGAAGTAAACAGGTGCCACAAGCCGCCACCTACCCCCCCTTTTTTTTTTTCAGTCAAAGAAGTAAACTAAAGTATCAGGTTTTCCCCTATATTTTGAGTCAATTGAGAGGTCAAAGTGCGAAAAAGATGGATCTCTAGTGGCCAGACAAATAGGGAGAATAATTATCTTGTTATGGTAGGTACATTGCAGTGTGAGTTACGGACTGAGAACCTGTACATGTTAATGGTGATAGATCCTATCATAGTATTTAGTATAGCAAGATACTGTAGAGCATTCATAGTTTACATGCATGCCATAGCCTCTTTAGGCTCACAAGGTTTGCTTTCCACCTGTGTTTAAGCATAATGCAAGTGTTGTACTTTTACTTTTACCCAACAATGGTATCTAAACATCAGGTTAGTTATGGCCATATATTTCAAGGAACGATGGACTGAAATCGAGATTTTTTTTGGCTACAGCAAGTAGAGGTGTGGCTTGTGTTTTAGCTGCAAGAAAGCGGGCCCTGGTCTACATACTGGACGAGGATGAAGATGAAATCTCTGATTCAGAATGACCGTCTGTTCAAGAATTTGTGGTGGTTATGCTGGTGTCACTCCTGCAGGTGGATCTCTAATACTTAAAGCTGCAGACTTTGGTGTGAGAACAATTGCATGTGGGCTTTCTGACTGAAGCTTTTCAGCTCCACATTTCTTGGGGTCGAAGAGAAAAGTGGAGTAAAAGGTAACTATGTATCTATTGAGTCAGATAATCAACCCTGAGATGCTGACCAATGGCCTCTATCTGGTGGTAACTGTCTTCATGGTGTTGCTGCAAGCCCTGAGACGACCTTGATAGCGCCAAGCTTTTGCTTCTTCTGTATATGATTATTATTTTCTTATGTTTGGATTGTTTATACTTTGGGTTTGAATGGTTCACGCAGTGTACTCGACCAACGAACTTTGCATTTGAATGTGGAAATCTCTCACTGAAGACCTACTCCCTTCTCCACGTGTCATTGTCAAGTGATGCATCGATCCGATCCGATGCACAATATACATTCTTGTGTGGAAGTAGCCAGAAATATGGTTTCTAGGGGGCATTAAAGTGCATAGGCTATATTCTAATCTCATTGATTCGGAATCCTCAAATAAATGTTAGGTAAGATCATGAGATTATGTCTACCATATCTTTTATGGATTAAGTACCCTTGATGGAGTATCATGTAACCTTTTAACCTAATGATGTATAGACATTCAGGAATCTAACAATTGTTTAATAATATTTTTCCCTCCGCTTGGAATTATTGCCAATCTCGAGGAGAAAGAAAATATAATTGTTGAATGTAACATGTGCATATGTGATACTTTTCTTATGTTTATTGTTCATCGTGATAATAGTTTTTTGTGAACTTTAGCTGATTTTTCTCTCAAATTAAATCCCCCTATATTTGTTGCCCTTCCAAATCTTCACGTCTTCAATGTATTCGTCCCTGATGCAAGTGCAGAAATACTGACATCGAACATTAATTATAAGACAGGGTGGTTGCTAGTTAGGTCCACTGCCAGTGCAAACCCCATGCTAGATTCAATGTTCCACGAGCCGTTATACGCAAGCTCGTTTTGGAGAAATTACAGTTAGATGTTTTGAGGACCGAAAAAAAAAAAAGAACTAAACGCAAAGTCATCATAGAAAACGATGTGCCTCTTTCATACTAAACGCCTCTGGCTAAGCCCTCTATTTCTAGTTGTTGTATAGTCTTGCTAAATTTACTTCTGCTACTTTTCCAAGTAATAATACAACTAATTATCATTTTGAAACTGAACATCCTCAGTGAACTGTCAGTCTGAATGAATGGAGAATATCGAGGGAACTTAGCATCATAATCTATCAGACCAAAAATAGCTTTATTGTCTGTGGACAGCAGCCAATGGGCAATGACTTAATACATAGGACTCGATGGACGGGGTTGCACTTCCAGATGCATTATAGGCGCTGAATCGAAGTACACTCTTTGAATCATATGCCTTGCATTCCTTGCATTTGAAATATCAGACATCTTTATAAAAAAGAAAGAAGATGTTAAAAGAACTGAAGTAGAGAGACACTTCCTGATGAAAAAACTTACTCGCTTAAGAAGGCGTTCAAACAAAGCTGTTCTATACACAAATGAATAAACAGAATACAGATGAGCAACTAATATGCCCTCATCTAAGAAAAGAATGCCATGAATTCTATCAGAGAACAAATGGAGAATCATCTTGCGTAATGCAGCATCAAGATCTAATCAATCGAGCCTGGACTTCATTCGGCGGTTCATCTAATGGCACAATTCTGAAACCCCTTCTCCTGTAGAAGAAACCCCACTGCAGCACTGCCTTTATCTTGAGCCAGCCATTAACACCTTTGCTGGTACCTCTAACAGCACCACCATCACGTAATGGGGTCTCAAGGAAGATTGATCATGTGGGGGTCATCAGCCAACAAGTCGCTCAAAATATCATCTAAATCAATTGATTGGTAATCTTCCATCATGTGATTGCCTTCAGGATGAGAAAGTGTACTACCAGATTGGAAGCTTGATATTGAGGCACGGGGTAGTTCATAGGGGAGGACATTCTCAGTTGCTCTATAGTCCATGTGGCCTAAAGAACCCATCAATTGGCTTTGCCTGGCATATTGTGAAATGATATCATGGGACTATGCGATCCAACAGGAGTAAAACCATTATCTCCTGAAGACATTAGAACATTCCAGCTGTCTGCAGGTAAGTGCTGATGTGGAGCGAGATGAGACAGCTTTTATCAACTGAAACCTCCATGGCATTTCCAAAATTGGGATCCTGTGACTGTACTGTTAACCAAAGCAATTACACAATTATTACTGGCGAAAGAGCTAGAGCATTAATGTGGTTAGTAAACATAGGCCAACGTTTGGCCAAAAAAAAAAGGCCAATGTTAGCACAGATCTACGATCTTATAAAAAAATTCTGGAATGAATGGTTTTGAGCTTTTAGTGTTCTGGTATCATACAAAGTTTTACCGATATTGCTTTCCCTTATCCTGCACCTCTCTTTAATTTTTCTCTCCCTGGTCTTTGCGGTCTTTACTTCTATTACCCCCTTTTGACAGATGAACATTCCATATCCCAATTTCTCACATACAAGTTTAACCAACCAAAACCTTCTTCTGCTAATATGATCTTCCAGTCACCAGTGGATAAAAATGCTACATATAAACATGTTGCCGTGTGCTTTTCAGTACCTAATGATTAGCATGCACCTAAGTGAAGGTGTTCATGAGTAGTAGCTTATTCAAAGTGCTGGAAACAGTTGATAGCAATACTTGTCAAGCCAAATGAGAAACTATTGGAGGTGTTGACACACGAGCTTAGTGCCCAGGGACTAGCCATTGAAAAAGAAAAAACACATGAACCAATTTTTTTTTTTCTTTTTAATTTCTTGGACAGAACATATATAGTGGCCAGATGGATAGAGTGTATTAAATGAGGCTCATTTTGCAACAGTCACAGCTTACAGAATATATATCTTTTCGTGTATAATTAGTGTTAAATTTTGATTCATTGCCTTACGGTTCATTTTGATCCCTCAACTCATAAATCTTTCTTGTCCAAATTGAAGTTTCATCTCCTAAATTGAACCTTGATAAGATGAAGTACTTGACTATTGCCCTTTTGCCTTTGTACTGATAATCTATTAGATTGCTGCTTTTCATAGTGACCTGCAATTACCTACTGTTGTTTGTTCGCCATCAGTAAATACTATTTCTAAGCACTTTCAGTTGCATCTAAGGAACACTTAAAGCCTAACATGCAAATGGGAATCCTCTACATACAAGTCTTTCATATTATGTGGATCCCAAATCATAAGGATCTGCAAAGCATTGGTTTTATATAATAAAGCTTAACAATCAAGTGGAAAGTCCTATTTTTTTGTCGTTATTTCACTGGCCACATCTTTGTATGTAATTAAAGGGAGAGAGAGCTTTGTGTTTTGGAGCAGATACCTTCAGCATTGGAGATCGCACTTGCTAGAGGAGGTTTTGGACCAACTGGAGTGACACAGAATGGTGGAGCCAAATCACGTTGAACAGGGCTGAGATTTCCAATTTGTCCTTCAAAGACTTGAGATGGAAAAGAGCTTGGAGCCTTTAAACTCTTTTTCTGCATTGAACCTGTAAAGGTCTCACCATTTAATTCCTTAACATCATGCCAGTTATGCAAGGCCTTTTTAATGATTGTATCTCCGTGTTCCTGTAAAGAAAAACACTCAGTACATCCCTCAAGCTGGACAAATGGAAGTATTTATCTCCACTATTGAAGGTAAACATTCAAAGCAATGTTGCATTCCAACGGATAAACATGTACTCAGAGTAAAGCAAATAAGTGCAGCACAGAGAATGAAGAATAAAAATACTATTGAAAGAACCTCAATTCACTTAAAGCCTATGGCCGCCCATTTCTCCACCACATAAAGATCAGTTACTCGGAAGATGTAATGGAGAGTACAATCAATGCAAGGGCCTCAGGGAAAGGTGCAAAGTTGATGAAAAGGACCAGTAAAAAAATAAAACACATGTCAACTTGTGTTTACTGCTGAAAGCATACTAAACTAAAGACCTTCATATTTTTACACTTGGAAAGTAATAGTTGCATTGTGGATGTGTTAACCATTCAAACTACAATATAATGATGAGTGCCTCAGATTTTCATTGATGACACTGAATCAACTGCTGAAAGTGCTCTCTAACTTATTCAGGTTTTTTTTGTATAATTTTAAATACAAAGTACAGAAGGCCACTTAGATTTACAAGGTCGCTATACTTAACTTTGCATGACAAAGAGTGAAAGCTCAAATTCACTCTATTAATAAAAAGTCTCTACTATGGATCTAAACAAATCATTTAGGTCATCTTTTTGTTCTCCCCACAGGCACTTCATTTTACTTTTACTGATCAAGACAAAAACATCTAGATGTTCAACCAATTCCTTGTTTCAAGTTTCCATATCCCTGATCAATTTTAACACCAACTAAGTCTCACAGATACAAGGAAACAACAAATTACCAATTACATAGATTTTGCGGGACAAATTATCTGACTTCAGCATGATGGTGGGTGTGCATGAACTGTTGACAAAACAGTAGGATCTTAGTTACTTACCTTGTCTTGGACAGAAAGTCGATGAGTAGCAAAATGTACTCTGTCTTTGATTAGGCCGATCAATTGACTATCACCGTTGAACACAGCACCATGATTCCTCGTGCCATCAAGATAGTACAAATAGATGTTTCCAATTTGTTTTGCAAGTCATTGCATGATGTACAAGGATATCCCACTTCTTCTCTGTTAGTGCTCTACCCAAGAATCTATGATGAGTGAACACACAAGACTTACAAATTCTTGGCAGTCAATCAAACACTAATTGAGAATCATTAGCTAAGTGCTTACCTCTTTTAGTTTCTTTGGAGTCCGTAAACAATTGCAGTAGAAAGTCCTCCACTTTATGTATTCCAGCCTCACGCAGTTTTTGGAGAGACGTCCCACCTTTGGCAATCTTCTCCAACCTCCAGACCTCATCATCAGATGCAGGGGGATAATGTTTCCTGTATACTGTAAAATGAAGAGAACTTATACTGTAAGATTCAAGTCACTATTAGATTAATGAGTTGAAGCAAACTTCTGATAGTTCAAACTCTCTCCTATCCAAAGTTCAATATTTGCTAATAAACAAGAAGCCCACTGTTTCTTATTTATCAGAGTTTTTGTTAGTGATGTAAAGGTCAGTATGAAATGAAGCTCTCAAATAAAAAATTGAAGACTATGGATGTCCAAAACCATGTTTATGGTCAGTCACAAAGGGTAAGGTTTATGTACTGTAAAAAGACTATGGAGGGCCTACATTCTCCTCTACGTGCCTTGACTGGGAAGGCATCTGTTACTGCTTCCTTGATTCGTGTGTTGCCACAAAAACCTGATGCCACCTTAAGCCCTATCCTGAATCTTTTACTCCTATTCCAGCTTGAATTGTCATTAAATATCAGATGTCCCAGCTCCCCAACACCTCCCTTGAGCTTCACAACGAGATCTCCTGTCAAAAGCGGCCCCTTTCCTGCACGTTCTTTAGTCACGTAGTTCTCAAACTCTTCTTGAGCCCAGTTATCCTGATCGTCCTTGTTGAAGTCACCTTCAAGCACAACGACGTCCAACTTAATGGAGGATTCCGGGCCTGATGTAACAACATCTCCTGTATTCGCATCGATCAAGGCAACAGAAATGGAAGCGCCCTCCCTCTCCTTCTAGTTTCTTTCCAGTAAATAGAGGATCAGACAGTTTGGTTTGAAGTCTGAGCTGTAAGTTTCTCACATCAGTCTTTCCCCTAGATTTAGCATTAGGCCCGCATTCTCTATGGAAAACAATCATTAGAAATAGGAACAGGTATGGAAGTGGAAAATTGGAAAATTAACTATAAAGAGAGACAGACTACCAAACATTTCACTTGGACAAGTCTTATTGCTGTGGAAACTACAAGGCTAAATAGATCCAGTGTCTCAGAGAGTTTCATAATGAAATTCTTTCAAAAAAATAAAATGAAATGCTCCACTGCTGTCAAGCTAAAAAATTATATTCTAATTGGAGCATTGATGTTTTGGCACACGACTTAGTGATTATGGCGTAACACTCACTAAGTTCTGAGTGCCTGCTGTGGGGTGGTAGTGGAGCTCGGATCATTATTCCCCAGAAACATTAACAATGCATTACTCTTCAATACTACACAAAAGGCCTTTATCAACAGCATCACCGGGGAAATACATTCATACCTTCTGAGGTGGGTAGAGCTGACTGTTTCCAAGCTCCACTAATTTTGTCTGTTCAATACCACCAAAAGCAGAATTGCCAAAGTTCAAGACATCAAAAAAAAATACTTATTGAGCAGCTTTCAAATCACAATGTTTACCCAACAACAGTTGTATATATAGCTGATATGAACAACCCTAAGCATTTTCATTTCCCCTTTCATTTGTTATCTGTGCAAAAATTTACATGGCTTTAGAATGGTTATGATTCAGCTTTATGTGATAAAGCCACAGTTGCAGATGCTATTGAGGAAAATGGATGGAGATGGCCTCCAGCAAGGTCTGATGCTCTACTTGAAACTCAGAGGGCCTTGTGTGGGTTGATTGCTCCAAACTCTGGCTCTGTAAAAGTGGACTTTGCTAATCATCTAGGGCTTCTGTAAAGGTGCATGGAGCTTAATGAGCCAATCAACAAAGTGGCTTTCTAAGCTTGCTGGTGATTAAGACCAAAAAACCAAAACAAAGCTTTGTAACTTGCTGGTGATTCATACTAGGTGGCACAAATTGGGACAGGATGAGAACTTGATGTGACATTGCTAGCACTTGTCTGCTATGCAGACAACATGAAGAATATCAAATGCAGTTGGTGTATGGTGTCCTTGGACTGAAAGAGAACTTGAGATTTAATTTTAAGATACAAGGCTTTCCTATCACAAAAGGTTGTTCAGAAGGATCTCCCCTTCTTCCTATAGAGCAGGGAGGAAAGTCGGCCTTAGCGATCCGACGGTGCTAAGTGGAAGGGATGACTGCTCAGCGGATAAAAGTTACTCTAGAGATAACAGGTGAATCTTCCCAAAGAGTTCACATCGACAGGAAGGTTTGGCACCTCGATGTCGGCTGTATATATGGGACATTATGCTGTAATGGGAGTAGTCCTCCCATGTTATTTTGTCCACAGGTTGTGCAATAAAATGGATATTTATTTATAAACAAAAGAAGTAGTGCAAAGTAGGTGCCCAATGAATGCCGTTATAACAGTCGGCATGGATCAATTAGCTAGCAATGGACTTGTTGGTGAATAAGTTCTTCATGACATGCAGATAATCAAGTCATACCTTAAGTTTTGATTGAGACATGTCCAAGAAAAATTGGAAATTTGATAACCTCTGTTTGTCTAACCTGTTTCTCAAGATCATTCTGCTTTGAGGGCATCTGTTGAATTGCATCTTTGAGAGCATTCCTGAAGCAACTACACCATGAAAATTGACATTGTGAACAACTGCTGTCTAATGGACTTATTCATAACAAATAGACAAATATCCATTTTAAAGCTGTATACGAAGATAGATACCAGACTCATCAAATGCATTTCCTCAATCTATTCTCGACGATACTTTTAGTTGGCGAGAAAATACCCATGGAAATTCTACTAGAGGAATCAGTTGATGCGGATTAGATACTGCTACCGAATCCTACTGATAGGTCCACTAGAGATCAAAATAAACATGTTTACCTTTGAAAATATTCAGCCCAGTGAGACATAGCATGCGCCAGCTCTTGTCTGACCTGTATAGCAAAGAGCAATAGCGAAGGATTACATTGCAAGAATCATCTGTCATGTATTCATCACATTCAAGTTTCACATCAGAGATATCTTCATTGTCCTCCTTTTACATGCAAATGGTCATTGACCACATAATCCAGGATTCAAGAAGATAATTATATCCAGGGCACTTCATTGAACATTTGTAACCTTTTGTGACCCATACTGTCCTAAACAACATGAAAAACCTAAATCATGTTCGAAATGAAATTGGTTCCCAGTGAAAGCCTCGAACTATCAGCAGGTCATTTGTACTACCCAAACGGTAATTCACCATACATCTTGCAGTAAATTTCTCACGCGAATTTCTATCTGGAAACTAACTGGAAGGTCAGAAATCCATCCAGCCACTTCTAATCCAAGGAATCAGCAATTGAAATCCGATAAAGACTTTATTTTGTATGCCCAAAAGTTGGCAACTTTACTCATCTTACCACTCTCTGGACATCCTCCACCGTCAAATAGCTACTCGGCACGTGATTCCTCTCGGACCCGCTCCATTCTTGACTGTGTGAAGAAGATCAGCACAAAAGCACAAGCAATATAGGATAATTTAGCAAACATGATAGCAAAGTAACCTGGTAATGATAACAGCTCGCTTTGCCAGGTACAAAATTAAAACAGATCTCCATACAAGTAAGGATTGGCCTAACGCGAAATTGCGTGACGGATTCGAGGTCTTTGATACTTCATATCAAAGCCACAGCACAAACCCCACAAACAAAAAACCCGAAAGAAAGCGGTTTACAACAATCGATGTCGCGGGCTTCGCCATATTTTTCATTTCAAGAATCTCCAACTCAAGGACTCTTCAAACGGATTTGCCTCAAGTAAAGCTAAAGCCAAGACGATCATCAAGCAAATCAACCAAGCATTGAAACAGCAAGATGGAAGAGCGAGCTTACTCGGCTGGAGCGCAGCAAGGCCTCTTGTGTTGACTTGGTTGACTTGAAGGAGGAGGAGCCAAAGGCCTTTTTTGCGTCGACATGGTTGAGCTCAACAAGAAGAGAATGTCTGGTTAAACTGAAAAGATGCAGCAGGGAAAGAATCAGACAAGGAGACAGTTCTCCAACGAACTCAAAACGCTGCTGTAATCATTGGCCATGCTGTTCCGTTTTGTAATGTCTCGAGCCCATAATTTCCGCGAAAAGTGACGCCACGTACATTTCCGCGAAAAGTGACTTCTTTTTTTCTTTCTTTTTTTTTTTTTTTAAAATTTTTCCGATTTTAGCAATTTGCCCCCGTGCCCCGATGAAATTGCTCGTACCTCGTTTTTAGACTTTATTGCATCAATTTGAAAAATATCGAATTTGTAATTTTTGAAAGTCTTAAAATTTAATTACATTTTAGTAATAAATTTTAAAATTCGTGATGCACGTATCCCTATTTGTTATGATCCATGTGTAGCTTCAAACAACCAATAAAAAAATTCCATCAAATCAATCACTTCTAATAAAACACGATTGTAACTTATGACTGTTTTTAGTATAACTGTTGTGAAATCGTGAGAACACCATTTTCCAATATATCGTTACAGTTACATCGAACCTTTTTTTGATATACTTTTAAGCAAAATGACAATATATATATATATATATGTGTGTGTGTATGTGTTTGCACATATGGTGTCCCTTTTATTTGGTATATTACTGAAAGAGGATTTTACTTGATTGATCACTAGCATTAAAGGATATGGATGCGTGTGCTTTATCTTGCACGATGAGTAGGAAAAAAAATTAGCATTTCACAAAACTAAAAATTTCTCAAAATTAGAAATTTGGTTTTAACCGATGGGATTACATGGATAAAAATTCTTCGATAATAATGCAAAGTATTTACTCTTTTTATAAAGAGAACTAACTTCAATGGAAATGACAAAAAAAAATAGAAATAAAGAATGCCTGTGGATTAGAATAAGGTAGTAGTGTGATTAAATTAAAGATTTGTAAACCTAAGCGAGTGAAGTGGGGTTTTGTCAACGCCGCTCTTGGAGTTCCAAAGCTTATCCTCCGACGCGTCCCCGTGATACGGTGTGACGAGCGATGGGTGACGCGAAGATATTTCAACAAAGTCCCCCAATTTGTTGAAAATTGAAATTGCCCCCTCATCCGATGGAAAATCCCGCTTGCAAGGACTATATTACTTGGTAATTTATACGTTCTGTCTCTTTCCTAAAAGAGAAAATTATGATTTTTTTTTTGTTTTTCAATAACTATAGTTTTGTCAAAACACTCTCGACCCACGTAAACAAACAAGGGCAATTTCAAGCGGCTAAACAAGGGAGGCTATGACCCCAAAAAAAAAAAAAAAAAAGAAGGGATAAGTGAACCGATAGTAGTTGAGTCTTAAAAATTTTAAAAATTATAATTAAGTCTTAAAATTTGTTATGAAAATGCAATCGACTCCTAAAAATTTCGAACAATGCAATCAACGGAAAGATTTGAGTAGACCAATTTTAACAAGGATTATACATTTTGAAAGTTTTAGTACTTAATTGCACTTTTTGAAAGTTTTAGAACTCAATTGTATTTTTATGATAAGTTTTAGGACTTATAATGCTATTATCTAAAAAAAAAAAAAAAAACAAACCAAAACAAAACAAAACAAAACAAGAGAGGCCACAAATTTTTTTTTTTTTGTGTGGTTTTTGGGGGGATTGGGTGGGGGTGGTTGTGTGTGTTCAAGAGGGAGGCCAAAGTTAAAGATGGATAAAAGCTAGAGTTTTAGCCTACTATGGATGTTACTTCTCTAATATTTTTTATGACATGTTTCTTGTTCGGTCGACTTTTCAAGGTTCACTGTTTTGCCCTTTCGTAGAAAAGCCGCCCCATCAAAAATCCAAAAGCGAAAAAAAATGAATATAATGACAAAGTTCAGAGTGTCGTGAATTAATCAAACTGAGCAGTTTCGTAAAATCTCAATTTCATAGCCTTTACTGTAATCAGATCGGCTGCTCATGTTGGAACACTGCGGCCACACTTCATCGGCCGCTGCTGCCCGAAACCATGTCCATTGTAGCTGAGCCCTAGAAATCATTACGGTGGTGGCTAAGCCCCAAAAGAGAGCCACTAAGCAAACATATGTCATCTCTCAATACATAAAGTCGACCATGTGCATCCATCCGATATCGATACTTGATGTCCGACTTAATAATAAATGATTTGAAATAATTTACCCATATAATCATTTTCTGTGTATATCTAAAGTAAGACCATATGAGCAACATCACGTATTATATTTCCTCTTGGGTTGACTTTCTTCAGCCGACGAAGCGTCCATCGCTTTCGTTTGTGTCGTATCCAACTTTGTCTCTCGCTGGCTCGAATCTCCTCGCAAGTTTGGACTGGTTGTCGTTGCAAAGAGACAAGAGAAGAAGAAGAAAAAGAAGAAGAGGAGGAGGGGGGGATGGCATATACGTTATGGCGCGACCGACAAAGGTAACTTTCCGAGAAAATCAGGTGTCCTGTGAATTTTCCTGGAAAATTCTTCGAACGATTTCACGGCTCGTTAGACGTGCAACGAGCAAAAGGACCACCATGTTGGGGATACTTTAGACATTAATTTGCCCAATGACTAGACCACTCGACCTAGTCTACTACTACCGCAAAAATGCTTTGGGTCGAGCAGGGAAATGGCAATGTTTTGTCGGCCTTTGGGATCGGACCGGGTCGAACTACGAATTCTTAGACAACCATGAACCAGGGGATGATTATTGATTGGATTGCACTCGGGCTCAACACCCAAAAAAATTATCATATTTACCACCTGTCCCAATTAAAATTCAGAACTTTTTTATCTCATAAAAAATCATCAATTTTTACTTTTATCTAAATTTCGCAGCCCTAATATTCAAAAAGATCATCAATTTTAGCATCTATTCCAATTATATCCAAAAAAAAAATTTGTCTCATAAAAATCCCAACTTTTACTTTTGTCTTGATCCTATCACTTTTAGCCTTCCGTCCATAATCACCATTAATTAATCATACGTTAGTATTTTTTCGTCGTTAATAAATTACACATCAACAAAGTTGACATGAAAAAGCCTCCAAACTTCTCTTATGTTATCTGCTTCCCCTATACATTGCCGGAAAATACATATCCACTCAAGACGACACGTTTCAAATTCTCCCCGGCACTCAATAGCTCAAAAAACGACTAGATGTAGATATGTGATTATTTGGATGAACGATATTAATTCTAGTCGCCCCTAAAATACGTTGTTTTTTTTTTAAATTTTGAATATTCATTGGTAAGTTCAACTAGAAAATTCAAGCGATGTAGGATTAATTAACGGTGATTATGGACAGAAGGCTAATAGTTGTAGAATTGAGACAAAAGTAAAAGTTTGAGATTTTTTTATGAGACAAACAAAGTTTTGGATATAATTGGGACTTATGCTAAAGTTGGGATTTTTTTTTGGATATTAGGACTATAGAATTGGGACAAAAAAAAAAGTTGAGGGTTTCTTATGAGATAAAAAATTTTGTATATAATTAGGCATGATGCTAAAGTTTGAATTTTTTTTTTATTATTATTTTGGTATTAGGCCACTAGACTCGTAGGGAATTTTAGAGGTAAAAGGATTGCGCTTGTTTAATAACCAAATTAAATGCCGCAAAATTAAAAATTCAATGCTTTAATGAGATTAAACTTGTTTGCTAATTTTAAATAAAATTGACTTAATCAAATATCCAATTTATCTAGTAAGTAAAGGAGGAGTTTCGCAATTCGTTCAAATAAGAAATAATTATTGGTGATAAAAATCTTGCCAAATATAGTGATCAAAACTTACTAAATGGTCATTCTTTTTTTGGGGGAAAAGAACCAAAAAAGTCCTAAACATGTTGTACGGTGACCAATTTAATCCTAAATCTTTTAATTTGGACAATTTAGTCACAAATTTTTCTGAAGATTTGTTAATGTAGTACTTTTTAGTCAATTTGTCCGAAAATTGATGACGTGGACATCGGCCCTCCTACTTGGATAAAAGAGTTTTAAAAAGTTACAAAAATTATTTACGTATGCGCTGATCGTGCCATGCCAATGTGGAATGGCTTACTTGATTCATTCAATAGAAAAAAATATTCGATGGTAACTAGAATCTTGCCACATATTTTTTTCACTACAATGAATATCATTGCTACATATTTTGGTGAGAATTCAATTATCTTCAACTATCAAATATATTTTATTAAATTCTAAGTTTTAGTTTTTTCATTTTTCAACACCTACAGAGTCTTATTAGTTTATCACATTTTGGTTGAATATTCTAGTTTCGTGAATATCTTGGCTTTTTTTTTCTTTTTTTGGGGTCTTATCCATTAATTAGTTAAGTTGTTCTTACTTCATTGATAACATTGTTACCAAAATTTGGGACTAAAAATGAAACTCGAATGAGATAGAAATCTCGCCCTCCATAAGCCAAATTTCTGATTCCTTCACCCGCCGTACAGTTGGATAATTTAAATTCGATTATTGGCGAAGCTGTCACAACATCATAGATGTTATTGTGTGCAGCGTTTTTATATTCGAACATGACCTTTATTGTACAATATGTGTATCGTAGAAGTGTAAACATGTCTAATATACGCAAGAAGTCCAAGAAGAAATTCCTTATTGCTATAATGGTAATGATTTTGCCTAGTTTGCAAAAAAAATTTCTTGAGGCGGCCCCGGCAAACATGTCTAAAATATGCACAAGAAGTCCAAGAAGATTAGGCCCAATGAACATGAACGTTGATAGGGCCAATTGTAAAGTTGGCCCCTCCCCCAAATACTATGAAAGTTTGTCCTTTTTGACAGTAATTTCACTTGAAACAGAGTTTGGTGGTGAGAGTCGTGTCGCGACCAAATTCAAAGCGTGAGTTACATGTAGCAGACAACGATGAGTGCTTGCTACGGATGAGCTTCTTGTTGGCGCATACGAGCTAGTTTTGTTGCGCGAGTGGTCATTCCTCGCTGGAATAGTTGTTCCTCTCGTTAGCAGTTATTTTCGTTTTGATTGACCATTCTTGAGGTCTCTTTCGTCGACCCATAGCGAACGATTTGACTATGAAATAGGGTCGCCTAGTTGAGTCTTGAGTTAACTTTATATTTACTTGAGTTTTGTTATCGCTTCTCATTTAATTGATATCATTTTGAGTTCGCCAGCTTGAAATAACTCTCGTGGTTTGGTTTGAACTTTCATAGTCTGGCGGTGCTTATCTTTTCTTTCAATTTGGGAACTCATGTTTCGAAAGTGGTACGAAGTAAACAGAAAATTCATTGCATAAAAACTGGATCGAGCATTTGCTACCGGTCTATAAAAGGCAATGAATTTGTAATTTGTTCTTTTTTGTCCTTTTTGTGATCAATACTGTCCAAAGCAACACGTCAAGGCTAAATGATGTTCTTAGTGGAATTTGCTTCACGGGAAAAACCTAGAACAGTCAGCGGGTCATTTTTACCAATCAAAACGACAATTCTCTACACATCTCTCGCAGCGATTTCTCATGCGGATTTATATCCGGAAGCTGAAATGCATCCAACCGCTTCCAATCGAAGCGATCAGCAATAAAAATACAATAAAGACTGTAAATTTTTGTATGTCCGAGTACAATAAGTACACAACCTTTTTTCAGTTTCTTTTTTGTGTTAATATCACGAAAAATCCCAAACTGACATGCCGATGACAAATTTACCTTAAATTATTTTTTTTTACCAAGAAAAACCTCAAACCGATACACTCACGATAAATTTATCCAAATCTATTTTTTTGACCATGAGAAATCCTAAATTGATACATTCGTGATAAATTTGCTCCAAAGTAGTATACTTGTGACAAATTTACGTTCCGGTAGTTTTCGTTAAATTGATTTAATACCCCAAAAAATCTCAAATTAATACACTTGTAACAAAAAAAGGGTAAAAATCCCAAAAGAGTATACCCGTCAACCGCCATATGTCAACTAATTCAGCATTTTGAAGGTAAAATTTAACAAAAACTAATAGAGGGTAGATTTGTCACAAGTGTACGGTTTAGGGTAAATTTGTCACGGTGTACTAATTTAGGTTTTTTGAAAATAAAAAAATAATTTGGGGTAAATTTATCAAAAACATACCAGTTTGGATTTTTATGGTTAAAAATATAATTAGGATAAATTTATCACAATTGTGTCGGTTTGGAAATTTTTGTGGTCTATTGCTGTGGTTAAACTTTTTCTCCTTTACCCCTAATAAACTGAGAATTTGGAAGATAAGACGGGCTTTCGGACCGATGTTGGCTAACCCTTATGTTGAACTGATTTATGTCGCCAGGTTTTTTCGTAAGGCAGGTACCTTCTTGTCAAAGAAAAAAATTTCTGGCATATAAGTTCAACCAGCCATCCGTCTTTTATAATATGATCTGCGCTTCCCCTCCCCGGATCCCCCACTCAAGAAGGTACCTGTTACCACCTGAGCGTAATAGTGACGTGCAATTACTTACTCAATCTTGTTTGTTTACATCAGCAAAAATGATTCCGAAGCAAAGATTTTGTTGCATCTAACGACCAGTAAAGCCTAACTTACCCATGGGAATCGTTTTGACATATAACTTAGAATCAGTGCTTCAATCGAAGTAGCTAGAAAGGATTTTATGAGAACCACGATCACAAGGTCTAAAAAAGTGCTGTTATTATTAAAGCAAAGAAATGGTTAATATTTATTTATTAAAGCGTGATTTTTGTTGCATCTAACGACAAAGTAAAGCCTAACTTACCCATGGGAATCGTTTTCACATATAACTCAGAATCAGTGCTTCAACCGAACGGTAGCTAGACTGGCATATTATGTAGAATCCAGATCACAAGGATCTGAAACACAGTGCTGTTATTTACTAAAGCTCAAAAATGAAATGGAGAGTACTACTTTCATTGTAATTTCATAGGCCACATCTTTGTATGTTCTTAAACGGAGATTATAGTTTTCTTTCCTGTAAATAGAGGAAGTGACAGTTTTGTTTGATGTTGAAGCTGTAAATTTCTCGCTCCATTGTTCGCCGTAGATTTAGTATTAGCCCTGTATTCTCTCTGGAAAACAACCATTAGAAATAGGAACAGGTATAAAGGGAAAAGGATAAGTATTGATGAAGAGAGACAGATTAGTGCAAAGGTCGTGCAAAGTTTATGCTCAATAGTCTTGTTATTAGTTCTTATGACATCCTACATTCTACTTTTTTTTCCTTTTTCAAATCGGTTCTTCTTTTTATGAAATTCTAAGTTCGAGTGTTTTCATTTTTCGAACTCCTTCGCATTATTCCAGTTGTCCAAGGCCTTTTCACGATTGCATCTCCATGTTCCTGGAAGAAAGACACTTTGGTATAGAGCTCAAGCTGGACTCATAGTAGTATTTATCTCCACTACTGAAAGGAGACATTCTGGCTTCAAGCAACTTCTTCCTTTTTCAGCAAGTAATGTTGCATTCCAGTGGACGAACTAGTATATGTAATGAGTACGCAAGTGCAGCACAGAGAAAGAAGAGTACAAATAATATTGAAAGAACCTCATTTTCACTTTATGCCTATATCCGCCATAGAGTACAATCAAGGCAAGGGTCCTCAGGGTAACGATGCTAATTTGATCGAGAAAGGACCGGTGAACAAATAAAAACGCGCATCAACTCGTATTGTGCAAGTAATTAAGACCTTCATTGTTTTAAACTTGGAAAGTAATGGCTGCAATGTGAATGTGTTAATCGTTCCAACTACAATATGTCAATGAGTGCCTCGGATTCTCATGGATGAAACCGAATTAACTGCTGAGAGCGGTCTCCAACTTACTCGTGTTTTTTGCTGTATTTTTAAGTACAGAGCACAGAAGGCAACTTGGATTTTACAAGGTCCGTATCCTCAACTTTGCATTGCAAAGGGGACAGCTCCAAATCACTCTGTTAATAAAAAGTCTCTATTATGGATCTAGACAAAGTACCTAGATTTTCTTTGTATTCTCTCGAAGTTCATGTTACTTTTATGATATAAAAAAGGAAAGAAAAGCTAAGCATCTAGATCCAACGAACTCCTTGTTCTTTGACAGGGAAGCGAACTTCGTGCAAGCTTACAAGGAACATATACTGTGCAAGGACTACGAAGGACCTATCTTCTCCTCTCTGTTCATTGACAGGGAAGGCATCTGTTTTTGTTTCTCTGATTCGTGTATCCCCACATAGCCCAATGCCACCATAAGCCCTATCCTGAATCTTTTGATCCTAATCTAGCTGGAATTGTCAGTATGTGTCAATTTTCCTAGCTCCCCAACACCTTCCTTGAGCTTCATTAGGAGATCTCCTGCCAGAAGCGGTCCCTTTCCTGCATGTTCTTCAACAACGTTGTTCTCAAACTCGATTGGAGCCAATTTTTCCTCATTGTCATTGTTGAAGTCACCTTCAAGCACTAGTGCAAAGTTCGTGTGAGATTTGCGCTCGCTAAATTCTGTTCAAGCAGTTGGATTATTACACTAACGATACGAAGAAGCCTATTTGTAGGCATGGTCCACGGCCTATGAATTCAAAGACAAGCATAACCGCCCGTGAACTACAAGCTGGCTGGATACTTCTTGATTAGGTCCTTGACTTCAAAATGTTGACTACAACTTGCAGCTCATTTCCTTTAACTCGGAAGTTTTCATGGTCTTTTCTTCACCGCCTAAGACCGACATTCCAATGCACCTTCTTGTTGTATTTCTTCGTTGCCGACTTGGACGAGTTGTTTGTTGCCGTCAATTCTTTCCTCCTTAGTTAGGTATACTTCTTTCCCAAGCATGTGAAGACTAGTTTGTTCTAATATTTTCCAAAAATGGATCTCCTTTTGACATCCTCTATGTTCCTTGACAGGTCAAGCATCTGCTTGTGCTTCTCAGACCAGTGTACTTCCACAGTATCTTGAGGCCACCTTAAGCGCTATCCTGAATCTTTTACTCCTATTCTACTTGGAATTGTCACTTAACATCATATCTCCCATATCGCCAACACCTCCCTCGAGTGTCACTAGGGGATTTCTTGACGAAAGTGGGGCCTTTCTTTCGCGTTCTTTTAACAACGTAGCCCTCAAGCTCTTCTTGAGCCAAGTTATCCTCATCAGTCTCTGTTGAAGTTACCTGGCTTTAAGCACGATAAATCGTGAAAAGCTTGTGCTCAATATATTCTGATCAAACTGTCGCCATGAATCAATTAGCTAGCAACAGACTTGTTGGTCATTAAGCTCATTCCATTACTTTGTAATAAGATAAACAACTCATGTCTGAAGTGTTCATGGAGATACGTCTGAGACAACGTGGAAATTTTGTAAACTCTATTTATGTTACCAATTTCTGAAAAGCATTGTCTGTTGAGCACATCTATTGCACCATGTCTTCAAGAGCATTCCTGGCGTAATTACGAAAACCGACGTCGTGAACACCTGCTGTCTTGTGGATTATATAGATAAGATGGGACAAATAATATGAATTCTATATGATAGATGTGCAGCGCGTGAACTGGCTTGACAGAACTCAGTAGTAAATCCTTCGTTACTTACCTTCTCGGGGGAAGAAAGTCCATGAATAGGAAAAATATACGCCAACTTTGATTAAGCCGATCAATTGAACGCAAATTTTGAACACATCACGATGCTTGCTCATGCCATCAAGAGAGTATAAATAAAGTCTCCAATTTGTTTTGCAAGTCTTTGCATAATGTACGAGGTTTTGTCAGTTCTTCGGTTTTTAGCTATTTCCGAGAATCTATGATGAGTGAACACACAAGAATTCATCCTTGGTAGTCAATCGTTGAGAATTAGTAACTGAGTCCTCCACTTTATGTTTCTTGAACATCGTAAAATGAAGAGAACATATACAGTAAAGGTCAGTCGGGCAAAAGGACACTTTTAGTGTCAAAAATTATGTACGGAGATCACTTTAAAAGTTTTAAATGGATCACTTTAGTGCTAATTTTTTTTAAAAAAAAAATGATCAGTTTAGTGCTAAGTTCGATTTGGGTCGCCGAAAAGCTGAAGTTACCTTATTTTATGAATAAAAGATGTCGATGTGGCACGCCAAAGAGTCCAATTAGTAGCTACAAACATAACAACGTCGTTTTGGAGATTTATTTGACCATAAATCAGCTAATTGAAGAACAAATCCCCCAATTTCGAACCGTAGCCCCCAATTTTGATTTGGCCGAAGAAATCAAGCCTTATACTTGGAAATGAAGGGCTTCACGAGCGGCTTTAGCAAAGGCCCCAAACCCTAAATCAGCCAATTCAAGAAAATCTCCAATTTCAAAGGCTAACGGCTTCAAAGAATGGTCAAACTTGGAAATGGGGGGTTTCACGAGCAAGACCAACAATTTCAGTGACGCCTCAAAACCTAACCCCAATTCTTCTCGAAGTAAAGAAGACGAGTGTTATTGTTATTGTGGGTTACCGAGTCCAATAATAACATATTGAACTCGATTGAATCCGGGAGACGATTCAATGGATGCGCCAGTATAGAGAAGGCTTGAAGTGCAATTATTTCAAATGGGTCGATACAAAATTCTTTGGACAAGCGACGAGGTGATATTGGAGCTTCTTGAAGGACGACATCAACCTTTACCGACATTAGTGGACAAGTCGGAGGACATCGATGTTCGGTCATTGCAAGTTGAAAATAAGGCTTTAGCATCTTTGGCCAACCATTTGAAAAATGAAGTTTCAAGCATGAAAATTGAAAGAATTTGTTCTTGACCATTGATTGTGTTATTGTTTTGTTATTTAGCCTATATCATGGGCAAATGTAAAGGGACCAATGAGAATAGGTTTTTCAGTTTATCATGAATGTTTGGGTAATTTGTAGTTGTATTATTCATTTGATGTAGTTATGCATTGTCAACTTCATTTGCTTTGTTTGTGAATGAAATGTTAGTTGTTGATGATTGAGCTTTGCTGCAATTTCTTTCTCGCAAACGCAAAGGAGTTGAAAGAATCGTGGTTTGCTCAAGGTGATCACTTCAATGCTAGTCAAGGTTAAAAAATGTATACTTCATGCCAACTTTTTATCGAAGTTATCACTTAAGTGTCAAGTTTTTGTTAAAATGATCACTTTAGTGCTAAGTTTAAGTGAAAATGGCCACTTCAGAGCCAATAATGGTTAGATTATAACCATTTTAGTGCCATCAGCAGCAACAACTCGAAAATAAAATGCAGCTTGCTGGTGGTGCAAACTGCTGCACCAAGCACTAGTGGTACACCAGCTTGCACCAAAGAATAGATTGTTGCTACCAAGGCAATATTGCACTACATGCAAGCACCACCAACAACCGCTGCTCTACCGGTGCAGCTTCAAGTGGTACTGCTGGTGCACCTACTTGCACCAAGCAAATGTTGGTGAACAAGGCGAAACTCCGCATTCACTAGCAAATACATAAGCCAACCTGCTTAGACAAATACTACGACAACATTATCCCAAAGGACATAACACCAGGAAATATCATTTCCATTGACATTCAACTAATAATTACAAAACAAAAACCTCCATCACCATGGCAAATTATCCTTCACAAAAAAAAACCTCCATCAGTCATGCTAAACAATCCTTCACAAACATCCATCGAAAATGTTTTCCACAATCATTCATTATTCATCTCCCACTAAACATGTCAAAAAAGCAACAAAAAAGACATAACAACATGAAACTCGACCAACATCCACCACCACCCCAGATTTTTTTTCCCTTTTGATGGCTTTTTGACTTGATTCATGATCCATGAACTCTTTCTAACCCATCGTCGAGGTTCTTCGATTGGGCTTGTGGGTGGTTTATCTTCATCACGTGCGGGGTTCTTCAACTACTATAGGTACTTCAACTATCGTTGGTATTCCATTCACCTTCTTCACAGGAGCCCTAGTAGTTGGTGGTTGTTTTGGAGCCGTAGCAACTTGTTTCTTCTTTGGAACACTCTTCCTTTGCATAGTAGTCAACTCTTGTGTTGGGTCGCATTGAGAGATAAGAATCTCGTTTCTCACAAAATCTTTTTGCTGCAACCTTGGCAACCTTGTTTCTCACAAAATGAAACCTTGTTTCTCACAAAATCTCTTTGCTTTTGCCTTGAACGTGCAAGCTCTTCATCATCACTTGCACCATTGGCAATAGCCAAACCTTCATCTTCTTCGATTCACTGCCTTCCGCAAATTCTCGGGCTAATCTAGTCAATCCTTCATCATTTATGTCTTCACCAAATACTTCTTCGGGATATTTGCTCTTTTGCTGAGACTCGCCAACATTACTTGCTGCCGCTCTTGCCTCTCAAATTGCCCTTGGTCTAAAACAAATTCTTCTCCTACTTATGTTGTTTGTGTGCCCTCATCTTCATCTTCATCACTATTGACATGCTCAACATACACGATCGCTTCATCACCATGTAGATAATGGAAAATAACATCCCTAAGACCATTATCATCCTCCAAGAACCGCAACATGTCAAGCAAGGCTTTCCCAAGAGCACAATAATGTAACTTATCTACTTTGCATCTAAAATAATACACTATCTTACTCACAAATTGAATATAGGATATCTTGCTTACATCGACAAAGATAGTCCCTTCAAGCTCACCTTCATATTCCAACTCATCGGTGTCAATAACAAATTCCCCATCATACCTTACAATGATGGCTACAAGACGCCGCTTGTCCCCCATGCCAACACCGCAACCAAGGAAGAAATAAAAAAAAGTTATTGCGTGTTGGGACCACAAGCCAATTTTTCCGAGTAATAGGTTTAGACAACAAAGCAAACACGGACAATATATTATAACATGGAGGTTCCCACCGAGCAACTTCGGAAAATAAATTTAAAAAATCCCTAATTATTTATGAAAAAAGCAACAAAAGTAATCTCGAGGCCCCCACCGAGCCTTATCTTGTCTGCGCAACATATTGGGTGTACCACTGAGCTTTTTTTTTATATATAGAAAACAGCGACCAAAGGGTAAAAACGCCAACTTTTTTTTCACGTGGAGGTCCCTACCGGGCAGCACATCACAATAATTTATCACAAACGCCACAAAAGTTATGTCGAGGTCCCTACGGACCCCTATTTTCTCTGCGCAACACCTTGGGGGGTACCACCCTATTTTTTTTTTGCTTCGAGGTCTCACCTAGCCCTACTTTTATGCACAAATCCCCCGGGCCCAAGCGTTCGCTCTCTCAATCTACTACAAAGATGGAGAAAGCCTTTCGGAGACCTAATTTTGCTCTACTTCCGAAAGCCCTCATTTTTCAATTCAATCGGAGCTCTAAATTTTCATTTACATTAAAATCGGAGCCCTAAATTTCCATTTACATTGAAAATCGCAAGCAATGAGGGAAGTTACATACCGGCGATGGAGCGCGATGGATTGAAATGGTGAGCGATGCCGAGCGACATCGACCGACGGCCCGGTGACGGCAGCCGATTATTGGCTTGACGACGGAGAACTCTCAAGGGGAACCTCGCCATGGAGAACCGTGAAATATGCGTGCAATGGGTTGGAGAAGATGGCTTGGAGAAGCGATGCCGTTTGACATTCAACTTCCTCTTCTTCTTCTTTTTTAATAATCCGTGAACGAAACGACGCCACTTCTATATGTCTTGCCACATCGGACGAAACATTGTCGTTTCTTAGCGTCCACGTGGATTGAGCAACTTCAATATTTTACAAGTCAACAATAACTTCTAATTCAAAAAGCCTCGTATTTTTTTTTTTTTGACAATTCTCGCCGGAGGCACCAAAGTGATCTTTTTTTCTCCGACTTGGCACTAAAGTGATTCATTTGAAACTTTTGGTGTTAAAGTGATCTCTCGTACATAACTTTTGACACTCAAAGTGTACGTTGCCCGGTCGGTCACGGTCAGATTGTTGACCGAAAGCAAAATTCTGATAGGCGTGAAGACTCTTCTGACACTCATTCAAAATGCTAATATTTGCTAATAATAAAGAAGCCAATGGTTTCTTATGCTCCGTTTGTTTCGCGGAAAATATGACCTTTTCGGAAAATATTTTAGGGAAGTCATTTTCCAGGAAAATGACTTCCTTTTCAAGTTTGGCAAAAACTTGAAAAAGTTCTAGAAAATATTTTCTACCGTTTGGTAAGGAAAATTCGCCTTATTTTTTTTTTTCAAAATAGACTCTAGCGCTCACTTCTTTTAAAGTCTCCTCTCTCGCGTTCTGTTTCTAGAGATAAAAGAGAGAAATCCGACGGTACTTTGAGCTTTCCGGCCCCGGCCCGCGATGCTACTGCGTTCACCGAAGGAGTGTCTCACTCCTTGAGGCCACCCTGGCGGCGACCCGGAATCGGCCGTCGAATGCCTCGCCGACCCACTCGTCGACGTCAACTACGTCGCGGTGGTGAGCCTCAAGACCGAGAAGGCCGACGTTGTCTGCGCGCGGCGAGTCCGCCTCGAGCTCCGCGTGGAGCATAAGGAGTTCGGGACGACGTCACGACTTTGTTCCTTGCTATAGGCTTCCTTGCTTGAGGCCGCGACCCGCTAAGGGAGAAGAAGGAATACTTAAAAAAAAAGATGAAAAAAATAATAATAAAGAAAGTAATTAAAAAATAATTTTTATCCAAAAAATAAAAAAAATTGAATTTTAAAAAATAAATAAAAAACGAAAAGAAAGCAAAAAAATAATTAAAAAATAAAAAATAGTTAAAAGAGAGGAGAAATGAAAAGTGTGGAAAATGTTTTCCTCTTCTCAAAATGAGGAAATCATTTTCCTTGGTTTTAGAAGGATTTTTTTATTGACCGAAAATATTTTCCGTTGACCGCTCATTTTCCGCCCCCAAACACCGGAAATTGAGGAAAATATTTTCCGAAAAATATTTTCCCGTGAAACAAACGGAGCCTTATTTATGAAAACTTTTGTTCCAGAGATGTAAAGGTCTGTATGAATAGAAGCTCTCAATTAAAAAGTTGAACACTGTGGCTGTCCAAAACCATGTTTATGCACCTTGACGTCGGCTGTTTATGTGGGACATTGCGCAAAGTCCATACAACGTTTTGCACAAAGTTCATGCTCAATTAATGCTATTCAAACCGGCGGCTTACATAACTAGCTAGGAACGAAGTTGTTGGTCAGTAAGTTCATTCGGTTACTTCAGGACATGCAGAGGAACAACTCGTATCCAAAGTGTTGATGGTGACATGTCCGAGACAAAGTGGAGGTTTGAAAATGCGGTTTGAAGCAAGCAAGAGTTAAATAAATATAACAACAATAGAAAGCCAATAGATAATTTGATTTTGTTGCTTAGAAAACCCTCTTTTAAATACAAGACATAAGACAAATATTGGCAAGGATTACATTACCTCTGCCCGTCCATATTGATGGCCATATTTCCTGTATACAACACTGAAAGAACTCAAGTTTGACTCACCAGGCAATCAGTATAGATGGCAGTTCTTGCTTTTACTGATGCTTTATCAAACCAGTTGGTTACAGTTGCTACTGTCATAAACCGAATCTTCATTACAAATAATTCCGAAACTTTGGCCGTAAAATGTTACGCCAACCCTAGTGAAAAGCTTCTTGAAATCCGACTCTTTCCGTGACTTATGCCCATCGTAATGCACCGTGGGATTAACCGCCAAATATACTCTCAGCCTTGTAATGTGGTTCATCTCAAACTCCTCGGTCTCCTTTTAGTTCCACAAGCACAGCGCATATGAGAGAGAGCAAGAGAGATAGAGTTGCAATCGACATCCTGAAAAGAGAGAGAAAATACAAAATAATAATAATACTAATAAACAAAGTGGGTAGGTGTTGACTAAGGAGAAGGCTGCACGTAGCTACTATGGTCTCTAAATGGAGCACCACTTTACTATTACATCGTCAGATTAGATACTGGAAATGCATCATCCGATGCATAGTAAGTGCAGAATCCAAGTACCCTCTTTGAATGATCGACTTTGCATTCATTACATGTGAAAAATCAGAGAACTTTTGAAGAAAGATGGTAAAAGAACTGAACTAGAGAGCAGATGAAAAATTTTACTCGCTTAAGAAGGCGTTCAAACAAAGCTGTTCTATTCACAAATGAATAACTGAATACAGATAAGTAACTAATATGCCCTCATCTCAAAAAAAGAACACCATCACTTCTATCAGAAGGTAAAAGGATGAAGCATCTTACCTGATGCAGCAGTAAGAACGATCAGATCAAGCCTGGATTTCAGTAGGTGGTTCGTCTAACTGCTCAATACTGACACGTCTCTTCGTGATGAAGAAACCCCACTGCAAAAATTCCTTTACCTTTAGCCAGCCATTAACACCTTTGCTGGTACCTCGCACAGAACCATCGTCGCATGGTGGGCTCTGAAAGGACATGTCGTCATGTTGTGGGGTCCGAATGAGCGTTAACAGGTAATCCCAATTATCATCTGAAGCGCTAGAATGGGAATCTTCCTTCACGTGATTGCCTTCAGAAGGAGTAAGTGTCCTACTAGATGGGACGCTTGATGATGAGGCATAGGGTGGCTCAGAGGGGAGAACAAGCTCATTTACTGCATGGACCATTTGGCTTGAAGAATTGATCATTTGGCTATGCATGGCAATTTGTAAATTGATGTCATGGGACTGCATTGCCAATCTGGCAGTAGTAATACCATTATCTGCTGGAGAAATCGAGACATTCAAGCGGTCAGCACATACGGGCCGATGTGCAGTGAGATGAACACTTTCGTCAACTGAAAGCTCCGTGGCATCTCCAAAATTGGAACTTCGTGACCGTAGTGGCAATGCCAAAGCAGTTATACCACTATGTCCTGGAGAAAGAACTGGAACATTAGTGTGGTTACTTAGCATAGGCGGAGGTGAGCACAGCTCAACGTCCTCGCGTAAAATTTTTGGAATGACCCGTCGTGAGCTTTTACTATTCAGATATCATGGAAAGTACTACCAACTCTTTTTCCTCACCCTGGACATCTCCTTAATTTTTCTTGCCGCTGGTGTTTGTGATCTTTAAGTGCTTCAATTGGCAAGGGCCTTTCCCTTCACGGATTGAACATTTTATTATATCTTTTCATGTATAATAAGCATTGGATAGGTCATTTTGATGCTGTAACTCTTAAATCTTTCATAAATCATCAGAAAAAACTATTTCTGAGCATTTTGGTTGAATCTAGAGTCACACTGAAGCCTAACTTGCAAATTGGAATCCTCTACCGATAACATATGTGTCAGTGCCAAAGGGGAAGCAAATTTAGTAAATTCTCCTTGGATGCAAGTTCAATTGAAGGGTAGCTGGACAATCTTCATATTATGTGGAAACCAAATCATTAGGATCTGAAACACATTTGCTTTTATTTATTAAAGCTCAAAAACCAAGTGGAAAATCCTATTTTCATCATTATTTCACAGGCCAAATCTTTGCATGTGCTTAAAGGGAGAGACATTTTTGTGCTCTAGGGCACATACCTTTAGCAGTCGAGATGACATTTGCCAGAGTAGCTTCCGGAGCACCTGGAGCAGCACAGATTTGTGGAGCCAGATTATGTTGAACAGGGGTGTTATTTTCAACTTGTCCTTCAAAGACTTGAGATGGAAAAAAGCATGAGCTTTTCCTTTGCATTGAACCAGAAAAGGTCTCCCCATTGAACTCCCTAACATCATTCAAGTTATCACGGGCCTTTCTGACAATTGTATCTCCATGTTCCTGGAAGAAAATCACTTTGTAGATCGCTCAAGTTGGACTAATGGAATTTTTCATATCCATTATTGAAGGTACACGGCTCTGACTTCAAGTTCTTTTTATGGCAAGCAATTGCATTCCCATGGATGAACATGTATTCAGAGTAAGTTCGCAAGTGCAGTACAGCAAAATTAAAAAAAAACCATTGAAAGAACCTCAATTTATTTTACACCTATCGCCACCGATTTCTCCACCACATAAAGTTCAGGTGCTCGAAAGATGTCATGGAGAATACAATCAGGGCAAGGCTCCACAAGGTAAAAGAATGCAAAGATCAAGAGAGGACCAGCGAAGAAACCAAAAAACACAGCAACTTGTGTTGTGCAAGTAACTAAGATCGTCGTGGTTCTAAACTTGGCGAGTAATAGTTGCAATACGAATGTGTTAATTGTTCAAACTACAACCTGATGATGAGTGCCTCGGATTTTCATGGATGACACCAAACCAACTGCTGAAAGTGCTTTCCAACTTAATCATGTTTTATTGGTGTAACTTTCACTTTGGGGTATAGAGGAACACTAAAATTTGCGAGATCACTATCCTCAAATTTGCGTAGCAAAGAGCGAAAGCTCAAAATCACTCTAATAAGAAGTCTCAATTCCTTTTAATCCCTCCTCAAGGACTTCATACTACTTCTACTGATAAAAAAAAAAAAAAAAAGCATCTAGATGTCCAACCAACTCCTTTCAAGTTTCCATATCTCTGGTTGATTCTAATAAGCCACACAGCTACGGGTAAACATCAAATTACTGATTACATAGATAACATTGGACAAATTACATGAATTCAGTATGATGGTTTGTAGCGCATGAACTGGATTGACAAAACTCAGTAGGAACTAGTTACTTACCTTCTCTTGGGCAGAAAGTCGATGAGTAGCAACATATACCCTGTCTGTGATTAGGCCGATCAGTTGACCATCAGCATCGAATAGAGCACCATGCTTCCTCATGCTATCAAGATAGTATATATGAAGTTTCCAACTTATTTTGCAAGTCCTTGCATGACGAATGAGGCTATCCCAGTTCTTCGGTATTATGCTCTTTCCAAGTATCTAGATGAGTGAACACACAAGGCTTACGTTCTTGGTAGTCAATCAAACCCTAATTGAGAATCATTAATGAGCTGCTTACCTCTCTCAATTTGTCGGAGTCCGTAAACAGTTGCATTAGAAAGTCCTCCACTTTATGTATTCCGGCGTCACTCAATTTTTTGTGAGATTTCCCATCTTTGGCAATCTTCTCCAACCTCCAGACCTCATCATCAGATTTAGGTGGATAATTTTTCTTGTATGCTGTAAAGGGAAGAAAACATATACAGTAAGGTCCCAGTCACCATAAAATCAATGAGTAGAAGCAAACTTCTGATAGGCGTGCAAACTCTCTCCTGAAACTAATCCAAACATTTGCTAATAACAAAGAAACAGACCTTCTCTTATGTATCTTAATTTTCATTCAAGATGTAAATGTCTGTATGAATGAAGCTCTCAGTTAGAAAATTGAAGATTGTGGATGTCCATAACCATGTTTATGGTTCATCATAAGGACAAGGTTTATATGCTGTAAAAAGACTACGAAGGACCTACATTCTCCTCTATGTTCCTTGACAGCGAAGGCATCTGTTTTTGCTTCTCGGATTCGTGTATTCCCACAATAACCCGATGCCACCTTAAGCCCTATCCTGAACATTTTACTCCTATTCCAGCTGGAATTGTCTGTAAATATCAAATCTCCCAGCTCCCCAACACCTCGCTTGAGCATCACTAGGAGGTTTCCAGCCAATAGCGGCCTCTTTCCTTCACGTTCTTTAACCACGTAGTTCTCAAACTCTTTTTGAGACCAGTTATCCTCATCGTCTTTGTTGAAGTCACCTTCAAGCACGACGATTTCCAGTTTAATGTAGGATTCCGGCCCTGATGTAACGATATCTCCTGTATTAGCATCGATCAAGGCGACGGAAATGCGAGCACCCCCCTTTCCTTCTAGTTTCTTTTCAGTAAATATAGGAAGTGACAGTTCGGTTTGAAATTGAAGCTGTAAGTTTCTCGCATCACTCTCTGCCATAGATTTAGCATTATCCCTGCATTTTCTCCAGGAAAAAAGAAACCATTAGAAATAGGAAAGATATGGAGGCGGAAAATTGGAAAAGTAACTACAATGAGAGTCTAACTACCAAACATCTCACTTGGGCAAGTCTTACTGCCAGGGAAACTACAAGGACAAATAGATCCATTGTCTGAGAGAGTTTAATAATGCAAATTTAAAAAATAAATAAATAAAATGGTCTGCTGCTCTCAAGTTACAATAGTTATGCTCTAAATTGGAGCACTGACACTTTGGCGCACAACTGATTCATTATGGCCTGACCTCAGGGAGCTCTGACTGCTTGCTGTGGGGGTGGGGTAGTGGTATGTCTGAGAGTCATTCCTCCAAAACATCAACAATGCATGACCATTCAATACTACACAAAAGGCCGATCTCAGTGGTATCACGGGGTAAGTAGTTTCTTACCTTCTAATGTGAGGAGAGTGACTGTTTGCAGGCTCCATGGCTTCCCCCTGTTTAACACCACCAACAGAAGAATTTCCAAAGTTGGAGACATAAAAAAATGAAGCAGAAGGGAGCCAAAACCAATCCATTCCATCAAAAGGAATTGAAAAACCTATTCTGTTGTTCCTTCTTAAAAACAATTTATTGAACTAGCTAAGTTGTCCGACCCAAAAAAAAAAGAACTAGCTAAGTTCTTCAGCCACTTTTGAAATCACAATGTTTACGTAACAGCAGTTGTCTATATAGCTCAACTGAACAATCCTACGCATTTTCTTTTTCCCCTTTTATTCCCTGTCCACGCTAAAATTTACGTGTGTTTTAGAATGGTTCTGATTCAGCTTTAGGTGATAAAGCCACAGTTACAGATGTTATTGAGGCAAATGAATGGAGATGGCCTCCAGCAAGGTCTGATGATTTGCTTGAAACTCAGATGGCTTTGTGTGGATTAATTGCTCCAAACTCTCGCGATGTAGACAAAGTGGTATTTACCAGATCATCTAGGGGCTCTTTCTCTGTAAAGAAGGCTTGGAAGCTAGTGAGGACATGTGGGAACAAATTGACTTGGCTTAGGCTTGGACGATTTACACCTAATGTGCCAACTTATGGCTTTATATATTGGTTAGCAATTCATAATAGGTTGCACACATTGGAGAGGATGATAACTTAGGGTGACATTGATAGCACTTGTGTGCTATGGTGACAACATGATTAAACTTGAATGCACTTGTTCTTAATTGTGTATTCTCAAAGCAGATTTTGGGGACAAATTTCACAGCTGCTCTCATGTCCTAGATCTGCAAAGGATGAATTCTCTTGGGCCTTGCAGAGCATGAAGGGGAATAGTTTGAAGTTATTGAAGAGGATATTACCCTGGAATACGACAATTTATTTATTATCTCTGGAGAGAGAGGAACTCAGTGAAGCATAAAAATGTATCTCCTCAAAGCTTGCTGTGTCCTAGCAGTTGTTTTTCTCTGTAAAAGTCTCTGTTAGAAGCTAAAATTCGTGAAGATACTGCGATTTTAGGAGTTGGAGTAGAAATTGGCAAGTTCATGTTGAATAACATTGCTGTGATCTGGTGGCATGGTAGTGTAGAAGCGGGAGACTATAACGTCATGTTGTCATTTGGTGAGTGGAGTCATTAGATTGAAAGTCAACTTGATGGATTAATTTCAAGATACAAGACTTCCATATTATAAGAAGTTGTACATCGTGCAGGGACACAAGTTGTCATTAGTGATCCGATGGTGCTGAGTGGAGGGTCATCACTCAAAGGGTGAAAGGTACTCTAGGGATATCAAGTTGATCTACCCCAAGAGTTCACATCAATGGGAAGGTTTGGCACCTTGATGTCAGCTGCATACGTGGGACATTATGGTGTACTGGACTTGTATGGGATGTAGTCCAATAAAATGAATCATTTACTTATAAACCAAAGAAATTGTGCAAAGTTCATGCCCAATAAATGCTGTTCAAACAGTCGGCATAAATCAATTAGCTAGCAACCGCCTTTGTAGGTCAATAATTACATTCAATCACTTCATGAAATGCAGATAAACAACTCATATGTGAAGTGTTGATAGAGATATGTCCGAGAAAAAGTGGAAATTTCATAAGCTCAGTTTAACTTACCAGTTTCTGAACAGCATTCTCCAATGAGCGCACTATATCTAGACACTGTGAGCAACTACACCATGAAAAATAGACACCGTGAGCAACTGCTGTCTTGTGGACATTTTCATAACAAGTAGACAAATATCCATATCGAGAATTTCAGTTACTAATACAAACGAATGTCAGACCTAATTACGGTATAACAAGATAGAAAGCAGAGTCATCAAATGCATTCCCTTAACCAAAAGCGATGCGAAAAGTCAACGTAAAGCTGGAATACATATTTATCCAGTACATTGATGGAAGAAGCAAGTAAAGGTAATTAGCAGCTATCTCAAAATGCAACTATATGCAGGTATTACACTTTGGTGAACAGAATCATGGATTGATGGCTGATGATAATCGATGATATTTTTTGTTGGTGAGACAATACACGTGGAAATTCTACTAGAGGAATCAATTGATGCAGATAAGCTAAAGCCACAAACCAATGAAATATATTCACCTTTGACAATGTTCAGGCGAGTGAGATTTGGCAAGCTCCAGCTCTTCTCTGACCTGTCCGGCAAAGAGCAATAGCGAAGAATTACATTGCAATCTGTCCGGTTTTCATCTCATTCAAGTTTCACATCACAAGTATCTTCATTGTCCCCCTTCTACTTGCAAATTGTCATCAACCACATTTTCCATGATTCAAGGGAACACTTATGTCCAAGCCACTTTATTGAAAATTTGGGTCTTTTTGTGATCCATATTGTCCAAAACATGGAAAGCCTAAATCATGTTCTTATTGGAACTGCTACACAGGAAAAGCCGAGAACAGTCAAATTAACTATACATCTCACAGCAATTTCTCTTGCCAATTTCTATCCGGAAGCTGAGCAGAAGGTCAGAAATGCATCCAACTGCTTCTAAACGAAGAGATCAACAATTGTAAGCACAAAAGAGATTCGACCAAAACAAAAAAGTACAACAGAGACTGTATTTTGTATGTCCAAGTTGGCTGCTTTACTCATCTTACCACTCTCCGGACATCCTCCTCCGTCAAGCAGCTCCTCGGCACGTGATTCCCCTCAGACCGGCCCCGTACTTGACTGTGTGAAGATCACCACAAAAGCACAATCAAGATAGGAAAATTTAGCAAACAGGACAGCAGAGTACCCCAGTAACAATACCAGCTCACTGGCTCGTAAAAGTTCCCAACAGATTTTAATTCGAATAAGGAGGAAATACTGCGATCGGCCCACGCCAAAATCGCATAACAGACTCTAGACGGCAACATTTGAGGTTTTAATACTTCTCATTAAGGCCAAAGCACAAACCCACAAACGAAAGCCATAAAGAACGAGGCTTAGAACTGTCACGAGGCCAAAGCTAATCAATGTTAAGCTTCAACGCAGGCTTCGCCATGTTTCTCATTCCAAGAATCTTCAACTCAAGAACCCTTCATTGATTCGAAACGTGGAAAGGGAAGAGTCAACTTACTTCGTTGGGCCGGTGCGTGGCCTCTTGAGCAGACTTGCTTGACCTGAAGAAGTGGAAGGCGAAGCTCTCTTCTGCAACGACATGATCCTCTGTTCTTTCGCGGAGCTTTTCAAGAACTGGGGAAGTGTCTGAAATTTGGACGGATTTGGCTGCAGAAAAAACGTTGCAGAGAAGTGAAGGAGACGATTAACAGCCCATGCACGAACTCAAGCTCAAGCTCAAGCTCAAAGTAACGAGTTTGTAACCACGGGAGTGGAGGTGTTTTCTTCTGTACGGTCATTTTCCGAGAAAAGTGAAGTACATTTCCGGGAAAGGTTGCCGGTTTTAGGATTTTTTTTTCCCCCTGCTTTTCTAAGATTTTAGCAAATGCAATTTCCTTCCCTATTAAATAATTGAGTTAAAAAATAATTGAGTTGTTTTTGCCTTCAACCCGAGTTTATGGTAAATCTTTTCGACCCGATCTCTAATCCAATGGGTCACATGCTCCACTATCTTGAGAAAGTTGACAAAAAAAAAGTCAAATTAATCACTTCCAATCACACAAATAAATACCATTTATAAATCATAACAATCGTCGAATATGTGTCGTAGTTATCAATTGAGATATTATTTATATGCACATTCGAGGAATGTCGTATGCAAATTAATATGGCACGACATTCTATGTATTGTCGCATTATTTATTAAGTAAGTTTATCTTATTAATGGCAAATCCTAATAAAGTTATCTTGCGGTTCTCTGCTATAATAAAGTGGATTTGTTCCAACTTAGTTTTAAGCAAAATAACAATATATTGTCTCATGTCTTGTGTATTATTGAAAAAAAGATGATTTTACTTAATTTTGTTACGGGCACTAAAGGACATGAATGCGTGTGTTTTTATCTTATGTAGAACCAACACGACACGTGACAGTGACAATACACGATACATGATTTCTAAATAAAACAGAGAATTCCAATACGTCGAGGATACGCTATATGTATATTAGATGTATTATTAAGAATTTTCAATAAATTAGGGGTCGAATATAAATTTATTAAAAAGATATATAATTGGGTCATATACTACCACAAAATTAATATAAAAAAACAAATCAACCAAAATACATAAGAATAAAAACATAATGGTAAATCCCGATTTACAATTATGTTTTTTTTTTTGTGGATTGGCTTGTTATATTGATTTCGGAGTGGTTTGGATATATGAATCAAGTATATATTTTTTTAATAAATTTATATTTTGATATCAAAATAATCACGTTCATATCGGGATCTTTGACTCATGTGCCGGCGTATCTAGAGCACTAATCATGTATCGGTCGCATATCGAAAAATGGCGAAAGAGTACGCTGATCCTTTGGATAGTGTCGATGTACACGAGGTTTTAAATCACGCGTTTTATTAAGCTGAAAATTCCGTAAAATAATAAATTTAATTGCGATAATGGAATTGCACGGATAAGGTTCATGGATAATAACGTGGAAAGTATTTTCTAATTTAATTAAGAGAGCTAACGTCAATGGCGATAGAAATTATAAATTAAAAAGAGAGAGGGAGAGAGAGACAAATAAAATCAATGCGCGTGGATTTGCCCTCGCAATTGCAACCCAAGCGTGTGAAGTGGGGTCCACTCAACTTCACTTTGATCAACGCCAACGCCACAGGCACCTTGTCGCTTTCCGTCGCTCGTTGCCAAAACCTTGGAGCTCACGTCTAATCCTCTGACACGCTTCCATAGTATGGTGATGACGTGTCATAGGTGACGCGAAAATATCTCAATAAAGCCCCAAAATTTATTAAAAATTGAAATTGTGCCCCTCATCCCAAAGAAGATGTGCTTGCACGGACAATAGCTAGTAAATTCCATGGGTAAGTTATGAAATATATAATTTCCATTCTCATTTTTGTTCCGAGGAAAAGAAATTGCATGGCGCGCTAATATTTTATTTAATTTCCCTTTTTCTGAACGAGAAAATTACAAAATTTTCTCTTCCCATAGTTATATTTCTATTGGTTAATATCATGAAAAAATATAAGTTGATATACCCATGATAAATTTACCCAAAATCATTTTTTTTATCACAAAATCCCAAACTGATAAAGTTGCGATAAATTTACCCCAACCTATTTTTTAACCACTAAAAACCCTAAACTAATACATCCGTTACGTATTTATACTAAAATAATTCTTTTGACCACTAAAATCTCAAGTTAGTATACCCGTGATAAATTTACCCTCTGTTAAATTAGATTAATACCACGAATAATTTCAAACTGATGTACATTTGATAAACAGAGGATAAAAATCTCAAACCTGGTACACCGCTTAATTGCACGTGTCATATAACCGAGCACTTTAATGATTAGATTTAATAAAAACTAACGAAGGGTAAATTTGTCACTAATGTATCGGTTTGAGGTAAAATTGTCACAATCATATCAATTTGGGATTTTTTGTGGTTAATAAAATAGTTTGGAGTAAATTTATCATAGGTATACCGAGTTTGACATTTTCTATGGTATTAACCTTATTTCGTTAATATAGTCACGACTCGCGTAAATAAATAAAAGGGTAATTTCAAGCGGCTAAGTAAGGGAGGCCAAATCTAAAGTTGGATAAAATCTAAGGGTTAGGCCACTATGGATGTTCTCTTTAATATCAGCCCAATACCCAAGAAAATCTCCAAATTTTAGAATATGTCCTAATTATATTTTAAAAATTATTTAAAAAAAACCTTCAATTTTTATTTTTGTCCAAATTTTACAAGCCTAATATCCAAAAAAACCCTCAACTTTAATACATATCCTAATTATATTCAAAACCTTTGTTTGTTTAATAAAAAACCCATAAATTTTAATTTTGTCTCAATTTTATCATCGTTAACCTTCCTGTCCATATTATCTTATGTTGTCTGCTTTATATACATATTACCGGGAGATACAAAACCACTTTAGATGACACGTTTTGGATTCTCCTCGGCATTCAACAATAAAAAAAGGGCTAGTCATGGAGATTTGATTATTTAAACGAATGATCTCAAATCTCGTCGTCCCTATAATCTGCTATTTCGGAAAGTTAGAAATTCATTAGTAAATTAGGCGAGAAAATTCGAGCCACGTATGATTAATTAATGGCGATTATGGACATAAGGCTGATAGCGTTAGAATTGAGACAAAAGCAAAAGTTAGAAATTTTTACATATGCTAAAGTTGAGATTTTTTTTGGTATTAGGCCAGATAGAATTAGGATAAAACTAAAAATTAAGGATTTTTCATAAGACAAAAAATTTTGGATATAATTAGTACAGTTGCTAAAATTGAGGATTTTTTTTAGTATTAGCCTTTTTTTTTGTCAACAATATTAGGCCCTTTAATATCTAGTAAGTTAATCTTTTTTTTTTTTTTGGTTGACTTCTCGAGGCTAGATATTTGTACGACCGCAGAAAAAGAGTGTGCACAGATGACATTCACAGTCACATCCCAAATCCATACCCAAAAATTCAGGAAATAATCGACCATCTTATTTTGACCAAAAAAAAAATCGACCAAAGTTTATGAAAAGTATCAATATAATAAAACCTTTCACAGCAAGCAAAATTTGGAGTGTTGTAAATTAATCCAAATGAGAGTTTCATAAAAACTTGTCATTTTTCTCTGTTTGTTAAGGATTCATGATATACGCCTATTCTTCGATGGCATTAATTACTCAAATATCGGGCTTTTAATTATTCTTTTCTAGAAATTTCCTTTGGCTGGCGAGGGTCTCGACTCGGGGTGCCTTGCTTAGGGACATCATAGCCTCGCTAGCAGCAAAGGTCGTCGCCCGGGGCCGGTGAGGTCGCAGCCCGGGGCCGATGAGGTCACAATGGCCTTGGGAGAGGCAACCCTTGCCCGCAGATCGTTGAGGGTTCCCCCGCCCTCGCCAAGACTCGAGCGCGGGTTCCGACGACACTTGCCTAAAAAAAAATAATTTTTAAAATAATATTAAAAACATTCATGTCGGCGCCAGCCATTGTGGTATCGCATGCGTCCATGTCATTGGTTTTCGATCAATATTAATCGGATGGACGGAATTGGTATCAATACAAAAAGTTTTAGGACTAAATTGATCCAATTAAAATGTTTAGGATTGAAAAGGTATCAATACAATAGGTTTATGACTTTTTTAGTATTTTTCCCGCGATATGAGGGACTTGATTTAACAAGTTTTGAATTGAATTTTACAAATTCAAAATTTGAGGATCGAATAAAGATTATAGGTTGAGCTTAACCTCGTGAGAGTTTTACCCGTAAGATCCCGAAATTTCAAGTCCGTAAGAAAATTATACATTCTAGGGTGGCTAGTGAAATTTTGTGTCGGTGTTCCTTTTCGACCAATAAAACAAAGTTGGTCACCCGTAGGTACCACCATAGGGATATGTGTTCCATCTATAGCTCCAATGCAATCCCGAAACAAGAACACATATATTACTTCATTTATACTCAGTTCATCATTTCTATTGTATAATTGTAACTTACCTTAAAATGCGGATAAAATCTTCGATTATTCCCGATCTTCTTTGAAATTTCCTTGAATTGTCGATTGGATGGTTGGATCAAATGTGCTCCCATTTCACATACTTTATCCAAAACTAAGCTAAATGACATGCATATGGTTTCTCCAGAGTGTTGAAAGCACTCTTGTGCTAACTCGTTACTTATACCATGTCCTAGAATATGAAGAAACATTCCTAGCATTTCTGCAACTTCAATATTTCTAGATCCTTTAAGACCATATTGTAACACTAAATCATACATTAAACTATTAAAGACAGTTCTATCTATTCTAAACATTCGATAACATCTCGTTGGATTAGTATCAATGCCCATCAACTCTCGTAACCATTCATTTCCCGTATATGATGGGGTCATGCATGGTTTTTTGTGCCCGTATGTCGATTGATAAACAGCTACAATATGTGCGGCTGCACATGGTTGTCAAAATTCCTCTTCCTCATTTTCATGCTTTCCAAAATTCCTCTTCCATTCTAAACATTTGATAACATCTCGTTGGATTAATACATAGGACTCGATGGACATCATCGCACTTCCAGATGCATAATAGGTGCGGAAACGAAGTAAACTCTTTGAACGATATTACGTTGCATTCCTTGCATTCAAAATAACATATATATATCTTTTTTTCTTAAAAGGGGGTGTTCAAAGGACTGAAGTAGAGAGGCTTCCTGATTAAAAAACTTAATTCACTTAAGAAGGCGTTCAAACAAAGCTGTTGTATACACAAATGAATAAAACGAAAACAGATGAGTAAGTAATATGCCCTCATCTAAGAAAAGAATGCCATGAATTCTATCAGAAAGTAAACAGAGAATCAGCTTACTTAATGCGACATCAAGAACTAATCAAATCAAGCCTAGACTTCATTCGGCGGTTCATCTAACGGCTCAAGTCTGACACCTCTCCTGTTGCTGTTGAAGCAACCCCACTGCAGCACTGCCTTTATCATGAGCCAGCCTATAACACCTTTGCTGGCACCTCTAAAACAACCTTCATCACGTGTTGGAGTCTGAATGCATGCATCAGGAAACCAGCAAGCCAAATCATCATAGGCCATTGATTGGGAATCTTCCATGGCACATTGTAAATTGACGCCATGGGACTGTATTGGCGATCCAACAGTAGCAAAGTCAATATCTCCTGGAGAAAGGACATTCAAGCGGTCTGAAGACATAGGCCAATGTGCAGCACGACAAAAATTGTCGTCAAGTGAAAACTCCATGGAATTCCCAGAATCCTGTCCTGGCAATGCCAAAGCATTTACACCTTTACGTCCTGGACAATGAACTAGAACATTAATGTGGTTAGTAAACATAGGCCTACATGTTCGACCCAAAAAAAAAAAAAAAAAAAAGCATTGGCCTACGAGAGCACAGGTATACAAGCTTATAAAAAATCTTGCAATGATTAATGGTGAGCTTTTATTATTCTGATCTGGCGGAAAGTCCTACTAATTTTTCTTTTGCTCAGCCCGCACATCTCTTTAATTTTCCTTGTCCCTGGTCTTTGCGATCTATAGGTTCTTCAATTGACAAGGCCCTGCCCCTTTGCTACACAGATTGACCATTTCATATCTCAATTTCTAAAATACAAGTTTAACCAACCTTCTTTTCAAAGATATTCCTGTCACCATTTGATAAAGATGCACATATAAACACGTTCCTGTGTGCTTATTACATCTACTGACGTCTACCAAGTGATGGCAATTTTCTTGTCCAAATCAACTTAGCAGTGCAGCCAAGTAAAGGTGTTCATGAGTATCTACAACCATATCCCCCACTCAAAAAAACCACGTTATCAACCAATTTTTTTAGTTCCTTTTTAATTTCTTGGACAGAACACGCACACGCACACACAGGGTGCATTGAATGAACACATACATACATACAGAGTGTATTAATGAGGCTCATTTTGCAACAATCACAGCTAGAGAATTTATCTTTTCATGTTTATTTAGCATTGGATACTGACTGTTCTCCACGTTGCATGTCCTTATACGCCATTTTGATAATTCAACTCTTTTCTAAAATAGATCATGAGGGTTGCCTAACACAGCCGGGAAAGTATATGAGTAAAATGTCTTTGGCCCCGGAGTTTTAAAAAAGGAAAAGACATTACTCCTTTTACCCCATAAAGCCTACAACTTTCATGTAGGATAAATAAAATTTCTACCAAGAGGGGCGCACTGTTAGATCAAAGAGATTTGACAAGATTCCAGACATGTTACTGTTGAAAAGAACAGCAATCGACATAAAAATTATCCAAAACTGTCTGTTTCCTGAATCGACTGTTCGGAAAATGATGGGCACAATGACACTATATAGGGAGAGGTTAGTACTACCTGAATCCGCAGGAGCCTGGTGATCGTATATGTTTGAATACTCTTGTTGACCCATGGGAAATTCAAACTCAATAACATGCATCCAATGGTCGTATGCCTTCTTTACCAAGGTGTCAACATGGACCTTGTGGAATAGAGCCATTTCAATTTTTGCAATGAAAAAGAAGGGTATGCAAAAGAACAAGATATTCTACATCTTGTCTACCAAACGTCATTCATGAAAACAGAATGTGGTAGATCTTGAATACAGGAACAAGATACGGCTGTTCATCAAGCAAAGGAAACTAGTATCTTTTGACCTGAAGGCACCAAAAGATGTCAAAGCAATGATCACATCACACCAATGCCCTTCCTTACAAGATGACACAATTTGCAGCATGTAGGATCAGTTCATAATGAGGCAAAAGAAAAGTAGAATCACCTTCTGATCGTCTGATAGAGAATCTGCAGAGATATACTGTCCATCTGCAATTACACCACTGAATTGATGAATTTTATTGAAAACAACTCGTAAATTCCTATCATCATCCGGATGATACACGTAAAGCTTCCCACTTAAGTCACATGTCTTAGCAAGCTCTACAAGAGCATCCCCCATTTTGTTTGACATGCCGCTACCAAGAATCTACAAAAAAGCAAAAAGAAGCAATTAACAAAGTGAGAAAAAAAGTATCTCAAGTTTAACCACACTGTTACTTAATTATTACATTCCTCAGCCTCTGTGAGTCTCTGACCACAAGACTAGGAAAGTCTTCAACAGGCCAAATCTTCGCCAGAGTAGCTTCAGGAGCAACTGGAGCGTCACAGATTTGTGGAGCCAGATTACGTTGAACAGGGGTGATATTTTCAACTGGTCCTTCGAAGTCTTGAGATGGAAAAGGGCTTGAGCTTTCTTTTTGCATTGAACCAGAAAAGGTCTCCCCATTGAACTCCCTAACCTCGTCCAAGTTATCAAGGGCCTTTTTGACGATTGTATCTCCATGTTCCTGGAAGAAAATCACTTGCTATCTTGCTCAAGTTGGACTAATGGAAGTTTTTATCTCCACTATTGAAGGTACACGCTCTGATTTCAAGTTCTTTTTTCGGCAAGTAATTGCATTCCCATGGATGAACATTATTCAGAGTAAGTACGCAAGTGCAGCCCAGCGAAAGAATAAAAAAACCTTTGAAAGAACCTCTATTTATTTTACACCTATCGCCACCGATTTCTCCACCACGTAAAGGTCAGGAGCTCGAAAGATATGGAGAGTACAATCGAGGCAAGGCTCCTTAGGGTAAAAGATGCAAAGATCGAGAGAGAACCGGTGAAGAAATAATAAACACATCAACTTGTGTTGTGCAAGTAATTAAGATCATCATGGTTTTAAACTTGGAGAGTAATAGTTGCAACATGAATGTGTTAATCGTTCAAACTACAATCTGATGATGAGTGCCTAGGATTTTCATGGATGACACCAAATCAACTGCTGAAAGTGCTTTCCAACTTACTCATGTTTAAATTTCACTACGGGGTATAGAGGAACATTTAGATTTACAAGATCACCTATCCTCAACTTTGCATAGCAAAGAGCGAAAGCTAAAATTCACTCTAATAAGAAGTCTCTATTATCGATCTAAAAAAAGGATCTGTAGTTTCCGTTTATTCCTCCTCAAGGACTTCATATTACTTTTACTGATTAATAAAACAACAAAGCATCTAGATGTCCAACCAATTCCTCCTTTCAAGTTCCATATCACTGGTTGATTCTAACACCTAATAAGCCACACAGCTATGGGTAGACATCAAATTACTGATTACATAGATAATAGTGGACAAATTACACGAATTTGGCATGATGGTTTGCAGCGCATGAACTTGTTTGACAAAACTCAGTGGGATCGAGTTACTTACCTTCTCTTGGGCAGAAAGTCGATGAGTAGCAACATATACCCTGTCTTTGATTAGGCCGATCAGTTGACAATCAGTGTTGAATAGAGCACCATGCTTCCTCGTGCTATCGACATAGTATAAATAAAGTTTCCAACTTATTTTGCAAGTCCTTGCATGACGAATGAGGCAATCCCAGTTCTTCAGTGTTATGCTCTTTCCAAGAATCTATGATGAGTGAACAAACAAGAGTTACGTTCTTCGTAGTCAATTAAACAATAATTGAGAATCAATAACTGACTGCTTACCTCTCTCAATTTGGCAGAGTCCGTATACAGTTGCATTAGAAAGTCCTCCACTTTATGTACTCCGGCTTCACTCAGTTTTTTGTGAGATTTCCCATCTTTGGCAATTTTCTCCAACCTCCAGACCTCATCATCAGATTTAGGTGGATAATTTTTCTTGTATGCTGTAAAGGGAAGAAAATATATACAGTAAGGTCCTAGTCACCATAAACTCAATAAGTAGAAGCAAACTTCTGATCGGCGTGCAAACTCTCTCCTGAAACTGATCCAAACATTTGCAAATAACAAAGAAACCGACCATCTCTTATGTATCTGAATTTTCATTCAAGATGCAAAGGTCTGTATGAATGAAGCTCTCAATGAGAAAATTGAAGATTGTGGATGTCAAAAACCATGTTTATGGTTCGTCATAAAGGACAAGGTTTATATGCCGTAAAAAGACTATGAAGGACCTACATTCTCCTCTATGTTCCTTGACAGCGAAGGCATCTGTTTTTCCTTCTCGGATTCGTGCATTCCCATGATAACCTGATGCCACCTTAAGCCCTATCCTAAACATTTTACTCCTATTCCAGCTGGAATTGTCAGTAAATATCAAATCTCCCAGCTCCCCAACACCTCGCTTGAGCGTCACTAGGAGATTTCCAGCCAATAGCGGCCTCCTTCCTTCACGTTCTTTAACCACGTAATTCTCAAACTCTTTTTGAGACCAGTCATCCTCATCGTCTTTGTTGAAGTCACCTTCAAGCACGACGACGTCGAGCTTAATGGAGGATTCCGGCCCTGATGGAACCACACCTCCTGTATTAGCGTCGATCAAGGCAACAGAAATGCGAGCACCCCCCTTTCCTTCTAGTTTCTTTCCGGTAAATATAGGAAGTGACAGTTTGGTTTGAAGTTGAAGCTGTAAGTGTCTCACATCACTCCTAGCCATAGATTTATCATTATCCCTGCATTTTCTCCAAGAAAAAAGAAACCATTAGAAATAGGAAAAGATATGGAGGCAGAAAATTGGAAAAGTAGCTACAAAGAGAGTCTAACTACCAAACATCTCACTTGGGCAAGTCTTACTACCGGGGAAACTACAAGGACAAATAGATCCGTTGTCTGAGAGAGTTTAATAATGCAAATTTACAAAATAAACAAATAAAATGGTCTACTGCTCTCAAGCACAATAGTTATGTTCTAAATTGGAGCACTGACACTTTGGCGCACAACCGAGTCATTGTGGCCTGACCCCACTGAGCTCTGACTACTTGCTGTGGGGCGGTAGTTGTATGTCTGAGAATTATTCCTCCAAAACATCAATAATGCATAACTGTTCAACACCAAACAAAAAGCCATTCTCAGTGGTATTACGGGGGAAGTAGTTTCTTACCTTCTGAGGTGGGGAGAGTGACTGTTTGCAGGCTCCACTGCTTCCCCCTGTTTAATGCCACCAACAGCAGAATTTCCAAAGTTGGAGACATCAGAAAAATGAAGCAGAAGCGAGATAAAACCAATCCATTCCATCAAAAGGAGTTGAAAAACCCACTTGGTCGTTCCTTCTTAAAAACCACTTATTGAGCTAGTTAAGTTGTCTGACCAAAAAAAAAAAACTGGCTAACTTCTTCAGCCACATTCGAAATCACAATGTTTACGTAACAGCAGTTGTCTATATAGCTCAAATGAACAATCCTAGGCATTTTCATTTTCCCCTTCGATTTCGTGTCCACACAAAAATTTACGTGTGTTTTAGACTGGTTCTGATTCAGCTTTAAGCAATAAAGCCACAGTTGCAGATGTTATTGAGGCAAATGAATGGAGATGGCCTCCGGCAAGGTCTGATAATTTGCTTGAAACTCAGATGGCTTTGTGTGGATTGATTGCTCCAAACTCTCGCAATGTAGACAAAGTCAGATCATCTAGGGGCTCTTTCTCTGTAAAGGAGACTTGGAAGCTATAGAGGACTTGTGGGAACAAATTGACTTGGCTTAGGCTTGTACGGTTTATGCCTAATGTGCCAACATATGGCCTTATATATTGGTTAGCAATTCATAATAAGTTGCACATTGGAGAGGATGATAACTTAGTGTGACATTTATAGCACTTCAGTGCTACGGTGACAACATGATTAATCTTGAATGCACTTGTTCCTTAAGCGTGTATTCTCAACCAAGATTTTGGGGACAAATTCTACAGCTGCTCTCATGTCCTAGATCTGCAATTAACTGGAAGGTTGAATTCTCTTGGGCCTTGCAGAGCATGAAGGGCAATAGTTTGAAGTTATTAGAGAGGATATTACCCAGGAATACAACAATTTATTTATTATCTCTGGAGAGAGAGGAACTTAGCAAAGCATAAAAATGTATATCCTCAAAGCTTGCTGTGTCCTAGCAGTTGTTTTTCTCCATAAAAGTCTCTGTTAGAAGCTAAAATTAGGGAAGACACTGCGATTTTAAGTGTTGGTGTAGAAATTGGCAAGTTCATGTTGAATAACATTGCTGTAATCTGGTGGCATGGTAGTGTAAAAGCGGGAGACTGTAATGTCATGTTGTCATTTGGTGTGTGGAGTCATTAGATTGAAAGTCAACTTGATGGATTAATTTCAAGATACAAGACTTCCATATTATATGAAGTTGTTCAAAAGGATTCCCTTTCTTCCCGTCGTGCACTGACAAAAGTCCTCCTTAGTGATCCACTGGTGCTGAGTGGAGGGCTGTCACTCAATGGATAAAAGGTACTCTAGGGATAACAAGATCTACCCCAAGAGTTCACATCAACGGGAACGTTTGGCACCTTGATGTCAGCGCCATACATGGGAGATTATGGTGTACTGGACTTGTATGGGATGTAGTCCAATAAAATGAATTATTTACTTATAAAACAAAGAAATTGTGCAAAGTTCATGCTCAATAAATGCTGTTCAAACTCGGTATAAATCAATTAGCTAGCAACCGCCTTTGTAGGTCAATAAGTACATTCAATCCCTTCATGAAATGCGGATAAACAACTCATATTTGAAGTATTGATCGAGATATGTCTGAGACAAAGTGGAAATTTCATAAACTCAGTTTAACTTACCGGTTTCTGAACAGCATTCTCCAATGAGCGCACTCTATCTTCGAGAGCATGCCCGGTGCAACTACACCATGAAAAATAGACACCGTGAGCAACTGCTGTCTTGTGGACATTTTCATAACAAATAGATAAATATCCATATCAAGAATTTCAGTTACTACTACAAATGAATATCAGGCCTAATTACAGTATAAAAAGATAGAAACCAGACTCATCAAATGCATTCCCTTAACCAAAGGCGACGCAAAAAGTCAACATAAAGCTGGAATACATATTTATCCAGTACATTGATGGAAGAAGCAAGTAAGGTAATTAGCAGCCATCGCAAAATGCACCTATGTGCAGGTATTAAACTTTGCTGAATAGAATCATGGATTGATGGCTTATGATGATCAATGATATTTTCAGATGGCGAGACAATACACGTGGAAGTTCTACTAGAGGAATCAAATTGATGCAGATAAGCTGCAGCCACAAACCAAATGAAATATATTCACCTTTGACAATATTCGGTCGAGTGAGATTTGGCATGCTCCAGCTCTTCTCTGACCTGTCCAGCAAAGAGCGATAATGAAGAATCACACTGCAATCTGTCGAGTATTTATCTCATTCAAGTTTCACATCACAAGTATCTTCATTGTCCTCCTTATACATGCAAATTCTCATTGACCACATTTTCCCTGATTCAAGAGACAATTCTGTCCAAGCCACTTCATTGACAATTTGGATCTTAAAACAACATGAAAAGCCTAAATCATATTCTTAGTGGAATTGCTTCACAGTAGAACCTAGAACAGTCAGCGGGTCATTTTTACCACTCAAACCATCATTCTATATACATCTCACAGTAATTTCTCATGCGGATTTCTATCCGGAAGGTCAGACATGCGTTTAACTGCTTCTAATTGAAGAGACCAGCGATTGAAGTACAATAAAGACTGCATTTTGTATGTCCAACTTGGCTACTTTATTCATCTTACCACTTTCCGAACATCCTCCTCCGTCAACCAGCTCCTCGGCACGTGATTCCTCTCTGACCGTTGCCTTACTTGACTGTGTAAAGATCACCACAAAAGTACAATCAAGATGGGAAAATTTAGCAAACAGGACAGCAAAGTAACCCAGAAACAATAACAGCATACTGGCTAGTAAAAGTTCCCAACACAGTTTAATTCGACTGACGAGGAAATACTGCGATTGGCCAACGCCGAATTCGCATAACAGATTCGAGACGTCAACATCTGAGATCTTTAATACTTCGCATTAAAGCCACAGCACAGACCCACGAACATAAAACAGAGCACAAGCGATTTAGAACTGTCATGAGGCCAAAGCTAATCGATGTTAAGCTTCAACGCAGGCTTCGCCATGTTTCTCGTTCCAAGAATCTCCAACTCAAGAACCCTTCATTGGCTCGAAATGTGGAGAGGGAAGAGCCAACTTACTTCGTTCGAGCGGTGCGTCGCCTCTTGAGCAGACTTGCTTGACCCGAAGAAGTGGAAGGCGAAGCTCTCTTTTGCAACGACATGATTCTCTCTTCTCTCGCGGAGCCTTTCAAGAACTGGGGAGGTTTCTGAAATTTGGAAGGATTTGGCTGCAGAACAGATGTGGCAGAGTAACGAAGGAGACGATGAACAGCTCATGCAAGAACTCAAGATCAAACTCAGAGTACGGGTTTGTAACCACCACTTCTCCCTGGGGGAGTGGAGGTGTTTTATTCTGTACTGTCATCTTCCGAGAAAAGTGAAGAACATTTCCAGGAAAGGTTGCCGGTTTTAGAAAAAAAAAATTTCCTTGCCTTTCTAAGATTTTTAGCAAATGCAATTTCCTTCCCTATTGAATAACTGAGTTGTTTTTGCCTTCAACCCGAGTTTATGGTAAATCTTTTCGACCCGATCTCTACAGTCGATTTGTTGTTGCGTCGTTTGTTAAGTAAGTTCATCTTGTTAACAACAAATCCTGATAAAGTTATCTTGCGGTTCTACTGTAATAACGCCTAACTGTTCCAACTTAGTTTTAAGCAAAATGACAATATATTGTCTCATGTCTTGTGTATTACTGAAAAAAGAGATGATTTTACTTAATTTTGTTACGGGTATTGAAAGACATGGATGCGTGTGGTTTTATCCTAAACAGCACCGACAGGACACACGACATGCGACATAACACGCCAAGACACGCCGACTCGTGATTCTAAAAAAATAAAAGAATTTCGATACGTTGGGACACGTTGTATGTTAAATATATATTTTGATATATACATGATTAATTATTATGTATATATAAAAATATCAACGATGAGTTTCTTTTTATTCTTCTTCTTATTCTTTTAGGGATTTACGATTCTGTTTTTTTTTTTTTTTTGTTGAACTAGCTTAGTATATTAATTTTAGGGTGGCCAAGTATATGACTTAAGTATATGTTCATTTTGACTCCTACTACTTATTGAAAATGTTTAAAATTGATCACGTGCGTGTTAAAATCTTGGACTCGGGCGTCGGCGTGTCCAAGTGATCACATGTCGATCACGTGTCGAAGAGTGTGGGAATGTTGAAAAGTATAGGACGCGATATGCTGACCCTCAAAGAGTGTTGATGTACATAGGTTTTATCCTGGATGATGAATATTGACAAAAATCACGTGTCTTATCAAATTGAAAATTTTGTAGGATAATAAATTTAATTGGGGACAAGTGTCAAAAAAGTCCTAAATTTATTGTATTTGTGCTAATTTATTTCTAAATCTTTTTTAGTGCGATTCGATTCGAACCCTTTGTATTTGTGCTAATTTAGTTTCAAAATCTTTTATATTTGTGCTAATTTAATTGGTCGATTTGGGACTGAATTGGCATCAAAGTAAAAGGTTGGGATTGAATTGGCAAAAAAAAAATTTAAGGCTAAATTAGCATCAATATAAAAAGTTTAAGACCGAATTAGCATCAATGCAATATGTTTATAACTTTTTTTATACTTTTTCCAATTAAATTGCGATAATGGAATTGCCCGGATAAGGTTCATGTGTCATAACGTGGAAAAGTTTTTCCTTAGTTAATTAAGAGAGCTAACGTCAATGGAGATAGAAATTATAAATTTTAAAAAAATAGAGAGAGAGAGAGAGAGAGAGAAAAAATCAATGCGTGTGGATTTGCCTTTGCAATCGCAGCCCAAGCGTGTGAAGTGGGGTCCACTCATTCCATCTAGTCAACGCCAACGCGGCAGGCAGCTTTGCTTTCCGTCGCTCGTTGCCAAAACCTTGGAGCTCACGTCCATCCTCTGACGCGCTTTCATAGCACGGTGATGACGTGTGGATGGGTGACGCAAAAACATCTCGATAAAGCCCCCAAAATTTATTCAAAATTGAAATTTGCGCGCCTATCATCCCATAGAAGATGTGCTTGCACGGGCAATAGCTAGTAAATTCCATAGGTAAATTATGAAATATATAATTGCCATCTGAATTCTCATTTTCGTTCCGAGGAAAAGAAATTTCATGGCGTGCTAATATTTTATTTAATCTCTCCCTTTTCTAAACGGGAAAATTACGGTATTTTCTCTTCCCATAATTATAATTCTCTTAATATAGTAACAACCCACGTAAGCAAACGAAAGGGTAATTTCAAACGGCAAACCAAAGGAAGCCAAAAAGCTAAAGCTAGATAAAATCTGAAGTTTAGGCTACTATGGATGTTCTCTCTAATATCTAGTAAGTTCATGTAACATTCTCCATCGCATTCCAAAATCCATACCCAAAATAAGTTCAAGGAATAGTCGTCCATTGTTTGTAAAACAAAAGAAAAATTCCAATTAAGGGCTGCAGTGACATCATTTTCTCAAATAATAATTTGAAGTCGATCTTCTTCAAATAAAAAGCTAAATTGCCCTCACTTGTTTTAAAAAAAGGTATGAACAAAGGTATTTTTGTCATTTACATTTTTTGAATTTTTTTCTTTTTTCCTTTATTTTTTTCCCTTCCTTTTCGTTGGTGGCCGACCACCGACGAGGGCTTGGCGACCTCATCGGGGCAAGGCGACCCTCGCCCTGCCTAGGTGATGGCCATTATTTAGATGATGAAAATAAAAGTAGGGCAAAAACAAAAAAAAGGGAAAAAATTGAAAAATTTAGATGATGAAATTTAAAATACTTCTTATTTGAAACAACGATCGCACTTCATATGCTTATTTAAGAAAATAAGGATACTTCATATCTCTTATTTGAAATTTTCTCTAAAAACAACGGACGGCATCTTCAACAAAAAAATAGTGAGTTTTTGAACAATACCAATATAATAAAACCTTTCACCGCAAGCAAAAGTTTGGAGTGCTGTAAATCAATCCACCCGAGAGTTCCATGAAATCCCATATCATAGCCTTTTACTTGAGTAATCTAGTATAGAGTCCCGCCTGTCCTCTCCCGTTGACTTTCTTCATCGGAAGAAGCATCGGTCAACTCCCTTTGTCTCGGCATGGTAAGCAAGGGATGAGTTGCTTAATTTCGTCCACACGTCAAAAATTAAGTTCGGGTAATCAGAATCTCAGCCAAATATACTGATAAAACCCAACAATTGTCATTTTTTTTTCTGTTTGTTAAGGATTCGTAATATACAACTATCGATTTTACTATTCTACGGCGGCATTAATTACTCGGATATCGTGCCTTTGGTCGGTGTCGATCCACAAATTACATTTCGTTATTTGGTGATTGGCGACAAGAGGGACTTGATTGTAAAGAATTTTGAACTGCGTTTTACAAATTCAAAATTCGATGATCACGTAAAAAATGTAAATTAGGCTTAACCGTCGTGATCCAGAGTCTCACCACTCCACTAAGCTCAAGCTAACATGACTGGTACTCGAGGGAGCATCGATGCCGTTTTAATATGTCAAAACACTTTTAGGAAGTTTGCTCAAATTAGCAGTTGAAAAATTTATTGAGTAAGTCCATACTTAACTCTTATGACATTCTACATTCTTTTTTTTGGTTTAAATCAATGCTTCTTTTTCTTAAATTCCAAGTTCGATTTTTTTTTTCATTTTTTACGCATAGAGTCTTATTTTTTTTTAATCACATTTTGTGACTATTGCATCTCGTGAATATCTTGTTTTTTTTGTTTCTGTGGTGTCGATAATTAATTAAGTTGTGATTACTGATACTATTGTTACCAAAACTTTAGATCAAAAGTCAAACCGAATGGCTAGAGATCCGCATCCCGTAAGCCAGATTTCCGCTCCTTCATTGACCGACAATTAATAATTTTAAATTTCACTAAGGGCAAAGTGTGGTAACATCATAGATCTATGTGCACGACATAATTATACTCAATTGCGTGTTTTTTGCTGCTTTTAGAACAGGGTTAAAACGTTATTTTTTTCGTGAATAATTGTAAGGACGTGATATCGACACCCACATTCGTTGAAATTTTAATTTTTGTAGTAATTGAACCATGTTCTATATAGGGAAACTTCAAAAATAAGCTCTTCTTTTAAGTTTCTTTAAACTAACTCCTTAACCATTTTAGTAAAGAACAATTCGAAAATTTTTAAAACTTGCATAAAAAAGAAAAATTTGATACTCAACTTGAAGAGATCTCTTTGACTTGTGTATTGGCAAAAGCAAATTTCCAAATTCAGCTCAGTAAATCCTGTAAAAGAAGCCACACATCTATATCTCATTGATTAACTTAATTCGATCTCTTGGAAGAGAGATCATCGTTTCTTCATTCAGGTACTTCACAAGCTTCTGATACACTAAACATGACTTAACTCACATTATCGAGATAAATAGGAAAAGTCTCCATGGCCAATGCCCTGAATGTCAAACCCGAAAAGGTTGCCCGCGAGCAAGCGGCGCTTGACCGGTAGCCACAAGATTCAAGCCCTCATTCACCTCATGGTAGCCAATCGATCCCGTAGTCTTCAGTATCTGAAGAACAATACAGATAACATCAGAATGAGACCACCCTTCATGTGCTACGTTTGCTTATTTCAATGGAACCATACATGAACATTCTTCAAATCTCTCGCCATTAATGAGGCCATCACTATGTCCACTACAGGTTTTCCGAGTAGTTTGTATGCATTTGCCATGATAATTACACTTCGATCAGTCCTTATCAGTAATTCGTATCAATGAGCTAATGCAGACAGAGGGACAATCAGAAGATATGTACCAGAAAGCACCAATATAACTCTCTTTGTATGCAGTTACAACAGTTTGTAAGTTGACTAGACCTAATCAAACCCCAAATGAGAGAATAGCAGTGGGGGAAAATGGAGTCGAGTATTGTACTTGAGATGCCAAATGATTTAGCATTTTGAGCCAGCTTCACATTTACTTGTTAAGCTCCCAAATGGGACTGATCACAGCAGATATCATAAAATTATCTGTTAAAAAGTCCAATCCAAAAGCTTAAAAGCATAAGTGGCACATGGAAATTGACTAATGGGGGTGGGCCTACATACGCGAACAACACCGGCTCTGGTACCATGTTGGAAAGTCCAATTCAAAAGCTTAAACTGATAGGTGGAGAGAGACCATATCAATATAGAGAGCATATAAGACTTATCGTAAAGCAATATGGGACAACAACTTCAACAATATCCATCTTTTAAACTCGTCTAATCGCTTCCAATTGCTAATTTGAGCATTCCGGAGTTGTGGGGTGTTGGGTTTTCATTGGCACTCTCTCTATGGTTGCTCTTTGTCCATCTCTTGGACAAAAACAGAAAGAAAAATAACAAACTGCTTTCCTTAATGAGAAGAAATGAGCTGATGAAACTCCTACTCTTCTACACATACATGACTCTGTCCGATGAAAAGTATTATGACCCAAAACCAAAGCCGTAGATGTGATAACATTCTACTTTGGTCCAGCAAGTTGCATCCACACCACATTCTCATCACAGCTAATAGTAATTCTGCATATTCTCAGTATAGAAGTTGTAAACTTTCTTTTCAATTTTTGAACAAGACAGGATAGGAGCAATAGCATAATGCGAAGCAATCAACATTATAGGGAGAAAATCAACGTACTGAAGGCTAGGAAGCTTGATGGTGATCCGTAATGCTCTCTGAATGGCTGTACATTTTCATCTGCTGAAGGCACCACTTGGTTCCCACTGTCATTTTGGTTCCACATGGTATTTTGGCAATTGAGACTTTGTGAGGGTGTTGGCACTCCAGCAGCAGTAATGCCATTATATCCTAGAGAGAGAGAGAGAGAGAGAGAGAGAGAACATTTAAACGATCAGCATTTGATTCCACACCTACTCTTTTACACACACAAATCTGTCCAAAGAAAAGGATTATGACCCAAAACTGAAGCCGTAGAGTTGATAACATTCTACTTTCGATCCAGCAAGTTTCACCCACATCACATTCATCATCATAGCTAATATTAATTCTGCATAGAAGTCCTAAACTTTCTTCTCAATTTTTCAACAAGACAGGATAACACAATACCATAACGCAAAGCAAACGACATTACAGGGAGAAATTCAACGTACTCAAGGCTAGGAAGCTTGATGGTGATCCATACAGCTGTCCAAATGGCTGTACGTTTTCATCTGCTGAAGGCACCACTAGGTCCAAACTATCAGTTTTGTTCCACATTGCATTTTGAGAATTGAGACTTTGTGATTGTGTTGGCAATCCAGCAGCAGTAATGCCACTATATCCTGGAGAGAGAGAGAGAGAGAGAGAGAGAGAGAACATTTGAATGATCAGCATTTGATCCCACACCTAAGAGACTGGCTTTTCCTTGCTTGCCCACATTCGTGGTCTGCATCGGTGGTCAAATCATACCACATTGTGCTTCTGGAGTACCTCAAGGTTGTCACATCTACACACCCTTGTGTACGACGTATATGTAGAGAAGGCACTGTCTCCTTTTAACATAATTTATCTTTTGAAAACCATTAGACTTGTAAAACAACAGGTGCGCTTGGTTACACATGGAGCAAGTTCACTTGGATATCCGTAGCATATTACTTTCTGTATGTCCCTCCCTTTATGTCGAGTAGTACATCAAGCACATATTTGTGATTCACAAGATGCTCAATTCTCTTTGCATATAGCTTATATAGTTGTTCGAAAATGGTACATTATAACTTTTTTGAGGTTGGTTTCTTGTCGCATATACCAGAAATCGATCTAATGTACATAAATTCATACATGTACGGCCAAATGGATAGAGTGTACTCAATTAGGCTCATCTTGCAACAATGGAAGCTTATGGAATTTAGTTTTGTGCTTAAAAGGGAGAGAGAGTTTTTTTAGAGCACGTACATTCAGCAGCAGAGCTGACATTTACCAGAGGAGCTTCCAAACCAACAGAGCAACACAGATTCGTGGAGTCAATTTATATTGAACAGGGGTGAAATTTTCAATTTGTAAGACTTGAGAGGAAAAAGCTTGCACTTTTCTTCTGCATTGAACAAGAAAAGGTCTCTCCATTGAACTCCATAACTTCATTCCAGTTATCAAAAGCCTTTTTCACAATTGTATCTCCATGTTCATGGAAGAAAAACCCTCGGTATATCACTCAAGCTGGACTAATGGAATCACTTATCTCCCCTATTGAAGGTACACGCTCTGCCTTCAAGGAACAATATCTTTTTTCAGCAAGTGAAGTTGCATTCCAGTTGATGAACAAGTACTTAGAGTAAGAAGGTAAGTGCAGCATAGAGAAAGAAGAATAAAAGAAGTATTGAAAGAACCTAAATTCACTTTACGCCTATTGCCATCCATTTCTCCACCACATAAAGGTCAATTTTAACTACGGAATACAAAAGCTTGAGATGGAAATTACGCTGAATAGGGGTGAGAATTCCAGTTTGTCCTTCAAAGAATTGAGATGGAGAAGAGCTTGAGCTTTTCTTCTGCATTGAACCAGGAAAGGCCTCATAATTGAACTCCTTAACATCACTCCATTTATCAAAGGCCTTCTTCACGATTGTCTCTCCATGTTCCTGGAAGAAGAACACTCGGTATATTGCTCAAGCTGGACTAATGGAAGTATTTATCTCCACTGTTGAAGATACACACTCTGTCTTCAAGCAAGAATTTCATTTTTTGGCAAGTAATGTGCATTTTAATGCATGTACTTGCGTTCAGAGGAAGTATGTAAGTGCAGGACCAAGAAAGAAGAACTAAAAAACATTTAAAGAACCTCAATTCACTTTACGCCTATCGCCACCCATTCTTCCACCACATACAGTTCAGGTGCTTGAAAGATGTAATGGAGAGTACATTCTAGGCAAGGGCCCTCAGGCTAAAGACGCAAAGTTGAAGGAGAAAGGACCAGCAAAGGAATAAAATACGCATCAACTTGTATTGTGCAAGTAATTGAAATTTTCGTGGTTTTAAACTTGGAAAGTGATATTTGCAATGTGATTGTGTTAATCGCTCAAACTATAATATGATGATGCTTGCCTAAGATTTCCATGGATGACACCGAGTCAGCTGCTAAAAGTGCTTTCTAGCTTACAAATGTCTTTTAGTACAATTTTAACTACGGGGTACAGAAGGCCACTTAAATTTAAAAGGTGACTATCCTCAACTTTGATTGCAAAGAGCCGAAGCTCCGAATCACTCTATTAATAAAAAGTCTCTATTATGGATCTGAACAAAGCATATTTATTCTCTCCACAGCACTTCATATTGCTTTTACAGATAAAGGAAAAAAAAGAGCATCTAGATGTCCAACCAACTCCTCGTTTCAAGTTTCCATATCTCTGATCAATTCTAACACCTATTAAGCCACACAGCTAAGAGTAAACATCAAATTACTGATCAAATAGATAATATGGGACAAATCACATGAATTCAGCTTGATGGTGTGTAGCGCATGAACGGGCTTGACAAAACTCAGTAGGAATTCCCTAGGTACTTACCTTCTCTTGGGCAGAAAGTCGATGAGAAGCCAAAAATGCCTGGTCTTTGATTAGGCCGATCAGTTGACCATTAGTGTTGAATACCGCACCATGCTCCCCCATGTCCTCAGGATAGTCCAAATAAAGTTTCCACTTTGTTTTGCAAGTCTTTGCATGGCGTATGATGCTATCCCACTTCTTCTCTGTTATGCTCTTTCCAAGAATCTATGATGAGTGAAGACACAAGCCTTACATTTCTGGAAGTCAATCAAACTCTAATTGGGAATCATTAACCAAGTACTTACCTCTCTCAGTTTCTTGGGGTCCGTGAACAGTTGCAGTAGAAAGTCCTCCACTTTGTATATTCCTGCTTCACTTAGTTTTTGGTGAGATATCCCATCCTTGGAAATCTTCTCCAGTCTCCAAACCTCATCATCAGATGCAGGTGGATGATGTTTCCTGTATGCTGTAAAATGAAGAGAACATATACAATAAAGTCCCAGTTACTAATAGATTAATTTGTGGAAGCAAACTTCTAATAGACATGCAAGCTCTCTCCTGAAACTAGTATAAAATGTCAGCATTTGCTAATAAAAGACAAGCCGATTGTTTCTTATTTATCAGAGTTTTCGCTCAAGTTGTAAAGGTCCATACAAAATGAAGCTCTTAACTATAAAATCTGGATCCAAAACCGTGTTTATGGTCAGTCATAGAGGATTAGGTTTATATACTGTAAAAAGATTATGAAGGACCTACCTTCCCTTCTATGTTCCTTGACAGAGAAGGCATCTGTTTTTGCTTCTCGGATTCAGGTGTTCCCACAAAAACCTGATGCCACCTTAACCCCTATTCTGAATTTTTTGCTCCTATTCCAGCTGGAATTGTCAGTAAATATCAGTTCACCCAGCTCCCCAATACCTCCCTTGAGCTTCACTACGCGATCTCCTGCCAAAAGCGGCCCCTTTCCTTCACGTTCTTTAACCATGTAATTCTCAAACTCTTCTGGAGCCCAGTTCTCCTCATTGTCTTTGTTGAAGTCACCTTCAAGCACAACAACATCCAACTTAATGGAGGATTCTGGGCCTGATGTAACGACATCCCCCGTGTTCGCATCAATCAAGGCAACGTAAATGCGGGCACCCTCCTCTCCTTCTATTTTCTTTCCAGTAAATAGGGGAAGTAGCAGTTTGGTCTGAAGTTGAAGATGTAAGTTTCTCACTCCATTGTTTGCCATGGATTTAGCATTACCCCTACATTCTCACCAGAAGACAACCATTAGAAATAGGAAAAGATACAGAAAAGGAAAACTGGATAAGTACAGATAAAGAGAGATAAACTTCTCACATCTAATAATTCAAATTTATTATAGAGATAAAAATAAAATAAAATGCTCCACTGCTCTTAAGATACAAAACTAATACCCTAAATGGGAGCATCGACACTGTGGCACATGATGAGTCCTTGTGGCCATACACTCACTGAGCTCTGACTGCCTGTGTGTGTCGATTATTCCGAAAACATCAACAATGTATAACTGGTCAAAACCACACGGAAAGCCTTTTTCAACGGCATCACTGGGGAAGTGCATTCATACCTTCCGAGGTGGGGAGAGTGACTGTTTGCAGGCTCCACTGCTTCCTTCTGCTCAACACCACCAACAGCAGAATTGCCAAAGTTGGAGAAAATAAAGCAGAAGGGATACAAAACCAATCCATTCCATCTAAAGGAGTTGAAAAACCTATTCTTTCATTCCTTCTTAAAAAGAACTTATCTAACTACCTTATTGAGCTAAGCTCTTCACGCACAATTGAAATCAGTCTTTTACCAAACAGCAGTTGTCTATAGAACTTGTATGAACAATCCCAAGCATTTTCATTTTCCCCTCCATTTCTATGTCCATGATTTTTTTTTTTTTGTGCTTTAGAATGGTTATGATTCATCTTTAGGTTATGAAGCCACAGTTGAAAATGTCATTGAGGAAAATGAATGGAGATGGCTTCCACCAAGGTCAGATGATCTGCTTGAAAGTCAGATGGCTTTGTGTGGGTTGATTGCTCCAAACTCTGGATCTGTAGAAAAAAGCGGTATAAACCGGATCATCTAGGGGCTCTTTCTCTGTATAGGAGGCTTGGAAACTAGTCAGGAAATGGGGGAACAAAGTGACTTGGCTTAGGTTTGTATTGTTTAAGCCTAATATGACCAAACATGGCTTTAGAACTTGGCCGGCGAATCGTAATAGGTTGCACAAAAGCATATCCTATTTCAAGATATGAGGCTTTCCTATTAAACCAGGTCATTCAAAAGAATCACCTGTTCTTTCAGTTGAGCAGAGACTTGTCAGCCTTAGTGAGCCAACAGTACCGAGTGGAAGGGCCGTCGCTCAACACCGGTAGTATTTTTGCTGGTGGTACTCATAGTGTAGATGCGGGAGACTTTGGTGTCATGTTGTCATTCGGTGTCAATAGGTTCAAAGTCAACTGGATGTATTAATTTCAAGATACAAGGCTTTCTTATTATAACAAGCTATTAAAAAGGATTCCCTTTCTCCCTGTAGACCAGGCACGAAGGTCAGCCTTAGTGATCCGACGGTGCCGGGTGGAAGGGCCATTGCTCAACATATAAAAGTTACTCTAGGGATAATAGGCTGATCTTTCCCAATAGTTCATATCGACGGAAAGGTCTGGCTCCTCGATGTCCGCTGTATGTGCAGGACAATATGCTTTACAGGACTTGTATGGGATGCAGTCCTCCCCTGTTTTTATCTTACACAGGCCGTCCAATAAAATGAATATTTACTTGTAATAGAAGCAAATTGTGCAAAGTCCGTGCTCAATAAACGCTGCTCAAAGAGTCAGTATAAATCAATTAGCTAGCAACGGACCTGTTGATCGATAAGTTCATTCAGTCACTTCATGACATGCAGATAAGCAACTCATTGATGGAGATAGGTCAGAGACAAAGCGAAATTTTAAAAATTCTGTTTATCTTACCAGTTTCTGAACAGCATTCTCCAATGAGTGTACTATATCTTCGAGAGCATTCCCAGTGCAACTACATCATGAAAATTGACACTGTGAACAACTGCTGTCTTGTGGACATTTTCGTAACAGAAAGACAAATATCCATACTTAACATTCTAGTTATTAGTACAAATGTCAGACCTAATTACAGTATAAGAAGATGGATACTAGGCTCATCAAATGCATTCCCTTAATCTAAGGCGACACAGAAAAGTCAATGTAAAGGTGGAATACATATTTACCCAATTAAATTGATAACAGAAGTAAGTAACTTTAATTAGCAGCTATCTCCAAATGCACCATTAGCAGAAAAAAGTATGTGTAGGTATTACACTTTGCCATACAGAATGATGGCATATGATACTTGATGATATTTTTAATTGGTGGGACAAAACACATGAAAATTTTACAGAGGAATAGTTGATGCAGATAAGCTACTGCCTACAAACCAAATGAATAAATTCACCTCTGAAAATATTTGGTCGAGTGAGATTTAGCATGCTCCAGCTCTTCTCTAATCTGTCCAGCAAAGAGCAAAGGCGAAAAATTACATTGCAAGAATCTTCTGTCACGTGTTCATCACATTCAAGTTTCCACCTGTATCTTCGACATGAAAATTGCCATTGACCACATTTTCCAAGATTCAAGGAGACAATTACATCCAAGGCATTTCATTGAATATTCATATCTTTTTGTGATTCGTACTGTCCAAAACATGTCCTTGGCTTCACAAGGAAAGCCTAGAACAGTGAGCAGGTCATTTTTACCACTCGAACAATATTTCTCTGTACATCTTGTAGCAATTTCTTATGGGGTTTCTGTCCGGAAACTGATTCATTGGTCAGAAATTGCATCCAACAGCTCCTAATCGAAGAGATCAGCAATTTTAATAAAATAGAGGCTGTATTTTGTATGTCCAAGTTGGCTACTTTACTCATCTTACCACTCTCCGGACATCCTCCTCCGTCAAAAAGCTCCTCGGCACAAGATTCCTCTCCCCCAGGTGCCATACTTGACTGTGTGAAGATCAGCACAATAGCACAATCAAGATAGGAAAATTTAGCAAACAGGACAGCGAAGTAAATCGATAACAGCTTACTTGCTAGGTAAAAAATTCAAACAGAAGTCAATTCGAATAAGAAGGAAGTACTGCGATGCATAACAGATTCGAGACGACTAGCATTTGAGGTCTTTTAATCCTTTGCGGTAAAGCCACAGCACAAACCCACAAACCAAAAAACTGAACGAGAGCGATTTAGAACTCTCATGAGGCAGAAGCTAATCAATGTCATACTTCAAAGCAGGCTTCGCCGTACTTCTCATTTCAAGAATCATCAACTCAAGAACTCTTCATTGAGTCTCCCTCAAGCGAAGCTAAAACTAACACGATCATCATTGCATGACCCTACTTGCTTGGGTGAACTTACTTCATTGGAGCATGGAAACATTAAGAGGGTACAGTGAACTTACTTCACCGGAGCCAAGCACGGCTTCTTGGGTTGACTTTGTTGACCCGAAGAAGTGGAAGGCAAAGCCCTCTTTTGCATCGCTTAACAAGATGCAAACGAGCGTCTGAACTTTGGGAGCGTTGGGTTGCTGAAGGAATGTTGCGGATAGAAGAATGACAGAGTAGGCGGTTTATCCGCGAACTCAAAGTAGGGAGTTTGTAATCACTTGAGTGTGTTTCTTTTTGTAATGTCCGAAGGAGCAGGCTAGAGATGGCCGGTTCACCGGAACCGCCGGTTCCGGTTCCGGCGGTTCCGGTCGCCGGTTCCGGGGTTCGGGGCGATTCCGGTTCCATTTTTTAAATTTAATTTTTAAACTAATAAATAATAAAATAAATATAATAAATTATAAATTATAATCAAATTGTACATTGTAATAAAATTTGGGAAAAAAAAGAGAAAGAGGAATGAGCTTGAACTTAATGAATTATCATTAAGCGCTACATATCTTCTTGGGGATAGAAGAATCAAAGCCCATGTAGTTCTTTTTACCTTTGATAACCCCAACTTACCTCATCGTCAATCGTCGCTACCCGTTGTGGTACTCGTGCCTAGGTGGTATCTCCATAATTCTCGCTAAAGAATTCGTGTTCTCGATCCAATTCTTGGTGTCGAAATCTAGCTTTCGTCCAATCGTCGACACAAGCTTGAGTTTCCACAGACTCGGACTTAATCTTGAACAATGAGAGTCCAAAACTAATCCTCCAGTATTAAATGCTTGTTCAACCGCAACCGTTGAATGAAGATGGGGTTGCTAATATCCGGCGAGCGATGAGGGCGAAGACCGGTAGTCGGTTGAGTGACTCTGCCACCACCCAGGATTTGAAAATCATGCTATTTTACGTATCACGAAACTCAAATTGAGTGATGAAATATTTTTCTATTTCATAAATACTACTTGTTGCCCCTTTTTTTTTTTTTGTCTACTCTTGAGCATATCATAACCTTTACCAAGTGAACTACCGGTTTCGTTTCCGAGGCGGTAGATGGTAAAGATCCACCATCATTTAAATCATATCTATTACAAAATTCTCCATGTAATGCTACTATAGATTCTCTAACCTCTCTTTATACAATTGAAACATCTATTATATCTTCCAAATGTAAACAATCATAATAATACACATTCAAATAACCTAGTAAACCATTTAATTTAATATGTTGATAAAAAACAATACCAACTAAATAGACAAGAGGAATTTTGAAATAATAATGCAACCATTTTTCTCGCATTACTGAAATAGTTTGAGCTAATTCATTATATTTTTCATATACATTAAAAACACTACCAATATTAACACATTCTATTAAAAATAAATGCGCAGATAAAAGATAAAGTATTAGTAGCATCATTAAAAATTTTCAAAAAATCTAAATTTTTTTTGCAAACGTCCCAATGTTGCGGAAGTAAAGTAATTTCGGGAATATTTTGCGACATAAACGTACATAATAAATCTTTGTAATCAAAAGTTTGACGAAACAACTCATACGTAGAATTTCAACGAGTCGGAATATCTTTTGGAAACCTTTTTGCCCTTCTCCCATGTTGTTTACAAAATTTTCCCCATGCTTTCATAAAATGGGCACGACTCCATAAATATTTAATCGCGCCCTTTATTGGGGCGAGAGAAGACTCGAGAATTCGTAAACCATCTTGTACACATAAATTTAAAACATGGCAAGCACATCTAATGTGAAAAAATTGTCCCCCAAAAGAGGGTTTGCAAATATTTTCTAATTCGGGAATGGAAGCGGTATTTGCGGCTGCATTATCAAAACCAATTGAAAAAACTTTATTTATCAAATAATATTCTTCTAAAACATGTTTAATTATTCTATAAATATTATGAGCCGAATGCTTTTCATCAAAAACTCGAAATGCAAGAAGTCTTTTTTGAATGGTTCAGTCATCACCTATCCAATGACACGTAACACCCATATAAGAATGAATTTGCCAATGATCACTCCAAATATTACTACCTAAATGCACACGTCCATTGAATTCCGCAAAAAATTTTGCTAAAGTTTTTTTTTGTTTTTTATAAAGATGTAAAAGTTCGCGTTTAAGAGTACTTACGGGAATAGTTTGTGCTTGCGGAACCAACGTAGTATTTATCAAATATTTCATATTAAAATTTTCACCAGTAGTAAATAGAGCATGATCAAGGGCAACATATTCAGCTAATGTTTGTTTATAAAGTGCATCGATGTAACGAAATAAAGGATGAGTATTAGGATTGGCGCACCCGGAAATTTGTTATTGTCTAGTGTCGATCCTCGCTCGTGTTGGATGTTTTTTCGTCGGATGCCGACGGAATGTTCCATAGCCGTCTCCTTTGCTAAATTTATATATTTGGGAATAATATTTACAATTTACATTATACTTACCTTCGCTTTCGTCATATACCTTGTCGGAGTCTTGCCACAAGTCGGATGTACTCTCTCGGCCTTTCCGTTCCGGCTCATTTGCCGTCGACGTTTCTTCGGCACCAGTAGGCGGATGAAGACTTTCTTGTGTTGGGACGTGCTCGACGTTCGAAATGGGAACAACGTTGATATTGTCGTCATCGTCTTCCCAACATGCATACTCACGAGGATCACACCCGGGAATAGGATATTCGGAATCTCCCATCGTCATCTTACCCTTTCCAAGATTTCCTTCCACTTGCCATTTTTGAGAAAATTGAGGCGGATTCGGAGAATTGAGAATTTGAGAAAATGTGAAAGAATTTGAGAGAATTGTTGAGAGGATTTGTGAGAAAAATGAAAGAGGAAGGATATGTATTTATATGATTTTTTTTAAGTATTAATTAAAGCAACGGCTGCAAGAATGCGGCCTTACAGGCCTCGCAGCCGGCCAAAATAGCCGTTGCAATGCAACGGCTCTTTCGGGCCAGGGCTCGGGGGCCCCTCCCAAGGGGCCCCCTTATTTTTTATTTTTTATTTTTAGGGCCGGTTCCGGTTCCGGTTTGGGCCCGTGGGTCCGGTTAACGGGCCGGTTCCGGCCGTCAACGGGCTGGTTCCGGCCACGGGCCCAAATGGCCATCTCTAGAGCAGGCCCCATTACTTTCCGAGAAAAAGTGACATCATCTTCATGTATCCGGGAAAGTTGCCGGTTTTAGATTTTCTTTTTCTTTTCTGGCTAATTTTCCCCTTCGACCTTATGAAGATGCATGTACTTTCTCTCTGGGTTGCTTTTTTTCTTCCTATTGCTTGTTATTTTTGCCTTCAACGCAGAGTTATTTGGAAAAAGTTTAGGACTAAATTAATTTAACCGATAGATTTATAATTGAATTGGTATCAATACATTAAGTGTTGAATTGCACCATGGTTCAGGTAACCACCCAGCCTCGAAAATGCTAAAGAGATTGACTTGAAATCACTTACTGTAAACAACATTAATGATATAGATTAGGGAAAGAAAACAACTAATTTGTCATTAAATTTCCAAGAAAATGAAGATGAAAATGCAGTTGTCTAGGAATTTGATACGAATTCACCGATTTAAAGGGAAAAAATCACCAATATATCAATTACATTTTACGTCAATATACTACTAACGAAAAAAAAATTAACGCAATGTACTACCTATTTTAAGAAAAATTTCAAATGAGAGCCTAAAGTGCTCTCATTTTATCAAATAAAGGTCATAAGGGAACCTTATTTCAAATAAGGGTTTGAAATGGCATAAGCATGTTCTAAATAAAGGCCTGAAGTGGCCATAAGAGTTTCAAAAAAGAGCCTGGCCTAAATGGCATTTTCGTCATTTTTCATTTTGATTTTTTGTTTATTTTTTTCTATATTTTTCCTTTTTCTGTTATTTAAAAATTTAAAATAAATAAAAAAATAGCCACACGGTTGAGAAGGGGGCTATCGGCCCACCATTGGTGGGGTCGGCGGGGTCACCGGCCTTTCTTGTCGCCTCCCGCCTCGTATGCTTTTTTTTTTTTTTTAATTTGAAGGAAACGGAAAAAGGGAAAGTCTAATAAAAAAAGAAAAAAATCAAATAAAAGAAAAAGACAAAAATTTCCTTGAAATCATGCCTCTTTTTTTAGACTTCATGGCTACTTCACGCCCTTGTTTGAGAAAATGATAGCACTTTAAACCCTTATTTGAAATGTGGTTCACTTGAGGTCCTTATTTGTGAAAATGAAAACACTCGGGCCCTTATTTGAAATTTTCCCTCTATATTATTTGCATTGAATCGGTTGTTCATGGCCAATTACTATTGATTAAAGCAAATTCTATGACTATGCAAAATGACGTTGATCTCACCAACATTATATAAATTATCCTGATTGAACTTGTGAAAATCATCAATCAGTCAATAACGTATATTTGAAATGGTTCAAGCGGTCATTGGAAAATGACTTCACTTGACCTTTTAGAGAAAGCACGTAGGAAAAAGTATTTTTTTTTTTTAATTTTCTTCCCTTTCCCAAACAAAAAAAAAGTATTTTTTTGGAATAAGCCAATTCATTTGGGACCCTGTAGATCCACTCTTTTTCCTATTCAACGATGAGCCATTTTGTCTCTGTCCATTAATTTCACCAAATTAGTTCTTGCAATATGTTAAGCAGTCGTGTTTTCTCGTTCACAAGAATAGAAAATGAAAATTTGAAATTGAAAAGAAATGCTATAACCAACCGTGGAAGACAAGCTAAATGGGGCACCATGCTTCTAATATTTACTGGACATTCTTATGTTTACATAAGCAAGGTACGTTTAATCATTGTAATCCACGGTCTTACCATTCAACGAAGCTCCAGCTCAATGTGGGCGTTTTTTTTTTTTTTGCATGCTACAAGCCTGTGTTGGGCCTCGGACTTCTCGAATGATCGTACCGAGGAATTCTACCATACTCCGCTCAGCTAGCTCTTTGAAGGGATACTCTCCAACCTGTCGAGGTGGGGGCCTCATCCTCACCCTATTCATATCTAGGTTAAAGTTTTTCGCACATACACGATCTTAATATGTTATTACAATCTTTTTCATGAATGTATTGATTTTACGCTATTGATTAATCAACTAAACTATTGTTGCTTAATACATTGGTTCCAAAACTTGGGACTAAATTTAAACTCAAATGGGTTAGATATCTTGCTCCCTATAAGTATAAGCCAAATTGGCACTTGGTAAAATAATTTGTGTCTACAATCTGTGTCATACAAGAACATAACATTTGTATTAGAGAGGTTGATTTCTTTGTTAGCAAGAGGAAAATGTCAAATTCAGCTCAATAAATCCTTCTAAAGAAGCCAATCACCTCTATATCTCATCGATTTGGGATGGACATTATTAAAGTCTAATGTGCATTAAAAATTTAGAATACGAAAAAGCATAGTGTTCACACTTCGATTTAGGAACTCACAACAAACATGACTCTGACTCACATTATTGAGAAAACTAGAAAGTCTCCATGGCCAATGCCTTGAGCGTCCAATCCGAAAAAGGTCGTCTGGAAGCAAGTAGTGCTTGATCAGCAGCCACAAGATTCAAGCTCTTCGACAAACAGCTCCCAATCGATCCCGTCATCTTCAGCAAAAAATACAGATAATATCAGGATATGACCAAACTTCAAACACCACGATCACTAATTTCTCAGGAACCATAGATGAATATTCGTTGAATGTCACGCTGCTAATGAGGCCATCACCTATGTCCACTGCCGGTTTTCTCAGAAGTTAACATGCATAATTTGCTGCAATAATTACACTTCGACCCGTCCTTATGAGCAGATAAGTCGTATAAATGGGATAATCCAACTTCTGCAGAGAGATAATCATAAGTAAGATCTTACAAAGAACCTATGAAACTCTCTTTTTATGCAGTGACAACAGTTGGTAAGTTGACTAGACCCAATCGAACCCCTAAGAAGAGCTTACCAGTGTGACAAAATGGGACTGATCATAGCAGATATCACAAAAATATCCACCTCTTTAGACTCATCTAATGGGTTCCTAATGCTTATTTGACCATTCAGGAATTGTCTGGTGTTGAGTTTTTATTGGCACTCCTCTCATGGTTGCTGGTTGTCCATTTCTTGGCAGAAAAAGGAAAGAAACAGAACAAAACTGCTTTCCTCAACGAGAAGAAATGAGCTGATGCAATTCCTACTCTTCATTTCGCAAGCACGAATCTGTCCGATGAAAAAGGATCATAAACCTAAGCCAAAGCCCTAGAGGTGACAACAATCTTATTTTTGTTCCAGCAAGTTCTATTCATACTACATCACAGCGAATATTAATGCTGCATGTTTTTAGTATAGAAGTCCCAAACATTATTCTCAATTTTTTCGCAAGACAGGATAACCAATACCATACCGCGAAGCAATCGACATCACAGGGAGAAAATTCAAATAACTGAAAGCCGGGAAGCATGATGGTGACCCATGCAGTAGTCCGAATGGCATCTGCTGAAGGCTCCATTTGGTTGAAACCGTCAATAGTTTGGTTAAACGTGGCATTTCGGGAATCAGAACTTTGGGATTGTATTGGCAATCCAGAAGTAGTAATACCACTATTTCCTAGAGAGAGAGGAGACAGGGGAAAGATCAATTGGTATCCATTGATGAGGCCCACAATAGACATATGGCAAGCCAAGAAAAGCAGGTCCCCTAGGTGTGGGATCAACATGGAACCCATAAATTCCCATGTTGTCATTCATACGGACGGTCGACTATATAAATCACTTGCATCATGAGAAACGAGAATTTTAGACCCCAATGCTCCTCCGCTGTGAAATATTTCAGCATTTTCTCATTTGACTGTATGCTACTTATGGAACAGTTGATTTTAATCACCCCCAAAGCCATATCATTGGAAGCCTGCATATTTCCCTCCCGAAGGCGTATAGTACTGTGAAACTTTTTAGTTGCACCATGTCACTTTGATATCTAAAACCACAAAAAAGTGGCTACATCTCAGCTAGTGTTTAATTACTGGCAATTTTTCCTTTTCCTAGTAGCCAGTTATAGCACATTCCTTCAACTGTGGATGCTGAAATTCTAGGAGGTACTTTCAAACTAACATGACTGGCCAATCTCGGTGGAGGCATATTGTTGTGAACTGGATGGAAGCATTGTTGATCTCCTAAAACTTCAGATGGAAAAGAACATGAGATCTTCTCTCACGTGGAACTTGAAGAAGCCTCAGCATCGAACCGTCTAACATCATTCCAATTCTCATAGGCCTTTTTCACCAACCTATCTGCATAGACCTGGAAGACATGAAAATTACTACTTCCTCAACCAGTCGCTTTATCAGGCTCATCTTACACTCTAGGTTACTCAAAGAATTCAGGCCGGACTTGTATGGATATCAAAGGCGCTAAGAAGATGTTTCTATTATGTTCCTTTTCCTTTTTATTTTTTTTTTTTTTTTTTTGGGGTTTGGGGGGGTTTTGGGGCGCTTTCTTTTTTTTTTTTGGGGGGGGGAAAACCATCCCTCCCTTTCCCCCCCCCCAACTTAATTATCCTTTGGGTTTTTTTTTTTAACTCAACTTTTATAAAAAAGGGAAGAGGAGAAAAACCATCGCGGCCACGGGGGGGGGGGTAAAACTAACTTAGTGGTCATACAAATCAAACCAGGTAGGAAGATGCAAATTTAGTGGTCAAACTACCATTAAGGAAATCATGGACATCAAGTTCACAGAGTTTGATGGAAACAACAATAAGCATCTCCATTCGGAAGTACCATAACTTGGTGAATGAATCTTAGAAGTTTGCATGAGCATAGAGTGCTCCTGATGTTGCAGATGGTGGTTGTGGTCCCATGGAAGGTGCTTCTGGTGATGTCTTCTCAAAGGGTGAGAGCAAAAGAAGTGAGCAGCTTTTGGAGGAGTTTGAATTATATGTGGATGGAGAGTCATTGGTCTTGGTGCTGATGGGGGTTGATGAGGCAAGATCCTATTTTTATCAGTTTGATTGTTGAATCGTTTTGAGGTAAATAGTGAGGAGGATGTCTCCTTTTGGGTACTTAACAATATCAAGGCCGTTGGCCAGGCCCTTGGAGTATCTTTCCAAGGGTTTGAAGATACAGCTATGAATTTTTTCGAGGAGCTTGAGAAGCAAGGGCTAAATAAAATGATGGCCCTGAGAATTTTAAGTCCTTGGGAAAAATCAAGGAATTGAAATGCCTTCATTGTTCCACCAATAATGACAAAACTCCTGACAGAACAAGGAGGTTGTGAGTGGCAGCAGTAGAAAGGGTTCTTTGTTCATGTAAAGGGTAAAATTATTTCTTGGATGTCAGGGGGTTGAATGATGCAGACAAGAGATTGGTGATAAAAATTTTATCAAAAAATGGAGACGGGACATAGTGTCTTTAGGAGGTTAAAATGGAAGATCGACAGTTGGATGTTGCCAGGAAAACTCTGTTCTGAGACTTGCGACACTCATCCTCATTCGGAGGATGTCTTTTAATTGCATTACTGAGGACATGGAAGCACTTTTGAACTACCTTTTGAAGAAGAAGCAGATCAAGAAGGCTATGTTGAGTTACAATGGGGAAAAAGCACCAATCCAGATGAGTTTACTTTGGCATTCTATAATGAGAACTGGGAGGTAGTGAAAGAGGATCTGTTGAAGGTTTTCCATGATTCACTCGAATAGTGATTTTATTTGAAGTTTTAATGCTACATTTATCTCCTTAGTCCCTAAGAAAAGATGTGCGCAGAACATCAAAGACTACCGTCAACTCAGTTTACTGAGTGGTGTCCAGAAAATTTAGGCTAAGGTTCTTGCAGCTAGATTAAAACGGACTACTGGCACGATGGTGAGACCTTATCAAAATGTTCTTTCAAGGAAGACAGAATTTAGCTGCAACTCTGATTGCAAATGAAATGATGAACTCCCACTTAAAAGCGAAAGGGAAGGATATTATTAGCAAAATCATTATGAGGAAAGCTTATGAATCATGTTCCGTGGGACTGTCTTTTATTCGTGATCAAAAAATGGGTTATCGTGTACAGTGGTGTAACTCAATAAAGAGATGCGCCACGACTCCACGTTATTCTGGTTTGTTTAATGGCTAACAGGTTTTTTCCAGCTGTCTTGAGGGCTTAGGCAGGGTAATCCACTCTCCTCCCTTCTGTTCATTCTGGTAATGGAGGTCCTTAGTTAAATCTTAAGCAACGCATCTGAGTTGAGTTGGATTTCTGTCTTGTGTGGCTAGTCTTGGTGAGGAGTTTACCATTTCTCATCTTCTCTTTGCAATAATGTTCAACAGTTGTGTTAGAGATATAAAAAGGGTACAATGGTCTTTTGGTTATCTAGGGTTTATTATGTATATATACATAGAGTTTTATCAATAAAATTATTACGTTCTCTCTTTTCACATGGTATCAAAGCCCTAAAATCATCTTCTCCACGTACGACTCCTTCTAACGTCAAAATATCCACATACGACACCGCATCCGACACCTCCCAAGGCCATTAAATGTATGTTTTTGAGCTATTCTTGTGACGAAAATTTGGCTGGGACCAAATTCAATAAAAATATATTTTTATTGAATTTCAATGGTATGAAATTTCGGACGCAAGGGACGAAAGTGACAATTTTGACGATTCGAAATGTCGTTCGATTTCGATGGGTCTCGAAATCGTGGTCACCGCGACTTAGGATTTTTAATCCTCGCGCCTAGTCATTCCGGACCGAACCTAGCCGTGAAAATCCAATTTCGGTCCCGACATTGAGCCAAAAATTCGCTCATCCGATTTGGAAATTACGGTTTTGCCCTTGGATATTATATGCAAATGACAAGAAAATTTATGGGATGAGATTTGTGGGCCCCACCTTCACAAATCTTCGGACCACCACCAAACCGGATCAAAGTTTTTTTTCTCTCTCTCTCTCTCCCACGTCCGCCCCCTTTCCCGATTTGCTTGAGCCTCTTTTCTTCCTCTTCTTTCTTCATTGTGAGCGTAAACCTTGGCCATTTCAAGCTACCTAGACAAACTACAACACCCAAACCCACTCGACGCCACCGGACCACCGCCGCACCGCCGGAGTCGCCGGAAAGCCGACCAAGAAGCCTTCCCGACTTGCCCTTGCCGGGTTTGCGGTTCCAAACTGGTGCAATTTCGATATGCCGTCGCCCTCACGACCATCACCTCAACCTCCGCCACCTCTTCGACCTCCTCCGACGTTGTTCCACCGTCCCAGCCGCGGAGAAGCCAAAACAGCCGCCGACCCGACCGCTCTATTTTTGGCTTCTAAGGAGCCGGTTCCGTGCCCAACTACTACTCGTCATTCCACCAACTTCCTCCGCCCAACTCCGACCACTACGAGACTCCCAACACCCTCTCAAACCATCTCCAACGCCCCTCGAAGCCCCGACGCCGCGGAGCTCGAACAAGCCCCCGACCACCCGCCCCGTTTCGGGTGTCTGCCCTGTTCGCGATGCGTTTTGTGGGTTGTTGCCAACGTCTGCTCCGGCCACCATAAGCCACCGCCGACCACCCCAGGCCGTTGCCCTCGACCTCTAGTTGTCCCACGCGGCCGTGGAAGCCGGTCACCATCCGTGGAGCCGCGAATCACCCCGGCCCGCCTCCCCCGTTTTTGTGCCCCGTTTCGCGTCGGTTCGTGCAGCCCTGTTCACCTTCGGCCGCCCTCCGCCGCCCCCCAACTAGTCCCGAGGGTTGTCCCCGACCGTAGGTGAGTCCCCCAGCTTTTCCTAGCCTCGCCTCACCCGCAAAGGTGGGTTTCCCTCAACTCAACGCCCGGTTTCCTTATTTTTTTTTTTTAACTAGATGGTTCTGTTTTTCTAGTCGCCGGCCAACCCCGTCCGCCCCCAAAATCGAGCCGCCGATAAGCCTAGCTATCACCACGAGCTCGTTATCGGTTTCGGCCGTGAACGATGTCGCCGGTGAACAGTGTTTTCGCGGTGAATAGTGATTTTCGGGCCCGGCCTCGAAAATCGTGCCCGACCCGACCTCCACCGCCGTTGTTTGTGAGTTGACCCTAATCCTTGATTAGGGCGCTAATTGCGCCTAGGATTAATTTGCTAGTCGGTAGGGTGTTTAGGTAGATTTGATTATGGTCGGATTAGTTAGAAATCCGATTTAGGGTAAATGGCCATAATCGATTAAATTAGAATTGTCCAGGCTAATTGGTTGCTAGACTTTATTGATTGCGGTGATTTGATTGCGAGCGAGCGATAGGTTAAGGACGAGCGATCGATTGGTAATTATAAATCAAACCGGCTAATCAATGACTGCACGAAATTGAGCCTTTATATGGCCTAATCGAATTGGTTTATTCGTGTTGAATTGATGATTTTGTTGGGGCGGATCGCCAAATTGAAATGTTGATCTAAGTGCCTTGAATGCTCGTTGAGTGAATTGGCGTCCGTTTGGGAGTCAATTGGTCTCGTGTGCCTTTGCGGCGTCTACTTGGTAGTCTACATGTTCATATGACCATATGCGAATTAAGATATAAGTTTTAGCATGAAAATGGCCTTGGGCAGTCGTTGAGCACGTTTGTGTGAGCATCCGGCCTAAATCAAAGAGAATAAATTGATTGATGTGTCGGGTGTCTTGTATGGTCATATAAAAGAACGATGATGGGTTTTCCGGGCAAGTTCGTACCGTACACATAGTACACACCGTACCATCTTTATGGAATCACACGCTTGCCGAAGCACGATAATTCATGCCCGATGGTACGTACGGTTTTAAGGGATTATCGGATGCGCTTGTGATGGACCGAAACCGTATAGGGATGCCTACTTGCCATGCCGTGCATTGCCCTGGATACACTACTTGTAGTAGCCGTTCCGAGAGGAAAAGGAACGTAGCCGGTCTTGCCAAGAATGCGGGATCGCATTAATTGTGAGAATCGATCACGCCGGTAGCGTGGATCCTCGTCATTGGGCGCCGAGAGCGCGATCATCGTTAATCAATGGACTTATGTGGTGTCCGTGCATACTTGTGAGTGTGATGCTTTGTTCGGATGGTTGTCGATATGATTATTGGGTCAAGTCAAGCATTGCATTATGTGGGCTTAAGGCTAGTAAGTGTGCATGTGGAAGATTATTATTTTGCGATGTGCTTCTTGGATATATGTTTATGTTGTTGTTTTATGATCCTCGTGTTAGGATGTTATGGGTGAATCGGGTCCTAACCGAAAGATTCACGAGATTTATATCTCACCCCGTCGTGGGTTAATATTTTCAGACCCCAAGTTTTAAGCATGCCTCAAGCTCACGCTCCCAATGACATGGATACATCCATTGAGGAGTTCCTAGGTCCGGACAGAGTGTATATTAGGAAATGGACCACTTCCGGGTAGATGAAGGGGGACCATACTTGGAAGCCCCAGATACGAGGCTTGGTAGTATCGTTACGGGGATATGACCATAGGACCATTGAAGCCCTCGAGGTACCGAGGGACGAAATTCCCCTTCTTGTCACCCCGCTCCATGAGGATGCCTAGAGCACTCTGGAATCTAGGAACATTTCGGAGAAGTCCCCGGGATCGAAGAAGAGATGGAAGTCATTGAGATATCTACTTAGAGGAAGAGGATGCGGAAGACTCGTTGAAGACAAACCCCGTAGCCCATCGAGTACGATCCCGGTGAGGATGAGGAGAGGTCGGATGGTAGTGACTAACTAGTAGGCGTAGAAGAGGTAGGGTTCATTTTTGGATGTCCTCTTAGGATAGAGGCATGGTAGAGGAGCCTAGAGGGTTATTTTTTTGTTTAGTCCCTCGGTTCCCTTAAACCCCCGCTCCGGGTTGACTGTAATTAGCCTTTGATGTTTTTGTATTATAAGGTTGCCTTTCGTCCCAGGTCATCTTTGTTATTTGTATGGAGTTGCTTTCGCTTCCGCTTGTGCTTTTCAATTCCGTAAAATTGTTAATCCGTCTAGTAAGGCTGATGGATCCCGGGAATCTTTTATGAGAACGGTCGTGATGGGATATTATCGAGTCCGAAGGGTTCGGAGCGTGACAATTCTCGTACTCAAAAAGGTTATTGTTGTTATTCCCCAACCTTAAGGAAATATTTTATAACATGTTAATGTTTCATTCTTTGAGTCTACTCCTTATCGTGAAGTTCCAATCACTTTGTTTCTAAGAGGAATGAAGATTTACATGTAACTATTATTCGATCACCTGCTCCAACTGTTTCACCGAGTGTTTGCACAAGAATCTCCTTTTCTCAAGGTTTATACTCGGCGGTCTCGAGCAGCCACCGATCCCCCAATGCTCCTGTCACTACTACATCATCTTCGGCTCCCGATCTAACTTCAGGTGATCCTCGGGTAATATATGATCTTGATCTTCCTATTGCTCATCGAAAAGGCATACGTGCCCGCACTTAACACTCGATTGCAAACTTTGTCTCATACACTTTTGTGCTTCTATGTTTCAATCCTTTTTATCCACTCTTGATCAATATCCTGTTCCCAAGTCTATAGCTGAGGCATTACAAAGCCCTAGGCTGGAGGACAACTATGGAAGAAGAATTGGGGGCATTACAGGTTAATGAAACTTGGGACTTGGTGCCTCTTCCATTAGGCAAAACGCTATTGGGCTGTCGTTGGGTGTATATTGTGAAAGTCAATCCCGATGCTTCTCTTGCTCGCCTAAAAGTAAGACTTGTTGCGAAAGGATATGCTCAGGGTGTATAGGGTTGACTATCTCGATACTTTTTCTCCCGTTGCTAAGCTTACATCTGTTCGTATTTTGATCTCTCTTGTCGCTACATATAAGCTGGTCTTTGTTTCAACTTGATGTAAAGAATACTTTCTTACATTGCGGCGGCGAGGGCCACATCGCCGGCCATTGCCCGGCGACGGATGGGGGATAAAGATGAGCTATCGGCCACCGGTCGGCGTGGCGGGGTCAATGGTGGGCGCGGCGGTGGCGAGGGCCGAGTCCTCGCCCAAAATTTTTTTTTTCAGGGTATAAAGATTTTTTAAATTTAATTAAATTTTTAAAACGTTTTAGCTTATTTTGTAAAATGATATTACGCGGATTGCTTTTTTATAAAAATTGCCACGTGGATGCCATGTGGACTGACTTTTTAAAAAAAAATCCACGTATTATTAAAAAATTAATTAAAAATGTCACATGTACTTGCTTGGCTGAAATTGACACTTAAGTTTTTATTTTTTGCCGGAATTGGTACTTAACTAATCGTTTTTCTCCGATCTTGGCACTTAACCGATCCAAAAAAAATATTGGCACTAAAATGAGCGCCGTACATAAATATTGACACTCCATGTATTTTTTTGCGGTTAAAAAATAGTGGGCTTATTTGATGACCAAGTTAAGTGCTAAATTCTCAGCCAAAAAAAATTAACCTCTAAATAATTCAAAGTCCAACACTTTAACGAGATTTAAACGTTTTTAAATGTAGACAAAAAAAACGCATTTAAATAAAATTGAGTTAAAGGAATGCATTTAGTCAAAAATCCACTTTATCTATTAAACACGGGAGGAGTTAATTAATTCATTCAAATAAAAAATAATTACTGGTAATCGAATCTTGCCAAATATATTGACAAAGCGTACCAATAACGGTCTCTTTTTTTTTTTTATTGATTGGTAATAGATTCATAATATTCAACGGTCAATTTTCCATCAAACATTTTTTTTCCTATTTTTGGCAAAAATACTGTACTTAAATTTTGAGCACTTAATTTTCAATTTTATCACACGTGCCCGTAGTCTCCATCCATCGCTTTTTCATGTGGCCTTTGAACTTATAATTTGTACAATCAAATCATTAGACTAGTGAAAGATGACCGCCAAAGTCTCTCTTGAGGCCTTTCGACGACCCAATTAAGAGCTAAAAATTGGATGCTCGGACGATTGATAAGACCAAGCTCGCTCGATAAGCTTAACGCGGGTTGACTTAAACGAACCAATTAAATCGAATTCCACCTAATGCGGATTGGCTCGAAAGGATCATTCAACAGAAAAATAATCGGTTGGTAATTAGAATCTTGCCATGGATATTTTACTGTAATATATCTTCTTGCTATATATTCCGGCGGGAATCGGATTATACTCAGCTATCACTTTTGTAATTGTCATCAGACAACTTTATATTGTATCTATTTTCTATTCACTTGAGGTAAAACCTAACTGTAAATTTCTGACGCCTCTCTTCCGGGATTAAAAAAAGAAAAGCCCCTGCATCATTGCCTTCATCCTGAGCCAGCCATTTAACACCTTTTGCTGCTGCCTAACATAACCATCAGCACGAGCTGTGGTTTGCCGACCAGAAATTCTTCCAATCACCTGCAATGTTCAACTGCGAATCTTCCGTACTGGGATTGCCTTCGGGACGAGGAAGTGCGCTACTCCATTGGCAGCTTGGCATTGGGTCATGGAGGGGTACAGAGAGGAGATCAGGCTCATCTACTGTGAAGTACATTGGGCTCGAATGATCGAGCATTGGGCTATACATGGGCATGGCAAACTGTGGAATCATATCACGGGGCTGCATTGGCGATCCGACAGCAGTAATAGCATTATCCCCGGGAGAATACGAAACATTCAAGCGGTCTGCATATATGGGATGATGTGCAGCGAGAGGAACACTTCCATCAGCTGAAAACTTTATGGCAGCAACCCCACAATCGGTATTCTGTGACTGTGCTGGCAATGGCAAAGCAGTTGCACCATTATGCCCTGGAGAAAGAGCCAGAACATTAACGTCATTACTAAAATATATGCCGACGTGAGCACAGGTCTATTATCTATGAGTTTTTACTATCAAGGAAAGTGCTGCACATATCTCTAACTCTAATTCTTGCCACTGTTCTTTGTAATCCTTCTAGTGATTCAATTGAGAAGGCACTTTCCATTCACAAATTGAACATTTTAGACCTCGGTTTCTGGCATATAAGATTAACCGACCAACCTTGTTTTCTGATATGATCTTCCAGTCACCGTTTGATAAAAATGCACATCATGTCGCCATGCACTAGTTACATCTATCCATGTCTACCTAGTGATAGCAATTTCTTGTCAACATCCACTTAGCATCACCTAAGCAAAGGTGTTCATGAGTATCTACCCTCGCCCTCCCCCAATAAACATACATACATGCATGCATGCAATGCAATGCAATGCATCGATGGCCAAATGGAATGAGGCTTAGTTTGCAACAAATCCCAGCTTACAATGTAAATGTTTTCATTTACTATTAGCATTGGATATGGAGTGTTTCTCCACATTGTATGTCCCTATAAGTGATTTTGATATTTCAACTCTTAAATCCTTCATGTCCAAGTTGAAGTTGCATCTCTTAAATTGGACCCGGATAAAATGAAGTACTTGATTATTGCTCTTTGGCCTTTGTATTGATAATCTATTAGATTACTGCTTTTGGTAGTGACCTGCAACAACTCCTCTTGCCTGTTCGCTATCATTGAAAACTACTTCTGAACACTTTTTGTTGCATGTACAGACACATTAAAGCCTAACTTACAAATGGGAATCCTCTGCATATAACTTATGAGTCACTGCCAAAGAGGCCAAATATTTGTATCTGCTTAAAGGGAGAGATGTTTTTTTGTTCATTTACCTTCAACAGTGGAGCCTGCATTTGCCAGCGGTGCTTCCAGAACAACTGGAGGGGCACAGGTTAGTGGAGCCAAATTACATTGAACAGGGATGAGTTTTTCAATTTGTCCTTCAAAGACTTGAGATGGAAAAGTGCTTGAGCTTTTCTTCTGCATTGTACCAGAAAAGGTCTCACCATTGAACTCCCTAACATCATTCCAGTTATCAACGGCCTTTGTATCTCCCTGTTCCTGGAAGAAAAACGCTCGGTATATCACACTAGCTGGACTAATGGAAGGTACACACTCCGACTTCAAGCAACAATGTCTTTTCTCCAGTAATGTTGCATTCCAATGGATAAACTTGTACTCAAGAGTAAGCACGTAAGTGCAGCACAGAGAAAAAAGAATAAAGAATTAACAGTGAAAGAACCTCAATTCACTCTAGCAGAAAGAACCTCAATTCACTCTAGGCCTATCGTCATCCATTTCTCCACCACATAAGAATCAGTTGCTAGAAAGACGTAATGGAGAGTAGAATCAAGGCAAGGGTCCTCAGGGTAAAGATGCAAAGTTGATCGAGGAAGGGCCAGTGAAGAAATAAAATGCGCATCAACTCGTATTGCGCAGGTAATTAAGCTCTGCGTAGTTTTAGACTTGAAATGTCATAGTTGTAATGTGAATGATTGTCATGGATGACACCGAATCAACGGCTGAAAGTGCTCTCTACAGAAGGCCACTTAGATTTACAAGGTCACCATCCTCAGGACCTCAACTGTGCATTGCAAGAGCGAAAGCTCAAAACCACTAGCGTCTAGGATTTCTTTTTGTTCTCTCCACAGGCCCTTCATATGAATTTTACTGACAAATAAAAAGAACGAAAGCATCTAGATGTCCAATCAGCTCCTCTTTTCAAGTTTCAATAGCTCTGATCAATTCTAACACCTATTAAGTGGCACAGCCACGAGTAAACATGACAAAACTCAGTAGGAACTCCTTAATTACTTATCTTCTCTTGGGCAGAAAGTCGATGAATAGCAAAATATACCGTGTCTTCGGTTAGGCCGGTCTTTTGACCATCAGTGTTCAATACAGCAGCATGCTCCCGCATGCTATTAGGATAGTCCAAATAAGGTCTCCAATTTTTGCAAGTCTTTGCATGATTTACGAGGCATTCCCAGTTCTTCGGTGTCATGCTCTTTCCAAGAACCTGATGAGTGAACACACAAGACTTACGTTCTTGGTAGTCGATCAAACCATAATTGAGAATCATTAACTAAGTGCTTACCTCTCTCAGATTCTTGGAGTCCGCAGCCCGTCGCTGTAGAAAGTCCTCCACTTTATGTATTCCGGCTTCACTCAGTTTTCGGTGAGATATCCCATCTTTGGCAATCTTCTCCAACCTCCAGACCTCATCATCAGATGCAGGTGGATAATGTTTCTTGTTTGCTGTAAAATGAAGAGTACACACACAATAAGATCCTATTCCCTATTAGATTAATGAGTAGCTTCTGATAGGCATGCAGACTCTCTCCTAAAACTGATCCAAAGTGTCAAAGTTTGTTAATAAACAAAGAAGCCAATCATATCTTATTTATCAGAATTTTTGTTGGAGATGTAGAGGTTCGTATGAAATGAAGCTCTCAGCCAAAATTTAAAAAAAAAAAAAAAACTAAAATATTGGAGACACGATGTCCGCAACTATGTTGATTGTCTGGCATAAACGAAGGACAACGTTTATGTACCCTGAAAGACTATGAAAGGCTTACTTTCTCCTCTATGTTCCTTGACACGAAAAGCATCAGTTTTTGCTTCCCGGATTCGTGTATTTCCACAATAACCTGATGCCACCTTAAGGCCTATCCTGAATCTTTTATTCCTATTCCAGCTGGAATTGTCTGTAAATATCAGCTCTCCCAGCTCCCCAACACCTTCCTTGAGAGTCACCTGGAGATCTCCTGTCAAAAGAGCCCCCTTTCGTTCACGTTCTTTCACCATGTAGTTCTCAAACTCTCCTAGAGCCCAGTTATCCTCATCATCTTTGTTGAAGTCACCTTCAAGCACGACCACTTCCAACTTAATGGAGGATTCAGGGCCTGATCTAACAACATTCCCTGTATTTGCATCGATCAAGGCAACAGAAATGCAAGCACCCCCCTCTCCTTCTAGTTTCTTTCCAGTAAATAGAGGATCGGACAGTTTGGTTTGAATCTGAAGCCGTAAGTTTCTCACATCATTCTTTCCCGTCGATTTAGAATTAGCCCTGCATTCTCCAGGGAAAACAACCATTAGAAACAGGTCAATACTACACAGAAAGCCAGCATCACAGTGGAAGACCATTCATACCATCCAAGGTGGGGAGAGTGATTATTTGCGAGCTCCAACGTTCCCATCTGTTCAAAACCAGCAAGAGAAGAGTTGTGAAAGTTGGAGACATTGAATAAATGAAGCAGAAGGGATACTAAACCAATCCATTCCATCAAAAGGAGTTGAAAACTTCCTTTGTAAGAACGACTTATCGAACACCTCTTTGAGCTAAGTTCTTCAGGCACATTTCAAATCCCAGTGTTTACAAACTCTGGCTTTATAGACAAAGTGGTATTTACTGGATCAACTAGGGGATCTTTCTCTGTAAAGAAGGCTTGGAAGCTCGTGAGGAAATGTATGAACAAAGTTACTGGGCTTAAGCTTGTATGGTTTAAGCCTAATGTGCCCAATTATGGCTAGTGTAGATGGGGAAGGCTGTTATATCGTTCCGTTAACCTTTATATTCACCCACCTAACACAAGCTTTGGGTGACTTCTAACATGGACGAAGCCAGGTTTATCCCTTTCCAAATGTGCGGTGCCATCCCCTATTTTAGTCAAATCCACGTGCCCCCGTAACCGGCTTCACGTGAGAGGGGCGTAATCCGCTTGCAGAGAGGGTGTTAAGTTGTTGTCCCACATCGCTTAAGAGTCTAATCGTTAATTTATATTCAGCTTCCTATGCTTAAGCTTTTGGTTGGACTTCTAACAATATCATGTTGTCATTTGGAGTGTGGTGTCATCAGATTGAAAGTCAAATGAATTAATCTCAAGTTGCTATCATAATAGGTTGCTCGAAAGGATCTACCATCCTTTATGTCGAGCAGGGACGAAAGTTCCCCTTAATGATCCGCCGGTGCCAAGTAGAAAAGCCGTCACATGACGGAGTTTTTGTTACTTTAAGGATAGCAGACTGATCTTTCCCAAGAGTTGACATCTACAGGAAGGTCTGGCACCTCGACTCTGCTGTTATATGTGGGACATTATGCTGCAATGGGCATGTATGGGATATGACGTCCCTTGTTTTTTTTTCCCCCACAGGTTGTCCAATAAAATGAAAATTTACCTATTAAAAAAAAAAGGCATTGTGCAAAGTTCACACTCAATGGATGCTCTTCAACCAGTCGACATGTCGAAATTCTACAATCTCTGTTCATCTTACCGGTTTCTGAAAAGCATTCTGCATTGAGCTTATCTGTTGCATTATCTCTTCAAGAGCATTCCTCATGAAACTACACCATGAAAATTGACACCGTGAACGACTGCTGTCTTGTGGACTTTTTCATAACAAATAGACAAATATCCATTTGTAACACTTCAGTTACTAGCGTCAGACCCAATTACCAGACTCATCAGATGCATTCCCTTAATCTACGGTGACAGAGAAAAGTCGACATAAAGCTGGAATACGTATTTGTCCAGTGCATAGATAACAGAAGCAAGTAAAGTTAATTAGCAGCTATCTCCAAATGCACCGTCCTTTCAGAGATTTGACAAAAATTATGTGCAGGTATTACACTTTGCTGAACAGAATCATGGATTGATGGCTTAGGATACTCGGTGATATTTCTAGTTGGCGACACGATGCACATGGACATTCTCCTAGAGGAACCAGTTGATGCAGATGAGCTTCAGCCAACAAACTAAATAAGAAATATTCACCTTCGACAGAATTCGGCCAAGTCAGATTTAGCACGCTCCCACTCTTCCCGGACCTGTCCAGCAAAGAGCAATAGAGAAGAATTACATTGCAATCTGTCACGGATTCATCTCATTCAAGTTCCACATCACAGGTATCATCACCGTCCTCCTTCCACATGGAAATGGTTATTACCGCATTTTCCAAGATTCAAGGAGACAATAATGTCTAAGCCACTTCATTGAAACTCTGGATCTTTTTTTCATCCATACTGTCGAAACAACATGAAAAGCCTAAATCATATTCTTAGTGGAATTACTTCACAGGAAAAGCCTAGAACTGTCAGCGGGTCATTTTTACCACTCAGACTATAACTCTCTATACATCTCGCGGCAATTCCTCATGCCAGTATCTATCCGGAAGCTGACCGGAAGGTCGGAAATGAATTCAACTGCTTCTAGTCGAAGAGATCAGCAATTGAAGTACAATAAAGACTGTTTTTTGTGTGTCCAAGTTGGTTACTTTGCTCATCTTACCACTCTCCGGACAACCTGCTCCATCCACCGGCTCCTCGGCATGTGATTCCTCTTGGACCGGTGCCATGGTTGACTGCTCGAAGATCACCACGAAAGCACAAACAAGATGAGAAAATTTAGCAAACAAGACAGCAAAGTAACACAGTAACAATAACAGGTCACTGGCCACTGGCCCACGCCGAAATCGCAGAATAGATTCGAGACGGCAACGTTGGAGTTCTTGAATGCTTCTTATTAAAGCCACGAACGAAAAACACAAGGAAAGCGAATTTAGAACTATCACAGGGAGGCAAAAGCAAATCATCGTTATGCTCCAATGCAGGCTTTGTCATGTCCCTCATACCAAGGATCTTCATCTCAACAACTCTTCACTGAACATCACTCCATTAAAGCTAGAATTAACACGATCATCAGACAACTGAACAAGCATCGAAACGTCGAGAGGGAAGAGCGAACTTACTTCATCGGAGCGGTGCGCGGCCTCTTGTGTAGACTTGCTTGGCCTGAAGAAGTGGAAGCCAAAGCTCTCTTCCGGGTGGACATGATTTTTCCCTTCCTCCGGCGGACCTCAACGAGAACCGAGGAAGCGTCTGAAGTTTGGAAAGGATTTCGCTGCTGAGCAAACGAGGCGGAGATGAAGGAGAGGATGAACAGCTCGTGCACGAACTCAAGCTTAAACTCCAAGTTTTTCGCATGGAGTGCGTCTTATTTTATACCGTCTGTAGATTTTCGGAGAAAGGCGATGTAAATTTTCGGAGAACGGCGATAGTGACCGGTTCTAGAAATTTTCTTTTCTTTTAAGTTCGTTTATTTCGTAGTTAAAGATCCTCACTAAAAGCATTATGCTTAAAATATAACCAAACAAGCAAATATATTTACCATTCATGAAAATATTTATACAAATTGTCGCACGGAACTAGCGATCTCAACAATAAAAGACGAGAATAAGAAAATAAATCGAACACCTGGGATATACGTAGTTCGATCGTAGAGACCTACGTCCGCGAGAAAAGCGGCAACCAATTACACTACATAACAAATGATCCGAGCGTAGATTCTAAATCACACTCGAGTTCTTTCAAATCTGTTAGTGTTTCGCGACCCGATTACATCTACTAACTCACACAATATTTAATCCTCATAATTTTTCATAAAATAATCTTTTAATCTCACCACGAAGGAATTAACATAAATCTTAAACTTGAGATTTCAGTTTGCTTCTATGCTAAGAATTATTGACGTAATTTTACGAAGAAAGACTCACGCCAAGCATTCGTACATCGCCAGTGCAGAGACCAAATTCGGTTAACCTCCAGAAAGTCCAAGATTCCCTTTGCTTTTGCAACCCAAGAGAGTGACCAGTCAATTTTTGTTTTCCGGGAACGCCCAAAGGCGGGCCTGTCGCGATGTACACGTGGCTAAATTTGGAGCTCAAGCTTCGTCTGCTGACCGTTTTTCTCGGTACGGTGACGTTTGATGGTGACGAGCATCGTACACGTCATCGAATCAAAGACGCGTTACCTTCAATTTTCATCTTCTTGTGTATATTACGACGGTCATCGCTCGTCGCCACCGGCTAGCCCATATCTAATGCCAAACAGTCGAATCTCGCATTGGCGATCCTCCCTGGGATTGCACGACCTCACGGTGGAATCGATAGAAGAGGTCGCGCAGCCCCGAGAAGGAGGGCCATCGGAGCCACACGACCTCGACACGGGGTGGTGGCTAGGGTCTCACAATCTCAGGCGTGGACCGCCTTTGGTCGCATGACCTCGGTCGGACAGTCGGCGGCACTTGAAAACTTGGGTTTGACTGAGTTGCCGACGGAACTCCACTTTTGGGAGTTCCCATTTCATGCCAAAAGCCAAGGTAAAGCTTTGCGCTTCTCGGTCATGGTAGCTCGAGCTGCATAAAGTAATGGTGAGGCTCTAGATCACGACCAAAAAGCTTAACTTACCTTTTTCGTGTGATCCTCGAATTTTTAATTGATAACATGATAACCTTGAATTTATAAAAAAGACTTTTATAATTAAATTTCCTCTTCACCATTTCCAAATAATTGTATGTAAAGCGTCGTCCAAAATGCACAATGTTGCAGCAATTAATGCCACTATACAATAAAAGGAACGTTCAAAATCTTCTTAATTGTGTCTTCGATTGTTGATTTCACAACTTGGTCCACTCAATCTATTCATAATGTTTAGATATAAATTGTGTCGTTAATGAAATATTTTTCATTAACTAATTATTTCAAGCGACTAATTTTAAAATATATATTTTTCAAACTATTCATTCTCTTCAAAACAAACGGAGGCTCAAATTCTAGCAATTTGGCAACTTATGAATCTGCCCGGACGTTTTTCTTTTAATTAATCGCTTCTAATTTACCGCTTATACACATCATTGATAAAAGTTCAATAAATCGCTCCTAATACTTATTGATAATAGCAACTGGAAATGTGTGTTATACTTAATGATTGAGAAAATATATTTACATTTGAGAAATGTTGGAGGCAAATTAATATGGCCCTTTATTAAATTGATGATGCTAAAAAAAAAAAAAAGATACATTGTTGTTTGATTTGTCACGTAACTTTTCTTTTTTTCCCTTTTTTTTGGTTTATGGTACAATTGATGACAAATCATAATAACATGATTTTACGATTATTTTATAATGCTTTGAAGCACAATACGATAAATCAGAATACAAATCTTTAGCGTATATAAGTGGATTACGATAGTATCTTTTTTTTATCGCGTATATTACTCGGAGAGGATTTTACTTAATACAAAAATCGCTCGGATGAGTTTCATTAAATAATAAAATTTTTTGTGTCATATCGCTCGCTAGTCAATTAAAGATAAGGAAAAAAAAAAAAAAAAAAAAAAAAAAAAAAACGTGTAATCCAATTAGGTATAAATTGGATGTTATTTTGTCAAACCCTTTGGGAAAAATATGGTCCACGTCATCCAATATATGACCGACATCGCTGGTCCCCGCCGTCCGCCGGCGAGTCCAAACCTGGTGCCAACAAGTCAAATCTCGCATTAGCAACCCTCTCTCCTCCGGGACCACTGAATATTTTTTTCCTCACTCGGGTCATGTAACCTCCTCAGGGTGGGATCACCAGAGGTCGCACAGCTTCGACGAGGATGGCTGCCGGAGCCGCGCAACCTCAACATGTGTGGCTAGGGCCTCATGATCTCAAGCGAGGACCGCCTTTGCTTGCGTGACCTCGGCAATCGATGCCAAGCGGCCTTCCAAGCCTGAGCCCGCGCGACCTCATCGGCCAAGCCTGGGGTTGCGGCGGCTCTGCATCTGAACTGTATTAGCTGATCCGCGGCTCTCGGGTGAGCATCTGGCCTCTCTTCTTTTTTAAAAAAAAGGAAAATTGTGTTGCAAATTACCTTTTCGAGTAAATTTCAAAGTTTGCAAAAAGGTGTTCAAGCATTATTTGCTTCTCGTGAAATCCCTTTGGTCAAGTAACGTGAAGATCACTTTTCATGGCCACTGGACCCGGTGGCACCCGACAACTCGGGTCGGACCAAATCTAATGTGCCGACAGAACTCAACTTTTTGGGAGTTCCCATTTTCGTGCAAAAAGCCAAGGTTAAGCCTTGATGCTGCTGCTTGATCATGATAGCTCGAGCTTAAACCACGGATCACGACGGCTAAGCTCAAACTACCGTTCTCATGGTGATCCTCGAATTTTAAATTTGTAACGTTAAGTCAATGAAATTATTTAAAAAAAATATTTATAATCAAGTTTCCTTCTCGCCGTTTTCAAATAATCGAATGTAATGCGTTGATCAGGGATGACCCAAAAAGCTCAATGTTGAAGTTATTAATGCCACTTTACAATGAAGAGAAAAGGAATTACCGGAATTTTCTTAATCATAATCTCTTCGATTGTTGTTTCCACAACTTGGTTCACTCAAATTGATTATCCATTGTTGTCGAATTTTTTTTATTTATTGATGGACATTTTATTAATTCCCCCCTTTTCCCCCTTTTTTTTTCATAAAAAATACTCATTTTTAAAAATTAATTTAAATAAAAATTATATTTAAAATTAGATTCTAACCAAAACGATATCGTTTTAGCCACATCATCGCCATTTAGGAGAGAGAAAATATAAAAAAAATCACGTCAGCATTTTTTGTTAGCCAAGTTGGACGGACTTAATTAAATGACTCGATTGCTTTTTGCAAGTTTTAGGACTCAATTATACTTTCGTGACGGGTTTTAGGATTTCTAGCAAACATATATATTTTTTTCAAAAAAAATTCAAAGTTTTAGTTTCTCTTTTCTCTTCTCTCATTTATTGTTTTATTATTTTATTTTTTTTCCTTTTTTCTTCTTCAACTGGTTGTCGGGCACGGCGACCGGCCACAGGTGACAAGCCTCGCCACAGGAGGCTTGGCCTTGGCCAAAATGATCGGTGTATATGCACTTGTTTGGTTCTTCATGGGGGAGAGAGGTGGGAAGCGGGAGGCATGTCTGATGGAGCAGCACATAAGTTTTCCGGGAAACTTCATGCACATTCGCCGGAAACATCACCGGTTTCTGGAATTTGTTTCCTTTCTTTCTCTGATTTTCTTTTGCCTTCAACGCAAGTTTAGGATCCATTTATTTCGCAAAAAATAAATACTTTGAAAAGATTTTTCTAAAAATAATCGTTTATATCGCTTATGAAAATTAATGAATAAAAAATATTTTCATCATCCACAACAATATTTAGAAATAAATTGTTATTGATAACGAAAACATTGAGTGTTGGCTAAATATTTCAAGTGGTATAACAGTTCGTTTTCTCGAAAACATTCTTCAAGTCATTCATTTTTCGTGAAACAAATGGAGCCTTTAAGTTAAACCCTTTGAGCTCGACCTCCGATCGATGGGTGACGCGCTTGAATATCACTTATCGCTTAATCCAAAATAGACATAGACAAAGCGTGTCTCCCTCCGTAATATTTAGAGGATAGGGGCAGCGATGCATGATTTTCCGATAAAGTGACTTTATGGAACTTTTTGGGAAGGACAAATGATACAAATGGTTCATGAATTTTGACTCAATATGTAATGTGGTTCCGAACTTAAAATTAATTCAATTTGATTCATGAATTTTAGCCCAAAATACAATTTTCTCAATCGTTCTCGGAGAGACAAAACATTAGTCTTAATTTACCTCTCAAGTCAAATTGATATAATCAAGTCTTTTGATCAAAAGGAAAAACATTTGACTTTCCAGGAACCTTCCTCGTTTTTGCCCTGGTTGCATACCGTTTATTCGGGAACCAATTCCAGACCTACACGAAGCATGAAAGAGCAACGAAGGTCAAACCACACTATAATGCGAGGACTTGAAAGTGCAATTCTTGCTTCATCATAATGCATCTCACATGTGATCAATGTAGTTGATAAATATTTTTACTTGTATGTAACATCACGTTTAACTTGAAACAAATTACTCATTCATCAACTATTCACACAGTTCTTATCTATACTTTTGTTACCAAGGTCGCAGCAAAGATGCCAGAGAGTACGCGGGTATGATTATCATCTCCAAATCATATTTTCCGTCTTCCTCTATGATGAAGCATGCCTTACTCGTTTAATTTGTGCTATTGGAACTATGCCTAACAAATTCCACTATGCGACGAGTTGCTGGGTAATATGTGCACATGACTAGTCTGATTAGGATCACTCCCTGAACAAGTAGATCAATTTCATGGTTAACTACCACAATTACATCAGAGTTAATCAAAAGATTTGATTATATCAATTTGACAAATTTGAAGACTTAATTCTCAATCGATCGAGCTTGCTCGGAAGTTTCGTTTGGGCAAGCCGCTTAACCCAATAATAATGGGGGCCGAAGTGTCTGAACAATGGAGGACCACAAAGGGGGGAACCTGTGACCAGCACAGGGCCATGCACGCTCCCCACGCGCTCAGCCCGTGCCTGCCCAAGTCTAGCCGACTTCTCTTCCTCCCTATGAAAACCACCACCATTGGCCTCTCAAGTCAAACTGGTTCGAATCCACAACAGCCCGCCGCCTCCTTCTCCTTTTCCCTCAAGCTTTGTTCACGAGGGAGAGAGAGGGTCCTGTCTCCCTCTCTCCCTCCCTCCCTCCCTCCCTTTCTTCTTTGTTTGTTTTCATCCTCTAATTCGTTTTCTTCTTTTTCTCCCGTTTGAAAGCCTTTTCCTTTTTGATTTAGTCTAGATTTGAAAGTTTCTCTCTTTCATTTCGGAGAGATTTCTATCCCGATCTAGTTTAGATTTGGGATTTTTATGTGTATGTTTTCGGAGCTTCGCTTTCCTCGAATTTTGATGGTGAAAAGGTTCGATTTTGAAGGAGATCGGAGAAGTTTCGTGAATGTTTCGCTCTTACAAGTATCGGATCTGTGCTCGTTTAACCTTTTTGCTCTGTTTGGTGATGGTGTTTTAGATGCTCAAACATAGGCGCGCGCACGGCCAAAAGGCAAAGTCATAGCATCCAATGGAGTTCTCGGTGTGTCTTGGTTACTAAAAACGGATTCGATAATCGATCGCCCATTTTAGTATAAAGAAGTCATAGACGTGTTCTTTAAGAGTGTGACATATAGCCTTGTTCGATAAATTCTCTTGTTGCCTTAAGGTTATTTTGTTTTGAAATCAACTAAGATTTGTGTAGTTTAAAGTTATAATTCTTAAACCGAGAGATTTCTCTCTTGTATTTCGATTGAGGAAGTGGATGAAATATTATTTTGACCCAAAAAAAAAAAGAAAAAAGTCTCTTACACAATGTCATCGCAGTTCACATTCTTATTTATTGTAGGGGTAATTTTAGTAATTCTACTCTATCTCTCTCTCTCCGAATGGCATACTGTCCAGAGAACCCAATCAATTTGCTCGAGGTGTTGTTCAACCGCCCGGGCCACGGCTCCTCAATCGAGGCCCACAACATCCTCCTCATCGTGTTGCCACCCTCGTTGCCGCCGTCGCCTTCCTAGCCGAGGACACACCACCGGAGCTGTCCTCTCCTTCAATCGAACTTCCTCAATCTCTCAACCTCTCCGAAATGCCTCGAAAGTCATCTCAGGTAGCCCACCAACCCGATCAGCGAAAATGTGCATAATGAGATTGCATGATTCGTCCCATGCCTAACTCTTAAGTCATTCACATGCACGATCTTGGTTTTTCATTACCCTTTTTATTTAACATTATATTTTCATGAACATCTTTATTTTTTTGCCATTATCAATTGATTAATTAAGTTGTTATTACTTAATTCCATTGTTACAAACACTTAGGATTAAAAATTGAACTCAAATGTTCCAGAACTCTCGCTGTCCCTATAAGCCCGAGTTGTTCTGGCTCCTTCACCGCCCGTACAATTAGATAACTTAAGTTTGATTACGGGCGAAGCGTCGTAACATCAGAGAGAGAGAGAGAGAGAGAGAGAGTAGCGGGGCATTACTGACTCTTTGATTCTGAATTGTCGTAACAGTATTCAATTTGGCCTAGTTTACAAAATTTTTCTAGAGGCGACTCTATGGGATTTCATGACCAAATGTTGAATTTTCTGTTGTGGGTATGGATCAAAGTCCATGGGCCGAGCGGAACATTGTGGAAGACTGTAGAAGACGTCTTGGAGAGGCCAATTAGGGAGCGCGTGACAACACCTGCTTCAGAAATTAATTTCTGCTTTTGAGCGAAGTTGGTTTTTCCACTTCGCTTCAAAAGTTAATTTCGATAAGAGAAAGAGGTTTAATAACAGGACAAATTTCTGCTTCCGCAATAAAAATTCATTTGGTAACGATTGACAATTTCTACTTATGGGACATTATTAACACAAAATCTTTTATGAAAAATTATTGATGTTAACCAAAATTTGGTGTTATTCAAGAAAAGTGAAATGCAAATCCTAACGGATTTTTGTATAATTTTTCATTTAATCATTTTATGCAAATGGGGGCCAATTTTAAGAGGAAAATTTATATTAATGAATACAATGGCTAGGCAGCTATATCCATGCTAAAAGCACGGGTAGTTTCGGTGCTTTCATGTATGTGCCGCTAGCGTGGTTTATGTCTCAATGGGCATACTATATAAACATTCTTCGTGCCTAAATCATCTCTAGTTCGGATGTGCATCATGATGGGCTAATTCTTTAAAAAAGCATTAACTTTTGGTCCAATGACGACTCTGCCGAAGTTTTTTTCATCCCATGAAAAATCACCAACGTTAACTCAAGTCCCAAATCCAACCGTCATTAATTTGGAACTTAATTAAGGCTCTTTTAATTTAGAATCTATATTGAGTTACATTAAAGGGTGTCACCATTGTCATGAATTTGGAAAGTTTAGTCATTGAATGATCAATTTAGGCGATCATGAAGTATTTGAAGAACTCGCACTATCTATGTTTGAAGAAGAGCTAGTGAAGACTCTTAATGTTTAGTTGAGTTTGTAAACATGATCTTTGCCTATGGCAAGGTGTACATCTTTGAAATCGAAAGCAGTGCGTACTTGAGGCAATTCAACGAGCTGCTAAACTATTTTCGAGAAAAAAGATGCTCAATAGGTTTGAAGATGAAATCTACAATAATGGCAACCGGATTTGGGACTTGAGTCAAAGTTGGTGATTTTTCAAGGGATGAAAAAATGTTTGGGCTAGAATCGTCATTGGATATAAAGTTTGTGTTTTTTTATGAGACAAAAAAAGTTTGGGCCAAAATCGTCACTAAACCTAAAGTTTGTATTCTTTTTAGGGAATTAGCCCGCATCAAGATATATTCACTAAATCGTACTTTTGGATGAGTTGATTTATGACAAGCAACAATTCTGCCGTCACACTTGAAATGGTTACAATTTGTCTAGAACACTATGCTTCACCTTTAAGAACCATCTAGACATATATAGCATATAAATTCCCTGTTAAATCCATTAATCCGACAAATTGACAAAAAAAAAGGTATCATTAAATTCTAAGTCAAATGCAGAAAATATATATGAACTTGGAAATGCTGGGATCTTTCCAAGGGGCCCTTGTCGGACCTTAGGCAACCCTCCCGCCCAACACAAGTGCAGCCTACCACTAAGAAATTTTAGTAGTTCATTGAAGAAATTCGCAAAGTTAAGAGAACTCCAAGGTTTGGATTAATAATGTTACACAAGTGATAATAGTTGGCCTTCTGTCAAAAATTGAGTGGACGCATCTATCCAAGAAAAAAACAAGAAGAAAATTGAAAGAAGAAGAAGAGTTTCAATTACCTAGCATCAATTATTTCCAACAATTTGGTCTTGTACTTATTGAGAACCTAAAGAAGAAATTCTAAGTGAGTGCATCTGAAAATGACATTCTCAAACTCTGCATAGTGCTTTGAAGGGTGTGTAAAATATCGACAAACATAAATATATATGCATTTTGCCTTCACAATATCAAATTTCCTTACTTTTAAGAATCGATAAACAAGGCAAATGGCTTCAAAAAGTTCAAAGATGGCAACAATAATAGCATAATTGTGTTTTTGTGAGATTCCTTGGTCCACTTTAAAATATTTGTGAGATGTCATTTAACCAACTTTGGTCAATTGCTCAATCTACTTTACCATGATTGTGTCTTTGTGGGATGCCATTTAACCAAATCATGGAATATTTATTTCTTATAATTCGTTAAAAAAATAATATTGCTAAAACACTTCCATGCAATATAAATTTAGTGAAAATTCATTATAAATTTTTTTTTTTTTTTTATTTTTTTTTTAAAAATTATTTAATGGCCGGAGGAGAACGACAGCAACGGATGGTGGTCACCGGCGGTGGTGGCAAATTGTCTCTTTATGATTTTAACTTTTGGAGAGAAGTGATTTTTTTTTTTTTTTTGAAAGTTGCTCAAAAATAATTTATGAAGTAAAAAATTACTTGAAGTAAAAAAATGAAGTTGTATAACCAAACGAATTTCTGTTTTGGAAGTTACGTTACCAGAAAAATTTATACTCCATAAGCACTTCAAAATATAAGTTTTGCTTTAGAAGTGTTACCATATGCGCCCTTAACTAGCGGACTGGATTGTCAAAGCTCATCATATATTGAGCACATCGAATTGGTTGTGTAGACCTTCCCAACCCCTTCGGGATGTCCTAAGTTGACTGAGACCAAATCATAACCCCTCTGATAAGATCTTATCAGTGTGACAAAATTGAGCCGAGCACCATACTTGAGATGCCAAATGATTCAGTGTTTCATTTGAGCAAAAGCTTCACACTTACTTGTTTAGCTCTCAAATGGGACTGATCATAGCAGATATCACAACAATATCCATCTCTTTAAACTCATTTAATATGTTTATAATGCTAATGTCACTCCCTCTGTCGTTTCGCTTTGTCCATTTCTTGGCCCAAAAAAAAAAAAAAAAAAACAAAGACTGAAAAAAGAACGAAACTTCTTTCCTCAAAGAGAAGAAATGAGCTGGTGCAAGTCCTTTCCTTCTATAAACAAACATGAATGCACAGTGAAAATGGACCATGACCCAAAACATTAAAGCCGCAAAGGTGATAACATTCTACTTACATTCCAGCAAGTCATACCCTCTTGAGACCCTCGCCAGGGCAGCTCCTCCCGGATCCTCGCCCGCTCACGGAGGAGCAAGACCCACGTACTTTCTTGTCTATATAGAGTATGAACCACACCTCAATAATTTTCAGCATAGAAGTTCCAAACTTCCTTCTCAATTTTTCCACAAGACAGGATAAAACGGTACCATACCGCGAAGCAATAGACATTACTAGCATGCTAAAGTTACTGAGTTTATACAAAGTTACTAGTCTTAGCTTGAGTGACTTATTTACTTTTGTCAGATTTAGTAACTGACTAATTTTTTCTGGTTCAAAATTTTGTTTGAGTCACTCGACAAAGTTTAGTTGGTCTCTTAAAATATTACGAATTTATGTGAGAATTTGCCGCTTGTTATTTACAAAGCTCACGAACGGGCTGAATTTACTAACTTCAATATAAAATTACCAACCTCAATTTGAGTGATTTATCAGACTATCTTCAATTGAACTACCCATTGGTTTTATATTACCAGTTCTTAGTTGAACCATCACCTAGGTTTATTTCGTGGCTTTCGAAATTAAAAATTTCTGTAACAATTTACCATCACCCATTTCTCTTAGCTTGCCTTATTACTAAGTTTACTAACTTTTATTTGTACAAAATTATCGACCTTAATTCGCTAAACTCTCTTTCCTGTTGAGCCCCTACTAATTAATTGCAGCATACCAAATCTTGTTTAGTAAACTCATTCAGCTCTTTACAGGCTCGCAAGTCTAATCGAGTGTTAAGTACGCTTGCGCACATACATTCATTCAAGGAAATTATTCAAGTTGGCCGTCACCGTGCCGAGTGGAGCTGAACTCGAGATCTCGAATTTCGATCGGAGTTACGAGCTCAGCGTTGTATTGGCTCAACTCGACTCGATTACATGAACGAAGCTAAACTCTCGAAGGGTTAAGTACACTTGAAAGTCTCCTAATTTCCTTGAATCTTGCAATTGGGTTCTTCGCGTTATTTTTGTGCTTTGCAAGTCCCCAATTCGTTTGGTTTGCGTGATTAATATTTCCGCACCCAGTTTATTTAATTACGTGGCATTGCCACGTCGCAAAACTTTTTATTTTATTTTATTTTATTTTTTGCTATTGGGAAAAAATGCGAACCGTTGATGCGTTGCATGGGGTTCCAAATGTAGCATTTTGTAATTCGGTTGGTTTCAAAAAGTCCTGATGTGTTCAAATATATTTTCTTATTTCTTTTCTTTTTTTTTTTTGCCTTTTTTGAGCTTTTGCCCGATGTTGGATCAAGTCTTTAAATTTTGGGTTAATGTCACCGGTTGTCTTTAAACTTTCGTTCGAAAATAAAAAACTTCTTTCTGGTTTAATTTTTTCAAGACATCCCGCCGAAATGTGTCAACGTTAGTCCTTCCATTATAATTATTCTCCTGTTGGTTGATTTTTGCTGACATGGACATTACAATTGCTGACATGAACGTCCAAATATCATGTTGTGTCATGATTCCGTCAAAATTATCATGTCTGTGCCACGTTATGCATAGATAATTAGCGAGAGGAGTTTGTGGATCCATATCAGCTACCAGTCGTGGCCTAAGATCACAACCGGCATGGTCACTCGAGCTCTAGGCTCGTCACCACCACAGTCACTCCAGCTTGGAGCTCGCTGCCATGAGCGCTCAAACTTGGAGCTACGTCCCCCATTGTCACTCGTGCATGAGCTCTGAGCTCGCATCTGACGTGGTCGCTCCGGCTGTCGGCGCTCAAGCTCCAAGTTTATGGCCACGAATGATTGAGCTTTGAGCTTGCGTCCCCACATGATCGCTCGTCGCCGGTCCTTATCAAGCACTGCAGCAAAGGCGCGGCCCTTGCCGAGCACAGTGACGAGGCGCCACCCTTGCCCCAGATGCCAGGGGCCATCCCTTTGACACAAAGCTCGGAAAGAGGCAGCAACCCTTGTTGACTCTCTCTCTCCCTCTCCCCACTTTGACACAATGCTCAGCGCTTATGCCTGCATTTCTATAAGTACTTTAATCTCGGGAACCAATATGAACGACGAAGACCATGGTTCATCGACCTCAATTGGCCAAAAACGATTAGGACCTCATCTAATATTCGGTAGAAAATTCAAGGACTATCAGTGCTTTAATGCCATTTCTTCTCATCGCCGTCACGGCACACCACATCAGCAAAATTGACGAGGGTTTTCAATGCCAAACGATGAAAAGACTCAATTGTGCAAATCAAATACGCGACACTGCGCTAGATTACACAACCAAACAAGTTATGGACTTGATTGAGGGGAAAAAGAAGTTATAGACTTCAAGGCGATGCAGCCGAAGTTAAACCACGGGCTACAATGCAAGCATAGCCAACTGTTAGTAAAGCGGATGTCTTCGGAGACCATCAAATTCAAATCTTTTTTGGACAAATCCCATCCCATCTATCATAAGATGCAACAACCGATTCATCTGACGAGCATAAGCTGCATCGAAAACCCTGATCATAAAGACTCAGGCCACTGGAGCCCTAAGAATGCACATATGCGTATTCAATGTCATGTGATACAATATGCTGACAATGATGAAGCTCCAGACAATCTGCATCCCATAAGTCATACGTTATTACCGCTACATTTTAATGAGGCTTGCCTTAAATCTGGTGCAAAATCTCTAGCCGCCGAGAGCGAGAGAGCAAAAGAGTACCTTAGAGCAACATCGATCGAAATCCCGAACAATGTTGTGAGAAGTCTTGCTTCATTTGGTCAGAAAGTGAATAAGACAGGCTAAACCGATCTCTGCAGCTTGTTACACTGATAAACTTAAGAATTCTAATTACAGTCGCTTGAAGGCAGTCGTTAATCTACCGACAAAAACCAAATCCATAGGTTCTGAATCTTACTGCATCCAGGCGAGCAGATTGATACACAACTGACACTAGAACTGATACAAACAAACCAACCTTACCTCCTATTACCATGTGAAAGGACTTGTACGAGCTTATCTAGCTTCTAGAAAGGCTCCTCCCAGTAATCACCTTTAGTTTCAGCTTCTAATAATCAAACGTCTCCAGCTGAAATGACTCCCACTTGTTCCATCTTCATAAATTAGGTGGCAATGTCATGCAGAGACTAGTGCAACAATAGCTGCTCATGGAAATCAAGCTTTGTGCAGCGACAGAATCATACAGATGTTGACCATTTGTAGGGAGTAGATCCAGTGCAAGAGCTCAATGTGTAAGATCTTACAGATATAATCTGACATTATGCCCGTGTTCCCTGCGCGACCCAAACTTGTGGTTGACTGGAACTAGGCAGGGCTAGGAGAGCAACATATTAATATCAAAGCCAGATCAGCTTTATCTCCATTCCTTGTCTACGTTTCATCTAACTCTACGAGCTGCGCCCGTCTTTCTGCAGCCTTCTTCCTGACAAAAATGCCCCATCTCAATGCTGCCTTAAGCTTTAGCCACCCAATAACAGCTTTGCCAGATGAGCGGCTCCTATCCTCATTGAAGGCGACATTCGGAGATAGGTTGGGCATGTATGCTGATGAAAATGGGTACCCATTCTCAGCAACATTGAATGAGGACTGGCTATGGCCTCCCATGCTGAAGATACGGAGGAGATGCTGCATATCCTCACTCTCAAGCATCTCGTTGCTTCTCATACGAATTTCCTCCTCTGAGAAAAGCTCCTCAGCTCCCCTGTAAGGAGGAAGACTCGATGGGCCCACAGCATGAAAGCCAGATGCTGATGCCGGTGAGGGACCAAGGCTCAGAAGCTGGGTCTGGTGTGAGGAACTGATTAATGGATTCTGAAGAGGGAATGAAGAGCCATCAAACTGAAGAGTATTGACATTTACGTTTTGTGGCTGCATCTGATATCTGGTAGAAATACCATCATTGTACCCTGTCAAGATTTTGGAGAATGTGCAAGCAAAAACCAGTGAGTAATGGAAGATTAGTAGTTTGCTTTCTGAAGTAGCCCGAAAGAAATATCAGAATGAACATCATAAGAGAGCGAAAGACCCTTCGTAAATGACCAACACTTCAAGAACAAAAAGCAATACCGTTGAACCAACACTTCACAGGAGGACAAAATAAAAACAAAATTGTATACAGAACAACCAAATCACTGCTCCTGGCTCTTGTTTTTCCGTGATTCAAACTGTGTAGTAGGGATTTCAGGAATACTACATCTTGCCCCCTAATTTCAGGTTTATATCAGTCAACCCCCTTATGCTCTTGCAATTGGGTGGCTGCTTTTACAGGTTGGATGTCTAACTGTCCAAGTGGTGTTATATCTGACCTCATGGCTCACTTTTTTAAAGTAAATGGGAAGAGGACAAGTACATAATGGTGGAAGGCTATTGAGACAGACGCGTTTTAAGAAGATAGAACAGGTAGGAGGGCAGTCGGCTAAATCTAGAGTGGATCATACATGGAAAATAGTAGAAACCTTCCATCAGCCCCCTATAGTTTAATTTTGTCTTAGTTTAGCCCTAATGATTGGTTCTAATGTTTGGAAAAACAGCATCTAAAGAACGTGGTGTCACATGAGCAAGTTCAAGCATTCGTACAGCTAATAGTTAGCAAGCTCTCTTCCTTTATGGCATTCGGAAGTCGCGTGTCATTGTCCAATCACTCCAAGTTAGACAAAGGGAAGAGACATTTAAATCACTTTGCAACTTGTACCGACTATTTCACAACTACTGAATGGTCAGATTTCATGATCCTGATGTCAAGTGCTTTAATATCAGACTCGTCAGGAGCCTAATTTCAGATTTAGGACTGAGTTAAATTAAGGGATTAATTATGGAAAATAGATCATGAGGGTTGACTAAGACAGCCGGGAAAGTATATGAGTAAAATGTCTTTAGCCTCGGAGTTTTAAAAAAGGAAAAAAAATCACTCCGTTTACCCCATAAAGCCTACAACTTTCATGTAGGATAAATAAAATTCCTACCAAGAGGGGCGCACTATTAGATCAAACAGATTTGACAAGATTCCAGGCATTTTACTGTTGAAAAGAACAGTGATTGACATAAAAATTATCCAAAACTGTCTGTTTCCTGAATCAACTGTTCGGAAAATGATGAGCACAATGACACTATATAGGGAAAGGTTAGTACTACCTGAATCTGCAGGAGGCTGGTCCATGGAAACCGGAACTGAGAGGCTTGGTGGAATAAGCTGGTGATCATATATGTTTGAATACTCTTGTTGACCCATGGGAAATTCAGAGCAAGATGCACCAGTGTTCTCATGGTTGAAATCGACCAAAGATTTGCCATCATACTCAATAACATGCATCCAATTGTCGTATGCCTTCTTTACCCAGGTGTCCACATGGACCTTCAGGAATAGAGCCATTTCAATTTTTGAAATGTAAAAGAAAGGTATGCAAAAGAAAAAGATATTCTACATCTTGTCTACCAAACACAATTCGCGAAAATTGAATGCGGTAGATCTCAAATACAGGAACAAGATACAGCAGTTCATCAAGCAAAGGAAACTAGTATCGTTTGACCTGAAGGCACCAAAAGATGTCAAAGCAATGATCACATCACAATAATGCCCTTCCTTTCAAGATGACACATTTTGCAGAATGTAGGATCAGTTTATAATGAAGCAACAGAAAAGCAGAATCACCTTCTGATCGTCTGAAAGAGAATCTGCAGAGATATACTGTCCATCTGCGATTAAGCCACTGAATTGATAAATGTTATTGAAAACAACTCCTACATTCGTAGCATCATCCGGATGATACACGTAAAGCTTCCCACTTAAGACACATGTCTTTGCATGCTCTACAAGAACATCCCACATTTTGTTTGACATGCCGCTACCAAGAATCTACAAAAAAGCAAAAAGAAGCAATTAACAAAGTGAGAAAAAAGTATCTCAAGTTTAACCACATTGTTACTTAATTCTTACATTCCTCAGCCTCTGTGAGTCTCTGACCACAAGTCTAAGAAAGTCTTCAACTGTAAATATCCCAGCCTTATTTAGCCTTTTATGAAAGGAGCCGTCTTTTCCAATTTTCTCCAATCTCCAAACTTCATCATTCATTGAAGGAGGATAATGTTTCTTGTACACTGCAAATTGAAGAGAAAATGAAGTTTGTCCGAGGCAGCCCCCCAACAAAATAGGATGGGAAAGATTGTCTTAACTTAACTTACATTCTCCCCTGTGATCCTTAACAGTGAAAGCATCCGTTTTCGCTTCACGTATGCGTATGCCCTCACAAAAGCCCGGTGAGACCTTCAAACCAAGTCTGAACTTCCTGCTCCTTATCCAGCTGGAGTTGTCAGTAAAAGTTAGCTCTCCTAGCGTGCCTACACCATCCTTCAGTGTCACTTGCAGTTCCCCAGTCAAAAGTGGCCTTTTCCCATCACGTTCTTTCACTACATGACTGTCAAATTCTTCCTGAGTCCAAGCGTCGTCATCTTCATTGTTGAAATCCCCTTCAAGGACAACAACATCTAGCTTCACAAAGGACTCTGGACCTGATGTGATAATACAGCCTGTATCTGCATTAATTAAGACGACATGGATCGCAGCACCTTGCTCGCCTTCTACTTTGCCTCCAGTAAAGAGCGGGAGCGACAACCTGGTCCTGAATTGTAGCTGCAAATTTCTTCCATCGGATCCTTCTATGCGTTTAGGAGAAGACCTACATTCTCACAACCCTTAGACAGATACGCCATGAAATTTAAGTGGAAAAGTCAATACAAAATTGTGAAAGCGGGAAAGAGAACAGACTGAAATACATGGGGCAAACCTTACATTGGCTAACATAATCTGCACAAACGGATTCTATTGGTCATATCACAGAAAGAACAACCAACCCACAATTCGCTGGTTACTAGAAAATGTATCCTATCCCCAACATAGTCATGGTAGTTGCTAAAACATGATTCACAGCATGAACCATTGAACCCCTTTTATTATTTACACTGGTATTGATTTACCTTCCCAACTTAGTGATTTAGTCTGTTGAACTACCTGATCCTTTCACAACAATTTTAATCAACTAATTATAAGATACCTGGGAATTATCCACCAATGACATAATAACAACTGTTTGAAATAACTTGTATGGTCAAGTATGAATAAACAAGCATGCAACAACAACTACTAAGCTTTATCCCACTAAGTGAGGTCGACCATATAAATAAATAACCATGGAAGAATTTCAGGCAAATCCACATGCCCCGACAGAGCTAATGAGTGTCTTCTCAAGCAGACCAGATTCACAACTCAGAGTGTCAAGTCAACACAAAAATTTCATCATTATAACTCCACTTAGCTGAAAAATAGCATACCTCCCAGTGATTTTGAAGGGCCCCAATTTAGCTAAAGCTCGCTCCACTTCTTCACTTACCTGGTCAACATTTCAAAAGGCAAGTTCTTAACGATATTAAAAACTTCAAAGTTAGCAACCCCTTTATCACCAATTCTGAGGAACACTATATTTTTATGTGGGGAAAGCATGAACAATTCCCTCAATTCCAAATTTGAAGAGTAAATTAAACTATTAAAGTCACCATATGATGTTTGGGATGTTATTGCTAGTGCATAGTCACCCTTACCGCCACCATACATGAGATCTTCTCCTCCTAAGGCTCTCAAGCCAATGTAACGAGACAGTGATGCATTTAGAATCAGAATATCACTCAGTCCTCATGATAGCTACAGTTCTTTAGTTTCTTCATCAACCGATCCTCCTACTCTTAATTAAAAGAGAAAAGAACATGGAAACACAATAAATGAAAAGCATGTGGCTGTCAACTTTTTCTTACCACACGCCGAAGTATGGGCTCCAATGATGAGCAAAGTTTCTGCAAACTATCCACCTTAAGAGCTTCGACAATGACACTGCGTCAATGTAGACAGACATTAATATATTTACACACCTCAGAGTAGCAAACATGTCCACATATGATGCATAATTAAAGATAAATTCCCTCTGAAGAAGGCAAGGACACCTAACAGAGACAGATCCGGTGCCCAAAACTCGTAGGTACATTAGGTGCTATTTGCGGAAGATGGTAGAATGCAAGCTAATATAGAAAAGAAAAAGGGAAACCGATGAAAAGAGTCAAGAATCCACATGGAAAAGTTAGAACACCCTTTAATAAATGCCAAGGTTGATCCTTTTGTGAAAAAGAATCGTCGTTTAAGCCAAACACAGAAAAGGAAAAAGGGAAAAAAGAAAAACAGATAAAAAGAGCCAGGAATCCATGGAGAAAAGTCAGAACTCCTTTTTCAAAAAGGCAAAGCTGATAATATCAGGAAAATATTGATAGTTTAAGCCAAACACGGCAAAAAAGAGGAGCCAATTTCAGTAACCTGTAACTCAAAGCAAGAGCACTAACACCTCCGTACAAAATAGCAACCATTTGTGGTACTTTGCATCTTGTAAACATGAAAACAACTTTAACTCCACCTTTAGAAGCAATTGACCACTCGTAAACTTGGTGCAAGCAAAGAAAAATAGTAGTATTGTCAAGTACTTATGTCGGATCAATTAGCAGTCTGCGATGCAACACCGACAATGCAAAAGGGGTCTTCGGCAAAAATTCTTCGATTATCCGATAAACTATATGCTATATACAATTAGCAGCCCTGCATTTTCCAGTCCATGTCTTGTCCTATTTACATGTTACCTGATACAAACCATCGAAACTATTTATCTCAACTTGTACAGCCATAATTATAGAACTATCCTACACCTTCCCCCTATAAATTCACAGGTTTATTCTTGGGAACATGAATGCACGCACATACTCGCTTGGGTGACCTTGCACTGTCGTGCTCTGTTAAAACGAAATGGCACAGCAAAATACTTAAAAGTAACTAAGCACCCTGAATTGAATTCACACTTGGTAACTTTTGCTGACATCAACAGGTCAAAAACCACCGGTAAAATCGAAGTCCCGCCGCCAACCATCACTCGGCAGCTGACAAAGTTCAACAACGAACTCCAACTACCCCCCATTTACAGACACTCAAAAGCGACAGCTCCACCTAAAAGGCGAAAAATCACCACCTCATCAACGTCAAAACGCTTCGGCCCACACAGTCCACCTCCGAAGCACCGAGGGCCCCAGAAAAACAAATCGACGAGAATTTTACCTCGCGAGAGCAGGTCGTTTCCGATCGGGCTGCCCTTCCTCGCCGGAGCTCGAGTCCAGACCCCGCTTCCCCCTGCTCATACTGTTCGACCTCTCCATGTACCTCGTCTGCATCTCCTTCCAAAAAACCCCCACCGCTCGCCTCCCGAAGAAACAAGAGAAAGGCTAAGAATTCGCGACACTCTCGAACCAAAACAACAACCTCCACCCAACCGTTTCACCGACAAACCTCCACGACGACAGAAGAAGGCGCCAAAAGAAAAAGAAAAACCCTGACAAAAGATGCCAGCGCGTTTTCCGTCCGTTTTCGCGGCAACCGAGGCGGATGCTTCCGGGAAGCTCACGAGCACTTTGACAGCGAGCGGCGAGTGACCGCGACTGCGAGTGATGCCTGAGGATACAGAGAGAGAGAGAGAGAGAGAGAGAGAGAATCAGGGAGAGAGTTTTTCTCGGGGATTCTGATTCGCGGGGAAAAGGAAAAGGAAAAGGAGGAGCGAGAAAGTTAAAGAAAGGAAGGCGAGCGGGAAAGGGGAGAATAAACAGAGGAATAAAAAAATAAAAAATAAAAATAAAAAAAATGGGGGAGGAAAATAGAAATTTCGGGGAAGCGTCCGGGAATTTTCGTTCGATCGACCGTTTGTTTGGTATCGCAGTTTTGCCTCCCCAGTTTAACAGCGACGGGGCTTTGATTGCCTTCGAAAAGTGTCCTTTTTTTATTCCTTTTTGGAGTTTTGTGTGTACGGACGCCCTTATATTCAATTTTCATTATTGCTTTTTTTAAATAATTTTTGTTATTAAAAAAATGAATTTTTAGAACTCGCCTTCGCAAATCTAAATTTTTCAATTTTACTGATTTAATCCTAATCTTATGCATCCGATCAAATTTTCGCCGAAAATCACCAACGTAGTGATGTACCACGCGGGACGATCGGTGATGATCGGATGGCCACGTTGGCGATTTTCGGCGAGAAATTGACCGGAAGAATTACTTTGGAATTTCGAGCAAAAGATTTATGACTAAATTATCAAAAAAAAACAATTTATGAAAATTATTAAAATGGAAAAATTTTTTTCTAATTGAATTAGCATTCACACAATAAGTTTAGTACCAATCCGGTAATATTTTGTCTCACGTTTTCACACTTCTTTAACATGAGATATGTCTTTCGGTCCAAAGAAAAAAAAAAACATGAGATATGTCTAGCATCTTTCCAGTACATACGGATAATCATTATATTTGCTTTCGACGAAGAAATTTTATTGACGGGTGGATAAGTTCGATTAAACATGGTATCCCGAAGTGCCGCGTGTCGCTTATCCTAGAGGGAATGTGGAAAAATGTTCTTTACTTCGTTATTAGAATTAATTAAATTCATATATGGACATCGACACATTATGTATGACGTGGATAAAACGCGTTCGCATACATGATGTGGATGGACAATGGTGATGTATGATCGGGTGTTGAGGTATCCGATCGATCCCACCGGGCCACAGGAATCGCCTCATCTCGTCTCGAGTGGGCTCCACGATGTTTCAGACAGTCGCCTTGTTTTTTTTTAAAGACTTGAATCCATGAAAACGAAAACACTTAGGAAATTGCAATAATTGGAAGCCAAAAAAAAAACATAGTGATAACTGGGATTTACAAATTAAATGTGTGACTTTTATCCATAATGGTTGTCTAAAGACGACTTATCCAATTTAATCTAGGTTAAGTCTCCATATGCGCACTCAAGCGATTGGTCTTTGCATGAGATGGTCGGTGCGAAGGATCGAGTTAATCTTGGCCGTTGATTTTTTTTTTTTTTGGGGTAAAGATAAGGACATTTGAATATTAAAAGAGGATCCGACCAAAAAATATATATATATTAAAAGAGGAATTATCCACGTGAGGGATATGATTACGGCTACCGTGTGCCGATAGTCTATTTTTAGCAGCCGTTTGATTGGTCGTTCGTGATCATCATGACTTTTTGACCATTTTCTTTTAGTCTTTTGCTATTCGTCGTCTTTGACTTGAATTCCCCCTTGCCTGCAATAGCCTTATCGACAGATGAAAAATCTGTGACCATAAAAAAAAAAAAAGAACAGATAATAAAATTGAAAAGATTAAACAAAAAAAAAAGGAAATTATGGTTTTGTTCAAGTAGTAATTTTAACATTTTTTCAGATACAAATATTTATCAAGACGAAAAAAGAAAATTCATACTAGAGTAAACTCATTTAGGGATAAACGTTTAAAACGTTCTCGAAATAACTTTTGATACAAAAATACTTTTTTGTTTTGTTCCAACAAATGAAGGGGGAAGGGACCGGGCAGGTAAATTGAGGAGGGAACGCGCCGGGCCCATTGAACTTAAAAAAAAGGCCGGGCCTAATACAAAGAGCGTGCAAATTTGCAATGATCATTTGGCAAACAAAAAATAATAATTTTTAAAATTAAATAACCTTCCCATTCCATAATTATCAATTCGCTTTCATTTTAAATCCCTATTCTCAATCACCATCCGCACAATCTCCAATCGCATTCGAAAAGGCGTGGAAAGAGCTAGAAGGGCGGATAACGAGGAGATTGAACTCCTGAATAGATCGGAAAAAAAACAGCGTTATTCCAATTGAAGAGAGCACGCCCACAGAAAGTCTTCTCCACGAGTCGAAGAAACGTCGACGGAAAGCGGACGGAGGGAGAAATCAAGTAAAGAAACAGAAGACAATAAAAAATTAAATATTGCAAATATAAATTACCAAAAGACCACAAAAACACAAGAAAACCAACTAATACTCACATTTATTCCGTTAAGATGCACTTTATAAACAAACATTAAATATGTGCTTATCGCCGTTTACTAAATTTTAATTTAAATATTTATAAACAAATATTCTTAAACGCGAACTTTGCATCTTTATAAAAAACAAAAAAACTTTAGCAATATTTTTTGAAATTCAATAGACGTGTGCATTTATGTAGCGATATTTGGAATATCCAAATTCATTCTTATATGGTGTATTTGGATAGGGACGACACCATTCAAAAACTTTGCATTTCGAGTTTTTATGAAAAACATTCGGCCATAACATTTATAGAATAATTAGGCAGTTTTAGAAGAATATACTTTGATAAATAAAGTATTTTCAATTGATTTAAATAACCCACCCCTATACCCAAAATATTTAAACCCTTTTGCGACAATTTTTTCACATTAGATGTCATGTTTTAAATTTATGTGTACAAGATAAACCTCCTCAAAAAGAATTAAATTTTATGAATTTTAAAAGAAAAATTAAAAAAAAAAAAAAAAAAAAAAAAAATTAAAAAAAAAATAAAATTTATTAACCCCAAAATTTTTTACAAACTTTTAATTATAAAAATTTATTGTGTACGTTTATTTAGAAAATATTCTGAAATTAATTTACTTCCGCACATTGGGACGTTTGCAAAAAAATTTAGTTTTTGAAAATTTTTAATGATGTTACTAATCTTTATCTGTATTTATTATCCTACTACGCATTTATTTTTAATAGAATGTGTTAATATTGATAATGTTTTTAGCGAATATGAAAAGATCTGAATTAGGTCGGACTATTTCAATAATGCGAGAAAAATGGTTACATTATTATTTCAAAAATCCTCTTATCTATTTAGTTTGTATTGTTTTTATCTACGTATTAAATTAGATGGTTTGCTAGATTATCTAAATGTGTATTATTATGATTCTTTACATTTACAATATGCAATAGATATTTCAATTAAAGAATCTATAGTATTATTATATGGAGAATTTTGTGATAGATATGGTTTAATATAGTGGATCTTTACAATCGCTTGGCAAAAGAAAGGTCTTAAGAGAGACAAAAAAAAAAGCAACATGTATAAAATTAACCATTTTAGTTTCGTGACGCAATCGATTTCCAAATCCTAGAGTCGTGGAAGAGTCACCAAATGATCCCTCACCATCTCGCTCACGGATATTATCAACTCTTTCTTCAACTGGAACAAGGCATTTAACACTAAAGGATTAGTTTTGACTCTTGTAACAGAAACAGCTGGTCGGCATGGACGAAAGTTAGATTTAGACACAAGAGTGGATCGAGAACAAAATTCTTTAGTGAGATTGTGGAAACCCCGAAGAATTTGGGGTTATCAAAAAAAGAACTATATGGGCTATCAAAAAAAAGAAATTAAGTTAAGCCCATTCTTCTTTCTCTTTTTTTCAAATTTTATTACAATGTACAATTTGATTATAATTTATAATTTATAATTTTTTATATTTATTTTATTATTTATTATTTTAAAAATTAAATTTAAAAACGGAAGACAAGCCACCTTTGGAAGACGGAACCGCTTTTAAAACCGAAACTAGTCATACCGGTATGGGAACATAAACGCGTTTGGTAACTCAAAAAAATTCCGTTTCCAAGAAAAAAAAGAAAACGCGTTTGATAATCGTGCATATAATTTCTATTCCCGAACAAAAAAAAAAACACTGTGTTTGGTAAATGCAAAAAAAAATGTTCCTAATTTTTTCATTTAATTAAGGAGACTATATATATTAAAATTAAGATATCTTTATCTTTTTAACTTACTAAATCAAATTAAATCTCATTTTTTCAATTTAATAAATCAAATTAGACCAATATATGTATAAGTAATTTATGCATGATTTATCAAATTACAATATAGACGAGATTAATTATAAAAAAAAAGCTGAAAGAGGAACGAATTGGAATTGAATAACGAGAGCATCAAATATATTTTCTATAGATAAGAAAAATTACAATTATGAGTCACATATAAATGTTCTCAAATAGTTAAAAATATGATTACCTTTAAATGGGACCCCTAGAAAAATATTAATTGCACTTTGAGTGAAACCGGGGATTAAAATGAAAAATATTTGTGCATTTAGGTCCTTTAGTCAATGTGCAATTTTTTGAAACAAGAAGTTTGAAATGAGATTTAGGGTATCAAAGTCTCATGTCATAACTCTAAAAGTAAAAAAATTTGGCCAAAATGATTTAAAATGAAATTTTTTAATCAATTTAGGATTATGTTCAATTAAGAGGCATGTGGTCCCAAACTGGATTTTTTAAAAATTTAAGAGGCCAAAATGAAAAGGGAATTAAAATAAAACCGTGGACTATTTTTGTGCATTTTTTTGACCATGAATACTATTTTTTCTGAATTTTTTTTTTTTTTAATTAAAATAAATCCGAAAAATGTCAAAAATTACGAAAACTATTTTTTTTGTTCAAAATTGATTCCTAAGGCTATGCCAAAGTTTGAAAGGGTTATTTTTGTAATTTTATGAATTGTTTTGATATTTTTAATTAATTTTTTAAAATAAAATAATTAAAAATCAATTGTCAACATCGTGCGAGAACAAAAGAGAAGAGAGTGTGTTCAAAAACAAAATTGTTCCCAATTTTTTTTTAAAAAATCTTTCAAATGTTTTTTTAAAAAGTGTTCCAAGAATACAAAAGTAAGTTTTTTTATTTATTGTTTCGCTCACAAAAGTATTTTTGTTTTTAAAAGTGTTAAAATATTTTGGGAACGTTTTTACCATACGTGTTTGTTTCTAAAAGCATTCGAAAACACTTTGGGTGTTACCATACGCCTAAGAGTGTTAAAAAGTAAAATTTAACTAATGAGAGGTGGATGTACATTTGTCAATAAGTTGATCTAAAAATTTAAACTATTAGATAAAAGAGATCGCATGAATATAAATAGGATATAAAATTCGTTGTCAGGCGATGTGGAATAATGACCTCAACAAGCAAGAGTAGTCCCCATGGAGTGGAGTAATCGTGTGATTTTTCACGAGATCGCAAATTCGAGTTAAATGTCGCCAACAAGTTCTGGCCTGCTTTTGTTTTTGGATGTTTATTGCTTCATCCGATTTTTGACACGTGGCGAGGTCACCTGCGGATGAATCGAGGAGGCATTCCGCATTTAAAATTGGGAGGGATAATGCGAGAGTCGTTGGGGACCAACGACCGGACACGTGTCACCTGCTGGTGACACTTCTAGTTACCCCTAGGAGAAATTAACTTTATAAACTAAAACACTTCAGGTACCTTACGCAAATCGACTCAACCATTTCGTTTTCCTTTTCGTGTTATTTTTCTGAAAATTGGAAAATGATCTAGAACTCTGTTAAGTAGTCCAAGCTTGCATTAGAATTATCCCATCCAGAATTTGATGAACTAGATAAAATCGAGATACATTCCGATGAAAATTCGGGATAAGAGTAGGATAAATCTTAACTTAATAAACTCTATTATCTTCTAAGGATGAAGTAATGGAATCTCACACTTGGACATTGCTACCCGGCCATCACGCCAGGAACTCGCCATGCCGTCACTTTTGATCGCCGCATGATTGCCTTTCCATTCGACTACTGTCGGTAGGCGATCGGTCAATCATGTTTTGACATTGAAAGAGGACAAGAGAAATGATACTTTACATGGCTATCACCATTTAAGAACTTGAATCTCCTCACTGGTCACGAGTCATAAGCGGGCTAGCTCCTTTGAGATTGTTGTCCATAGCAGAGGCATGTACGCCCTCGTCACTTGCTACCCCGGCACCCCAACGCCGTCCAATGTTAAATCTCAACCCACCTCTTCTCCGCTTCTCGCTACCCCCAAAATCTCGGGCTTTGATGTTAAGTGGCGATGCAAGCTTTGCTTTCCGACACGATGAAGTCGAGTGAGAACCACATCTTGGAGGTGGAAATGGCAGTGGATCTAGTGAAGCTGGCAGGGAAGGAGACAAGCAGGCTTGACAATTCTAGCGAGGGAGCTCAGGGGGAATATATGCAAAATCATGCGGGAGATTGTATTGGGCAAGTGGGATTTTCAAAAAATTTCAATCATATCTCAAATTGTACGAAATATATAATGATTTCTTTTACAAAACGAAAAATTTTAATCTCGCCTCGCCCTATTCTATCTCATTTTGGATTTGGATAACTAAATGTAACCTAAGTTGTTCGATCATAAAAGAGGAAAAACAGATCAAAGATTTCGCTGTTTAATAAAACTGGACCTTCGGACCAAAAAAAAAACAAAAATACTGGTCGCCCCAAAACAAATAGTAAGTGCATGGCCCAACGAACAATTGGGGTGGTGGCGCAGTTGGCTAGCGCGTAGGTCTCATAGCTTCTGAGTTATCCTGAGGTCGAGAGTTCGAGCCTCTCTCACCCCATCCCCGTTCCTTCTTTTCTTTTCCGATTTGTTTTTGTGATCATTTCTCTCGCACATAATTTGGAGTTAGAATCATTATCACACCACCTTGTTTTCCAGATGTTCAATTGTTCATCATCATAGAGCATGAGCTTTGTTCCGATTTTTTCTAGTGTCAGAAAAAAAAAACATTACACCTCACACAATCGGGACAGTAATTTATTAGGTATCTCATCTAGTTCTATGAAAATGGGTTCGCACACATAAGTTCTTGCTTGGTAAGGTGGTCATTCAATTTCAATTCTTCTTTCGTACATTTCATCAAATCGTAAAAAAAAACATTACACCTCACTCAATTGGTGACAAGAGTAATTTACCAGGTATCTCATCTAGTTCTATGAAAATGGATTCGCACGACGATAAGTTCTTGCTTGGTAAGGTGGTCATTCAATTTCAATTCTTCTTTTCGTACATTTCATCAAATCTCCCTTTCGAAAAAATCATTTTCCATTTTGAAATCGAATCTAAAAGTCTTATTTGAGTAAAGAAGGGAGCTCAAATTTAGACAACAAGAAGAGCACAATGATGGACCGTACATAAAAAGAAACGAGATAAGGTTCATTAGAATCACAATCGTCAAGCCTGCTGATTGGCTCTCACATCTCACATCACAGCCCAGAGGAAGAGGAGATTCAAAAAGAGAAGACCGATGCCATAGCCTGTCACAAATATGTAGAACTCGTCTAAATATTTCGTGCCTCGTATTTAGCTGATGAACAAGCCAGTGTTGCACGTCCTATTCCCAAGAAAGCACTTTCTAATTACTACAACACTACCAAAATCCCCTCCATATGCTTGTCACAACCACGGTCACAACATAGCAAATCACATGAGCACCGAAAGCTGGTAATGTCTAATGAGTCCTGATTAAAACACTCGCACACCACGAGAATGAAACTAAAGCAAAACGGGAGCTTCCATCGGAAACTACACTAAATTCCATCATCACTTCAACGCCACCAAGTGCATTTTTCTTACAAGCTGTCCAATTTACGACTCGCGGATTATCGAATTTACAAGTTCGCAGGCTATCAGCAATAAGAAATACAAACCACATTCTATTCCTTGGACAAAAGGCACGGCGGTCTTCTCATCAATGGAAGAAAAAGAAGAAAAAAGAAACAGCAGGTCACGTTGCTGATAATCAGGCCAACCATGACATTACCACCAGCAAAATGAGATATCGAGTGCTTTAATTCTGATACAACAACACGGGCATATATCTGCAACACGCTCAGATCCTAACATTAAATTCTTTTTGTTGATCAAAAGATCCTAACAGGAAATTACCGAGCGCGTAATTGATGACGGCCTGTGAGTAGTCCACCAGTCCTTAGTGGTCAAATCGTGCATGCTCATCACTGTCCCATGACTGACTTGTTCCCAGAAAGTGGCTTTTATAAGTATTTTCTTGCAAGAGCACGGACCTTTGTGTCAAAATGTGAAGATGTAATGCGGGAACCAGGCAAATAGAGCGGGTTCAGAATTATCTGCAAAATCAGGAATATAAATTCTGAGAAGTGACAAATAAGTCACAGATTCACCCATTCCATGCGACAATGATGGCAGTAACATCCAGATCTCCTTTTCAAGTCGTGACGCCAGAAAAGAACTGAGCATGCAATCATGACACTCAGTCCTAATAAAAGCCAAGAATGAAGAAAAGTGCAAATAAGACCCGATTCTAGTTTGGTTGTTCAATTGAATCAAACTAACAAAAAGAAAAACTTGCTAGTAATGCAGTCTTGTGAGTCCAGTAACTTCGGTGAACTAAGATCATTTCTACCCTATTAGTGGGTTAACCAACCGCCAATAACAGTGATGCTGTTAAAACTCAACTCTTTAGTGGACTGCTAGAATAAATTTCATTATCTTTAAGGCAAGGTATTCAAATGCCCTCTCTTTTTCATGATAGAGATTTCACCTGCCAGTCGTAAAGAGGGGGATATCCCACATTTGAACACCAAGAAAGTCTTCAAACACCACATTGCACCAAATGCAGTTTGAAAGACTAAAACATTGTAGAATAGGTGATATATCCAAACTAACATTCCATATCGCCAATTGCCCTCTCAACCAGTCAGGTCTCACACATAATCTCGAATTCCTTGCAAACCTTCAATTAGTAGAGGGGAGTGTATTGCTTAATATAAAACCTCAAAGCTATGATACAATGGTGGGTTAAGGGCAAGCAAGCTGCTACAAGAAGCCAATGGGAGAATTGAGCGAGTCTTAAGTCTATATCGCTTTACCTCAGAAGGTCTCATGGAAGCATGAGTTGTCAGAACCTTGATTTAGTACACTCAGATGCCTGACAGGGCGGCATTGTGAGCAAAATTACCAGACCAGTACAGGATGCAGTGTAAAATGAAGAAGAAAACACAGTAAAAGGGGACAATATGTATATGTGACTAACTGGGAGCCAGAGATTGGCTATGAGAGTGTTAAGTGAAGAAAGTGAAACGAAATCATGGGCATGCATAGTTCAACTGGTTCATCCCGTATAATGTGGAGGCCCATTTTGTGAGTGTTGCCATGAATCAAGAGGAGTCGACAATAGTTGTCATTGGAAGGCCATTGAGAGTCAAAGCCTAAAGGACAGGCTCTTGGTTTAGTAGGAATATTCAGAAGAAAAGAATGTCATAGATTAGCGGACTAACAGCTAGTGATGAAAGAGTGCAATTAAGGCGTCAAAAGTTTGAAGTAGTTATTGCTACAACTCCAACTTGTCAATACACCTACATAGATACTTTTAAAATACTGAGATCCTAGGTTCAATTATCTAACTATTTGTGCATTTGGTAAACTATGACAGAAGGATGTAGACAAATGTCGGTCTTCTGGATTCAGAAACACTGTCAGCAGTAGTGAACTCAGAAAGAAATGAGCCATATATTTAACCTCAAATTGCAACAATACATTCACTGGAGAGAAAATTACTTGATGCTGTGCGACCAATTGAAACACAGAAAGCTATAACCATCAATACAAGGAAAAGTTCAGTGGAAAATAGAACAGCATATTACCTTAATATAAAGCTCATGAACCTCTTGGAAAAAGCTCTTGATTCCATCATCGTTGCGCGAGTCATGAAGTAGCATAAGTCGTGTATGTAAGATATAGGAGTCAAGGGAACTCATATAGTCAGTAATGCAACAGAATGACAAAGGGAAACATCGTGAGTTGAGACAAAAGAATGAGGAGTACATTGAGGAGTTTAAAGTTGCATGCATATAAAATAAATTTACTCTGCTTTAGCAACCCAATATTTATAACAAACTTCGCAGCAGAAGTATGGCAGATGAGAAAATATATATTCGCCATCAAAGGATATGACCAGCTGTGACGTACACTGAAACCACAAGATCATTAAATCTGTCTATTGCTTTCAAAAACCTGCATGATGTATGAAAACCAATTTTTAGCAAAACTTCTAGCACATAATGGCAAAACCAACCTAATGGAGCAGAAACTGAAGTTCATGGCAGTGAATAAAATAGGGCGACTATTTGAAAGAAAATATACTTACATGGCACTAGTCGTCCATGCGAGGTCCTGAACAATATCTTGAGCTGCATGCAGAATGAATTGATGCAGATGTGCCACGTCTTCTCTCTGATCGGGGAAAAAGAAGTTCATTGGATGTAACAAACAGCTAATTTATAAACAAATTTACAAAAAAATACACATAAACAGAAACTCAAAAAAAATATCCATTTGGCCAGGCTGAAGTCGAATTGTCCAGGATTATAAGAGAAAAGTAAACTTCTTCCCTCCCCTGCGGAGAGCATTAAACTGTCATGCCGATCATGTGACATTAAGACGAGTTGCTAAGTACACCATTATACATTAAATGTTTGCCATTAAATCGAGCAGAAGTTCAGACAAATATGCATCCACGTCATATCATAATCTAAAGTGTAATTACCATTTGCAGCGGAAAAAAAAAAGTGAACGGAAAACAAAGACCCAAGTCATAGTCCTAAGAAGACATACTTTAACAGCAGATCCAACTTCAGCTTCATATATGGGGATATCATTTCTGCTGACAATGATGAAACAAGCAGTGGTTGCCATTGCGACGAATTATCAACTATCTTTTCGACCTGAAACAAGAGACATGAGAGAGAGCCAGAACTCATTACATTCCAAAGTCTAACACCCCAGTTAGCAAAACCCACAGTACAGGTCTTTCGATCCACAAGCACATCAGCTGACAAAACCTAGAAGACATTATGGGCAACTCCGGACATGGAGTGTCCGAAACTTAATCAAGAGTGAGGCAACAAAAGGTGATAGAACCCAAATCGGAACATCTTCCATGACGAAAGACACATGTTTAATGCGAGAAAAGAACCAGAAGCAGCTAAATGAACGGGTCAGATGGCTAATTCACGAAGTCGCTCGCTCGTCCAATCCGAATGCGGCCTCTTCGTTCTTGGATCACTGTCGATCGAGCGCCCCCCACTAACAACGACGATCCTCAGGGATCACGAAGCAGCCGAAATTTCCAGAAAAATTGGAGGCAATGAGATTGAGGTTTCGAAGCGAACATCGTACCTGGCGATCTCAAGTTGAAAACGATAGCGGTTGCAGAGAGGATTTCGAAGGGAAGCCGTCGAACCAAATTCGGAGTCAGTCACTCAGTTTTGGACCTTTGGTGCAGCGGCCCGGGGAGGGCCTGGAGACATCGGAAAGCTGCAGAGAGATGGCAATGGACTGAACCGAACCCGGTTCGAACCGAGTTAATTGCCCCTTTCATTTTTTGTCCTTTTCTTTTAATATTGAAAAGTGACATTGTACCATTATAGACCTTAGATTTGGTTCCAAAATTTTGGCGCAATTTGCAAATTCATTCCCAAAATTTTAATTTATTCAATACGATTCATAAACCATCCTTAAATAATCAATTTAATTCCTAAAATTTCAATTTGTTTAATATAGTTCCTCAACTTTCTTCAACAAAGTTAAATCAACCGGTCAATATTTTGTAATTTCTTCTCATTTCAATCCATTTCCTAGATCAATCGGGTCAATATTTATACTATTTTGAAAATAGGTGATTTCATAAAGATACCTAAGGATAATATTAATTTATCTATAAATAACCGTACTTATGTTAATCTACATCTTGTTCGTAATATTTTAGATACATAAAATTGTCAAGCTTGAGTGTTTCGTGTATTTATAAATAAGTCTATTCAAATATGTAAAATATGAGGTTAAAGTAGTAGGAATATTAACCCAATGCAACTCTAAATGGGGCTACTTTTGCAATTACATATTTCATAAGCTAAGATATGCTTCAATGGAATTATTGTAATATATATGTTGACAAAAAACAAAGGTAATAAAGAATATAACATCTAATTGTTTGATTCCTTACAAAAAAAAAAATTTGAAATCAAGATAATAGGTATTAGAAAAAAGTAGTTTATTTTTTTTTGTGTGTGTGGATAATACAAATGAGAGGAACTATATTTATACTTGAATGCTTCTATTTACAGCCATAGATATCCTCTCGATTGAATGATAGAGATTCAATTTCCCTATTTATCATCTATCAATATTTAAGATTCCGTTTGTTTAGCAAAATATTTGTTAGTCATTTATTTTTATAAATGATATAAGCGATCGTTTAAAAAAAATAAATTATTTTTCACAAAATAAATGGAATCTACTTCCTCGATTTTCTGTGCTTTGAAAATCCCCCAAGCGTGACATTTTCATGCAAGGCGTTAATTTTTCAAAAAAAAAATTCTGAATTGTTGGATTGTTTTTTTTTCGAAGGATTGTTGGATTTTTTTTTTTCGACAGCGAGAAATCAAGCAAAATCGAGCTCATTTCCAAACAAGTGACAGGTGTCAACGACGCGTCCGAGAAGTTCAAAAGTCAACGAGAATGCTATTTCTCTCCCGAGTACCGAAATAATCGACCATTCGGAGAGTCCCCCAACGACACGCAATGGACCCGCCCGAAAGTAGCCAGCCGTTGCCGCCCCCAGCGATCTCCGACCGGGTCCTCATCGACGGCACCGTGGCTCCGGTGACCCTGAGCGCCGACGGGAGGCTGGTGTGGTCCGGAGGACGTCAGCGGAGCCTGAGCGTCGAGAAGGAGGTGCTCGGATTCGACGCGGAGGGGCCCAGGATAAGGATCAAGGCGATCGTCGACGACGCCGGCGACCGAGCCTGCTGTGTCAGGAGCGGGAGCAGGGGGGGCTTGGTGAGGAAGGACTTCGTGTTCGAGCCGCTGTCGGAGGAGTCAAAGAAGCTCTGGTGCGAGAAGCTCCGGGGCTGCCTTGATTCTCTTGGTAAACTGATCGCTGTTTTGCTGCGGTTTCGAGTTTCACTTCTGTTTGCTTGGTATTGGAAACGTAGGAATGACGTAGAAACCTGCGAATTGTGTCTCTGATGTTGCCGAGTTGACAGCGATATCTCATTTGAATTGCTTCAGTCCGGAATGATTATACTGTGATGCAATCTGATTGCGCCATCGCGTTTGAATTATGTGGCGCGTTGGTCTCCTTTGTCCATTTAGAATATATCTGAGTCTTGTTGAGAGAGCTTGTTGAAGTGTTATGGTAGGTTCACTTGGAGTTGCAGATGGATGTCCCAGGTTGTTTATTTTGCAAATGTCGTTTACTATTGTAGCTTTCTGTTTTTAGCCAGTGTGATACTCTGTTGATCATCGAAGAAGGTACATTAGGATAACCAATTATATGGTTTATTGGTACAAACTACAAGAGTAGATTAAGTTTGTAGTTCAGTGCATGCCTGACGAACAGAAGTGATTTGAGGAAGAAGTTGGTGTATGCAACAGTAGCTTTTACTCTGTATTTCTCGAAGAAGTTTTGGCTTTAGGCAATCAAAGAGGTGCAGTATGGTGTGAGGGTGTTTATTGCTAGCGTCCTTTAAGATGCACTCTGTTTCAGAAATTAACAGCGGTAGTTTTTCTTTAGTTGCTTTTATTTACCTCTGCTCCTTTTGACAGACCGCCCAAAGAAGTTGTTTATACTATTAAATCCTTTTGGAGGAAAGAAAGTGGCTCCCAAGACTTTGACGAATGTTGTAAAACCTCTTCTTGAGGATGCCGGCATTCAATTTGACATACAAGGTTTGAGGTCATATGCAAATGAATACTGCTCTTACAGCTTCACTGCATGTTAGCTGATTGCTCATGCAAATTTTTTTACTGCAATTTCAGAGACTCAATACCAGTTGCATGCAAAGGAAGTCGCTCGTTCTCTGGATCTATCAAAGTATGATGGTATTGTCTGTGTAAGCGGAGATGGAATCTTAGTTGAGGTTAGTTATCTAGGTGCAGATACTAGATGTCATAATAAACTCTCGGTATGGTCGGAGACCTTCTATGAAATGGCTGCAATTTGTCAACTTTTCTTTTAAGGTAGTTCACAACCTTTAACCTGTTTAGGAGCCACAATGATTTTATCTTTATGTGTCCTACATGGTAGTTATCAATATTGTGGTTTGATCTTAGGTGTTTTTCCTATTATTCTCTCCAGTAACAAAGTTCTCAAAGTTTTAGTAGGTAGTAAATGGATTGCTTGAACGAGAGGACTGGGAGGCAGCAATCAAAGTTCCTATCGGAATGGTTCCTGCAGGTTTGTTCTTTGCCCGTGTTGTCGATTATAGCAATTGAAGAAAGGATTTGGGTTTCATAGCATCATTCCTAGATGGATAGTGCAGAATATGCTTAGGTTAAAATAGCAGATTTTCTGTTCCAAGACTTTCAGCAGTGGGATTTCTTGTTTTATCAGTAACATCTTTGAGGGGCACTGTTAGAAGTAACTAAATGCAGGATTTCTGCTCTTTCTTTGGTTGACTTGGATGTTGGATGTGTTATTTCTGCATCTAACGCATGTAGCTCTATACAGGTACTGGAAATGGCATGGTAAAGTCTCTTTTGGATTCTGTCGGTGAACCATGTATGGCATCTTATGCTACTCTTGCCATCATTAGAGGTTGATGTTTTTGTTTTCTTTCCATTTCAGCATTGTAGCTTTGCTTGATTCTTCGCCCTCTGATGGTTTGTGTTTCCTTTTTTTTTCCTTTTGTCTTAGCTATTTGATCTTTCTTTTTAAATGGTATTTGTGGTTTGACAATTTATAGGACACAAGAAATCACTAGATGTGGCCACCATCAAGCAAGGCAATGCCAAAGTTTTCAGCGTTTTGATGCTTGCCTGGGGTATGCCGAAATCTTGTGATGATGTACTAGGTTTATGTTATTTATCTTGGTACAAATTTTATTTTATTTTACCTTTTCTCTCCAAAGTATTTTTCATAGTGCAAATACTCAGTCCTGACATTGAATAACAGGACATAATCTAGAGCTGTCTTAAGCTCCATTCACTGTGGCCTCCAAAAGAGCCTGATTTCTTGATTAGGTCGGTGCTTTGAAAAGTTCATATAGTTGGACTAGCATGCATTGTGGCCCCTGTATTGAGCTCATCATTTTTGGCAATAGAAGAGGCAGAAAGGACGTTACATAGGCAGCTTATGATCTTTTGATGGATGTGTTTGTTTCGTTTCAGGTCTTGTTGCAGACATTGATATTGAATCTGAGAAGTATAGATGGATGGGAAGTGCTCGTATAGATTTTTATGTAAGTTTTGGCATGATGTTACAACTCTCACTCTCTGTCTCGCTCCAGCTTGAACTTCAGTCCTGTAGCTCATGTTAAACTTGCTATGCTATTCGATCATAGAGAACGGCCAAAAAAAAAAAAAAGATAACAAAGATCATAGAGGACTTCCGTTTATGAAGTTAGTTGCAGTGATTGCATGTAATACTTCTTAGTGCAACATTCTCCCTTAGAAGCACATCTGATGCAGAGTCCTTTAGTTCCATTGTTGTGTGCTTTTATTATATGTAGAGTTTCACTTTCAGATGGTAAAAGTGGGCCTGCCATATAGTTGGTAGTCAATAGCTACAATGCATCTACCTGCTATCCCTGAAAACCTCCGGTCTGCATGTTTTGTTGCTACGAAATTTAATGGGAGATAAACCTACCAATTTTTTCTTGTGGTATATATCTCATGCATAAATGTCCAATATATTTCCCCAAGTTTGTTAAGTTTTTTTCCCTTGATTTGAATCCTTGCCATCATTAAATTAGCATGGTTCTTCGTGTAACATTAAGTGCTGGAATATTTGATATTGATGGATTTTTGTGCAGGCACTTCAACGTATACTTCATCTGAGAAGATACAGTGGGCGCATTTCCTTTGTGCCTGCTCCTGGATATGAAGCTCATGGGGAGCCTACTAGTTATAGTGGCAACTTTGGTGGGAAGGACATTGTCTTTGAGAAAAGTGAAGGAAGCTCTGCTGAGGTTGAAGGAGAAGGCTACCAAGGACCTGACGTTAAGTTGGAGGAATTAAGCTGGAGAAGTATTGATGGCCCATTTGTTTCAATCTGGCTCCATAATGTTCCTTGGGGTGCTGAAGACACGATGGCAGCACCTGATGCAAAGGTTGGGATATAAACTTCTTATTAGCTTCCTTGCTCCCATGAGGGGAAACCATTAAATTGTGCACACGTGCATATCACGGTCCCAAATTGATGATTGATTGATCTCGCTGCTTGAGCAAAACCTGCTTACAGTACTGTACGAGTGGTGTAGCTTGTATTTGCATTTTGTAAAAATGAGCTTTTTTCTAGTGTATGTATGGATGATAATTTTCAAAACAATTAAAAAATTTAACACGAAACTTTTACTCAGTTCTTGGAACACGATACCACATCGCACATCGAGTAGTTCATCTCTTGCATACTGCTCTAGATGACCCAAGTTCTTTGTCTAATCTAGTTCATGTGTCAGCAGAAGGTATATCTTCAATCTGGAATGCATAGGATCAGATTAAACTTTAAAGTTCATCTGGTGTTTATTTAGAGATGCAGATACTTTATAAGATGGTGGAGATGTAAGTTGAACGTGCATGATCTATGGTATGTTCAAGTCAGTCATAACATGCATGACTAATTTTTTAGTGTTTGAGGTGGATGATGTTTTTACCCCATTTTGTGATCTTTTAAGCTGCAAGTACATAACTTATCATTTCATTTTCTTTTTTTTAAAATCTTCTTTTAAGATTCACATGATTGAGGACAAAAAGTGACAATCCTGTTCTTTGGACTCTCACAGTTATCTGATGGCTGCTTGGACTTGATTGCTATCGGGGATTGCCCAAAGTTGTCTTTGCTTTCATTGATGACCGAGCTAAATAATGGAGGTCATGTCAAATCACCTCATGTCATTTATATGAAGGTATGCTATGCTTCCGAAGAATTAGAGACTCCCATGAGTTGATTTCTCATGTACTTTGCTCTTTGTCCATTGACAAGACTCAAGTTCTGTATAATTGCTGTAACTGTCTCATACTGTGAAACGGCAGAATATGTAAGCAGGCATATTTGTTCTTCCAATGCTGCAGGTCAAAGCATTCGTCTTGGAACCTGGTCCGCGCATTGACGACCCGACTAAGGAAGGCATCATAGATACGGATGGCGAAGTTTTGGCTAAGGGAAATGGAACATTCAAGTCCAAGCACAAGACAATGATGGCATATGATAGGCTTGTAATTACTGTGGACCAAGGTTTAGCTACTGTCTTTTCCCCCATCTGAAAACTTCTCGTCCCACAGTATGATTGTTTCAATATGTCATTATTCGTTAAGTTACCACAAACAAGAATTCCCGTTTCTTAATGGTCTTACCAGATGGGATGTATTGACTAATTCACGTGACCACATTGGGGAACTATGCAAAAGAAACACGGCGGGATAATATTCATACTAGCCCTGTGTTGAACAGGCTTGATAGGCATATCAACTGTCCTCAATGGAAGCATTCCCAGTTTATCGGTTGCTTTTGGTTTGAATGTTCCTTTACAGCAGATTTTGGTTTTCACAAGTTTAGTTAACTGTGATCCCATTTGCTGAGCAAGAGCGTCCTTCTCCTTCCTGAAGGACCCAAAACTGTAATCATGAATGCATTGAATGGAGAATTTACAGGTTGAGCTAGTTTGAAGGTTTCTGCTTCTATTGCTTGATAAGGCTAGCTTTTATCGTTTGGAGCAGAATCAGATATTGGGAAATCTCGAATCACTCTCGGGCGTGTCCCATGATTGCTACTCTGCATCGATTGAGTGTCGGTTAAATTTTGATCGCTTTCAATGGTTGCATTGATTGATCAGGCTAGCTTTTTTAACTTGCCTTTGTTGTACTTCCATTGCAAAAACAAGTATTGACTGTTGATTTATACTTTCTAAAGTTTAAAACCGAGCTTGAGCGCTCGAAACTAAACTTAAGCTTGGATTATAATGAACTTCCTCATCGCTCTGAAAGCTTTTGAAAAATCAAGTTACAACGAGTTCAAATCGAGTATCAAACTCGAAGCATTCGGGTCGAGTCAATTCGACTTTGGCTTAATTGAATTACATCCCGTTAAAGGATTTAGATATCAATAACACGCATTCAACTCTGTTTAATTACATCAATTGACAGTCATCTCACTAATTCTACATGCTATGTCGGATGTCTGTTTCAATTCTCTCTAGATCCCTCGATTTGTCACTAGACTTTTTTTTTTTATTATAGTTTTCAACCTCTAATTTTGGGCTAAATGTCAATTAACAAGTGAGGGAAAACATCAGGGCATTTGTAATATTAGGCAGCTGTTTCGTCTAGGAACGGTTTTTTCCTTACTTCCACTCATCTTTACATGAGAATTTTATTGCACGGACCCCGTGTGCATGGGCACAATTAACTTTTAATTGTTAAATCACGTGAATTTCACGTGGGATCCGTCATTTTTTTTTTTATCTTTGATCGATGAACTCTATTCTCGTGTGCTTCAAGGGCATGCAAGTATTGCTTCTGCATTGGAGCGAGGAGACGAGCTTCTTCGGCGATTGTCTTCGCATCACGCCGTCTATTGCTTTCACCTACCTTTATCGTTCATGCGTCCCGCCCCCGGCAAGCGAAGATAAGCGGCCCCCGTCCCTTTTGCGATGTGGATTCTCCGTCACGCGATGTACTTCGATAAACGTCTCGATCTATCTCGACCGTTGATGCGAATTCGTTTTCGAACATGAACGCCGGAGCGTTGATCGAGATGCTAATCAAAGCAGCGCCCAGTTGGGAAATGGCCCAAAATCCAGCCTTCCGCACCTTCAAACATCTCCCCATCTGATACTGTTTTGACTTTTTGTTCCTACGACATTGAGGCGTTCCTTTTTGTCGCATCTCGACTTTTCTGAAATGTTTCCCGTTGACTACAGGTGAGATTTTTCCGATTTACTTTTGAATTGTGTGCTCACGTAATTTAACTTTTGTTTAGGAGAAAATACTCCAAACCTTTCAAAATAGTGTTATGGGTGTAATTAAACTTGGTGAAATATATATTTGAGATTCGATAAAAATAAAGGATTATAGCTTATTGGAACAGACGGAAACTAATGACTGCACAATCGTATAATATATATATATTTTTTTGTAAAAGCTACAAAAAAAATATCATAAATTGTGCTCATTGTGGCAAATTTATCCAAAATCCTAAAAAAGTATTCACATGATACATTTATCCCAAATTGATATCGGTATGACACATTCACACTAAACTTTTTATTGTGAAACCAAAAACCTTAAACTTATATATGTGTAACGCATTTACCTTAAAAATTGGGGTAAATGTGCCGCATGCCTATAAGTTTGGAGATTTTTTAAGCCACAAAAAAATAATTTAAAGTAAATGTGTCACACGTTATCACAAAAAAAAGTTTGGAATATATGTGTCACGTGGATGTGAATTTAATTTTGTCATATAAAAGATTGTAAAATTAAAGGCAAGGGCCATAAAACTAAACTTGATTTATATCCATATTTGTAACCTACATCAAATAAAGAAAACCAAATCGAAATTAAAATTGATTTACATATTTTTAACCTATCACCAGTTAACGTCCTTAATTAATAGAATCACCATGAAATTGGGAGCGCTTTTCATTTTCCTTTTCATTATGATATTTTTTTACGGATTGTTGCTCTTTTTTTAAGCTTAATCTAAATCTTACAATTCATCCGTCGACCATTTTGACCGTGGATAAAAAAAAGGGTTAATATCACGAAAAAACTCAAAATTGGTACAAATGATAAATTTACCCCAAATTAATTTTTTGATTATAAAAAAATTCCAAACTAGTAAATGTAATGATAAATTTACCTCAAACTAATATTTTAACATAAAAAATCACAAACTGGTACACCTTTAACAAATTTACCCTCCGTTAATTTATGTAAAATTTGGTTCATGCCACGAAAAACTTCAAACTAATGCAAATGTGACAAACGGAAAGTAAAAATCCCAAATAAGTACACTCATAAACTTTCATGTGTCATTTTACTCGGATTTGATGATAAAATTTAAATAAAACTAACACGGGGTAAATCATGTCACATGCATTTTAGGTTACGATTTTTGGTCTTCAAAAAATTAGTTTGAAGTAAATTTGTCACATATATATTAATTTTGAGTTTTTTGATGATATTAACTCTAAAAATAAAATGTTGTGTTTTCTTCCATCTCTGGTTAGAAATTGTTAACCCCAATATACGTGGTGATATACGTCGATATTTGTAGCTCATCAATTATAATTAAGAAATTTTCAGTGATTTTCTCTTTTGTTTCCCTCAACTTTATTTTTAGTATTTGATGGATAATTCGAAGCAAAATACTAATGATGGCTTTTGTGGGTGGAATTCTCGACAGACAAAAGTGGGGCAAAACCAAAGAGTGACATCATTCAGTCCAACCAGCTCAAAAGTCAACGAAGTCATCGATGGCTAAATCCACGAAAGATCAAATCGCCTGAGATTCAGACAAGAGCCAAACTAAACTGGGAATTGGACGAGGCGCATTCGCTCAAAGGATATATTGCGATGTTAAATTCAAGAAACTATCTTAAATTTATTTCTTAGTTTCGACCACCCAAAAATTTTCTCATATAAGATGTCTATCATTCGGAAGTTTGAGTTGATAATCTGCAAACCCTACGAGGATCGCCCGACTATTTTGCCGATGTGATTGTGTACACGTTAGTGGCCACGTCTGCAGCCGCAAGTCCTGTGATCGGTCGTCTCAAATGATCGAATCGAATAGAAGAGTACGAACAAGGACCAGGATCAGTCCAAGTTAAAATCCAAATGATCAAATTGAACACCGGATTAGAATTCGAAGACCCCTCTCGACATCGTCCCGAGTCTTCCCTAGCATTGCACAGCCACCTAGATTGATTCAAATAACTGCATCAACTGTCATCTGTCGTGTCTCGTGCCCCCAGAAGAAAAGAAGAAACAGAAGAATATAAGAAACCGCTGATGCTCGAAGAAACAGAAGAAGATAAGAAGCCGCTGATGCTCGCTATCATTGGAGGACGTACCCGTCATCCAACAGTGCTCGTGCTCGCTCTTGTTCGACTCCCCTTTTGGGGAAATCCAAGAAAACAAGAAGCGTCGTTTGGCATGGCCTAAGACAAGTTCGACCTCAGCAGTTATCAGTAACTACAAAACGCTCATGGCGGGTTCTTGATCGATCCTATGCCTATCTTGTCTCTTGCTTTGTTTGATGCAACCCATGTCCAAAACCCTAATCTAGTCTTTCCCGACAGATCTGCGGAAGCAACAACCGACCGCGCTAGATCTTAACGGGTCATCACATCACATGATGCGATTCGATCTTCAACGCCTGCTTCGATTTCTTCAGTCCTCTTCTCGAGACAAGAATGTTGGTGTCATGTATGAAACACGCTCGTTGACGTTGCTGTCTTCGAGTGAATAAAACCACGTGAGTTGATGATGCCTTCTATGTTGACTCACAGCTTTCACAAGATGAAAGGGAAAGAGTATGATTTTAAGGATGTTTTTACATAGGTAGCTCTTGGGTAGCGACGGATCTATCTACCATCATCAACGTGATCGATCTTATCCTTAACCCGAGCCCGCTTTGTCTTGAATATGTTGGAACCTACCGTGCTTGAGACTAGTTCCCTATCCATGGATTCTCGAGCTTGTCTCAACAACATACTTTGCCCTCGTTTATTTCGCATGTGTTGCGGCTCTATATTTCTTGAATTGCATGTGCCGTTTTTAATTTGGTTTGCATTTTATAGAGGGTGTTAAAGTATCCCGAATCGCCAATCTATAAAGTTCATATACTCTTGGTTTCCCTCCACCTATTAACTTAAGTTTTTTAAATTAGATATTCTAAGGAAAAATTACCAAAACAATATTAAACTTATTGTAATTGTGTCAATTCGATCGTAAATCGAAGAGCTCTTTCCTTCAACGCTCTTCAAAACAATGACATCTCTCTCATGTCCTTTGCTCTCATTTTGTCCCTTGTTAGGTGGTCGTTGCCGTTGTCCTCAACCGCTATCGTTGAGGGAATCGGATCGACTAATTGCTAATGTGACCCCTCAAAAAAAAAAAAGAGAGATTGTCAACTTTTTTAAAATTTTGAATTTTCCAAAAAATTCCCCGTTTAAAAATATGGATAATCATTAATCCTTAAATTCTATGGAGAATTGGCCAGGAGCTTTACCACACCTTCTAAACCCCTTATTGTTTTGCTCAACTTGTTTCTCTAGGTCCGACTGTGGAGAAGGTCATTGGACATCCTTGAAATTCTATGGATGAATTGGGCCAGGAGCTTTTACCGATTGATGGGATTTGAACATGTAATCTCTTCCCGGTTGAGACCTAAGTGAGCCTCGGGCCCTTGCCTAGGCAATCGAGGGCCCACCATTGGGACCCTGCCATTTTTTTTTCTAGTATTGTCTATTTTTTTTAAAAAAAAATGGCTTTCTTTTTTTTTTTTACAAAATAATTTTAAATAATTTTTTAAAAATAAAATAATAAAAAAATGCCACGTAGGATAAATAAATTAATGTAAAATGCAATGTCGGCATTTTTTGATTAGATGAATTGACGATGTTAACGGAATGATTCAACATCACTCATTTGACAAATTTCAATACTTGATTGTAATTTTTTGAAAATTTTAGGATAAAACTGCACTTTCGCGATATATATATATATTTATTTATTTTGGGACACGCGGGCTATGTTCACATGTTGAGGTTCGAAAGCCAAACCTGTGCTTTTCTCACTTTATCATGTCTGTCCAAAACCAAGCCCGGGGACGTCAACAGCCGACGCCGCAAGAGCGCGTCCGTTCCCACCTGAAGGAAGGCAGGGCGTCGCTAAGTGAAATCGCATCGTGCGCGACCTGACCCCTCCCTCTTCTCTTCTTCACTTTAGTCTTTCTTCGCGGGTCCCACGCAGTAACGCCCCACGACGGCATTCGCAGCGCATTCGCCTCCGCCCACTCGCGCGCGTGCGGCGCGCCGTTCTCTTGGGTTTTTGTCCCCAACCGTCGCGCGTGTCGCTGCACCACGTGGGGCCCAGTGGGGGTTTGTGCAATTTTTGGTAAAAAAACCGTGCAACGCGAGTCCTAGGTCGTGGCGAAATTACGAGGAAAACCCTGAGCTCGGCCTTTTTGGTTGGATTTTGTCGGGAAAATGAGAACAGGCAACCAAATAAAGAAAAAAATTGCTCTAATTTCCATGGATGGATTTTGTTTCTGTAAATAAGTCTGACATTGATGTTTCTTTCAAACCTTTTTTTTAGCTCTTTTAAGACATCCGAAATAATACATTTTTTTCTTTCTGTAAATAGGTCTTTGGATTGATTTTTCCATTGTTCTCTTTTCCATATTACATAAATTATAATCGGCATATTCGCACGAGCTTTTTAATAGAGCCTTGTAGGGTCGCTATTTTCTTTTAAAACTTGATATGGCCACTTTTTTTTTTTTTCAATTAAATTCAAGCAAAATCCATCTCGTTGATTTCCCACCAAAAAAATTTAAATATTGTCCCAAATTTCAACAAAATTACGAAAAAAGATTACGTGTAGATCAACATGGGTAACATTAACATGATAAGAAAACTTCGCATGTGTTTTTTATCTAAAAAAAATAAAAAAAAAGTGCACTCCGGACTTTCAAATTAACCAGAAAGCAAATGTTTAAGTAAAAAGTAGTCTTTACCTTTAAATGAAGCGGAACCAAACGTACTCTTGTTAATTAGTCAGATTAAAAACAGATTTTCTTCGTGTATTTTAAAGTAACCAAAATTCGAAAATTTTAGAAGTATTACCTTTTCCCTTATAACTGTAATAAATGCTTTGAGAACTGAGTTATCATTAAATAAGTACTCTAAATATGTTGATATGACCAGTGACGTATGCAAAAATCTAATCTAGGAAGTGGCCAGACCACCCAAAAAAAAAAAAAAAAACATCGTGCCTTAATTAGGAGTGTGATGTCAAAACTTTACGTGGAATTTTCATAGATGATAGTATTTATCTGATAAACAAGCATGAAGCGGGCGCATCCATTGCTTTGTTATCTGGCTAGAGTGGACTCGTTACTATGACCAAAAAATAAATTTGTAATTGACAAGTATTTTTTTTAGGGTGGGGGTCAATATCCAAAACTAATTACTGTTGCGCAAAATATTCCTCTCCCGGTACTTCCATGACATATTCACCTCCGAACGAATTTTCATTTCACAAGAAATTCCAAATTGGTATCCGACCAAATCAAATATGCATGTATGAGATGGTGAAACCACCCTCAATTTTCGAATAGTGATTTTGACATCGTCCTCCAATTTCAATATGGCCTTGACGAATCCCCAAACTGGTCCTTGCCCTCCGGACGGTGTGATTCGGTCTTAGATGCTTGCTCCGAGACCGAACCATCATTGCGAGGTACTTCTAAGAACTTATCGAAGCGAACATCCGTGAAAAGTTCTGCCAAAGATAGATGGTCTTTGAGAAGGATTCATTTTTGGATTCGGTTCGGGATGCCGATTCGGGATCCGGAAGGAAAATCTGCTCGAAGCAAGCATACCTTGTGGTATTAGTTTCGAGATTTTGTGGGAGGTGAAAATTAGTTTCGAAGATAAATGTGCCGCGGAACGCTGATTAATTATTATTTTTAATACTTTAATTGGTGGGTGCGGATAATAATGAATTTCGATCCAATGGTAAACGTGGACGGCGTCGACGTTTTAGAGAGAGAGAGAGAGAGTCTAAAAAAAAAAAAAAAAAACCGAAACAAGAAAAGCATCAGTAGAGAGAGAAAGAAGAGAGAGAGGGGCGACGCCAAAACTGAGGTACGACTCGACGTGCTTTTTAAGCCTCTCGCGCACACACAACGCACCACCCACGCACGCACGAACGAATTTCTTCTGCTCTCTCTCTCTCTCTCTCTCTTCGCAAAACCCTCTCTGTCTTCGATCTCCTCTTTCTCTCCTCTTTCTCTCTCCTCTGTGATTGCAGATCAGGCTCGCACGCCACTCCATTGCACATCTCCGAGCTCCTCTCTCCTCGGCGACTGCTTCCTCGCTTGAATTTGGGGATTATGCATTGCTTCCGGCCGTAGACCGCATCTGCCGCTGCTGCTGCTACTGCCGCGGCGATGGCGGCGCCGGCTCCACCTCCGACTTCGAGCTCGGCCTCGGCGAAGGCCTGCTTCAACCCGGAGTGCTCGGAGGCGAAGCCGGAGAGACCTAGGAAGGGCTGGCGGCTCCGCGCCGGGGACTTCGCCGAACTCTGCGATCGATGCGCGTAAGCCGGGCTTTCTATCTTTTTCTACTCTCTGTTGACCGTTTCGGTGTTGTTGACTCTCGTCGTGTTGTTCGCGAGCGTTGGTCTTCTTTGAAGCGTTTTTTAGTTCGGTTTGGTCAGTGTTTTGTGGCAGTTGAGCTGGGGAGTGACGTTTCTCATGGTAGTTTTGGTTTAACGTTTGTTGACTTGGTTTGGAGTTATTGCTACGGGCGCTTTTGTGTGCGTTGGTATGGTCACGTGATGAGGTTAATTTTGCGAAAGGATTTGGAGATTCACTGCCTTTTCTGGTATGGAGAGTCTAATATGGAAGGGGTATTATTGAATTACAGAACTTAAGTGAGTTGCCATCCGCTGTTCCCTTTTGGTACATTCGTCTCTACTTTTGGAGCTGAGTAGTAGAAGCAGAAACGACTTGAATTGCTCTTTGGATTTTGAAGGATTTCTTCACTCTTGGAGAGTGTAGTTTTTTGGGAAGCAAAAGAGCTTCAGCCTGACCCACTCGGACGGCTTGCATGATCTAGTCATACAATCCGTAGCATCTACACTCAAGACCACGCCTCGCTCCCCTAACAGATTCAGTTTTAGTGCAAGAGAAGATCAAAATTGCTCATTTTGCTCTTTAAGTGAACTCTCTGCGCAGTCATTTGCACAGGTTAATATGAACCATTTCAGAGTGGTATCTAGCTAGTCCAGATTGAGCAAGTAGAAGCATGTTTCAAGGTGGAAAACAGTTGTGGCTAATGGGAAACATTTGCCATGTTACTTTCTATGGCCTTGTTCAGTTCCTTTAGCATTTTGACTACTTCCATCTGAAAGTTTGCAGTGTGCAGAGAGTTTGCATTTCACATATCAGCCAGAGCAAATACTTGGTCCATGGCTCTTCAAACTGTTCGAAAATTTCTGGCTAGGATTTTTTCTTTAATTGAACGTTGTAACTTTTATGAGAGGTTGCAAACATCAGTGATATCACTCTATCAAATATCACTAGTTGCAGTTTTCCGTTCTCCGTTAACGGTTGGGCCATTATCCCATTCACCGTTTCCTGTTGCCAGTCCATGCTTGCCACATTTTGGTGCTATAACCAATGTGGAAGGGAAGAAACTGATTGAAGGGGCACATGTGGAATAATCACTTTTCAATAAGTGTGAAATGGGAAGATCGAAACTTTCTTACAAATTGGAGTGGCTTCCCTAGAGTGCTTTAAAGCCAAGGCAAGGGGAGTCGTGCTTGCAGTTTGGGCATTATCAAAGTGACTTTGCTGCTCAAAGTCTTTCACATGGGGTTTCCAACACCTCATGTTGTCCCAAAGAGCTTAGTGGGCTCAAAGCTCATTTCTAATGTTTTTCCAAACTGACCTTAAATCACTCCTTTCTCGATTGAAACAGTTCTCTGTTTCCTTAATTTCTTTCTGCTGTTCAGTTTGTGTAATCGATAGCTTCATCATGCTTAGTCTTGCTATGACAGTTTCTTTCTTTTCTTAACTTCTTTTTTCACTTCAGGTAGAGGACTATGAATAGATTTTTCCCTTTTAACTTCTTTCTTCAATTCAGCTAGAGGACTATAAATAGTTTTTTCCCTTTAGATTTTTGATATTTGTCTTGATTTAATTTAAAGTTTTCATGTTGTAAACTTGAACTTCATAAGTTTTACCTGTATGATTGGATTAGTTTCTCTATAAAAGAATTTGATTAGAGGGTGTGACTTGGGAGTGAACAAGTTCCACAGTGATCTATGTTAGATTTAGTCACAATCCCACATCGACTTTTTAGTTCATTGGGGATGAAGAACACAAAAGCCAAACAGTAAACTTGTAACCTTGAGCTTGAATTAAGGTGTCTTGAAAGAACATTTCTAGTTGAAGTTCCTTTCTAATATTTGAGGCCACTTTAGAGTTAGGTTTTCTTTATTTCAGCAATTTTGATATCTCAAATAATGGCTTTGTTGAATATCTTACTCCAAGTTCCTCTCTGCTTCAGGACTGTTTATGAGGAAGGCAGATTTTGCGAAACTTTTCACCCTAATGCTTCTGGTTGGAGATGTTGTGAATCATGTGGGAAGGTGAGGAGAAAATTGACCCTAATGATGTATGCTTCTTAGTTGATACAAGTTACGTCAAATCGTTGTTTCATTCTGTTGTGTTAGATGTCACAGTGATCGCTAAATTTCTTTTGCAGAGGGTACATTGTGGATGTATTGTCTCAGCTCTTGCATTTGCCCTGTTGGATCCTGGAGGAATTGAGTGCATGTCATGTGCTCGGAAAAACTTAGTCTTGGTAATTATGAATCTCACTATTATTGGGCATCTTTGGCAAGTCTAACTTATTAACCTTCATGTTCTCATCTATCCACCCAAAAATGAAAATTACTCAAGTTCTGATCATCTTGTGTGGTTGTTATGCTTATGCTCAGCATTGGAATATACTTTCTTTGTTATTGTTTTGCTGAGAGATGTTGAGATGGGTATTTTCTGTCACCAATGTCCTTTTGAGAGATATCTGTGAGGGAGCTGAATTGAACATTGTTTATGGACACAGGCTCTGCTTGGTAAACTAAGCAAAGAGGAGGGAATGAAAGTGGGTGAGGAAAAATATGAATGTTTGTACATTTTTGTGAGAGAGATGCGGAGGGAAAATTTTTAATATAGGCCAATTTTCATTCCCCACCCCAAAATTTCCCCACCCCTCGAGTTGCCAAACAAAGCATAGTATTTGAAACTACAGAGACTTAAGTTCCTCTAATTGGTGGGATATGCCTGGTCTTGGAGGTTGGGTCACACACAATGTTGGTATATAGAACTAGCAGTTTCTTTAAAGATCACGGGCATGCAAAGTGAAACTGAATATAGTTGCAAAAGTAAAGAAGAGCTACTGATGCAGTTTTGTCTCAGATATGCCGTATTATTTTTTACTGGTATTTGACTTTTCAGCTTGGAGAACTGATGGACAACTTAGCAAGATAAACCATGAGCCTCAGTTACAGTTTGATAAATTTGTTGCTTATATTTTGGATGTCTATTTGTAGCTTAACATGTGAAGCTTTTCCAAACCGTCGCGCCTTGTCGTACAACGATTGTCTTTCCATCACAAGATGTCATTTGTAAACATGTTTCTTGCTATAGGACTAAGGATGAAGCCAAAATGCTGGTGCTCTATGAGTTCACGTGCCTACAGCTAATTTGGGACATATTAAATAAGTTTGTGCTCTTCGCAATAATTTTTTAGCTTTATGTACCAATTAATGAGGTCCCTTGTTCTTTGGTGATGAGAATAAAGTACTAAGCTGTTATTCCTGCTTGAACTTCACTGCCTCTCTTCCCTCCACTTATTTTCACAGTCCTCTGGAAAAGCTAGGTGTATCATTTCCATATATCGTCTAACTGTAGAGGAACTTTGTTTCTGGCATTAGATTGGTATATGGTCATTTTTATGTACCATTATAAAAAAAAGGAGAAAACAACAAAAAGAAAGAAACAAGCAACAAGAAAAAAAAAAAAAATACGATCGAGAGAGAACACGTTTGAAGGTTGACATATTCTTCGAAGACCCTAAATATTTAAGGAGCAGCATAGTAAACAAGATTTGTTGGAGGGACATAGATCCGTTTGTCTTAGACAGAGGAAAGCGATTAACATTGTGGAGGGCAAAATTCCATGTTCCCGATCGCCGTTTAGTCCTAGCCCTTTGTTTTCTTTATATTGCTAACTATTTATTGTATTTTGTTTTATTTTATAGCTCTTTCGGCCTTGCTTTTTGGTTCATCCCCGACCCCAACTAGTTTGGGTTAAAGTGATGTTGATGTTGATGTTGATGTTGATTTGAACAGCATATGTGCATGATGTTTTTCTCCCTATTCACCATCCTTCACTCGTGTGACATGACTCATAGATGATGATACCTCTCTTTTAAGTGAAGTACCAATTCATTTTTCCCTTTCAGACTCCAAATCCGGCATGGCCACCTCTGCTTTTCCATGCACCTTTTCCCGATAGACTTAAGGAACTTTCTGTGAAAAATTGGAATCAATTAGCTGGATCAGGTCCTGTACCTTGGAGGCAGGCACCTACTCTTTTCAATACGTCCATTTCCCGTCCTGAGCTGCAGCCTAGGGTGCCACATGATGCATCCACAAGCATTGATCGATTTGGAGTTGGTGAACGGTATTCTATTTCTTCCATGGACAATAGGAGAATAGAAGACTTCTCCAACAGATTTTTGAATGGAAATATGAAGCTTGGTGCCGTTGAGAAACTTGAAAATGGTATTGCAGGTATTGCTTTTCATACTGATGATCACGTGAGGACAATCTAGGGGGTTCTTGAGATAAATTCCCGCATTCAACATTTTCTTGCAGGACCTAACAGCGACGAGCACCTAAATCCATGCAAGATCAATCCTCAACAGTTGACCACTGTGAAGGAGGACCCATCTACTCCACCATATGGATTGGCTGTGCCGCATGCTTCAGGCAATGAATCAAATGGTCACATAGGACTTGCTGGGTCACATTTTCGGCCAGCTCCACCCCCGATGCTTGCAAAGCATAACTATGGAAGTATGCTCAATGATACTAACTCATCTATTGAAAGTCATACGCGTAATGGAAGGCCTCGAGGGGATGCCAGGGGAAGGAATCAATTACTTCCTCGTTACTGGCCCAGGATAACAGATCAAGAGCTACAACAAATCTCTGGAGAGTATCCTTTTGTTCTATGTGCTTTTATTGATTTATAGCAGCTCTTAGGAAGATGAAATGTATACCTTTCTCTATATTATTGTTTTTGGTGTTTTCCCCGAGGAAGTAACTGTAACACGTCAATAGAGCAAGGGTTGCAATTTCAGTAGACCGGATGAAAATGACTTTCAGCGACTGTTCATCATTTAATATCCAACTCTTTAGCTCATTACGTTTTTACACTTCTATTACTTGTTCAGTGCAATATCAGCATGGTGGAAGGCTCAATTTCACCTGTACTAATAATTAGCATTTGCGGTCCTATTTCTTAACTTTTATAAGCTCAAACTCTGTAATCACTCCTCTGTTCGAGAAAATGTTGAGTGCTAGTGACGCAGGTAAAATTGGACGTTTGGTGCTGCCAAAAAAATGTGCTGAGGTAAAGGCATTCTTGGCTAAATTCTTACAGTGCTTTTGTTGTTCTCATTTCACCTGGGAGAAACATCTTGGAATTGAAGTTTATTGTGTCTTTTGGCTGTTCAGATTTCTGTACGACTTTCAGTCTCAGATATTTCCCTAGTTTCTTTGGATTTACCTTAAAGCAAATGACACATAAAAACTTCAGCTTGCTGGAAATATGTTAATTTTGTGTTTACTTTCTCGCATTTTAGTTTATGTCCAGTACTCCCGGGTCTAGGATTTTTTTTAATTTAATGATTAATGAGATTACCCCCTTTTGGGTTAAAGGTGTGTTGATGTTGATGTAATGATTAATGAGATTTCATTAAGAAGGTACCAAGGGGGTACCGCCCCTATACAAGGTGGCTTCTATATACACAAAGTTATTCACAAAAGACTGTCTCTAACATTTCCGACCAACTAAAAGTATGAAATTGGACTTCCTGCCATGCAAGAAGTGAAGAGAGATAAGGCACCTTTCCATGGCGATGGTAGATAGGCATTATTTGAGCAGTTCCTCCGTTGCTTTAGACTAGCGGTTGAGCTTGCATATTGAACCAATTTAGAGGTGATTGGGGTGGCTTTGGTCTTTAACATTTTGTTTTAGCTTTTAATTGGGCACCGTAAAGCGTGAAAACATTATCATCTGAAGTCATTTGGTATTTTCCCTTAATGATTTTTGAAAGTAGAATTAGCGTTCACCATTTGACAAGAGAGAAGAATTATGATGGGAAAGATGTAACAAGTCCTTTTTCTTGCACTTCCCTTGCGGGCTCTTCAACTTACTCTAGGTGGGGTCTAGTTTGTTTAACAGGTGATTAGAGGAACTATATGTGGAGCAATTAGGTATAAATATATGTTGACCCTTCAGAATTCGGTTGATAAAGCAAAAGTTATTTTGCTTGTTTCATATTGAAATATGAATAAGGGCTTTTTGAGAACTTTGGAACATCTCTTGCATTTCCAAAACTTGGAACATCTCGTGTATGATTTGAATCTTGAAGGATATCTTCATCAAGGTTCTTGGGTGTTGGCATTGATATCAACATTCTTTTTTGAACTTTCTGCAGTTATTCCATTTCCTGAAGTTGTAAAATGGGTCATTGCTCTTTTGGACCCTCTTCTGAAATTTTTGTCTTTACTTATTGAAGAAAAAGATCACAAGTGAAATTTTGGGACTGTACAGGCCTATTTTCCGCCTATTTCTCAGCCAGAAGGATTGCCTCTAAAAGTTCAGGATGCCAAAGGCTCAGAGTGGATATTTCAATTTCGATTCTGGCCCAATAACAACAGTAGAATGTATGTTCTGGAAGGAGTCACGCCATGCATACAGTCCATGCAGTTGCAAGCAGGAGACATAGGTAAGATACTTACAGTTGCGGAATAGGATGCCTGAAACTCGGTATTTTATTCTATAGGAACTTTACATGATTGGATAGTGCAGTACTACACTTATTAAAGCTTGTTGGGCATAATGAGTAGGAGCAATGTTGTTCTTGACAAGACCTTTTGTCCTGAGTTACTGCTGCTGACAAATGTCATTGCCTTATTTCTATGAGTTTTATATCCTTCTGGCTATAGGACTGAGATTTGATTTTGTTCCCTCTCAGTAACTTTTAGTCGGTTAGAACCAGAGGGAAAATTGGTCATGGGATTCAGAAAGGCTTCAACTGCTCCCCCATCTGATCAGGTCTGGACTTGCACAATAATTGACTTTTCCTGGCTTTATTTATGTACATGCTAGACCTCAGAGATATCATACTGGTTTTCCTGCAATGTAAACCTAAAACTTTGTTTATATTGCTTAGTTATGCTGTTGGTTATCTGAAACCTATGCCAATGTTGGTTGTTTGAATTTTCTAGAAGAAATAAAAGCTTTATATAGCATGTCTGTTTCAATGTGCTTCAGATTAAATTGAACCATAAATTATTCATTTCCATCTTGCTGCAGGAGAATGAAATGGCTAAGAGTAGCAACGGAGTTACTGTGCAAGACGTGAGTACGATTCAATGGTTGACATCTAAATTTGGGATCTTTTGTTCCAAAAGCAGTCCATGATTCTAAGCCTTTTCCCCCCAATCTGGCAGGCTGAATTGGCAGATCCTAGTTCATGGTCTAAAGTTGATAAATCTGGATACATTGCAAAAGAAGTTCTTGGGGCTAAATCTTCCTTGTCTAGAAAACGGAAGAATACTACCTTGGGTTCAAAAAGTAAGCGACTGAGGATCGAAAATGAGGACGTTATAGAGCTGAAACTAACCTGGGAAGAAGCTCAAGGACTGCTTCGTCCACCTCCTAATCACATTCCTAGTGTAGTGGTAATTGAGGGCTTTGAGTTTGAGGAGTATGAGGTAAAATACTTATTTAAGTTTCTTCATATGAAATGAGCTGTTATCAAAATTTTTGCACATTGGCTATGTACATGAATGCTTTCACCTTTACCAAAAGGAGAGACCACCTCTACCAGATAATTGTTCTATTGGAAAGCTATCGAGAATCTAATTAGCTTGGCTGACCAATACCCCGCACTTTGTCTGTTATGCTTTGGGTGAACTGAAGGGGACCAAAAATTGAAAGAAGATTTCGGTATGTGTATTGGGTTGTGTTCAGTGGTCCTTTTAGCTCTGAGATATTACATAGGACAAATAATGCTGCATGGAAAGGCTTCATCCTTGTTTGGAGATTGACTCGTTTCTTATGGCAGGATGCTCCAGTACTCGGGAAGCCAACAGTTTTTAGGACAGATACTGTGGGGTAAAGTACTCTGTTTAGAGCTCCAACCATTGCTTTTGTTTTTGTTAATGTCAGAATCGTGTTACGTGAGTAAACCATTTCTTTTCGTAACTGTTCATGTCGGAATCTTGTTACATGAGTAAATGGAGTCGGCGTTCTGAACACATAATTTAGAGATTATGGATGTAATTTTGTGGGATAAGCATGAAAACTAGTACACATCCAATACTAATTAGCATAAAATCTTGGAATCCTGAATCGATAGTGGCATTTTTTAAAAATCACTATCTTAGTGAGAGATTTGTTTAGGTACTCCATCATCCCTACAAACTTCTTCTTTGGAATGTTGCTGTCTCTGCTAAGAGTGAATCCGTCACTATATATTAAAGTAATATCCAAAGGGTTTGTGTTTGTTTTGGTCAAACATATTCTGAGGCATATTTTTGTATTCCATGTGTATCAGTAAAAAGATTCAATGGGCTCAATGCGAAGACTGCTTGAAATGGAGAAAATTGCCAGCTGATGCCCTTCTTCCCTCAAAATGGACTTGCCCGGATAACAGTTGGGAACCAGAAAGGTACTGTAGATTCCACTCTTTCCTTGAAATGGGTTATACAGTCGTCATGGCTTGGTCTTAGTGTGCATGCATAAATTTTAATGTCCCCATGAGCTGTTTGAAGGTCATTTTTATTATAAGTTGTAGGATGCATTAGACTTGTAGATCTACAGTAGTCCTTTTCTCTCTGTGGTACAGACTGGTAAGCTATTTGCAACTCTATCAATGAATAGGGAGCTTCGAGGAATATGATTTTTCTCTGATTGCTGATTGTCACGACTGATCTGGTTTTACGGTTATAACTGAAAAACGCCAGGCTTGCTGATATGGCCTCCATGTGTAAGACACGTGGCGCCATGATGGCACCGCGTCACTGACCTATAGCTTTTTTCCTAGTATTGTCTTTGGAGCCTCTGGTTCTTTTATGCTATACTCATTAGAGAATGTCTTCCTTCTTTTAACTGTTGGTCATTTGGCCATTTAACCTTCACATTTGACAGAAATAGTTTATCACCTTGCTCATTCAATCCATAGCTCTAAGTGTTATGTTTCTTCAGATCATCTTGCTCGGCAGCTCAAGAGTTGACAGCAGAAGAGCTTGAAGATATGCTATCTAATAATAATCCAGGTATGGTTTGCTTGGGACATGATAGATGGATAGACTTCCTGTACTTTAGTTTAGAACAATGCGACTGCCTACACACTTATTCCATTACAGGTTACAGATTGCCTCTGTTGTGGCCTATGACTTTGTCATGTTGTCTTTGAACGGTACTGCATTTATAATCTTGGAAATGGACCATTGCAATGTGGAAACAAAATGAGTGAGATCCTTCAAGGAGGGGAAGTTTGGATTTGTTTGAGAAGTTGGTTACATGGCTTTGCCAAATATGTACATAAGCAAATAGATTTGCTTCATACCGGTATTTAAACAAAAACAAATGTTTAATTGCCATATCCATAGCTATGTGTTAGTACATTTGCACACGTATCCAAAAGATGATAACAAGACTTAAAAGTTACTATCTGTTTCATAGCGTTATTCGGAGCCTGAGATGTCTTTGCTCACAGAAGACCGCAGTCTTCTATTATGCATGGTACATGCATTACGGTTCATGCAGATTAATCACTGTTTGCAATCCAGGATTTGTTTTACCGTCAACCTAATGGCTGTTAAAGGGTTCTGAAAATAGTAGTATTATTGAGTCATCTGGGGATAGCCGGTGTTCAGTGACTAGATTAACAACAAAATGAGGCTTTTCTTGCAAGAATTCTTATCAATATATGGACCTTAGCCTAGCAGCGAGGTATCCCCCTGTGACTGGAAAACTTGCAGATTTGAGACTTAGAAGCCTTTTGGGAAAATAGCAAGGGGAGCTGCAAACAGTGGTTAACCATTGCATGGTGCGGATCCTCATGCGTGGGTGCTATTTCTAGGATGATGTATGAATGCCTGACAAAATTCCTTGATAGTAGCTCACTCACTTCCTTTAGTTTGGTAGCATGGAGTAAGAACTCCCAAGTGAACAGTGTAATCGGGACTGTCAAGCACAGATCAAGGGGTATTTGGTTGTTGCATAGCTCAGGTCGGAGCAAGGTGCCATGGGACCTTGGACCCCGATTTATATTATGTTGATCGAAACTTCTATATGGTTCAGTAGAGGACCTGCCTAGGATTCTGAAGGGCTTGAATAATAGTACAAGGTCCAAATCCAAAGTGACAAAATTCCTTCAAGCCTCTTTTTTCATTCTAGGCAACCTTATTCAACTGAGACTTGTCCCTGAAGGATGAGTGTGGGGTATGTTTTACTTTGTTCATGTGTAGGAAATTGAATGCTCAGCAAAAAGTTTGGTATATTGAATTACTGGTATCTTACGGTTTGATGGTTTTTTGACTTTGATTGATTTCCTATAATCAATCCATCATTATGGTCGTGCAGCACCTTCTAAGAAAGCCAAGGCTCCTAAACAAGAGAATATGGAAGCACTGGAGGGGCTTGACACTCTCGCCAACCTAGCAATCTTGGGAGAAGGCGAGACTCTCCCATCATCTTCTTCGTCATCTCAAGCCACAACAAAGCACCCTCGACACCGACCAGGGTGTTCGTGTATTGTTTGTATACAACCCCCTAGTGGGAAGGGCCCAAAACACAAGCAGACATGCACATGTAATGTCTGTCAGACCGTGAAGCGCCGTTTCCGCACCTTGATGCTGAGGCGCGAAAAGAAACAGTCGGAGAAAGAAGCGGAAGGTTCGCGCAAGAAGCCGCAACACCAGAACCTATCACTCGCAGAAAAATCACCGGAAGACGACCCTTCACAGTGCAATAACAACACTGCAAATAGCAGCCCAAGCCAGAAAAAGATGGGTAATGATGGTTCTGATGATGAAATGAACAGGATTAAAAGCTCAGGTTCGCCTTATAAGGGTCAGATCGATCTTAATATTCAGCCAGAGCGGGAGGAGGAGTTCTCGCCTGGGTCAGATTCTGGTGGTATGATAAGGTTGCTACATGATACCGCCCAGAAATTCAGGCAGAAAATTTCGACCTCAGACAGCTTTAGGAATTCCACAGGCGATCCAGCCAAGCTGGATCCAGATGGAGGCGAAAGGCTTGTCAGCGACGCGGTAGAGAGTGGTCATCAAGAGATCAACGAGGAACGAGCTAAAACTTTGGCATCTACGGTGCACAAATGAAGTATTGTATACCTAACATGCATTGCCGTATTGATCCTGATGTAGGGTTTTTGCTGTGCTTCCGAGGCAGGCCTGGGACCAGTATTTGTAGTTGTACATTCACCCATTTTGAGATTGGGCTATTTTAGTTCCTGTACATAGGAAGAGAGTAGGAATTAGACCGAATGGCTGAAGGCCATTGATTTTGCTGATTAATACACGATGTTATTGCCCCGTTCACTGTAAGAGCAAAACTGATACGTGTACGACTTTTCCTTCCTTTCAAACTGGTGGTTGCGCTTGCTCGAAGCAGCGGGGGACCTAACCAGCACGTTGTTTAGACCTTTAAACAGGAGGTTGAATTAATACATGTTGCAGGATGCATGTTAGATGCATTGGCTCAGAGAAATTTCAGACTTGTGCATCTGTAATTTTGGGACAGATAAAACTAGGCGTTTGGGATGATAATGCCACGATGAAGTTGCAGTGGATATGATGAGTAAAAGCACTGAAGATTTGACAATCCTTTTTTTTTAGTCCTTTCATAAAGGCGATCCGTTTATTACCTTCTCAAAACGATTCTTGGGCTGCGCATGGTAACTATTTTGATCCAAAAAATTGATTCTAATTAAAATGATTTTTTTTTTATTCTATTTTTGGATGAGTTTTAGAGAATCGAACGCGTTTGATAACTGCCCAAAATTTATGTTTTTAAATATAAACGCATTTGATAATTGCACGAAATTTCTATTTCAAAAACTGTTTCTCTTCCTAATTTTTTTTCATTTAAGTCAAATAACTATATAGTTATTTTGTAAAATTTCATCCTAAATTGAAGACTAATTTTCAATGCATACTAAAATAATTTTAAAAAATATAATTTTTTTAGCATGTCATAAATGAAACACAAATTTTAATATATTACGTTTGAAGTTCGATTGAAGTATGAGACATTTTCCATATTAAAAATTCATCTTTTTCTTTAAATGTTACGTTATCCAAAATATATACAAACATAGTAGCCGAATAATCAAATTATCCATTGACAAAAAAAAAAAAGCAAATTATCCTCTTTAATACGAATTACAAGTCCTTCACTATCATTTTGCAGCTTATGTCCTAAATCCAAATGGGTGTTTAGCTTTCTACAAATGTTTACATTTTGTGACGCAACTATTCATTTTGCTCACTTTGGCGAGATACTTATCTAAACAATTTTAAAAATTTTAAAAAAAACAACTAAATTTTTTTTTTTTTAATTTTGTCACATTCGCTGCCACGCGCCACCGCACCACGCGCCATCAGCCGCCATCGGACCGCCGCCACGCCGGCCGCCGCCGCCGGCCGCCACGCCCGCAGCAGCTGCCGGTCACCGCCGGCGCCGCCGCCGCCGCCATGCCCGGCCACGCCGGGCCGTGGCGCCCGCCCCCGCGCCGGCCCCGCCGGCCGGGCTGCTGCCGCCATGCCGGCTGCCACTACGGTCGGCCGCCGCCCTCGCCGCGGCGCCGCAGGCTGGCCTCCCCCCGCCGCGCCGCCCGCCGCCTCTTTTTTCAAAAAGAAATTTTTTTTTACTGAGTTCATTTTTCACCAAACAACATTTACGTCAAAGTTACTTTTCAAATGTGTTTTTAAAATACACTTTACCAAACACTACTTAATTTGAAAAAGACCTTTTAGTATTTGCATTTTCTATTATATATGTTATTATCCACAAGTTGGATGCCATAATCTTTTGTGACATTTTTTTGCAAAAGAGTGAAATCTAGGAAATTAATATAGCCTAAATTTATGAAAATGAGGTCAAATTAGCCTAATATAAGCTTATTCTATTTTTAGGGATTTTCTAATTTTTTTTGTGATTTTAAAAAAAAAATTCCATTTTTTTAAAATTTTTTAATTTATTTTATTTTTATTAGGTTGAGGGAAAAGTGACGAGAGAATTGAAAGGAAAAAGTGTGACATGTGAGACTTTATTTTGTTTTGTGATTTTCAAAAGTGATTCTTTTTTCAGAACCAACTTTTTTTTTGTTATGGATTTTGCTTTAAAACCGATTCTGGAAGCGAGAATGAGAATCAAATTTATTTGCATTATTAAACGCGATTCTCAACTATTTTTGTTCCTAAAATCAAAATCGGAGAATGAGAATGGTTACCATGTAGGCTCTTAATCAACCGGTCGACCCTCTTTCGGCTCTTACATTTTCTCGACACTTAGAAAGAGTCTTCACGTTCTCATTCATGACAATCAAAGTTGGGATCTTGAACACTTCAGATTCGAATTCAAAAAGCATAGACAATGCGCATTGGCCTCCAAATTTCATGATCGAACTGGTCGCGCATCGCTTTCCTTGAACAAAACCTAACATATGGCACAGGCCTAAATCAGTCTCACGAGAGGGACTCTGTAATTTGCCAAACTATTTTCAAGTTTTTTTTTTCAAGATCAGAATATCATCTCTCCCTAGCCAGCAGCAGAATAAAAGATTCTATGAAGTTTCGGAACCACGTCTTCAAGAGATGCTATCAGCAGAAACATAAGCCCCACTAAGGTGTCGGTTGTCTGAACAGGAACTGTTAATGGCCTACACGACCCACATTGAAGCTTGACTTTGATCTTAAAGTTTCTTCTCAGATAGTTGACATTATACGTGTAAACTTGTACCGCTATTAGCTAGCATTGGGGGTCAACTAGGTCAGTCTTAGCAACTTCCCCATCCATTTCTTCGAATTTCCAGAACTTCAGATCCCTTCGGTTTGGTCAAACTGGAAAGAATATGTAGCTTAACGTTCTCCCATTTTGGCATTGCAGGTGATAGTTCTGTTCTTCCATCCATCCTTCTTCCTAAAGCAGTGTCAATACAGAAAGAGGAGAGGGATCATTTCCCCCAGTCCCACAAGCCATGTACAGTTAGTTACTCTGAACTTTCTGCATTGTCAAGAGTTCACTTGGGCTGACTCCATCACAGGGAAGGGCGTGAGGTAGTGACGAAAAGGGGGATTGGTGAAGATGAATGATTTGTTCTCCAATTCGTTCAAGCAATACACTGACCTGAAGGAGCAGGTATACCTAGATGACACCGATTCCAAAAGGGAAACTGTCAACCTTGACAAGTTCTTCGAAGACGTTGAAAGAGTGAAGGAGGAGATGGCTCAGGTCGAGCAGCTCTACAAGAGATTGCAGGAATCGAATGAGGAGAGCAAAACCATCCATGATGGAAAAACGATCAAGCAGCTCCGGGCCCATATGGACTCAAATGTGCAACAGGTCTTGAAACGAGTCAAAATCATCAAAGGCAAGCTCGAAGCCCTTGAACGTTCCAATGTATCCGACCGGAATCTTCCTGGATGTGGCCCCGGTTCATCAGCAGACCGGACCCGGACATCCGTGGTTATTGGACTGGCAAAAAAGCTCAAAGATATGATGGATGATTTCCAGGACTTGAGGGCAAAAATGAATGTGGAATATAAGGAAACTGTGGGAAGAAGGTACTTTACGATCACGGGACAGAAGGCGGACGAAGAGACCATTGACAACCTAATATCAAGTGGAGAAAGTGATAGTTTTGTTCAAAAAGCAATTCAGGAACAAGGGAGAGGTCAAATCTTCGACACGATATCAGAGATTCAAGAGAGGCAAGATGCAATTAAGGAGATAGAGAAGAACCTTATAGAGTTGCACCAGATATTCTTGGACATGGCTGCGCTTGTGGAGGCACAAGGTCACCAACTCGACGATATCGAGTCTCAGGTCGCTCAGGCAAGCTCGTTCGTGAGGCGAGGAGCAGATCACCTTCAAGTAGGCAAGGAATATCAGAAAAGCTCTAGGAACTGGATGTGCATTGCCATTATACTTGGTGCTGTTATTGTCTGCTTCCTGATAATACCAATCTTAACATCAATTCAGTTAGGAAGAAAGGGAATGTGAGTGCAAAGGCCCGGTTAAGCCGCGCGTTGGAGTTTTGCAGAATTCAAGGGGAGAAAATCATCTAAGGATTTCCTCATACATGGAAGATCTATTATAGTCTTTTCTTCTTCCATTTCTCTTTTCTTGTCTTTATTGTTTCATTTCCTCTCCTTCAGTAATTCCCTAGATAACCTGATTTGTACAACTCTTCTTCAAGTAAACATGGACAGAGCATCTGAATTGGAAAATGCAAGTTTGATATCTGGCATTCAAGTACATCTCATCTTTCTTCGCCAGTTTCAACTTCTCTGGTGACACCGGAAGAAAAGTCGCTGAAGCCAACAACTGGGACATGAACAGAAGCAACACGTTGTACTGAATAAAAGATCAGTCTGCTGATCAAATAGCAGTAACCAACTTAGCTAAGCAAAGTGTCTAGTGCGATATCGGGTGATATAGAATCGTTATTGATGCTATTGCTTTATCGGAGAGAAACGAATGGCAAAAAATCGATCAGAATATTACTGCAGAGCATTTCATCTGCCGCTTTAGTCAGACTGGTTTTTCTTGCCCTTGCCAAGACAAATTACTGCAAGATGCAGAACTATAGTCTTCCTTTACAATAACTAAAGATCCGGAGCATCAAGTAAAAGATGGCCATATTTCTCGTAGGTAATAAACTAATGCTTCCCATAATTGGAAGAATAACATACCAACTATCATCCAAAAGCCAGCTCGAAGCAAGAAAAGCAAAACTATTCCTTTATTTCATCCATGTAATTACCATGAAATCATCTATGAGCTCTGGTAGACCTCAAGTACAACACCTAGAGACATTTGAAGACTCAAAATAAGCAGCATGTCAACACCCCTGCAACCTATGAATTAAGCATAACTACCAGGCTCAAGGATTTGTGGAACAACCATTACAAACTTAATTTTCTTTCAGTATGAATTTAACTGAAGCCAAGATTGTCCTGAAAGGCAAGTATAACAAGTTTCAGCGCTCAAGACAAGAATTTTATCTTGTAAAAAAGGTCCATTGGTTTTGACCAAAAAAAAAAAAAAAAAAGGTCCATCGGCCATCTCCCAATCTCTATCTAGCGGAGGAAAATAATTATAACCATGCAAACATCGGAAGAAACAAAACTATCTCGAAGCGCTTCAAAATCAATAATCCCATCATTCTACAGATCACATTTTACAAAATCAAAGCCATCAATGCGAGCACTTTCTAATGGTATGATACAAGACAGGCCATCATTTTCTACATCTGAGAGATGTAGTCTAAGTGTCTAACCATTATCCACAAAAAGGAGAAAATGCCCGACTTGTTTTTCCAAGCCAAAAGATATCAAGAACCGGAGTTGGGCAAAGCAGACATAAATGAATTGTATGAGGACTCCAAATCAAAGTGGAGTTGCCGGGCCTGCTGCTCTGTCAGCTCATCTGCAGCCCCCATCTTGGAGAGCCTCAAGATCCACTCCTTCATCTTTGTCTTCCCCTCGAAATCCGGAGGCAGTATGGTCAGCTTATTGAGAGAAGCAGAGAGATCTGAAAGCACTGGATGCACCTGATCCACAGCCACCATATTCAATTTAAGCGAATCCATCGCTGTGATAAAGTTCTGCACGCATTCTGCAACGATGGCAGCTGAGGTGGTTGCAGATGTAGCTGCCGCAGCCCGATGCTCCACCGTGGCGGGGACACCCGACACCACCAGGCGGTTTATGGCGGCAGGACAATCCATCTTGTAAGTATCAGCGAACCGCTCCACGCTGGGAATTGTGTCTTTCAGTGTAGAGGCCAGGGTTTTATAATGCGTAATGAGCTTTTGACACTCGATCTCGTACTCGGATGGAGGTATTATGTCTCGAATATACGCCTTCTCCAACTTCTCAGTGGCTCGAATTATAGCATAGAGCTCAGCAAAGTTCTCATACATATCCCTTTCGCGCTTGTCATTCCACAGCTTTACCTCCATTTCAGGTGGACAGCTCGGCGCACAGATTTACTCGTTATGCTAGGGGGTTAACAGAGCAAGTGGGAATCCCTGGAAGGGCGGGAGGACTGGAGAAGATAACAGGACACGCGCAAAAACCACGCCTTCACCGATAAGTCAAATGCCAAGAAAAGAAAAAATTACTGACGGAAATGCTTATAAGTACCATCTAACTAGAAACACCAACAATCGATACCGCCTGATAAACATAAACAGAAAACGATGCGCACGTCCATATGATCAAGCAAAGCCAATGGCAACAACTCACAAGCTTCATTGCTACCAAAAAAATCACAAACCAAGGGCAAAAGTAAAATAGAACCAAGTGTTGAATGCCGAAATCAGGAACCTTGCAATGCCATCTCAAGCAAGCAAGGACGACGCGGATCACCACTCAGAGACATCATCAGCCTGATCATAGCCAGGCGTACCCTATGGAGCTAAACTTAACAAAGTGCAATGACATCGATTTCAATAAGAAAACTCAAAGAAACGTCTTTCAATCTCAACCACGTCCTATGCAACCACAGACTCACGATCATCAACAATGATCACCACCATCGTCACGAGTCATCAGAGCGATGCTCAGCCCAGATCCAGACTCCTCTGGAACTGGAGATTCATCTCATATCATCACCACGCAAAAGGAAAATTTAAAAAACCTGTTGCCAAAAGAAAGCATCTTTCACGAGACAGAGAGACAGCTTACAGAGAGGGAGAGCGGGAACGCGGCTGGGACGTCGTGAATATCGCCGTCGTGGGAACTGGAGAAAGAGAGAGAGAGAGATTGCGGTTGCGTGTGGATTAGCTGAGGTGATTTAATAACGCCGACGCCATTCTTGGACGATGCACGGTGTAGCTGTCGGGGACCAAATTACGTTTGTGTCCTCTGTTGGGGACCGGCCCGGTCCGACCGGTTTTAGCCCCGTCATAACAAGGCGGCCAGGCGGGTCATCTTACTTGGTCCCCGACCACGTTGGACTCGATCTTATTTGTCGACGACAATTCCTTTCTATAAAAAGCCGGATTGAAGATCTCCTTCAATCGAATGTGAATCCATTCGGTTGCTCTTCCTCTTTCTCTCTCTTCCTCCTGACCGATGGTTCATTCGCTCGCTCGTTTAGTATTGCTAAAAATTATGAAAAAAATACGTGTCGCCTGTGCATTGGGGTCGGAGCACGCGCGTTGCTCTAAGCCCTCTAATCGACATTTTGCGGCAATGCCAACCTCATCTTGGCTGGCTTTGGATCGAATCGAAAATTGAGTGAGTGAGAAATGGAGGGAGGTAAATTACATCGGCTGGCCAATTCATAAATCTCCTTTGCTCTCGGGACCGAAGCATAGTGCAATTGTATGAGATATGGCGCAAAATTCTATCTGGTCTTTGTCAACAATTTCGATAAAAAAAATAAATATTTGGGACGAAATACTAAATAATTTTTTTGATAGAAAGTTTAATAGGGAATCGGCTTAGATTTTCTGGGGGAAAACCTCTTGATAGAGAACAATGTAGTTCCCCGAAAAAATTTTTGGAAGAAAATTTGTTTTACAGTTGTTTTTTTCAGTGTACTTTTTTTTTTTTTTGAGTTTTTTCAGTGTACTATTTTTTTGGTCTAAATTTTTTTTTTTTGGAAACGAAAAGAGCTTTCCATGCTCGTATTTTACTTTCAAAAGCTATTCTCCCCATAATATTGCATATTAAGATGATGTATTAAGTATAAATTTTATTTTCTATCTTATTAAAAGGAAGAGACCTAAAAATGCCAAAAAAAATAGGAATTAAATAATTACCAAGCATAATTAGGCGTGAGCATGATTTCGAGTAAAATCGAGAACTTAAAACTAGATCGATGGGAAGCCTGTTTGGTTCCAAGTTTCAAGATATGCAAGATATGTTTTTAAGTTTCAAAAATTAGAGAACCTCTTACGAGTAAGTTCCATATTATAGGTGGGTGGAACTTACAACCTAGAACAAGTTTTTTGCATTTTTGTAAGGTATATGTTTTGGCACTATCTTGCATTATTCCACGCTGTCCGACGATGAATGTACAACCTGGAATGCCCGAGCAATATTTATGACCGAAACTTTTACTCTATTAATATGTCATTTATTCGTGTGTCTAAATATAAATTTTGGTCGGTGAATTATAGCAATGAAAATGTGGTCATTAAATGCGATGATCATTCATCGTAATAGTTAAATTATAATACTTGTGGAATCTGGAAAGACCATGGAACGGACCTTGAAATCTGCGACATTATAGGTTCAAGGTTTTAAGGTATGGATGATATGTTTTAAGTTTCAAAAAATAAAAAACCTATTATAATCGGATTTTTACAAAATATATTAACATTTATAGTGTTCACGGAAAAAAAAAAAGCTGAAACTCCAAATCCCTCTTCTTCCCGCATTTCCACCACTGTGAGAGAGAGACGCCATCGTCGCGGATCCCAAATTCATCGTCGTCCTCACGGGAAAGACTAGGGCTTTTCCACACACCAGTCTCGCCTCGTTCATGGCGTGCCTTCGTTGATTCGCCGGCGAGAGAAAGAGAGACGACTCTCCCCCCGTTCGCCGGGCTCTGAACTTCCGATTGAACCAGGTCCCCCTACTTCTCTCTCCCTCTCTCTCTCTAGGTATCATTGCTGCAGCTTCACTCTTCGAGCTTCCGTTGCGCCCGTATCGTTTGAAAGAGGGTTTTTGAGGGTTTTTTGGTTTTCGAGCTCTACTTTCGAGATGTCGATACCTAAGGAGCTATACCCATCGCAAGACGACCTCCTCTACGAGGAGGAGCTCCTGCGAAACCCCTTCAGCCTGAAGCTGTGGTGGCGCTACTTGATTGCGAGGTCCGACTCCCCTTTCAAGAAGCGCTTCATCATCTACGAGCGCGCCCTAAAGGCCCTCCCCGGCAGCTACAAGCTGTGGCACGCGTATCTCCGCGAACGCCTCCAGATTGTCCGTAACTTGCCCATCACGCACTCCCAGTACGAGACCCTGAACAACACGTTCGAGAGGGCGCTGGTGACCATGCACAAGATGCCCCGGATTTGGATTATGTACCTGCAGACGCTCACGGAGCAGAAGCTGATCACCCGCACGCGGAGGACGTTCGACCGGGCGCTCTGTGCGCTCCCTGTCACGCAGCATGATCGTATCTGGGAGCCATATCTGGTGTTTGTCAGCCAGAGGGGCATGCCGATCGAGACTCCTCTCAGGGTTTATAGGAGGTACTTGAAGTATGACCCCTCTCATATTGAGGATTTCATTGAGTTCTTGGTTAATTCTAGTCTTTGGCAAGAGGCAGCAGAGAGGCTGGCGTCGGTGCTGAATGACGATCAGTTTTTCTCAATTAAGGGGAAGACCAAGCATAGGTTGTGGCTCGAGTTGTGCGATTTGCTCACAAAGCATGCTACAGAGGTTTCTGGTCTTAATGTTGACGCAATTATAAGGGGCGGGATTAGGAAGTTCACTGACGAGGTCGGGCGGTTGTGGACATCGCTCGCTGAATACTATATCAGGAGGAATTTACATGAGAAGGCAAGGGACATATTTGAGGAGGGTATGAAGACGGTGATTACCGTGAGAGATTTCAGTGTGATATTCGATGCTTATGCGCAGTTTGAGGAGAGCATGCTTGCGTACAAGATGGAAAACATGGATCTGAGCGATGAGGATGAGGAAGACGGAGATGGAGAGGATGGGGTACAGGAGAATGGGTTTGAAGAGGAGGAAGATATCAGGCTGGATGTGAATTTGTCTGTGGCCAAGTTTGAGAAGAAGATCCTTGATGGGTTCTGGTTACATGATGATAAGGGTGTGGATTTGCGGTTAGCTCGATTGGAGAATTTGATGGTGCGCAGGCCAGAATTAGCAAATAGTGTTCTTTTGCGACAAAATCCCCATAACGTGGAGCAATGGCACAGGAGGGTAAAGCTGTTTGAGGGTAATCCCTCCAAGCAGATTCTTACATACACGGAAGCCGTGAGGACTGTAGATCCGATGAAAGCTGTTGGAAAACCTCACACACTTTGGGTAGCCTTTGCTAAGTTATATGAGGCCCACAAAGATATTGCTAATGCGAGAGTGATATTTGACAAAGCAGTGCAGGTCAACTACAAGGCTGTTGATCATTTGGCCAGTATTTGGTGTGAGTGGGCCGAGATGGAATTGAGGCATAACAACTTCAAAAAGGCACTTGAGTTGATGAGAAGGGCTACTGCGGAACCGTCAGTTGAGGTCAAAAGAAGAGGTACTCTCTTTGTTTTCTTGTCTACTTGTATCCTTTCCAAATGCTTAATGTTACTGCATTGCAGCTGTGCTGTATGTTTTGTTTCATTTAAGTTCTCCTTCAGTTATTTTGGGCTGTTCCGAAGGCCATTGAAGTTTTTATGAAAATGGCTGATGTACATGTAGTTTCCTATGGACAATGTAGTTTGTCATTTGCTCCAGTGGAATGAAATGCTATTAATTGTGCAATCATATGAAACTCGAGAAGAGACTGTCCTATGCATATAATTAAATACCGAAACCAGACTGTGAATTTAATTAGCACCTGTCATCCAAGGGATCTTGTCATAGGCACACAATTTGGTCCTCTGCATCCTGCTTTTAAATACTAGTTTACCTTAAACAAGTCTTTTTGGATCCTGTGGTGTGTCCGTGCGACAAAGTTCTGTTGTTTGATAGCTAATATGGCTTATGATGACAAGCACAAGTTTGGTTTTTCCCCCTTTTTATTAGCAAAAAAATTCTCTCTTTTAATTATGGGTTAACCTCTCCAGATTGCAAACTGAAACATTCTGAAGCACAATGTCATTCACTCTCAATATTTCAACTGCGATGAAAAAAAATCATGCCCTCTTTGCTCTATAAAAAGAACATCTAGCTTTTCATTTCTGAGAAACCATTGTCTGGACAGTTATTGGTGGTGATGTTAGAAAGGAAAATGGACTTCTGTCAAAAGCCATGTGGGGGCTTGGAATTACACCGAATGTAATTGGTTGGTTTGTTTTTGTTGCAGTGGCTGCTGATGGAAATGAACCAGTTCAGATAAAGCTGCACAAATCATTGAGACTGTGGACATTTTATGTGGATTTGGAGGAGAGCCTGGGTACCTTGGAGTCCACACGTGCAGTCTATGAGCGTATTTTAGATTTGAGAATAGCCACTCCACAGATAATAATCAATTATGCAGTTCTGTTGGAAGTATGAATTCATTTTGACAACCTACTTCGTCCCTCCTTGCTCTTATCTTTGGAGACATCGTGCTAATGTATTTTTTGACATGCAGGATAACAAGTATTTCGAAGATGCATTTAAGGTATATGAAAGAGGCGTCAAGATATTTAAGTATCCTCATGTGAAAGACATATGGGTCACTTATCTCTCTAAGTTCGTAAGGAGATATGGAAAGACGAAACTGGAGCGGTCAAGAGAGTTGTTTGAACACGCCATTGAGATGGTATGTAAATTAATTTTTCATATTAGCGTGGTTGGTCCATATTTTTCTGTTAATTGAGTTGTAGCTGCCCTGCTGTTTAAACTATTGAGCAATGGGGTGGTGCAGTACAGGTTTTCATTTTTCCAGCTTTTTCTTTCTTTCGTGTTCCTTGACTTACTTGTTGGAGGGATTTTTATTTTTTATTTTTTCCGTTTAAGGAGTGCTGCTGAAGAGATTGTTGTGTGATAGATGGTATTCTCAGGGAGTTTTACAAATCAAGCTAATATCTTGGCCATAGGTACTTCAGTTTGTGGGGCTGTGGGTCTGATGCTATTGTGATGATTCAGTAGGACGGTTCATAGGAAAAATTCTTGATAAAAGAGAGAAGTTTGTCCTGATTGTGTAGGCTTTGACTTGTGATTTGAATCACCTGCCCAAGTGTGTTCTCATCAATCTGCATGCATTTGAATCACTGAAGACAAAGATGAAAGATTTGACTCCACAGACTGGGATCATTAATACTCTTACTCTCAAGCGATGTAATTACGTACAGATTTGTTTTCGTCTCATTTGTTGGAAGAATTCTGTTAATGGCACTCTTTACGCTACAATTGCATGAGTCATTGTTTCTTGATGTATTTGTTTTCAGTAGCAAATGAATTTAGAGCTTATGAATCTTACTCGTTTCCGTGGATAGTTTTTAACTGTTTGTCAATCTAGGGATGAATTTGGCAACAGTGCTATCATCAAATTGTTTAGCCAATCTGTGTATGTTTGTTTTGATGGATTCTGTTTTAATGGTTAAGTGATGTCATACTTTGATGTTAAATACCTATAGACATCGAACTAACCCTGATAATTGATTACGTGTCATTTTACTTCTGCCCGTTAGACCCCTTCTGATCAAGTAAAGCCTCTGTACCTTCAATATGCGAAATTGGAAGAGGAGTATGGTCTTGCGAAGAGGGCAATGAAGGTGTATGATCAAGCCACTAAGGCTGTGCCAAGCAATGAGAAGTTGGCAATGTACGAAATTTACATAGCACGAGCAGCGGAGATATTTGGTGTCCCAAGAACAAGAGAGATCTACGAGCAAGCTATAGAAAATGGGGGTCTTCCTGACAAAGATGGGAAGGCGATGTGCTTGAAATATGCCGAGCTCGAGAAAAGCCTGGGTGAAATAGATCGTGCTCGTGGAATTTATGTGTATGCATCCCAATTCGCTGACCCAAGATCTGATGTTGATTTCTGGAACAAGTGGCATGAATTTGAGGTGCAGCACGGGAATGAAGACACCTTCCGAGAAATGCTTCGTATTAAGCGCAGTGTTTCTGCAAGCTATAGCCAGGTATGCTCTCAGAAATCTATTTCTTCTCTTGTGTTTTCTATTATTTATAGATGAATATTTTCTTCTGGAGAATGTTAGACATCGTTCTTTTGCTCTATTGGCCATTATGATGCTTACTTCTGTTTCTTTTTAAATTTTGATTATCATAGTTATTTTTCCATGAAGGTGACTTCAGTCTGTGATGAACTTAGTAGTTGGTGTTCCTGGGAGAAATGAATAAAGAGCTTGTCATGCCAAGTGGCTGAAACAACTCCGGCTATTTTCTGCAGCAAGAAGCCATTTAGCATTGAAACTTATCAAAATTGTAAAAAGTTAATAATAATCTGTGTCTGAAATAAGTGGTAAGAAAGGGCAAAAAGAGTCAACTGCGTGATTTAAGTCTAAATAGCTTAATATGGGACTCAAATGATTTACATTCTGTTATATAACCAACTTCATGAGCAAATCTCTCTCTTTCTATTCTTACATTTTTTAGGGTTAGCCCCTTTGGATACTCCTGCTTGCTCTCTGCACAGCATCATCATGTTAGTGAAAGTCGTGTTTTTTTTACATTAATTTTTGCCTTTTCCCTGTACTCTTCAGACACACTTCATTCTGCCCGAGTATGTCATGCAAAAAGACCAGAAGCTGGATCTTGATGATGCAAGAGACAAATTGAAACAGGCTGGTGTTTCAGAGGATGAGATGGCCGCTCTTGAGAGGCAGCTTGTGCCTTCAGCCAACGACGTTGCCACAAAAGAAGGGAGCCGAAAAGTTGGCTTTGTGAGTGCTGGAGTAGAATCTCCGGCAGATGGAGGGATAAGAAGTAATGTGAACCAAGAGGACATCGAACTGCCGGATGAAAGCGACTCGGAAGAAGAGGATAGAGTTGAAATCGCGCAAAAGGATGTGCCGTCAGCAGTTTTTGGAGGGTTGGTTCGGAAGAGGGAAGACTCCGAAAAGGATGAGGAAGGCAAAGATGGCGAGAGCCGTCTTGGCGCCCTGGAGAGAATCAAAAGACTGAAAAAAGCATCCGGCTGATGTAGCGATCGACTCGAGCATGTCAGTATTTAGATGAAATTTTTGACCAATTTCTGTAATCAAAAGTTGAAATGTGTACCAGAGTTGCTCCTTGTACTGAAATTTTCAGTTGATGTATTCTTGGGCTTTGCTGTGTCAAATCCTTTCATTTTTTCTGGTTTCACAGTTGTATACCCCTCGAGTATTTAAAATGTTTCTTGGGTATATCTTGTGAGGACGAAATGCCTCCACTACTAGCATCACAATTTTGAAATGGAATCTCCTGGAAATTTCATCTAGTGTAATTAGTTGTTTTACACCTATTGGATGTCTAATTAAGTCTCATGTTTGGTGCTTTGAATCCGTTTCTTTCATCAATCATTTTGAGGTCGGACTTTGGCAGATCATGTTCAGTTTTCTGATGAAATCGAGTTTGAATGCTAGTTCAAAGCGAGTCAGAGTTCCATATTTTCCGTCTTCATTTATTATGCCGGGCCTAGTTTCTGTTTCCTTTTATCTTTTTATTTGATTTAACCAATTCTTAAGGGAAAAATTATTAGTAGAGTTTCACAAGAAAAAAATGAAAAGTTATGAAAAATTAGTAAAAAATTCATGGAAATTCTAATTTTAATCATACTCGATTCATTACAATTTTGTCAACCCCAAGGATTATAAAATATCATAGTCAGATTACCAATATAAAACACATTAGGCACATATGAATATTGATGGTTATACTTGGTTTGACAGCCCGAGTCTATGTGCAGCCACCTCTTGATGGCAACGACGCAGTTTCTGCAACCAATCGAGCACATCGTCATCGACAAAAACTGGGGAACGGTCTACTTTCCGCATTAAGGTTTGTGCAAAGAGGAAAGGAAGTAATTGGACATAGTAAGAATGCGTAAATCCTATTGTCAAAGGAGCTGTCAACAGAACAGAACCAAAAGCAGAGACCTGAAGAAAAAGCGCCCGGAGCGCGGGCAAAACGTACACATACACCAGATTGTAGAGTCCCATTTTCTGAAGATACATATTCACCAAATGCAAATGCAAGATCACCAAAAAAATCGCTAATTCTATGATCTCTATAGCTCGCCGATAAAGGAACCGTATCTTTTCACTTTTCAGAGCTTTAACTCTAGCACGGAAAAAATGAGTTCATTGTCTATCTGATCAACTGAAAAGACAGTTAAGGGAGTAAGGACATCGGCAGGTAAATGCCGTCCTCGTCAATAACGAATCCTCTTTCACAATTTCAGAACTTGTCTTGCGGATTGTAAAGTAGAGTCTGAAACATCCTACACACACTGGAAGTTGTGTGTCCTCTTCGCTGATGTGAGAGTATTAGAGAGAAGCATTGCTATTGTCATTGGACCAACTCCCCCTGGAACAGGAGTGATGGCTGATGCTACTTTAGATGCCTCCTCATAGCAGACATCTCCAACTAGCTTGTAACCACGAGAGCATTTTGAATCCTGCAACAAGCACCAAAGATATAGGTCAGCAAACACATAAACTTGAAAGTGTCCCCAATATGAGCCAGTAGTATTCAACCCTTACAGTTCTGGTGACAAGTTGGCTTTCGAAATGATAACCCAGTCATAATACTCCTATAATCTATTGTCTATGCAATTCGACATTTATGTTTACCACCACATGTATCTGTACAGACTGATCAAACCAACAACAGCTTCCATGCTAATCTCCACACAATTGACATAAATAAGCTACAATAGTCATCTTGTAAATGGTAAACGTGAAAACAATTACCTCAACTGGGTTGATCCCGACATCAATAATCACTGCACCAGGTTTGATCCATCTCCCTCTCACCATGTTGGCTTGCCCGACAGCTGCAATAATGATATCTGCCTCTCTGGTGATCTCCTCAGGATTTTGTGTCCGGGAATGGACAATGCTGATAGTTGCATCTTCCCTCTAGGAAAAAAGTTATAAGAAATATAGCCGATCAAAATTGATAAATTTCTCTGAAGATGACATTATTTGACAAGATAGAAGTATACCTGAAGCAGCAGAGCAGCAGGCATCCCAACAATATTGCTTCGACCAATCATGACAGCTCTCTTTCCCTTAATACCAATACCATATCTATGCAATAGCTCTATGCAACCTTTAGGAGTGCAAGGCACAAACAGGGGCTCTCTACCTCTCATAGCAAGTCGACCAATGTTGAGTGGGTGAAAACCGTCCACATCTTTCTCAATACTTACTGCATTCAGGATACTCTGCTCATTCATATGCTGGAAAAACAATGACTTAGCTGATAAAACTCTTGCAGAACAACAAAGATGCCGTTTAATTTATATACAATCAGACAGGGCCCAGGAACCTTATTCCACAGTCCAACAATCTCCTGGTACGTGTTCAACAAAAAACAACTGCCCTATACACAGCTCAATAAAGCAACATTAGGTTATGAGGAGGATCTAAAAGTTCTTAGACCCAATTCCTTGACCAACAAAATAAAAAGAAAATATCATGTAAAAAGACAGGTCATTTTAAGCTCCTCCGACAAGAACATCAAAATTCACCTTTTCTAATGAACCCTCCATTCGCAAGAATAAAAATTTATGCATAGAATCTGGAGTTTGTTCACTCTACATGAATTAGTTGGGACGGAAGCAAAAGGAGTTAGAAATCGGAACATACTGAAGGCAATGGCAACTGAACAAGAATGCCATGAACCGAAGGATCATCATTGAATCCTGTTATAAACTTGAGCACTTCTTCCTCTTTTGAGTCTGCAGGCAAATGCACTTCAAAGGAGTTAATCCCCACAGACTCGCAAGCCTTCTTCTTGTTTCGTACGTAAGTTGCAGAATCCTTCCTGTCGCCAACAAGAATCACTGCTAACCCTGGTACAACCCCAATTGCCTCCTTCATTCTAGATACTTCAGCTGATATCTCGTCTCTGATTAGTTTTGAAACATATTTCCCATCAATCACTTTGGCACAAGCATCACTCGCCACTGCAGCATCGCACACACGATTAATCAATACACACTTCAAAGTTGAATCTTCCACATGCATAAACAAGGTCCAAAAAGAGCTCAAATTTCAATCAGAGAATAGGAACAAATTTGAATCTATAGGCACGGAAAGCAAAATCCTTTTATTCATTCGGACCAAGAAAAGTTCTCCAGTCACCGTTCTGCTGAAATTCACCAAAATCACGGATTTGTGAGCCGTGTCGGCAATTCTTGATAGGTGATTATGACCTTTCAAATATGCCAGCAATTTTACGTCAGAAAAATTCCACCATCTTGCTACATTTCACGTACTTCTACTCATTGTGATTTCTAAATCCATAAAACATAAAAAAATAAAAAATAAAAAAAATCATGAAACAGATTAAATTTCATCTTCTTATCCCACTCGGAAAGCACTGCAACAAACGAATGGAAAACAAAACGAAAATCCACAACCAAAACGAATCCTACAATTCGCACTGCACGAGCATTCAAGAAAAGCCCTGTTGAGCTTGAAAACTAAAGCTCCATCTCAAGATCAAGGAGATAAGGCAAAGAAAAGGGGAAAAAAAAGACGACACGAAGAGGATCCGAAATAGGGACCAACCCGGAAGTGGGGTAGAAGCGCGGACGGCGAGGGTCCTGAAAGAAGGGACCTTTGAGGCACAAGAACGGTGGGGCAGCGACAACCGGCGGGCCAAAACGGCGGCGTCCCGGCGGAGGCTCATGGGGAAGAAGCGAGACGCGGTTGAAGTCGAACACTCGCCGATCGCCATCCTCGGGGTTTCTCCAAACGGGAATCGTGTCGTCGTATGTAGTCTATGTCCGCAAGACCAGCTTCGCGGCACGAGGTTTTTGGAGAGGGACAAAAGAGACGTGGTTTAAAAAGTGAAATTAAATCTTAAAAATTTGTCAAATTAATAAAGTCAGGCCCAGTTCCTTCGTTATCCCCCATTGATTTGATTACCAAAAAAAAAAAAAACAGATATCACTTTTTATTAATTGTTTAAAACTCGTGAGGCACGTCTGATACCATATCAAAAGAAAATTAATGGACACATGGAGAAAAAAAAAATGAACATGGCTATGGGAATGAGCGAAAGATTTAAACGCACTAAATTTGCAAAAGAAGGAGCTAGCTAGAGGGAGCTCAAAAGGGTACGACCAAGCTCAGCAAAACTCGATTGGCCATGTCCGCGAGCTTGAAGAGGCTTGAAAGTTGGAGCCGCCATGATCGATCTCGACGAAGCTCGGTAGGCCACAGTTGCGAGTTTGGCGAAGTTCAGAATCTGGAGCGGCCATGGCCAGGAGCTCGAATAAGAATATGTAATGATCCAATGACGATGCCTTCTCAATTGTCGATTGAAGAGTTATTCGAAGATCATAGAAAAAATTTGGGAGTGACGGAGTATTTTGTCTTGAAGGTTCTTTTGAAGTAACATTTACCAACCGATCTTCAAATTGAATTTTGCCTCCACTAAATTTCTTGAGATAGTATAGACGATGGCGGAGGGCAAATTGCACAAGCATAAATCGATAACGGTTAATCAACAATCATAGAAAGTGTAGCTTTTATGTGTGGAACAAAAAAGTAGAGCATTCAATTAGTATTACCTACTCTAATTCTTATGTAATTCGCAATAGAACTTGTACATTTCGTCCTCTTCCGAATTAGGATGTTATCGCAAACTTTTGTCTCGGCCTCGAGTTAAAACGAGATGGCCACCCTTCGAGAGAGGTGGCCTTCGCCCGATGCCGTCGCCGTCGCCGTCGCCACAAAAGACACAAGCCGAAAAGCCGGCTTCGCGAGCGCTGGATGTGAAATCGTAAGTCGCAAAATTCTTACTCAATCTCAAACCAACATAAACCGATTAAACCAAAAAAATAAAATAAATTGAAGTAAGAGCAAAAAAATTCAAAAAGAAAAAATTAATTTGCCCTTTGGAATCATGCTTCGCACCACTACGAACCCCGGTTCATCATCGCCTTGCACTGATTCAAAGACTCCTGCCTCTGCAGCCTCATTTCCTCATTGAACTTCCGTATGAACGCCTCCACCCGGCGGTTCAGCTCGTCCTGGCTCGGTGACGCCTCCTTCCTCGGCTTCTCCGGCGACGGTGACGACGCCGGCAGCTGATTCGTCCGGTCGCTGAACGTCTCCGATTTCCTCATTGCCGGCCGAGTCTGATCGAGCGGGTCGATCGGATGGCCCCGGTTCTCCCTCGTCTCGGACTTCCTCAGGCGGCGCCTCGCCAGCGGCATCGCTCGGCCGTCGTTGATGGCCTTCCACGTGTTCTCGAGCGTTTCTTGTCGTTTCGGCTTGTTTACTCCCAGAGCTTCTCGATTAAACAAAATCATCGGCAATCGGCATTCGGTGTTACTCTTTTTCATTCAGAATTTAATTTGAACGGAGCAAAAGCGTACCTTCGGGGCTGGCTTTGGACGGTCTCCGATGAACGAACCTCGAAGAAACCAGCGGTTTCTCCGGCGCAGGGAGGCGCTCCGCCGATACCTCCGGGGAATTCTTCCTCCTCGCCGCCGGCGTCCACGTGGATCTCGAAATCACAAACTCCTCCTCTTCCTCCTCCACGCGGTCTCCATGTCCATCTCCACCACCTTCAGCTACCAATCGCTCCGCACACTCCGCCTCAGAAACCCCACCCGCCCCGCTCTCCTCGTAAACGACGTTCTTCCGCGGCGAGGGGCAGACTATCCCATCGGGAGGCGAAACGAAAACGTAGCCACGGTCGCCGGACGACTCCGCCGCCGAGATCACCGGTGCCGCCTCCTCCCCCTCCTCGGGGACGTTGCCTTGGAGCTTGGAGGAAGCGGCGATGGTGACGATGATGCCATTGATGACGAGGTAGATGTAGGGAGGCTCGAGCCACGAGAGAAGCGAGAGCCACAGGAGAGGGATCTGGACCCTCGCGAGCTCGGAGACCGAGGGGGCGGAGAGCTTGAGAGCCAGAGCCGCCGAGATCACGGCGGCCGACACCGCCACGCCTTTAGCCGAGGGCACCCAAGCGCTGGAAGACACCGCCATTGCTGGTGCTGTGTTGAAGCTCTGAGCAAGCGAGAGCTCCGAGGGAGAGAGAGAGAGAGTGAAGATGGAAATGCCGAAAGTGCTCGAGTCCGCGTCATAAAGTCGTTTGTTTTTTTGGGCACGAGGTTTCGAGCAATTCTTGGCCGTTGGATGTGGTAATAGACGGTGGATAAGGAAATCTCGGAAAAGTACGAAATAAAGCTTGGTCTTTTATGGGGAAATGTCGAGTTCATTAAATGCGCCTTCAAAATATGAAAACTGAATTTCTTTAATTTTCTTTTTCATTGCATTTTATTTCTTGCAAAGTAAACTATATGTTTTCTTTGACAAAAAAAAAACTATGTTTTCGACAAAAATATATATATATATAGTTTTTAACATTTTACAAGATTGAATTTGCATGTTTCAATTCTTTTTTTTTTCCCACACGAGTTTTTACCCTTTTCTTATTTTGAAATAGCGTGGAAACTTATGCGCCGTAATTAATCAAATTTATACCATCATGTTATGGGAAAACCTGAAAAAAAAAAAAGGAGAAACGTACTTATATTCCAAGGACATGAATGACCCCACTTTACATATCCCGAGAAGAAAAAAAAATAGGTATTTTTATTCGAGGAACAAAAATGATTACGATTATCTTTTTTTATTCGAATGATTCTACGTGACAATTGATGCGCTTGATGGCACTTACACGATAAGGTGGCATGCATCTTTGTACTATTAGAAAATTAAAATCATTAGTATGAATAATTGCAAATTCAAAATAAAAAATGATTTTCATTCGAAGATAAAAAGAGGAAAAACGAGGATGTAGAGGTGGATTTGGCCATCTTTGTCTGGGTGATTTTCCTTCCGGGAGTAGGTGCATGCTTTTTTCATTTTCAATGCCATGCATGTAAATTTATGCAAAGTCATCGATCGAACTAGGCCATATCGTCGATCCATTAATAACCCTCCAAAGATACTAATCAAGATTAAAATCAGAGAAAAATATGAATTACCAACTTTAAATATGATAGATCATTTTTCTAAAGTGAGTCCCAAATTAATGTCTTTAGGAAAAACTTCATTATAATTGTTAAATTATTATTTATGAGAAGTAATTATGATGAAGCCGCTTTGTTGCAGCTGGAAACTCTATGAGGCAGTGTAGGACGGAAGAGGGGGGTCATTCAAAAGTCGGTGCGACGGTCGGGTGCGTCTGTCCTCGTAATATCCTGAGAGGAACGCAACGGTCGTTTTTATGACCGTTGCACCCAAAAAGCGTCGTGCTTTTTCTAATATTCAAATCATATCACGTGCTCCCGCACGTGACCTGAAATCCCTCGTGCCCAAGGCCCGCAGTCCGGATTGTGATCGCTGCCACTGAATTTTTCGAGAGACTCGTGAGGCATAAAAAAAAAAAAAAAAAAAAATTAAAGTGCACTTATTTTGCAAAAAATGAATAGTTTCAAACATATATATTTTAAAAATAATCATTTATATTGCTTATAAAAATAAATGGCCAAAAAATATTTTCATCATTCATAAAAATGGTTAGATGTTAATTGTTGTTGATAACGAATTTATTGACTAATTATTTGAAACGACGTAAGACATTATTTTTAGAAAAGCGTGTCCAAATAATTCATTTTCCGCGAAGCAAAACGCACCCTTAAACTCACGTGATTGACGATCACGATCGACCCGATTATTCGATGTGCAACGGGTTAGATTAGAGTATTAGTTACGTCCACGATTGGAGGAAAAAACGTTGCTGAACTTTGCTCATAAGGATAAATAGTACGAGGGGACTAAGTTGGCCCGAAAAGGGCAACTACTTGTCCAAACCATCGGAACCCAATCCGACCCATCTTTGGATTTCATGTCGTATTAATTTGTTGAAAATCGAGAAAGACGAAAATTTCCTATAGTTGTCGACGGATATCTTGACTAGAAATTCGAACCATGAGGGAATATATCTACGCATATCATGTCACTAGAGATGCCATGCTTTGTATTAGATGAGTACAAAGGAAATTAGCCAGAACCAACGGATTTTGAAAGCCAAACACCCAACAGAAAAAAAAAAAAACATGAAACAAAGACAATGGAAGTCCTAAATCGTCCTATTAGTATTAGACTTTATCCCCAAAACTTATTTTAGGTCATTTAAGTCTTAAAAGTTATTCCGGTTCGTCACTCTGAGTTCTTCCGTTACCGGAGATAGTTTCAAGTGGATGGGAAGTGTATGTGGATTTTTTTTTTTATTTTCATCAATTTTTCCTTTTTTAGTATATGTGGCGCTAATATGGTACCATGTGAATGCCGCATCAAAAATGAATTTAGAAAAATATTGAAAAATGAAAAAGAGGACAGCGGGAGAGAGAAGCGTCGGGTAGTTGAGGGCTTCAATAGGGGCGGCGCCACTGAGGGTCGGTAAACACTCACTATGGTCAAGGCGGCCGGCGCCTGGCTCTCATCAGGATGCCGATGAGGGCAAGCAGTCCCTTGCCGGGTCGTGGGATGGTTTTGTGGCCGCAACCCAGGGGCGACGATGTTGCCTATACGCAAGCCCGGGCCCGACACTCAGCCTTTATTTATTTTTGTCTTTTGAAATTTGAAGTGTTTTCAGTTTAGTTTTTACTTTTAATTTTTTTTTTCATATTTTTTAAAATTTTTCATCAATTTCTGGCGTGGCAATAGTAAAACGACGTGTTTTTGTTCTTGAAGAAGTTTAATCATCACGTTGACAGCCGCCACATGGTATTAAAAAAAAAAAAGACTAAGAAATTTGTGCCGTGTTATTTTCTGTCCACAAAAAACCAAACAGATGTAACACAGAAGTCCTAAAGCGAAAGTCATAAACAAGTTCTAAGACTTAAACGAACGAAAAGAGAGTTTTTGGATCAAAGTGATGGATCGAAACAAGTTTTAGGACTTCCACTATCATCATGGAACTTCAACTTTTGCTCCTGCGAGCAAAAAAAAAAACGGACCCCATAACTTTTCCATACAAGTAAGTTTATGTGGCAGTACACATGCAAACGATGATGTCTCTCGTACAAATGACATAAAAATTTGGATGGTGGAGGAAAAAGGCCAAAAAGCATCAGTGTATGGAATGACTTCGCATGGATGATAATCATTTATATCAGCTTCTTCATCGCAAACGAGTACTTCACAGCTATTTTGATCACATCTAATCTAACCATTGGTCCTGTCCTTTAGGCGTAGAAATGAACTCCTCAAAATACTCGAACCGTCTTCGATCGTGGCATTTAGAGGTCAACTCTTTCCAACATTTGTTTCCAAGCGCCAGGAAATGCTGTCATTGGCTCATTAGCAGACCGTGTTCGAGATTGATGGCAAGTGGCCTTTCTGTCGCCCCAGCGTGGGCATGTCACTGCAAACAGGAAACGGATAGGCGGCCAACCCTCTCCCCCCAGCGACAACAACAGCTTTCAGACTAACACGAGAGGAATCTCAAGGCCAAACAATATGAATAGCTCCATAAGGTTTCTTTATCAACATTACAAAGGTCTACAAATAAAAAGTACCCAAATCTATCAGAACACCGAGTGCAAGAGACAGTTGGCAAACTAGAGACAGACCGTACATTGTTTTCAAGTTCAACCCAATGATGTAAACATGAAAAAAATTCAAAAGTCCCAACTACACCTAAAATGAATTTTGGAAGTCTTATCAACTTGCCACCATAATCGAAGGAAACAAAGAGTGCTGCTCTTGTTTGCCAAGTTATTGTTCGGCTTCTTTGAAGTAAACAATTTTTTATTTAGCTTACATGAACAGATAATCTCTTTGCCAGCTGTGATTTATGGTGACATCTTAAATCAAAAATCTTATTTATGAAAAAGAACTCAAAGTTATAAGGGAATGAAAAACAGACCAGTATTGGAGGGCCATTTCTCCCATCTCGTGTGTTCTTTTGAAAAGTCAGGCTTTATCTTTTTCCTAACCAGATCTTGCTTCCCCCTTATCTAAACCTGCAATAGAAAGGTCATCCAGAGACATATGTGAGGACAAGCCACAAGAGAAACAGAGCAAATGCATAGCTTTGCTCTCAATGTTACATAGGACACGAAGGGCAGAAATACCTTGATGGACAGTTTCTGTGAGGCAACCTGCAACAACTTTACACAAGTAGGGCAAAATACCATTTGTCGTTCCTGTGCACAATACTTATCATCCCAAGGACAGTGGACAAACTGAACTCCAGCATTGGCACATGCGAGCCACAATATCATCAGTTACGGAATTTGCATCCTATAACATGACAGCAAAAGAAATCTATTTGCCTTCTATCAGAAAGTTCAGTTAAGAACTTCATATTCAATTCAGCAATTGAACTACACTTAAAAGGAACTATAGTTATAAACAGGAAGCACAATTGCTAGCTAGACAAAGCATGCACCAAAACCCAGTTGTGATAGAAAATCCAGTAAAAAATGTTGGTCTATCCACTGAACTAGAAAGAGTTTGGTGTATAAGTAGTAACTGTCATAAGCAAAAACATGTCGAAAGTATGACTGTATGAGTAAATGGTAATATAATCAAGATTATTGCAACTGCTTCAAGAAGATACAAAAGCATATGCTTCCCGTGTACTCTTCTTCCCTTACACCATTGTCTTTTCGAAATCAAGATCCTATAATGGGCTAAATTTTACATGAATGATTACATGAATGTTAAGAACGTATTGGAGAATAAGAAGCTAAATCCTGACTACATATTTACAGCTTGCTATCCAAAAAAATCTCCCAGTTGTATACTTTCACATTGAACTTGGAGTCACTTTGAAGAATTGCTTTTAATTCCCTGGCACAAGCTTCATCTCTGGCAAGTAGCAATGCAAAGCCCCCACCACCTGCTCCTACAAGCTTGTAACCGCAGCAGTATGGATCAGCAAGCGTAAATAGACTATCAACAAATTCATTGCTACAATAGGGATCCAACTCCTGGTGCAACCTCCATGCCTCTGACATTATTTCCCCAAGCTTATCAATGTCACAGTTCATTAAAGCTTCCCTTCCTGTTTTTGCTAATTCAGTAAGGCGCTTGATGCTGGAAACAAGGAGGTTATCACGTCTTAGATATCGGGCCACCACCTTTTGCAATACTTGGTGTGCTAGACGAACCTGCAGAGACATTCCGTAATTGCAGTCCCCATCATGTTCCCCCACATATTGAACTCAATCATGCACCAATTCCCAAAAAAATTGGGCAAATGAACTCAGAACAAACAACAAGCCAAAATGGACAGCCACCCATCTCCAATACTAAGGCTACAAAAGGAAAAAAGATTTGCCTCCAACTATCAAGACAAGAACATACACTCGGAAGCAAATGATAATAATCGTGAGACAACATAATTGTTTTGTTCTAGCCACAAAGAATATCGCACATAAAATGGAGAAAGAGGCAGGAATACATACTTGACCAGTGAAAACAACCAGTAACCTCTGCTGCAATTGTGATATCAACTGAGACGAAGCCAAGAGGGGAACAACTTGAAGCTGTAATGGAACTCCAGGAAAACTAGTGGTAAATTTAATCCCAGGATACAAACCTCCTATTTGATCCTGCCAGCCACCTCCTGTTCCCATAATTTGTTCTAATACCAGAACAAGCCTGGCAACATTTTCATTGCTTTCATCTCCCTCAGTTATCTGTAGAAGTCCTTTAACAACGGCAGCTGCAAGGATGCTGGAAGTACCCAAGCCACTACCACGAGGAACGTTGGCCCAAGTTTTGATCTGCAAGCCCATGGACGAGAGTACCTCTTGATTAAGCACTCCAGTCACAAGCAATGCAGATTTAACTAGCCGAAAAGGATCTCCACCATCAAATGGTGCAGCAATGGAGGCAAGATCTTGCACATGTAAATGGTTTCCAGAATCATCGTTAATCAATATACCAGCTTCTTTTGTTGTTTCTATGATAGTGCCAATTGGAAGAGAACCTTCCAAACTAAGTGCCATATTCAGAACACAACCCGCACGCTCTAAACTCCATGGGGGAGTGTCGCTCCAACCTCCGACAAAATCAACACGAACTGGTAACTCGACTTTTATAGTTTTAGGGTGGAATGTCTCATCCAGAGATCCACTGAGATGATTGGTCAGACTTGCAGACTCCTGAGGGTACTCCAGATTTTCTGAAGGCACGGAGATCTACGGTCAAATTTAGCAAGAGATGAATAACGAAAAGAGAGAAGTTTATATAAAACCCCAAGGGACTGTAATTATACTAATAATAACACATGAATCGTTAATAAGAGTTATGAACACCCTAATCTAAGCAAGAAAATTGAAAAATTGGCATTTCCACAAAGACCAAATAATGATAAACCAATTAAACAAGATAAGCTCATTTTGTTATAGGGTAATGTTCTTCTGTACATTTACTGTACTATATCTTAGCAAAAGTGTCGAAAAGCTGATAGATGACTGTACCTTGAAAACCATATCTCACTGCGGAAGCAGTCTCCTTAGCAACGGCATCCCAAACCTTATGTTCTAATTCTTGGGCTGTTGCTTCATCTCCACATGCCCTAAGAAGATCCATTTGTACCTGGTATGCCCGGCTTTTTGGAAGTATCCTTGAGTTTTGTTCCTGAAGATGCAGACACATCCCTAAGAAATTTTTACATATTTCTGTTCCTGAAACTTCCAGTTGCAAAATTTCTCCACATAGTTGAGATAAGTCACGCCCAACCAAGCCATATTCAATGCAAGCTTTAGCAATTCCAGCTGCAAGATGAGCTTGGTGATCACTTGAACCTAAACACATTTTTGAGAAGTCTATTGATCTATGTAGCTCCTCCAAGCTAAGACGTCGAGAAACTCTCCATAAGGGAAGCAAGAATTCAGTTTTTTGATCACTTAAGCCCATCAGCCATGTGGCTAAGTCAAGCATCTCAAAATAAGATTGGACAGGAAAAAGTCTCGCGTTCCATAAGCATCTATCCTGGTCACCCGTAGTGCTCCACAGGTCCCCTTCACTGATACCCAAATCATTCAAGACCCTCTTCCAGGGCTTCCCGCAGAATGTCCCAAGCTTAGAAAGGGAATTCTTTGGGTTATCAAGAAGGCCACAGTAAACAATGACGCTGTCAGTGCATCCAACTAAAGGAACTTCCCATAGACAATGGCGATCTGGTAGCATGAACCTAAATGGTTTTGATGGCTCATCGTTTTCTCTGGGCATATTCATACCAACAACTATGCATTGTGAGCCGATCTGTATTCCGCTTGAAATTGAGGAACCATATAAAAGAGAGTCTTCTCCAATTGAGACACCAGGTTCAATTTTGCTTGAAAGTACAACAGCAGATGCTGCAATGTCAGACACAGTGGTTGCTGGAATTGAACATAAGTGTCTTCGACCGACAAGTCCCGAACCAACCCCACTTAGGTGATCTAAGACTTCACCAGATGTTCCAAAATGCAAGAATGACAATTCATCTGCAGAATAATAGTTCATGATGCTGTAAACAATGCCTATAGAAATAATTATAAATGAAGTAGTCACTGAAACTGGAAAGGAGATATGACGTACAAGCACAATAGCTGAACATATAGTTTTTTCCCAATCTGATAACTAATTCTTTACCCAAGGGTCGTTGTTGCAGCCAATCATGTTTTGCAGGTACCCAAGCTGCCACCAAGTCCTCATATAAGCTCAACTGCATGAGATTATAACACACTAGTTTCACAATTGACATCAATTTGGCAGAAATGAAATTCAAGAAGCAAGCTTTTGCACATGGTTTTTTCCATAAAGCAAAAGGCATTATCATGCTTAAGTTGCATGATGTTGGTTGATCATCAATTGTTTAGTTGATTTTGCATTTCAAGGACCAAAGGTTCAGACAGAGTTTACAAAACACTAACAAGAGTAGAAAGAAGAGAGCGAGAATAGGGCGTTGCAAGGAAAGTAGGCATAATATCTAATCATCATGGTCAAATATTCATGAAGATAATACCCCATACACCAATTAGGAAAGTATATACATAGCCGGACATCACTGGAAATCAATTATAGACAAATAAAATAAAGAATGTTATTGAGACGAGTCTGGAAACCTGCAATTAAAACAAAAAAATTACACATGTTCAAAGCAGGAGAACAGTATAAGAGAAGGTAATGCATGAGTGAAAAATGACTGAAAGTGCAGACTTCCAGGCTTCCAGCAAAGATGAAGCCCTGATAAAATGAATAGCGACAGGTGATAAGAGATGTAATGACCGAGAACAAGTAATTGGACAAGGAGCCAACAAAGAAGTATGAACACACAACCAAGTTAACATACATGAAAGTCGAAACAAATCTTACTAGACTGGTTAACATCATATTCTATATTGCGATTATCTGAAGGCAACACGTCGAAATAAATCTGACTAGACTGGTTAACATCATAATCTATATTGCGATTATCTGAAGGCAACACCTATTGCAACTTTCATATAAAGAGGAAAGATAAGATACAGTTGGATCTGAATGCAAAGGGCAGTAAGCATGCTTGTCTATCTTTCTTAAGAACTGGGCTTGAATCACCACAAGACTGTATTCTCTTGGGCCACTCTCAATAGCACATATAATTGTACTATGTTGATCACCCAGTGTGTGTAGGGAGGAGGATTGTTACAATCCATAGGGATTAGTTGGGTGCTCGAAGAGCCTTGGACACCCATACATAGGGGCCAAACAAAGATTTATTAATAGGTTTACATATAAAATGTCTCCGAACAAAGATCTGCAAAACATATATCACCTTAAGGTGAAGTCTGAAATAAAGGAAGATTCTCAAAAACAAGTTATCATGGATAGAGGGAAAGAGTAACCAATAAACACACATCGGAGAAGTGCTTAAATTTCTCCATTTGTAGAAATTATTATAGATATTAGATGTCTCCACATAACTCTCCAAGCTCTCACAATTAAAAAAAAACAAACAAAAAGGAAAACCACATCTCGACAAGTGTCAATTGGTCAGAAAGGAAAGAGAGTGATTAGATGGAATGGTTTGTTCATGTTACACATATGAAACCTCAGCCAAAGCAGTAGCTAAAATCTCATGGAAGGGAATACTGAATTTCCCAGGAAGAAATAACATGTGACTGAAATAAAAGCGAACCTCCTTTTTTGACTTCAGAAGTTCCAATATCATTGGTTGGCAAGAGCAAGCAAGCATGACGAACTCCCGCCAAGCTTTGCCTCTAACTGCTATAAGTCCTGTGTCAAGCAAAGTCCTTCCATCATCTAGAATCGCTTCATGATTAACTAGCTCCTCAACACTAGGTTTCTGTAGGAGATTGTCAACCAAATGGACAGCCTCATCTTTAGCATGACTTTTGGAAGCCACAATTACACCATGATTAGAAGCAATGTCAAGGGTGATGGGAACAGTGACAATTGAGGATGAGTCCTCCGGAAAAACTATGGCGGACGCATCAAAGCACGGAAGAACATCCCCAGTCATAGTGAATAAGCCACCTGCACAAAATCAGAATAAAGTAAAAGCATCAAGAAGCAGTGAGTTTCATGTTTGATTCTAAGGATAAGAAGCACCGTCAGGATGTCATTAATACAGTGAAGTGCCCAATAACTCTAAAAACAAACTTACTCCAATGGGCACCATTCACTATCAAAATAACCGCACAAGTTGACATACTATCAGGAAATCAAAGCAGAAAACTATATTTTAGTCTGTCTACACAATTACTTAACCAGACACACTGAATGAACTAAAACCATCCTGCCCAGCTTCACTAAGTATTAAAATAGTACAAGCCAGAAGAAGGGAAAATAACCTTGATCTTTAAAGGCTTGTCTTGCACAAGAAGCAATTGCAAGTATATGGTCAAAAAGTAGTGGAACAGGACCATCAGGGTCATCATCTGCCAAATATGGAAGCGGCAGAAATACCTTTCCCATAGGGTTGGCCCAAGGGACCCTTTTAGAGTCACCTCCAGCATGAAGAAGTAGTATATGCTTCTTGGATATGAAGTCTACCATTTGCAAGCGAGGAAATTCTTGCTCGGACCTTCCCAATGGGACAGTAGATCCAATACCGGTACCATTTGTAGCTTCCACCTATTCATTTTCCCTCATTAAAGCCCGCACGCTAAAGAATATGGATTACACAAGTTAGGAGAAGTGTTCAGCAAAAGAAACAGCCATGAAGCCCATGCTCATGTTTGATAAAAAAAATTGCTAATGAGATGTCACACTTACATGGACAGCATAATCTTAATCATGAAGCAAAGAACAGTAGTACTGTACCGAGTGAACCAAAACATCAGTAACTCGTTCACCCTAGGCCTTCTTATCACCTAAGCATCTCATAGGATTTAGTTATGTGCCCTCATAATCCAGACACATCGATATCATCAGAACAGAGATGACAGTTCTTTTCACTTGTAGAGTGGTTCATCTGAATACCGACACAGACAATAAAAGCCTCCTAATTTCTTCTCGGGTTGGCCATTCATTAGGCTAGATGCTCAATGAGATAAGAACAACTACTAGACCACAATAATGTTTGAGCTCTAACAAACGAATATGCCACTTCAGACAGAGCAGGTTAGGCACATTTATGTCACGAAGCAGTGTAGCTGGATCAACCAAGTTTACGAGGAGCTTCACCAAAACCTAAAGTGGCACTAGTACAGACTGCTATTATCGTTATCCTACATCACCTCCGCTTGGAATTATAATAACATGAAAAAGAAGAAGAAGGAATTGTCGCAATACTGCCCTGGAGAGAACTAGGAGCTACCTCCGGAGCAATGCCGAAACCGAGGTTCTGGTAATGCTCGGCAAGCGCGTGAATGGCATTGAGAGTAGCGGCGCCCGAGCCGATGCGCTGGCCGTCGGGATCGGGCACAGCAATGGCAACTGTTGAGGCGGCGATCCGGCCCATGCGCTTGGCCCGGGCGAGCTGCCACTCGTAGAGCCGAGCCTGCTCGGGGCTGGCCGCGGTCAACATGATGGCGTCCCAGGTCGGAACCCTAGCCGGATGCCTGACCGACAGCCGCAGGTGGTACCACGATTTCCGGAGTACGGTGGCCAGATCGGCCTTCTGCCTGGACCGACCGCGCGTTGTCTTCGCTCTGTTAGGCTCCATTTCGATCCGCGATCGCCGTTGCACGCAATTTTCTCGAGAAAGCGGGGAAAATCGCGGAGAATTCGCCGCGTGCTGATCACTGAGAGTAAGCAGAGAGAGAGAGAGAGAGAGGGGGGTGACCGAGATTGCCGTACGAGGATACGGTCAATAATGGAGTCGTGTGGACACGTCAGCAACTCAGTTCAGCTCGCCTCGGTAACTTCATCACAATCGTGTCTCAATAGCGACGAGATGGTACATGGCGGTGATCAGCTCCAACCCAAGTTACCGCCAAATCCAACGGTTGCTTTGGGAACTGTCCCCGCCAATTGCCAACTATAAACAAAATATCGACCGTATAGACCAAGTTAAATTCATCTCAACCGTTGATCAAGTCGATCTGATGAAGTCGCCAAAGTGCTCTCATGAGTGATGAATTTCTTCTTTGGATGAAGTCTCAAGAGAGTGCGTAAAGGCAGTAATTTGACTTTGGTACTCAACTAGGGAGATGAGCATTCCTTGCTTAAGATTTCGAATTCCTGGCTCCTCCAACGGTTGCATTGTGCCCGGACAAAAACGACCGAATTATCGTACCATTTAGTGTAATAACCAATGCAACTCATGAGCCATCGGTCGTCCGCCGACACGGTTAACAACAATTGCATGTAAGCCGGCATGAAAATCCTTAGTGCTCACATCCTTTCTCTTGCCACCTATTTGCTATATATCAAAGTAATATCATATATGGGGAGGTCACGAAGGATATGAATATATGACTTCACCATTTGGGAAGTAAGCTTATCCTGCTTTATGTTGATGTTTCCGATTCAATCAAAAACTCTTTATTCATTTCGAACCTATTAACATACATAATTCGATCAGATCTCATTAATATCTTGAAATGTTGGGTCGTGAGATAAATCAGATAAATGTTAACATCCCTCGCTCACATCAAGTAATTCAATTTGAACTCCTACTTGGTAACATCATCCTCACAAGTGCACTTAACAACCACAAGCCGCTATCCCTGTCTCATGGGGAAAGAATGCCTTCTTTTCCCACCTTCTAATTCATCCTCAGTTTCTTTAAACTGAAGAGAGTAGCCAAAGGAAACAAATTATGTTCGAGCGCAACATCCAGAAAAGGATAAAACGTTGAAATCACGGTTCCCCCAGGCCCGAGTACCAGTTGAACATGATTTCCAGTCCTGCCTTTTTAGGCCACGGGATACTGAATCGGCTTGCGACTGTGGCGCCGAGCGCTCAATCTTCCCGCCAGTTTTTCTGACATTTCTCATTCAGGCACCAATAGAATGTTGTCATCGGCTCATCAGCAGACCGTATCTGAGCTTGATGGTAGATTGCCTTTCCATAGCCACAGTGTGGGCATGTCACTGCAAATGGAAAACGAATCAACAAACCCACCAAGCCAAACACAAATATGCCCCATGATCAGACAAATATTGATCTATATCAGATGAAGAACATAGGCGAGTTTGAAGTAGGCATCTTAGGCGCAAGTCAGTCTTTGAAAGGAAGCAACGGGCAACGTAGTTACCATCACCCTTAAGCCAACTTAAACAGCGACATGAGAGATCTGCTGGCTATATACTATGACACCTATAGCTTTCAGAATTATACAAAGCCAAGAATCTCAACTGTCAAGTCAACAAAATATGAAGTATAACATTCAGACTTCTTTTCCTACATCTCTCAAGGTTTACAAATAAAAGTACCTAAATATCAGGCCAACAACTTCGAAGACAATCACCAAACACAAAACAGCAGCACGTGCTTTGCTTCATCTCAACAAAGATGAAAATATGGATTTGCACAACGGAACTCTGTTTCGTCAATGTTGTTTTCTTATTGCTACTATAATTCTTTGGCTGTGGCATATATAATCATTGGCAGTTTGGACGAAGGAGATCCAACAAGGATAACACACACTAGAAATTAATCTTGGTAGTCCTATTGCTTGATGACCACTATCAAAAGAAATAGAGACCGCTGGCCTTGCTATCTTATTAACTTTTAATTTTCTTTAAGAAAGAAGAATTCTTTCTAAGATAACAACAAAAAAAAACACTTTCCTCGTCACCTGTGATTCTATAGTGACCTTATCGGTCTAATGATTTTTACATTCATCAGTTTATTCAAGCCAAGACAGGTGAAGAAAGAAGAAACTGCGAAGTATAGGGAAGAAAAACAGACCGCCATCGGTTTGGGGTCCATTTCTCCTATCTTCTTCAGAGAAGACAGGTTCCATCTTTTTCCTAACCAGATGTTGCTTCCTCTTTATCTTAACCTGCAAACAGATGACCAAAGTCGCGTTCATTGAAAAGTTATGCCAAAGACATGGACAAGGGCCAAGCAACAACAGGAACAAAGCAAATTCCTACCTTGCTCTCGATATTACAGACATAGGGACACGTTGGGCAGAAAAATCTCGATGGCCGGTCCCTATGGGGCAACTCGTACTGCAACAAGTTTCCACAAGTTGGGCAAAATTCCATTTGCTATCCCTCTGTGTAATGCACTTCATCATGAGGACAGTGCAGGGCAAAAAAAAAAAAAAATGAGTCCCGCATCGACGTGCACCCATAGCATGGTGACAAAGTTAACATACCCCCCTTCTACTCTTTCCCTCCGAAGTTTAGGGAAGAAGTTCCAATTCAAGTGTAACTAAGATGGTGAAGCCCGGCTGGAATAGCAAATCCGGGACCGATTGTCGGTCTAATCACCGAACTACAAAGAGCATTGTATGTAATTGTAGCTTGGTTTTTAGCGAAAAACACATCAAATTACGAGTAAATGGGAATGCAATCAATTTTGTGCACCTACTCAACCTGCACTTTCAAAGAAGAATGAAAGAAGATATCTATGAGGCGATACAAGAAACGAGCTCGGCTTCCAACAAGTGCGTGATTCTTCAGTATATAACCATGATCCGGCCTTTCAGCATCAGCGTACAACATCAATCCCACACGTTAAACACATCACCACCATCGCCAAGTTCATGCCCTCCAAAATCAATCAAGCCTTGAAAACTACTTCGCTTCTATCGACATCCACGTCTAACGAGCAGGAAAACCAGATGGTTGTAGGAGAAACAGATAAATCAACAGGGAAATCCGGTCGACATAAATCGAAATCGGAAGTATAGAAACCGTCGAAGTCGTTCAGTTCGCCTTTACCTGTGGACGGCGCTGGTGCTCGGAGCCCGCTCTATCGAGCCGGAGACGACGGTGCCGCAACCTCTGTACCGCAGAACAGAAGCGGATCCGTGCTAATTGACGACGGAAAGTAGTTGCCGTTACCCGCGCCGGAGCGATTCCGGAGATCGTGGTCGCGCCGCCGGAGACGATGGTGAGCGAAGAAGAGGCTTGGGGGCTGCTTTCAGGACTTGAATGACCGGGTGGCTTTTCTGTAAATCAGTTTTATATCACATGATTTTCTCGCGCTTTCCTTTTGAAATTGAAATGTTAGCTATGATGAGCAGGAGTGAGCAAATTGGACCGCTCGGATAGAAACGTGTGAATCAATGGTCCGATTTCCGATTCTAGAGGGAGCAATCTGGTTTCCTGTTCTAGGGTCCTAAGACAGGATTGCCCGGATCGGATCGATTGAAATTTTTTTTTTTATAAAAAAGTTACCATCTCTTTATTTGTAAGGGTGTCCAAAATTTTTTACCAAATTAAGAAGTTATTGACACTCTCTATTTTTAATTCTCATATGTAGAAGTCTTTTTAGTTACACTCTGTTTTATTTTTTGAAAATAACCAAGCTCATGTGGTCTATGTTAGGAATAATGCATATTTTTTTTTTGCATGTAACCGATCCAATGGAACAGCTCGAGAATCGAATCAAATTGGTGGTCCAATTCCCGGGTTCGAAAAATAGAGAATCGAAACCACCGATCCGGTTCTTGATTCTTGAGGGGAATCGGATCGAATCGGAAACCGATCACCCCTAATGATGAGATTAAATTTATTTTTACTAAAATATTAATAGATGATATTCCAAGTTCTCATTAATATTTTATATCTTTATTTTTTAAAAATGAAAATAATTTGGCTATTGTTGACTGAATTGGTTGCATGAAAAAAGTAAAGCTCATAATCAAGTTATCGATTTTTTTAAGTGTTGTTAGAGCGCGATTAGAATCTTTTTTTTTTATGTTCAATATCCTTATTATCCTTTTACAGAAAATTGTGTTAGATAAAATTCTATTGAAGAGAACAAAATTCCCCTCATGTGTTTTTGTTAGATAGTAGATCAACTGAATTTGATGTCTCGAAATAAAATATTAACCTTTTCTATGGTAAAGATGAAATCTTGCATTTCTTTTTAGTATTAAAGTCCTCCCATTAATACTAATTTTCCATATTATATTAAATTTTTTAAATTACTTATTTATTATTTATTATTTATTATTTGATCTTTTATCTTATCATTTTTTTTCTTTGCTTCTTTTTTCCTACTTTGGTCTTTTTTTTTTTTTATGGCTAATGAGGCCAAGCCACAGCATCACAGCCCTCATCGCCTATTGGCAAGGGTTCGGTGACCCTCGCCGGCCACAGTAAAAAAATCAAAAGAAGGAAAAGAGACAAAAGGAAAAAAAAAGCAACTAAAAGAAAAACAAAAAAAGCAAACATAATATTAAAAAATTAGAGTATTATTAAAATTGTCTACGTTAGCTCGAACCGTGTCATGTAGAACGATTAATGTCCGCATCGAATCTTCGAAAAAATTTATCGGATGGAATCAATTCGCAAAAATGAAAAGGTTTAAGACTCAATTGGCACAACAAAAAAATTTAAGACTCGAATTAGCCAAAATGCAATAAGTTCAAAGTTTTTTGGACAAGTTTCCCATTTAAACTAGGGTTGATATATAAAAACTCCATACTAGCATACCCGTAATAAATTTACCCCAAACAAATTTTTTGACCATCAAATATCCAGATTGGTACACCTTTGATAAATTTACTCTTTATTAGTTTTCATTAAATTTTATCGTCAAATTACCGAGTTAGAGCTTGACAAGTGTACCTATTTGGTATTTTTATTCTTCGTTTGTCACAAGTGTACCGGTTTGAAATTTTTTGTGATATTAATCCATTTTAACGGTAAATAATATAGGGTAAATTTGTCATAAATGTATCAATTTAGGCTTTTTGGTGGTAAAAAAATTTGTTTAGGGTAAATTTATTATTAAGTGTACCAGTTTGAGATTTTTAGTGACCAAAAAATTAATTTATGGTAAATTTGTCACAAATATACCAATTTGACTTGTTTTTTTTATGATATTAACTCTTTAAGTTAGACATTAATCTACACAACGATTTCATTAATAATGAGGATTCGTAATATCACACATTGATCAATCAAAGAGAGATTTGCCCGTCGTGAAACTTGCGAACTTGGCACCATCTTTTGCTTGAACTTCAAGATATGGGAAATGATGACATGTCTATTTCTATTAGAAATTGATCAAAGATAAGATGTAATTCAAAATTTTTTATCCCATACTTAACAACTAGAATCTCATTGAATGTAAAATAGTAATGTATTTATGAGGATAATCTCTTGCTTTTATGTCCATAGATTCTTCTCTTACCATCTTTTTCAACAAAAAAGAATTGCTTCCCTATACTTCTCCTTAGTATTAGCTTGGAGAATTCTCTAACCATCAGAAGGGATTTGCAAAGGAAGCAGGTTCCATCATTTTTCTTTCAAGGACTTAGATAGCCACGGTTTGGATTTCTCCCCATGGAGGTGGCTCTTTCTTCCATATCTTTTGTAGCGGGTGTATCAACTTTGAAATCTTGAGGACAAAATCCTAAAGATAAATGACGATTCCAAGGAATCAGTTCCAAAGGCTTGGCAAATGCTAGGATGTTTGGCAAATATTTTTTGGAGAGGTATTTGGGAACATGTTGCATTTTCAAAATCCTCAAAAGGCCCTTAGACCAAAGCAAGTTCTACCCAATTTGGGCTTTTTGAGCATTTCGAAATGCTAGCGCATTTTTTATTCTTTCAACTTTGCCCTTACTGAACATTCGAAATTCCAAAATTACTCTCACAATTGTTCAAATCCGTCGGCGGCAACCCTTACCGAGGTTGTCGGGGACGTGCGACTTTGGCGAGGGCGGCTAGTGCCGGATCTAGCTCGGCGATATATGATCGCCGTAGGCCCTCGACCGTTGCCGACATTGGGCCATCACGTTGCCGTTTGTGGAGCTTCAATTTATTGTTTAGTTGAAAACTATAGTTAATTTTTGTTTTTACAAATATAGTTCTTTCTTAAACACCATATAAGTCAAAGTTGCATCGTAATGCACTTCATAATTACACTTTACCGAATACTATTTGTATTTTAAAAAAAAACCCTTCAACCTAAAATCATTTACATTTCCTTAAAGACTTTTTCCAAAAGTCTAACCGAACGCAGCCTTCTTCCTCGTAGAGATGAAACACATGTACAAAGTTTTGTCCAATTCGGCACATGTTAGGTTTTTTTCATGTTAGTGTTTAAGATTTTGAAAAGGCAATATAGATACAATATTCTTCAATCATATTAAAAGCCTTTTCAACTTCGTATTTCGGTAAAAAAAAAAATCGCATCTCGGCCCAGGAATTTCGATCAAATACTTGCCTACTGTAAGACCAAAAGAAGAAATAATATATACTAAAATAACCCAAATCACCTTCTTTTTTTTCGTATATCCAGAGTTTTTTTTTTGTGGTTAGAATATATCCAGATTTGATGTGCACGTTTGTGTCAAGTAAGGTCAACAAAAGTATATAATCAAAATTGAAATCTCCCCGTATTTTTTTTTTACTATGACCAAGCTATAATGTTCAAATTCTCATGACAATAATATTCAAAATCTGATTTGTGTGGATGTTGAGGATTTGTTATGATATTCAAAATCTGATTCGTGTGGATATCGAAGATTTGATTTGGTTTCTATGTCAATCCACCGACATCTTCATGAAACCTTTCCGAGTACCTCAAAATCCATTCATGGCGAGGAGTATTAATGTAATTTGCATGTGTTATGGGGTATTTCTGTAATTAATCTGAATCACTCCTATAAAGACATATCATACAGCTCTGATTAGGGTTGAGCTACTGCATGCACTTTGTCTTGTTAACATCAACCGAAAGATGGCGTCGGTGGCGGAGGAGGTTGATCACAACAGCCACTTGCCCGACGCCGTAATCCGCCATATCTTCTGCTTCTTGCCCTTCAAAGACGTGGTGAGGACCAGCGTGTTGTCCAAGCAATGGCGTTCCGCTTGGACCTCCACTCCGTACATCGATCTCTCTCTCCCCTCAAGGCGAGTCGTTCCTTCTATTGGCAGCGCACTGAGTCTCTGCAAAGCTACTAAGCTGGAGAAGTTCCATGTTGATGTTACTTCGTATGATTTGGACATCACAGCTGGACTGGAACGGTGGTTTCACTTTGCCGCGGCGCGCAAGATGGAAGACGTTTCCTTGGGCTTCAGACACGGGTATCAACCCGCACCTCTATCCTTGTGCGACTGCGCATCGCTGGTGAGCTTACGACTGTTCAGATGTCATTTCTTATCGGATAATACCATCCACTGGCCTTCGCTTAAGAAATTGTCCCTTCACGACGTTCTCTTGAATAACGGTAAGCTTATCAAAATCTTGAGCGGGTGCCCTGTTCTTGAATCTCTTACTTTGCGTCACCAGCCCGGCACCGGCACGTGCAACCTCAGCATTGAGTCAAGATCTCTAAGAGAGCTGGTGATCGAAGCCGATTACATCTGGTCGCTCGATATTTTGGCTCCGAATCTTCTTCGGTTGCGTCTGTCGGGCGAACTTCGCCTCACAGGCCTTACTCCAAATGGAGTATCTTCATTAGCGGAGGCAGAGTTGGACTTTGACAAGCAAACTGATTTCCGTGATGACTTTTCCGAAGGGTTGAGGTTCCTTCTTGAGCAGCTGCAACACGTCGCGAAAATCACAGTCGGAAGCTGGTGCCTTGAGGTGCGAGTAGATTTCTGTTTGGTCTTTCTTATTTTTCGATGGGTAACATATGGAAACTAGAGAACTACCTTTTTGAAAATTATTGTTTGGCATAGCTTTCTGATGTTCCATTATTCTAAGTATATGTTATGTTTTGTTCCACGAGCATAACGATGCTAAAGCAGTAGTTGATCAAGCAATGACCGAGGTGATTCCTCGTTTGTAAAAAAAATTTATTACTGTTATATCAGACATATATGGAACTCAGCAGCTTTCGCCTTGGTTCACAGTTCAAGTTGTTTTCAGGTTCTATCAGCTGCAGAGGAAAAGGGAATGTCGTACCTATCATCGAGATGGCGCAATATCATAGTGTATACTAAACTTTGTAAACGCGAACTTCTCGGATTGGCATACTTGATGCAAAGTTCCCCACTCTTGGAAAGACTAGTCATATGCAATCCAAAATCCGATGAATTCATGGTATTAATCTCTCTTTGGTTCTGACATGCTACATTTATGCTTTCGGCCGTCAACTTCGTATCATTCTGGTGCAGAGGATGCGACCTTATGTTCTTCTCCACTTAATGTCCCGATTCTGTTAATGCATCTATGAGATCTGACAAAGCTCCTGTCATTGTGTGTTCTCAGGGCGAGCCTCACCAGGATTGTCAAGATTTCAGCTGCCTTGAAAAAGCATTTTTGGCGAAGAGGAAAGAAGGTTTCTGTTGGGAAAATCGTCTCAAAAGAGTTGAGATCGCCCACTTCCGATCTGACTGTGCGAGGTCAAAACTTTTGCTCGAATTGATCAAGTTTCTTCTCAGGAGGGCGGTTCGATTAGAGAAGATGATAATCCGCGCCGAATTAAGAAAGTCGAATGGAGGAGTACCCATTGGCCCTCATGATCTGATTATGCCGCAAAGATGGTTTCAAAGAGCTTCCAGAAAAGCTGAAGTTATAGTCAATTATAGTTTCAATGGACTCCCTTATGTGTTATGAAAGCATAAGCAAATCATAGGTACACAGTACATCCAAGACTGCTCTGTCTCTTTCTATGCCATTTTTTATGGTGTTATGTTGACACTATAATTTGGGGCAGATTATGCCAATTTGAAACCTTTTGTATTTGAGCCGGTTCATTCGTCTGGCCAATTTTGGTCGGAAATCGCCCGGTCCTACGGTGTTGCATGATATTTTAAAATTCTGCGCAATTTTTTACTTATTTTTTTGTTTTTCTATTGTCTCTTTCTTTTTCTTCACTTCTTCTCCAGCCGGTTGCCGGGCATAGTTGACGGTATTAATCTATCTTTGGTTCTGGACATAAGTTATATATGCTTTCGGTATTAATCTATAGTTGGTGGTGGCCATATCCGAGGCGGTCAGCCTCTTTCATCTGCTTTTAGGCTTTTATCATGAAGCTGCTGAAGTACAATTAACTCTCTTGTTGCCATTTATGTTCTACGCTCGCCTGCATTTACTTACATGTGAAAAGGCCAGGATGCTTTGGATCTATATGGAAAAACAAGTTCTGCTCTGTCGCAAAGGATGCGAGTATTGATCATACGAGCTTGTCGTTTGTACATTTGTTTTTCGGACTTATGTCGCTGCTACGCTATTGCTGCTCCTAATTAGCTCTGACAAAGATATTCGGTTCAAGAACAAGGATTTTCCGGAGCTCTGCTACTTTGATGCAAAGCAATTCTGGCTCTCACAAAAGCAGTTCTCGTGTGGCAAATCATCTTAAAAGGGTTGAAATTGTGGGGTTCCGATTTTATTATGGAAAACCAAAACATTTGCTCGCGCTAGCTGAGTTTCTTCTTGAGAAGGCAGTTGCATTGGAGAAGATGATAATCGAGGCCAAATTAAGGATGTCACGTCAAGGAGTACTCGCTGACTCTCATGATCTCGACGATGCGATTCAGCTGCAGAAGGGCTCTCGGAGAGCTTCTCGAAATGCTGAAGTTACAGTCAATTATAGTTTCGATGGACTTGCCTTATGAGCTATGGAAGCGTAAGCTAACCACAGGTAAGTTCATTCTTTTGATTTGCACGGCATGTGTTGCTTCGGCTTGGAAGCAAAATTGCCCGTCTCTTTTTGTGCCACTTTCGACGCTGTACGATAGAGTTCGGTTTAACAAATGCTTTGATGTCGCTTCGTTTTGAGGTTTTCGAGTTTGCAATTTCGTTTTCGTTAGCGATTTTTCCTTTGAAATCCGTAGTTGTTCACTACATTTCGAGTTACGTACAGTTCAAGTATGCGGACGGCTTACGGTAACCAGATGGCCTCTCGCAAAGACGACTGCCTTTGTTCATTAGGTTGTGAAAATGGTTTACTTGCCCTACAAGGACGTGTTCAACTTTCCCTTCTTGGGGTAAAACCGGACTTTTGTATGTGAATGTCATGGAATGGCCTCTGAAAGAGCAGATGATTGATGATTCGCGCTTAGCCGGTTTACATCTCGCCTATGTTGGATCATGCGAAGCACCCCGCGAGCGTCTAGTACCGGTCGTCAAGGTGCTATTTTGACGTAGGTCATTCCTAACTATCGTTCTGTTATAGATGGGATCCATCTCTACGATTGGACATTCGCCGCCAACCGGTTTGATGATTTCCTCTTCGGTGAGAGGAAGAAGCAGTGATTTTTTTTACTGGCATGTAATGAAATACGTATGTTCTGTAAAGAATTCATGGCTTAGAAGATCGTTGTTCATGTTGGACCCTGTTGTAGCTGGACCGATATTGAAAAAGAACATAATGGAACGCGTTTATCCGAATGTTTTCGAGGAATAGTTGTCGCGCACACAACTAAATGGACAGCCCCGTCTTTAGCACGACGTTTGGAAGCCACAATTACACCATGATTAGAAGCAAGGTCAAGGGTGACGGGAACAGTGACAATATGAGGATTAGTCGTTCCGTTCACCTTTACCTGTGGACCGCCGATGGTGGTCGGAGCTCGCGCTATCGAGCCAGAGATGACGGTGCCACAACCGCTGTATGACGAAACATAAGCAATCCTTATGAAGGAGAAACGAAGAGACATGCAACTAAACGCACGTATGATGACGGCAAAGCAGTCACCTGCTACGGAGTGATGCCGGAGATCGTGGTCGCGCCGCCAGAGACGATGGTCTGCGAAGGAGAAGCTTGGGGCTGCTTTCAGTATTTCAGAGCCAGTGGTTTTCCTTTTCCTATAAATTAGTTTTAAATCATATGATTTTCTCACATTTTCTTTTTGCTATGATAAGACTATTTATTTTTGGCAAAAAACATCCAGAGTGCTAATATTTGTGTACGGTGCTCACTTTAGTGCAAATATATTTTTTCGATCACTTAAGTGTCATATCGGAGAAAAAATGATTACTTGAAGTGCCAATTCCGACCAAAAATGACTATTTGAGTGCCAATTCCAGCCAAACAATACATGTTATATTTTTTTTTTATTAATTTTTTAATATTATGTGTCAATTTTTTTTTAAAAAAAATTAACATAAGTGGATGCCACGTGGACTTTTCAACATTAAAATAGTTAATTTTTAAAAAGATTAAAATCAAATAGAAAAATAGCCTAAAAAATAAAAAAAATTCAAAAAAATTTAATACTAAATATCACACAAAGATGAACTGGTTCTTACACCTAAAAAATTTTTGCTGGAAAAGTTTGCTATCCCTTTGCTAGCCTCTCTAAAAATAGTTAAATTTAATCAAATTAAATAGAAAAATAGCCTAAAAATTAAAAAAATGAAAAAAAAAAAAAGTATCATTAGATGCAGCAATAAGGGCTAGGGGATGACCAAGGGGGTCGTTGGGGCTCGATGACTCCTCGCCAAGGCCGGTGAGGCCTCTGCGGGGGGCGCCCGGGGAGATCGGCCTCGCCTTGGGTTTGTGAGGCCTGCCAGTGGCCGGGCCTCGCCGACCCTGGCGAGGCATCCGAGGGGGCGTCGGGGCCCGACGACCCCCTTGGCCATCCCCCACCTCTCGGCCATTGCTAGCGACGGTAGGGCTATGGCGACAAGGGCTCACAACCCTCGCCTCTAGAACAGAGGGCTCCATCTTTTTTGTTGTTGTTGATTTTTTTAACTTTTTTTTTTTAAGGTTTTAGCTTATTAGGTGGATTTTTTTAATTATTTTTTGCTTTTTGTTATTGTTGATTAGGATTTCCAACAAGCCACGTGTGCGCCACGCATGATTTTCAGCAAGCCACATCGGAGTTGCCACCGAAGTAACCATTTTTCAAAAAAATTGGCACAACCTTACTTACAATATCATACCCTTGTCAAAGATTTAAAATTACTTATATGTTCTCATACTACTGTAAATTCGAATCAATTACTAAAATAACCCTAATCACTTTTTTGGTTTCGTATATCCACTGTTGATGTGCACGTTTGTGTCAAGTAAGGTCAACAAAAATGTTTAATCAAAATTAAAATCTCCCCGTTAGTGTTACTATGACCAAGCTATAATGTTCAGATTCTCATGACGATAATATTCAGAATCTGATTTGTGCAGGATGTCGGGGATTTCTTATGATATTCAAAAAATCTGATTTGTGCGGATGTCGAAGATTTGATTTCGGTTTCCATGTCAATCCACCAATGCATTCTTGGCGAGGAGTATTAACGTGTAATTTATATATGTTGTGGGGTATTTCTATAATTATGTTTCCACCTGTACCTCTTATGGTAATTAATCTGAATCACTTTCTATAAATACATATCATACAACTCTGATTAGGGTTGAGCCGACGAACTGATTTTACCACGTCTCTTACGCACAAACCAAGCGTACACCTAGGTATTAGCCGAGTGAAGAACGGTGAAAGACTGTAATGGCCGATCTTTCTATTGGAAACGTATCTCGGACCCGATTAAAAAGAAGAACAAGAAGAGAATTTCACGTCAAATTACATAGATCACGAGCCATATTTAGTGGTAGTCATGAACCGGGGTCAATCCTAAGCATTAGGGTCGGTTCATGCTCAAGCCGCGATTGCAAAACCCAAACTAGTGACCAACACATGGTCTACCGATCATCTCGACTTCATCTCGGGGAATCGGGATCCCGACGATGCACGAGAATTCGGTCTACATGGTTCTACGGACCCGCCAAAGAAACCATATGGACGAAACTACAACAAAGAACCTAAAGAAGTACGTGCATCTCGTGTGCGTTCGTTCTCTTGCATGGCATGATCGATGGCCATGCCTCTCGAGTCAAACTTGGCCTCTGTTTCCCAACCTAACCAACGCAGTCGCAGGCCACAATCTTGAAGCCAAGACCCCAGAAATTCAATGCAACTTTCCCACCCAATTTCCAAGCAACTGGTCAAAGAAAATTCTGTTCACTGGACGAAGAACACAAATTCACTTTTATTTGCAAAAAAAAGGTAGAAGTCCGAGTTCAGTCAAGCTCATCCCTTTCATTTTCAATTAAACGGTGTCACCAATTACTATCAAGCCGAGGCCGTCGTCTCCCCTATCCGTGACAACTCACTACGGTTTGTCGTTCGGAGTGTTATGTTATGTCTCGAGTTTGAGTTCATATACGAGACCCAAATTAATTAGAATTTCTTTTAAAGGCACGTACATATATGTACATGGTGCGAATTTGGATTCGGTTGAAGAAGGGAGAGGTTAATCTCCACGTTTGACCGTTGACCAAGATTTGGGGTGTATGTCTTCAACAGAAAAGATTTCGGTGGGTCCCAGTCTAAAAGGCCATGTCCTCATCTTGTGCGATGGTCGGTCAACAAGGATTTTGACCGAGAGAGAGGGACCCACACGCATGTTCTTTCTTCCTTATTGCCGCACAGAGAGTTACTTGCAGACGAAGACACAGAGACTCCCGCAAGGACGACCAACGAAGGCGACAGAGGCTCTACCGGCGACGTTTTCTTCTTGTGTCGCACGAAGAGCTCCAACGCGGTGATCGATTTGTGCTTTGTGAGTTTTATACCTAAGTTGTTTATTTCGTATACACTTTGTTAGGCTTGGGTATAATTAGACATGGAAAATATGAGGATATTGAGCGATTAGAACTCCAATTCTCCATTTATAATACATTGTTCTTGCTTGCTCTCTCCGTAGATATAGGTACCACTATTCGGATTGAATCACGTAATCCCGAGTGTACTTTATCGTTTCCGTTATTTTTTGGGGCTTTTCGCGTTGGCTTAATTTGTAAGATCCCGATTAGTTTTCGCGCGTTATATATCATACTTTGTCTTAATTTCGACTCTCAACATCAGCCGAAAGATGCTGTCTGTGGTGGAGGAGGTTGATCACATCAGTCTCTTGCCCGACGCCATGATCCACCACATCTTCTGCTTCTTGCCCTTCAAAGACGTGGTGAGGACCAGCGTGTTGTCCAAGCAATGGCGTTCCGCTTGGACCTCCACTCCATACATCGATCTCTCTCTCCCCTCATGGCGTGTCGTTCCCTCTATTGGCAGCGCACTGAGTCTCTGCGAAGCTACTAAGGTGGAGAAGTTCTATGTTGATGTTGCTATGTACGATTTCAACGACGCAGCTGAACTGGACGGGTGGTTTCGCTTTGCCGCGGCACGCAAGATGGAAGACGTTTCCTTGGCCTTCAAGCACGGGTATCACCCCGCACCTCTATCCTTGTGCGACTGCGCATCGCTGGTGAGCTTGCGACTGTCTAGATGTCATTTTTCATCGGATGTTACCATCCACTGGCCTTCGCTTAAGAAATTGTCCCTTCACTATGGCTGGTTGGACGAGGATCAGATTGTGAAAGATCAGGTTATGAAAGTCTTGAGCGGGTGCCCTGCTCTTGAATCTCTTACTTTGCGTTCCTTGTGGCACACATGCAACCTCCGGATCGATTCAAAATCCCTAAGAGAGTTGGCGATCGGAGCCGATTACATCTCGTCGCTCGATATTTCAGCTCCGAATCTGCTTCGGTTGCGTCTGTCGGGTGAACTTCACCTCACAGGCCTTATACCCAACGGACTACCTTCATTAGTAGAGGCAAGGCTGAACTTCGAGAAGCCAACTGGTTTTCTTGAATACTTTCCTGACCGGTTGAAGTTACTCCTTGAGCAGCTGCAACCCGCGGCAAAAATCACAATCGGGAGCGAGTGCCTCGAGGTGCGAGTCGATTTGATCGGAATATGTTCATGGAAACTATGTTCATGGAAACTAGAGAATTCCCCATCGAAAATTATTGTTAGACATGTTCTTTTTCGATATTTCGTTATTCTTAGTACTTGTTAGTATTCAAGTTGTTTTTCAGGTTCTATCCTTCGCGGAGGCAAAGGGAATGCCCTACGTATCGTCGAGATGGCGCAACATCAGAGTGTACACCACAGTTTGCGAACACGACCTTCGAGGGATGGCATATTTGCTGCAGAGTTCTCCTCTCCTGGAAAGGCTAGTCATATGCAATTCGAAATTCGATAAAATTAAGGTATTAATCTATCTTTGGTTCTGGACATAGTTTACATACATGGCGATTCTGTCAATGCATCTATTAGATCCGACAAAGCTCCTTGTTGTCATTGTGTGCACTTCTTGCTGCGGGCCTTACCAGGATTTTCAAGACATCGGCAACCTTGAAAAAGCATTCTTGACGAGGCGGAAAGGAGTTTCGTGCTGGGCAAATCGTCTCAAGAGGGTCGAAATCGTCGGGTTCCAATTTGACCGTGTGGAGTCGAAACTTTTGCTTGCATTGGCTAAGTTTCTTCTCAGGAAGGCGGTTCGATTGGAGAAGATGATAATCGACACCGAATTAAGGAAGTCGCTTCGAGGAGCACCCATTTACCCTCATGACCTGATCAGGCTGCAGAAAGGCTTCAGAAGAGAAGGCTGTCGAAGAGCTTCCAGAAATGCTGAAGTTATAGTCAATTATCTTTGAATGGACTCCCTTATGTATTGTGAAAGCCCAGGCAAATAATAGGTACAGAGGACATCCCAAGATTGCTCATCTCTTTCTATGACTTTTTTACTGTGTTATGTTCACTATAATTTGGAGAAAATTATCAAAAAAGTTTTAGATCTATTGTAATTTCTGCGAAATATTTTACTTATTTTACCTTTTTCTATTCTTTCTTTCTTTTTCTCCCCTTCCTCTGGCTGGTGCCCGGGCGTAGTTCACTGTATTAATCTATCTTTAGTTCCGCACATAGTTACATATATGCTTTCGGTATAAATCTATCCTTAGTTCTGGACATAGTTATATATGTACATTGCCTTCAGTCATTCAGCCTGATATCATCTACTTTCAGGCTTTTACCATGAAGCTGCTGAAGTACAATTAACTCTCTTGTTACCATTTATGTTTTACACGCGAATGCATTTACTTTCATAAACGAATTGGTGTGGGAAAAAAAGGGGATACAAGGAAATAAGTTAATTGTCGTGTAGCAAAGGATGTGATCACGATTTATTGTGCATGGTTTACTCGCTTGATTTTATGTCATCACCATTCACCAATTATATTGAGAGTACTATCATAGAATTTTAAGCCTTCTACGAAAAGCAAAGAGTAATAATCACCACGCTTGACATGCAGCATTGGTAAAATTCATACTCAAACTAAAATGAGAGTATTGAGTGAGTGAGCGCGAGATCGAGTGAGAAAAAGAGAGTAAGGAGAGCCTTGAGATAAGTTGGGTTCAAATAAGTTGTGAACCCATTTAATATTCATATTGATGTAGGCTAGAATACCACCTAAGGGGGTGAATAAGTGATTTTGACAAAACTTGATAAATTAATGCGAAAATAAAATAATCAAGTTGAGTATTATCAAAATCGAGTGTGAACAAGGACTGAATATGATTGGCAATTGAGTATTATCAAAATCGAGTGTGAACAGGGGACTGAATATGATTGGCAATATGATGATATCCACCGGTGTGCAAAATTCTATAAAAGATAATAACAAGAGTTAAGAGAGAGAAATCTGCACACAAAGTTTATAGAGGATTGGTTTAGTGCAAGCCTACGTCCACTCTTCCACTGGCTGGATTTCACTAAGCAATCGTTAAGAGATTACGAGAATAGAATGATGGTACTCAAGTTCGATGGATCTCACTATCTCACACAATGTTTACCCTCTCAATGTCTCCCAAGGATTACAAATTGTAGCTCATGGAAGACAAGCATAAAGCATTCTTGAACTTTGTAAAATTATTCTGATGAATCTATCTCTTCAGCACCATGTCGCCTTTTATAATCCTTCACTTCCAACTACCTATTGGACAGCCTTCAAAGGATCATCTCCAATCAACACGTTACGCGAGATTCTATAACGAAGATTGAGTAGCCATTGAGGGATGAGATTAGAATCTCCGTCGATTTGATTGCCCATGAAAAATAAATCTTGATTTCCATAAGTAGAGTTTTCCGTAGCTTGTCTTGAGAATGATTTTTAATGCATCAAGATATCTTGTTTAAAGATTTGCATGGCAAAACTATCGTCATCTTTTTCTAAACCGGGAAGTCCGAGCTAGATCACTAGCTGTGATGACGCATTTAAATGGGATATGAGCATGAACATAGATCCATAAGTAGACTTCACGAATTCGATGATATTCAACTTTCCCAGAGTCCGACGAATTCAAATGCCTTGACGATATCCACGTATATGCTCGGTTGAAATCCAAACAGTTATGGTGATTATATCCATGAAGTAGCATCATTGAATAGGATTTAAAAACCTTCTCTTCAAGAGTAACTCCCGTAAAAAAATCACTTTAATGCATTTATCAGATTCACGATAAACCAAAGACGTTTTTTCATCTTCAAAATATATTAGGAAGTTTTCTCAACAAAATATTATTGTAGACTTTACAATTCTAAACTCATTTATAACCCATTTGTTGAATATGACTAATCATATAATAACCGCCTATCAAACATGGGTTAATAAACGGAATTATTATCCATTTTAACGGGTCTAGTCTTCACCAACAACACCGCAGAGCCCATCGTCGCTTTCTTCGATGCCAATAGCATCTCCAACTTCGTTACTCTCTCTGCTTCGCCAGAGAGAGCAAGTGACAGAGAAGTTACAAGAAAAGAAAAGAGCATAATAATAGCTAGAGAGAGGGTCATCTCACGTCCCGTTTTGTCTGTCAAAGGAAAGCTTTCGTGTTTGGTAATACTAGAGGATTGTCCTTCAATAACATTAGGTAGAAACGAGATGGTCAAGAAACATGCAACCCACTCTTTTTATTTCAATACTCCGAATCGAAAAGACCAAAAGGAGTGATGGGCTTCGCACCTTCTCTACTGCAGAACTTCAAAGCGAAAGACGTAAAACAGTTGAATCCACAACCAGAATCAAAGGCTCCTGGATTTGGAATACCAGGATGATACTAATTCAATAAATTACTCAACCTGCGAGCATCTAGTACTGATCCTCGAGGTGTTATTTCGACATAGGTCACCTCTAACTATCGTTCGTGATTCTTTAACTGGCATACGATAACATAGTTTATGTTATGTAGAGAACTCATGGCTCACAAGATCACTTGTTGGACCGATATCGGAAAAGAACATGATGAAATCCATTTGTCCTTATATTTTTGAATAACAGTTGTCTCGTATACAGAGAAAGAACTTTGATCTTTCGTGTTTTCTTAACTAGCTTCGATTTTGCTCCGCACATCCCTCAGTTCATGCGATACAGCACCTTCCAAGTATCCAAGACTCATTCATGGGATCCACTCAGACCTAGTTTTTTGTTTTTTCTTTTTTTCTTTACTAGGGTTCGGCTGTATAGGGTTCTCCTATGTAACCAAGCATTTGGTGCCGACCAGCTTGGCAATTACCACCGTTGCTAGAGGAAGAAGACATTAATTCATTTTCATTAATGCATTTATTTTTGCTTCTACGATTGTCTAACACGAAATGTCTGTGCTCTTTCGTCGGTATTAATGAATAAATTGCTTTGGTAATTAGTAATATGATTGAACCTAATTAAGCGAGCTCATGATTGTATTTTAAACAACACTAACCCGCACATTGAACGTGACTGGAAATAACTATATAAATTAGAAGAGAAAATGCTAATTAATCGAGATATTATGATCTTGTGTTATCGGCTAGTAACTTTTTTTGTTACGACAAAGGGAAACGGAACTAGAATTCTTTATTTGATAAAGTTCACAATTCTATCGATGGACAAATGCGTCGAGTTGATAACTCCGAGCAACCGCGCAATCTAATAACTCTATTTTATCTCCCACGGTATTTCAATTTCAAAATTTGAATTTTGTCTATCTTATAAACAACTTTACAGAGAGAATTCAAATTTTGCGACACTTCTTTCTTCCCACATATACGTGTATAAGCTTGTTCATATTTTGCGAATAACTTCTTTCCATTAACTAGCAATCAAATATTTCATAATAAGGTCGTTTCCTTTTGCATACACGCAACCTGTGTGCGCCTCATCTAGAACAAGAAATAAATCAAGGAAATTCCTTGACGCACAATTTCATCTAAATTGCGTATCTATGCGATAAGAAAACTAAATTACACCAGATGTTAATCAATTTGGACTTAATAGTGGGGAAATGGGTAAACCAAAAAAAAAGAAGTTTTTGGGCTCTAGAAAGCAATATTCTTCTGGTCAAACTATATATTGAGTGTTTTTTTTTTTTTTTTAACTCAAATCATCAATGTTAATCAATTTGGATTCAAATAATGATTATGCTCTATCCCGTACAATTTTAAAAACACATGCATCATTTTCTTCTTTTATTGATTTTCACTTGATTTTGAAGGAGGCATATAACCAATTTTTTTTTAAATGTGTGTAATAATACTATCTAGTTTTGAGTTAAAATTTTTAATTATATATGCAATTCTTCAATCTCTCTATACTACAAAGGAAATTAAAAGCGTTTTTCAGCATCATATTTCCGCCCCAGAATTTCAATAAAATACTTGTCTACTATTAGACCAAAATCAAAAGTATATACTAAATAATTGACAGAAAGTTAATTTGAAGATAGGGCCTTAATACGCTCATAATGCATGTCATCCCCATCACTTTGAATATAAATTTATCAATGATTTACAATTACTTATAATTTTCTCATACTACCATAAATTGGACTCATTTACTAAAATAACCTAAATCACTTCTTTTTCGGTATCTAATGTTTCACGCGCATGTTTGTGTGTATTTTATTTGTTGGTATGTCAATTAAGGTAATTATTCCGACAAAAAAAAAGAAAAAGAAAAATTAACATAATTAAATATCTCCTTATTATGTTACTATGACCAAGGTATAATGTCCAAATCTAATGACAACAATATTCAAAATCTGATTTGTGTGAATTTCGGTGATCTAATTTGATACCAGTCTGATTAGGGTTGAGCCACTATATAAATACTTGGGTCTTATTTTCTCTTTGACTCCCAACATCAACGGAAAGATGGCGGAGGAGGTTGATCACTTGGCCGACTTGCCCGACGCCATAATCCACCACATCTTCTGCTTCTTGCCGTTCAAAGACGTGGTCAAGACCAGTGTGTTGTCCAAGCAATGGCGTTCCGCTTGGACCTCCACTCCGTACATCCATCTCTCTCTCCCCTCAAGGCGCGTCGTTCCATCGATTGGCAAAGCACTGAGCCTCTGCAAAGCTACGAAGGTGGAGAAGTTCCACCTTGATGTTACTACGTATGATTTCAACATCACAGCTGAACTGGAGCGGTGGTTTCGCTTTGCCGCGGAGCGCAAGGTGGAACACGCCTCCTTGGGCTTCGGTCAGGAATGCGACTTCGCACCTCGATTCTTGTGCGATTGCGCGTCCCTGGTAAGTTTGCGATTGTCTCGATGTCTATTTTCATGGGATACTACCATCCACTGGCTTTCACTTAAGAAATTGTGCCTTCACGACGTTCCCTTGGATAACGGTAAACTTGTCAAAATCTTGAGCGGGTGCCCTGCTCTTGAATCTCTCACGTTGCGTTCCTGGCCCACCGCGTGCGACCTCCGGATTGATTCAAGATCTCTAAGAGAGTTGGTGATTGAATCCGTCCGTATTTCATCGCTCGAGGTTTCAGCTCCGAATCTGCTTTCATTGCATTGGTCCGGCGCATTATTCTTGGAACGCTTTCGACTAAATGGACTAAATGGAGCATCTTCATTAGCAGAGGCAGAGTTGAACTTTGACGATCCAACCGATTTTCATGGCCGCTTTCCCGACCGGTTGAAGCTCCTTCTTGAGCAGCTGCAACGTCACGAATCACAATAGGAAGCTGGTGCCTTGAGGTGCGAGTTTATTCTTGTTTGGTCATTTTACTTTTCGACAGATATTTTGTTGAAGTATATTTATATATACTGAGAATTTCTATCGAACTCGCACCTCAAGACACATATATAGACCTCCTCAATAGCTAAGTTATTCAGCTATTTGGTTCACAGTTCACGTTGTTTTTAGGTTTTATCAGCGGTGAAGGTAAAGGGAATGTTGCATCTATCATCAAGATGGCGCGATATCATAGTGTATACTACAGTTTGTAAACGCAATGTTCCATGGGTGGTGTACTTGCTGCAGAGTTCTCCACTCCTGGAAAGGCTATTCATATGCAATCCGAAATCCAATGAATTCACGGTATTAACCTATCTCTGGTTCTGGACATAGCTACATATAAGCTTCGGCAGTCAGCCTCGTGTAATCTACTTTGGGCTTTCACCATGAAGCAGCTCAAGTAGAATCAAGTCTCTTGATACCATTAATATTTCGCACACGTTTGCATTTCTCTTCGCAACGCATCTATTAGCTCTGACGAAGCTCCCTTCCTCGTATGTTTATGGTGCAAACCTTAACAGGATTTTCAAGACCTCAGCAACCTTGATGAAAAGCGCTTTTTGCGCGGAGCAAAGGAGTTTTATAGTGGGGCCAATCATCTCAAAAGGGTTGAAATTGTTGGGTTCCAATTTGACTATGTGAGATCAAAACCTTTGCTTGCATTGGCTAAATTTCTTCTCGAGAAGGCGGTTGGATTAGAGAAGATGATAATCGACCCTGAATTAAGGGAGTCGTATCGAGGAGTACCCATTTACCCTCATGATCTGATTCAGCTGCAAAAAGACTCTCGAAGAGTTTCCAGAAAAGCTGAAGTTATAGTAAATTATCGTTTCAATGGACTTCCTTATCTGTTATGAAGGCACAAGCAAATCATAGGTACACGGTACATCCCAAGATCGCTCATCTCTTTCTATGCCAGTTTATCAAAATGTCTACAATGAATGTACTTGTTGATACATCTGGTGTTTCTTAAGGCATGAGAGTAAGAGAAATTCTGGCAGGAAAGTTTAGCAGGAAAATTTACTGAAAAGTCAAAATTCATGGGATTTAAGATGACTATTCATTGACAGCATAGTCATTTCTTCAATCACTCTTTCTTTCCATTTCCCTGTTTGTTTCTTTTCTATTAGCCAAGGAAAAAGTTCGAGAGACTAAATTTGGTGAAGAGACCTTGTCATTCATGACCTCCTATCAACTGCCATATCCTGAACTACCGGAAAACCAAGTATACCATCCTGTTACATTTCGAGTTATGTATGACTCAAATACACAAACGGCTCTCAAAACGAAACCAGATGGCAAGATCACCGTGTTTGTTCATCATAGAGTGGACTAGGCATTTATGAGTTACTGTTGATCCTACAAGGACGCTAAACACCCCATACAAAGTATCACATAAAAATTTGGTTTTTGCTTGATTTTTTGGAGGAGGCATACAATGTTCAACATTTGAAATCTGATTTGTGTGGATTTCGGTGATCTAATTTGGTTTCCATTTCAATCCACCAACGCCTTCTTCGTAAACACTCCAAGCACCCAATTACCCTCATGATTTAAAAAGATTGTCGAAGAGTTTCCATAAGTGCTGAAGTTGTAGCCAATCATCATTTAAATGGACTCCCTTATGAGTTATGAAAGCATAAGCAAATCAAAGGTACACAGTACACCCCGAGATTGCTCGTCTCTTTCTATTGCCGTTTTAACAAAATGCCTACAATGATTGTACTTGTTGATACATCCTGTGTTTCTTAAGGCATGAGAGTAAGAGAAATTCTGGCGGGAAAATTAGCAGGAAAATTTATTGAAAACTATTACTTTGGCTAAGATGCGTAAACAAATGTAAGAGGTCGAGTTTCGCTCTACCAAAAAAATTAGACCTTTCTAGACAAATGTTGTATTGATTTCTATATGCACACACACACATTTTCCCATATTTCCATGACTGATTCTCGTTGCAAATCAGTGCTTAGCTTGCTATAGATTTTCTTTTCTGCCCCAATTTCTGCCTTTTTATACTATAGGAGGGTCTCCAAATATTACCAAATACTAAAAGCTTAGTTTTCCTCTTAATGACAAAACAAGCAATACGATTTGCGTTCGAGACATAATAAATTTATTCCTGGTGTGCATACGTAAACTTATATTGAGTGGTAGCTGATGGGCATTACAATCGATAATATTTACGGCTAAAGTATAGTGTAAGTGCCAAAATTTGTGTACGGTGCTCACTTTAGTGTTAAGTTCTTTGAAAACCGTTCACTTTAGTACCAAGTCCAATATGAAGCATACGTGGCTCGCTGGAGAGTCTACGTGGATTTATGGCACAAAAAACTTAGGACGACGTGGCTCACCGGAGGCCAACTCAGCAATTTAAAGATGAAATGACGTCGTTTCAAGCTCAATTCGCCCAAATATAAACCCTAAATCCCCAATTGAACCGCAAATTGAAAATCCTAATTTTCCCTTGTGAATCCTAACTTTGCCATTAGAGCCCTAATTTCGCCTTGGATGTAGGGACAGAAGAGACGCATGCCTCCTCGGGAAGCATCAACGATGGCCGACCGGTGACCAACGACGGCGAGCGAGTGACGGCGCATTAACCACGAGCGACCGAGGAGAGCGGATGGAGCGACGAAGTCTTTGCACGAGAAAGGAGCCACCGATGAACGAAGAGAGAGGACCGAGTGACGTCGTTTGTGTTTTGTGAATGTATATAACACAAACGACGTCGTTTTTTCCTGTCTTCCCATGCATAAACCATGTCGGATGTCCACCGTGGCAGCCGCTCCGTAAAATTTTGCCACATAATATACTAAAATTAATTGTGAAATCAACATAATTCATTTGGCCGGATTTTGGCCGGATTGGCACTTAAATGATCGATTTTCTCCAAAATTGACATTAAAGTAATCGTTTTAAAAGTTTTGGCACTAAAATGTTGGACACAAGTTTTGGCACTTGTGGCGTACTTCAGCCTAATATTTCTTATCGAAGACCGAGCATTGGAGAATAGGGGTCGGTAGTCGATCATGGCGGATGCTTGTTCGAGCGGTTGCAAGAGAGCCACCATTTTCTTGTGATAAATATTCCATTAATATCTCAGTTATACAAATTATCTAAGAACATGACCTTTTTAAACCTATTTCCTATCACACTGGAAGATTTATGATGTTGAGTGGTTAGGTAACTCAAATGCTATGTGAAAATCCTTCTCTTGGTGAAAAAGTGCCTTAATTCTCAGTTGAAAGTCTACTTTCAAGGTATCAATTTGGTTTGTTGACCTGTCTAATTAACTTAACAGCCTGGTTGGTCTTTAATTCAATTCAATTGGAACTCAAACCTAACCACATCAATTCAGTTTGGGAACCAAAAAAATTAATAATAATAATAAAGAACACGCCAAGTCAAATAAGGATTTCGGTTGCGACCCAAAAGAAATGAAGAATATTGGTTTGGTTCATCGATTCAATTGAGGTCTGACAAAGATTTAAGACCAAATTTGGTTCGGTTCTTGGACCGAACATTCAAAATAGCCCTTCAAACGAAGCTCTGTGGATCCGACGTGGCTTTGGTGAATATGTTTGTTGGTTTCATAGCAGCACTTTAGAAAACTTATATGGCAAAGACTTATATCAAACAACGCCCGAGAGAGCCCCCTTTGGGCCCATGTGGACTGAAGCATCCCGGCCCATCAGATTCAGGATAAGACCTTCGGCTTTAGTAGAATTAGCAAAAGGTGCCTTCCATTTGTTTTGCAAATAGTTTAACAATTCCGATAAATGTTTTTCAAAAAGTCATTTTTCTAGAAAATAATAATATTTTTTGGCGTTTCATTAAAATATAAAAATGAACTGAAAATAATTTTTCTTCATGTAGAGAGGAAAACATGTTTTTACTTTCCTAAAGGAAAGCGCATTGTTCGCTTGATATAAGGACTACACGTGCTATATCATCAATTCTTAAATAATTTAATTTTGCTATTCTTATGGGAGTTCGAAGTTAGGGCATGTGTAGAAACAGCCATGAGAGCGTCCGGTCTCTAGAATTAAACGGTCTTTTTGTTTACTCATTTGGCACCTCTATCTAGACATGGCCGGTTCATTGGAACCGCGGTTTCTGTTCGGTTCCTCCAAAAGGTGGAACCGGCGGTTCCGGGCCAGTTCTGTTCCGTTTTTTAAAATTAATTTTTAAAATAATAAATAATAAAATAAACATAAAAAATTATAAATTATAAATTATAATTAAATTGTACATTGCAATAAAATTTGAAAAAAAAAAAAAGAGAGAGAAGGAATGAGTTTGAACTTAATGAATTATAATTAAGCGCCTCCATATTTTCTTGGGGATTTAGAAGAATCAAAGCTCATGTAGTTCTTTTACCTTTGATAACCCCAACTTACCTCATTTGTCAATCGTCGCTACCCGTTGTGATACCCGCAAAAATAGTATCTCCACAATCCTCACTAAAGAATTCGTTTTCCGATCCAGTTCTTGGTGTCGAAATCTAACTTTCGTCCAATGGTCGACACAAGCTTGAGCTTCCACGGACTCGGACTTAATCTTGAACGGCGAGTGCCCAAACGAATCATCCAACTAAATCTTGGTTCCACCGCAACCGTTGAAGAAGAGGTTGCTAATATTTGAGTGATGAGGGCAAGAATTAGGTAATCGTTTGAGTGACTCTTCCACCACTCTAGGATTTGGAAATCATACTATGTTCGGCATCACGAAACTCAAATTGAGTGTTTAAATATTTTTCTAATTCAAAAATACTACCTCTTACCCCTTTTTGTTTTTTTTTGTCTACTCTTAAGCATATCGTACCCTTTACTAAGTGAACTACTAGTTTCGCTTCGTGAGGCAATAGATTGTAAAGATCCACTATCACTTAAACCATATCTACCACAAAATTCGCCATATAATCCTACTAGAGATTCTTTAACCTCTCATTGTATAATTGAAACATCTATTGCATCTTGTAAATTTAAATAATCATAATAATACACATTCGGATAATCTAGCAAACCATCTAATTTAATACGTGGATAAAAAACAATACCAACTAAATAGACAAGAGGAATTTTAAAATAATAATGCAACCATTTTTCTTGCATTACTAAAATAGTCCGAGCTAATTTAGTATCTTTTTCATATGCATTAAAAATATTATCAATATTAACACACTCTATTAAAAATAAATGCGTAGTAGGATAATAAATATCGGATAAAACATTAGTAGCATCATTAAAAACTTTCAAAAAATCTAAAAAAATTTTGCAAACGTCCCAATGTTGCGGAAGTAAAGTAATTTCAGGAATATTTTGCGAAATAAACATACACAATAAATCTTTGTAATCAAAAGTTTGACGAAGCAACTCGTAGGTAGAATTCCAATGACTCGGAATATCTTTTGGAAACCTTTTGTCCTTCTCCCATGTTGTTTACAAAATTTTCCCCATGTTTTCATAAAATGGATACGACTTCATAAAAATTTAATTACACCTTTTATTGGGGTGAGAGAAATCTCAAGAGTTCGTAAACCATCTTGTACACATAAATTTAAAACATGACAAGCACATCTAATATGAAAAAATTGTCATCAAAAGAGGGTTTGCAAATTTTTTTCTAATTTAGGAATGGAAGGGTATTTGCAGCGGCATTATCAAAACCAATTGAAAAAACTTTATTTATCAAAGTATATTCTTCTAAAACTTGCCTAATTATTCTATAAATATTATGAGCCGAATGTTTTTAATTAAAAACTCGAAATGCAAGAAGTCTTTTTTGAATGGTCCAGTTGTCACCTATCCAATGACACGTAACACCCATATAAGAATGAATTTGCCAGGAATCACTCCAAATATCGCTTCCTAAATGCACACGTCCATTGAATTCTGAAAAAATTTTACTAAAGCTTTTTTTTTTTTTTTTATAAAGATGCAAAATTTCGCGTTTAAGAGTACTTTTTCGAATAGTTGGTGCTTGCGAACCAACGCAGTATATTTATCAAATATTTCAAATTAAAATTTTCACCAAAGAGTAAACGGAGCATGATCAAGGGCAACATATTCAGCTAATGTTTGTTTATAAAGTGCATCGGTGTAATGGAATAAAGGGTGAGTATTAGGATTGGCGTACCGGAAATTTGTTGTTGCTTAGTGCCGATCCTCGCTTACAATCGATGTCGACGGAATATTCCGTAGCCATCTCCTTTGGTAAATTTATATGTTTGAGAACAATATTTACAATTTATATTGTACTTACCTTCGCTTTCATCAAATATCTTGTCAGTATCTCTCGGCCCTTTTTTCCGGCCATTTCCCGTCGACATTTCTTCGACACTAGTAGGAGAATAAAGACTTTCTTATGTTGGGACGTGTTCAACGTTCGGAATGGGAACAACGTTGATATTATCGTCGTCGTCTTCTCAATATGTATACTCACGAGGATCATATTCGGGAATAGGATGTTCGAAATCTCCCATCGTCATCTTGCCATTTCAAAGATTTTCTTCCACTTGCCATTTTTGAAAGAATTGAGGCGAAATTGAGAGAATTGAGCTGAGAATTGGAGAGAATTGAAAGAATTGTTGAGAGAATTTGTGAGAAAAATGAAAGAGAAAGGATTGATATTTATAAAGAAGGGGAGGGTTATTTAACTTTAAAAAATATTTTTTTTTTTTGCCATTTGGCCGTTATTTGGCATTGCAAATTGCAACGGCCAATGAGCCGTTGCGGCCGGAGGCCCCTTTTTCTTATTATTTTTTTTTAAGGGCGGGTTGGAACCGGCCCGAACCGGCGATTCCGGGCCGGTTCCGACAAAATTATGAATCGGAACCGTGGGCCCGATCAACGGGCGGTTCCAGGTCCACGGTTCCAAATGGCCATGTCTACCTCTATCCATACCTTCACATGGATCTTCCGCGTACATTTACAGCTATTGTAAAATGTTCACTTTCTGCGACACAACAACGGAGCGAATCTTCATTACCTTATTATTATTGTTTCATCTCCTCATTGGAATTAGCGAAACCAGTGTTCCAAAGCAATGGAGACGAGCCATTAGCTATTTGCCTTCCCTTGTCTTTGATGATCTGTTCCATGACCTTCAAAGCATGTACATTCTTCGAATTTTGAACACCAATCTTTTTTGCAAAAACATAAAACTCGAGAGAAGACATGAGAAATATATGGGAAAGAGAGAAATATGGAAATTGTATATTTCGATGTATCTTGAGCAAGAGTACACAATCCATTTATAGACTTTAATGGAAAGATACGTAAGACAATATATTAGTCAAGATATACGCATAATCTCGAGAGATATGGATAATCAATATAATTATCAAAACGTCACCAACATAAGCAAATCCCTCAAAATCCATTCATGGCGGGGGGACGGCGGCATCGGATTCTCCCCCGGAGGCAGAGGAGGTTGATCACATCAGCCACTTGCCTGACGCCATAATCCACCACATCTTCTCCTTCTTGCCCTTTGAAGACGTGGTCAAGACCAGCTTGTTGTGCAGGCAATGGCGTTTAGCTTGGACCTCCAGTCCACACATCGATCTCTCTCTCCCCGCAGAGGCTGCCTCGGTCAGCAGAGCACTGAGTCGCTGCACAGCTACTGAGATAGAGAGGTTCCATCTTAATGCTTATAGCTCCGATCAGTGGATTCACTTTGCCGTGTCGCGCAGAGTGAAAGACGCTTCGTTGGTCTTTGGAGGCTGGTATTGCCGCGTACCTCGAATCTTGTGCGATTGCGCTTCGCCGGTCAGCTTGCGAGTGTCTTATTGCATTTTCTCTGGGGATTTTACCATACACTGGCCTTCACTTAAGAAATTGTGCCTTCACTTCGTCCCCTTGGGTAAGGATAAGATTATAAAAATCTTGAGCGGGTGCCCTGTTCTTGAATCTCTTACGTTGCAGTTCCTCGCTCGACGTGTGCAGCCTTCAGATCAAGTCAAAATCTCTAACAGAGTTGGTGATTGATGCCGTTTCTATTTGGTCTCCCGATATTTCGGCTCCGAATCTGCTTTCATTGCGTCTGTTGGGCAGATTTTCCCAGATTGGCTTTAGACTAAATGGAGTATCTTCATTAGCAGAGGCGGAGCTGAACTTTAACAATACAACTCTTTCTTGTGGCTATCTTTATAACCAGCTGAAGTTCCTTCTTGAGCAGCTGCAACATGCTGCGAAAATCACAATCGGAAACTGGTGCCTTAAGGTGCGAGTTGATTTTGTTTGGTCTTTCTTCCTTTTCGATAGATATTCGAGAATTCCCTGTCAAATACATATTTTTTGATACTTCATTACTGGTTAGATTACTTCCGTTTCTTTTACGTAACGTATGGCTACAAGTACCCGGAATTGCGACGCAAGAAAATCACAGAAAGAGCATAAAATGATGCTAAAGCAGTAGTTTATTAAGAGCAGTGTAGCTTTTACTCTGAATAGAAATAGAAAGTAAAGACATGGTCTTGTTAAGCTACTTGGTTCACAATTCAACTTGTTTTCAGGTTCTATCAGCTGCGGAGGTTAAGCGAACGTCGCACCTATCATCGAGATGGCGCGATATCATAGTGCATGCTGCAGTCTGTAAACGCGACCTTCAAGGGATTGCATACTTGCTACACAGTTCTCCACTCCTAGAAAGGCTAGTCATATGTAATCCAAAGTCCAGTGAATTCAAGGTACTAATCTAGCTTTGGTTCTAGACACACTTACATGCTTTCAGCAATCACCCTCGTATCATCTGCACGGACTTTTACCATGAAGCTGCTGAAGTATAATGAAGTCTCTTTGTTGCTATTTATATTCTACACACGTTTGCATTTATCTATATAAACGAATTGGTGTGTGAAAAAGCTGGAATGCTTTGGAGCTAATGGGAAGAAGTTAATTTGATCGGATGTGATCATGGATTTATTTGGGTCCCGTGAGAACTCACAATGTGTTATACCATATCTGACAAGCTTGTTTTTATTTATTTATTTATTTATTTTGTACTTGATGTCATTGCTAGGTTATTGCTTCTCCTAATTATCTCTAAAAGAGCTACTATCGATGTGTGTTTTCAGTTCAAGAAGAAGGATTTTCCGAAGCTCTGCGACTTTGATGAAAAGCGATTCTGGCGCTCACAAAAGGAGTTCTATTGTGTGGCAAATCATCTTAAAAGGGTTGAATTCGATTTTGACAACAAGAAATCGAAACTTTTGCTTGCCCTGGCTAAGTTTCTTCTCGAGAAGGCGGTTGGATTGGAGAAGATAAGATGATAATCGACGTCAAATTAAGAAAGAAGCCGCGTCGAGGAGCACCCATCGACCCTCCTAATCTGGTTCTTCTACAAGAAGACTGTCGGAGAGTTTCTAGAAATGCTGAAGTTATAGTCCATTATCGTTTCAATGGACTCCCTATTGAGTTATGCAAGCATAATCAAAATGACAGGTACTTGTACAGAAACAAATTTGCTCATCTCTTTTTGTGCCACTCTTGACGGTGCGTCACTTCATTTTGAGTTTTTCGAGTTTGGGATTTTGTTTGGGATGGAACTTCACTGCATTTCATTAGCAATTTACACTCTGAAATCCTTAGTATCCCATTACATTTCGAGTAATGTATGATTCAATTATGCGGACAACTTAACTTAACCAGATGACAAGACCATTGTATTTGTTCATTAGGTTGTGAAAATGGTAAGGACGAGTTCAACTTTCCCTTCTTCTTGAGCAAAGCCGGAGTTCATCCGTGAATGCCGTGGGGTAGCCTCTAGATTGCATATGATTAACGATCCACGCTTAGCCGTTAACATTGAAATTTATACGTGAAAAATGTTAGAGACTCAGCTTATCTAGACCAGCTCTATCATAGCATATCCCCAAGGAACCTATATGATCAATAGCTATGATGATGTTGGTTCATAACATCATATAGAATGAGTCTATTTAATTACTTTCATTCGCAATACGTAGTGGGCCCAAGCACTTCTATTTATTTTGTATGACAATTGACGTTGCCATAAAAGGCATATGCAAATCTCTTTATGCAATAAAAAGAAGGCAAAAGAGGATTTCAATCTCAAACTTTTACCATTGGATACCACAAAATATTCTTTGGCACATTATAATCTCATTATAGCCCTACATAAATGAAATCTGAAATTCTTGAGTGGTCTACTTCCCTTTGAACGATTATATATAATTAAGACCGGAGAGAATACTTGCTCCTATGTTTGCCAGGTGGCACCTCACTTTTTTGTTTACGATTGCCACGGCACGACACGACATAGTTTTTACCACATGGCTTGGATCGACCAATAAGCTTTTTAGCTTATTCAATTATCGTCTCCTTCCTTCCTTTTATCTTTAATTTAAATTTCAAAAAGGGATAAAGCAAAAGTATATCGAAGGATTTGTTTTATCTTGAGTTTAGGATATGAAAAATGGATAAATTAGAGCAAGCGTCTTCAAATATAAATGAAATACTTTTCTAATTCAAGAAGAAAACTAGATGGAATAAAACAAAAATAAAAACATCTGTTTTCTGCTAAATTAGTTTGCATCTTCGAACTCTCTTTCTCCCCCCACAAATGCTTAAATTCCTTTGTGATTTACAACACGCATAAGAGTTTGCATTCTTCCCCTTATCTCCCCATAGTGTAAAGCAAATCAAAGGCCGTTTCCATTACAAACTCTTTTTACCAAATTCCCTCCTTTTCTTGCTAGGATTGGAAATCCCCGAAAACCCGTGTATGTCTAAAAGATGAATCACAATCACTCGATTGCAAATGAAGTCAAGATCGCTATCTGAATGAAAAATACCATTAAGATAAAGGTAAGAGCATGGAGTGAGCGAGTGCCAAATTGAGTAAATGCGAGAGAGAATGAAAAGAAAGTCATATGTGGATTAGGTCTAAGTAAGTTGTAAATCCATTTGACACTCATATTATTATAGGCCCTACCATTCCGAACACATTTACTGAACACAACTAACCCATATAACAATCCAACTTATCATATATGAGCTATGCTTTTTGTCAAAATCAAATATGGGTTAAGAAATGGATTTATAACCTATTTTGATCGCACAACCCATCATCGCCTCCTCCGATGCCAACGGCGTCTCCAACTAGATCAAGTGATAAAGAAAATAAGAAGGAAAAGAAAATAACATTCTAATAGCTAGAGAGAAGGACATCTTGCATCCAGGTCGCATCGGGGAAGAGACCAAGAGACTCGCCATGATATGGGAGGTCAGCAAAACAAGGGAGATAGACGGTTTGTGAACAACGAGGGTTTCATGAGAGATTGCAGAAATTGAGTTCCATTTTTCAAATATAGGACGTCGTTTTCATTATTCTTTAACTTGGATTTTCCGGTTCGAGGAAGACAATTTTCACGATGAATGAATTTTCGGCACCAAACACCGCAAAAAGGAAGGCTCAATCTGACTTGCTGTTCTATCTGTTAGAGGATTCTTGTCCTGGTAATACTTTTGAATTCTCCTCCTATAACATGAGGGTAGAAATAAGTCAGTGAACTAACATGCAACTCACCCTTTGTATTTCGATACTCAGAATTCAAAAGACAGAAAGGGGCAATGGACCACAAGCAGTCGAATGTACGACAAGAGCCAAAGGCTCCTAGTCTCAGATTAGGAACACCAGCATTGTACTAATGTTAAGCAACACGTGATGAATTAAGCACCCCGCGAACATCTGGTACTGATCCTCAAGGTGCTACTTCGTTATCGTTCTGCTATGGATGGGATCCATCTGTGCAACCAGAGGTTCGTGCCCACCAGTTTGATTATTTGAGCTGTGAAGGTTGAATTGGTGAATAATGAAATATGTACGTTCAGTAGAGACCTGATGACCCAAAAGAGAGCTGTTCATGTTGGAACCTATCGTAGATGGACCTGTATCGAAAAAGAATGTAATGGAACGCGTTTATCTCGATGTTTTCGAGCAAAAGTTGTTGCATATTCAAAGAAAGGATTTCTATCTTTTGGTTTCCCTACCTAGGTTCGAGTTTGCTCATCGCAGCTCTAAATTTATGCGATAAAGCACCTTCCAGGTATCTAAGACCAATTCATAAGACGCCACTCAAATCTAGGGCTTTATTTTTTTTCTTATTAGGGTTCAGCTCTAGAAGGATTCTCTTATGCAACCAAGCATTTGGTGCCGACCAGTTTGGAAATTATCACTTCCTTTAGAGGAAGAAGACATTAATCCGGTTTCCTTAATATACTTTTTTACGATTTTCTCACGTGTAATGTTTGTTTTCTTTTCTCGGGATTAATAAATAAATTAACTTTCGTAAGAAGTGATTTCATTGAACCTAATTGAGCGAGTTCATCATTAAATTTTAAACTACTCATCAACCCATACATTGAATGAGACTAGAAATAACTGCATAAATTAGAAGAGAAAATGCTAATTCAGATTTAGGCAGGTTCTTAAAAAACTTGACGGAAAGCTTGAAACGAAGTTTCCGTAAGACTTTAGTGTATTTTCCTGCTATGAGGGAAAGAAATAACAAACCGATAGGAATTAAGGGGATTTGAGAGCGGCCTTGGACCGATATAAAATAAGTCTCGAGATTTGCAACCCGCTATGTTAGAAGACAGATGGAATCAACCTCAAGTTGTAATTATCTATAGGCGTTCCGTAACCACAAGCCTAGTGTAGTCATCCTTCTTGTGTTTTCGGTGAGTGACTTTTTCATTACGACAAAGGGAAAGACAACTACAAATATTTACTTGGAAAAGTTCACCATTGTGTCAATGGTCAAATGCATAATTTGATAAGGCCGTTCCCTCTCATTAGTCCACTCCTTTTCGCATTGTTCTGATCATTGTCTCGGCAATTCTCAAGGCAACAGTAACGTGCCACGTACGAAGAGGAAGACCGTCGCGCGGCCGCATCGCACCAACTGGAGCACAACCACCTCCAATCAGTCAACCCCGCCACCACCGTCCGCCAGCTTCTTTTCCAGGAAATCTCCTTCCATCTCTGGCCCGCCGCTACCACTCTCCTCCGCCTCCTTGGCTCCCACCTTTCTGACCCCATGGCGAATGCCAAGCCCTCTCTCTCCCCGATCTCGCCAATCATTGCCGCCCCCGCCATCGGCAGCCCAACATCCTTGAGCTCTGTTCCGGCATTGGCCTCATAGGGATGGGGGTCATAGTTGCACGCTCGCCTCTTAAGTCACCGTCACCGACCTCCCACTGTTCGTCCCCGACCAACACGGTGAGAGGGCTCGAGGATTGGAGAAGATGACAATCGATGCTGAATTAAGGATGTAGCGTCGAGGAGTTCCCATCGACCCTCGTTATCTTTGGGATTTCCACGACGTGATTCATCTCCAAGAAGGCTGTCAGAGAGCTTCCAAAAATGCTGAAGTTATAGTCAATTATCGTTTCAATGGACTCTCTTATGAGTTATGCAAGCTCAAGCAAAATCACAGGCACTGGTAAAGCAATACAATTGATCGTCTCTTTTTGCGCCACTTTCGACAGTGTGCGAATAAGTTGGGTTTAACAAATGCAATGATGTCACTTCATTTTGAGTTTTTCTTGTTTGGGATTTGGTTTAGATGGAGCTTCTCTGACATTCATTAGCAATTTTTCCTTTGAAATTCTTAGTTGTCCATCACATTTCGAGTTATGTATGGTTGGATTTTGCGGACGGCTTAATGTAATCAAATGGCAAGACCACTGTATTTGTTCATTAGCTTGGGAAAATGATTTACTTGTCCTACAAGGACGAGTTCAATTTTCCCTTTTGTCTGTGGTAAAGCCGGAGTTCATATGGGGATATTATGGGGTGGCATATATGATCAACGGTTATGATGGTGTTGGTTCATAGAGAATATAGACTGAGTCTATTTAACTACTTTTTCAGCATACACGGTATGTAATTGGCCCAAGGCTTCTTTTGTATTATACGACAATTGACATTGGCATGAAAAGCATATGCAAATCTCTCCACGTAATAAAAAGAATGCACGTGAGGATTTCAATCTCGAATGTTTTTTTCCATTAAATACCATAAATTATCCTTTGGGCATTATAATCTCATAGTGCTTGGTGAGGTAAAATCCTGTCCTATTATATATAAAAGGGCGGAGCTGAGAGAATAATTGCTCTTGTGTTCGCCACGTGGCACCTCATTTTTCCTCTACCATTGCCACGTGGCAACACAAGTGACATAGCTTTGCCATGTGGCTCGTAGTCGACTATTCATATATCATCTTTTAACTTTACTTCATATTTCACAAAGTGGGTAAAGCAAAAGTATATCAAAAATCTATTTTTCTGGAGCTCTTTTCTGTTATCTCCCCATAGTATAAAGCGAATCAAAGGCTGTTTCCATGGCAAACTCTTTTTACCAAATTCCTTAAAAACCCATGTACGCTATAAAGATAAATCACAATCACCATTATCGAATGAAGTCAAAATCGCCATCCAAATGTAAAATGCAATTAAGACAATATGATTCCTTCAATCTCTAATATTTTAAAATTAAAATATGAAACTTTCTTATGATAGAATAATTTAAGATTATTTTTGTAAATTGACCAAATCGTCGTATAAGTAATGGAACAGTAATCGTATAAAAGTTGGTTTTTTTTTGTCGAAATCATATAAAAGTTGGTTAACTACTCAAATTAAGGTCATTAATTTGATATCAGAGTTAGTGGTTTGATATAAGAGCCCGTGCCTCTAAATCGTTGTTAAATTAGTTATGCAAATAAAACGTTTGAAATGTGAAAACAATAAAATAATGTTTTTCGTCAGAACAATCAAATAAATACTGATAAGTTACTCGAATACAAATGGAAATCAATAAAATAAAAAAAAAGAGTTAGTATATCTCTCAAATTAGGGTTAATTTTGTAAGTTCCTGAGATTGTCGTTTATGATTTGATGTAAGAGTTCGTTACTTTGAAACATAATAAGCTGTGGAATTTTTTTTTCCAGAATTAAAAGTAAATAATTTGAAAAGAAAAAGTTACAAATATATTGATAAGTCAATCCAATAAGATTTGGTAAGGAAAATTATCAAAAAAGTCATAAATTTATTGTAATTGTGTCAATTCCATCTTAAACCTTTTTTTTAATTCAATCATAAACCTTTGCAATTGTGCCAATTCAATCCATCCCGTAAATTTTAGCCAAGCGGCACTAACGTGGACACCAAGAAAAGCCGGCCGTCCAACGACATAATATATTTAATTTTTTTACTTTTTTCTTCTCTTGCTTTATGAAGAAGATGGAAGAAAAAAAGGAAGAAAAGAAAAGAAAAGAATAAAATATTCAAAAATATTACTAAAGTATTATGTCGCTGGACGGTTAGCGTCCACGTCAACATCATCCGCCAAAATTAGCTAGATGGATTGAATTGGTATAATTATAAAAGATTTAGGACCGAATCGGCCAAAAAAGAGAATTTAAGACTGAATTTGCATAATTACAATAAATTCAAGACCCTTTTAATAATTCTTCCATATTTGGCGTGTTCAAATTATTTGGTAACTCAATTGGGTATGGTTGGTAAGTCTTTCAAATTAAAGTTGGTAATTTGATATGAGGGTGGAGATATGTAAATTAAAAATTATGTAAATAAGTTTCAGTAAGTTATTACAATAGTTGAAAATTCCGAAATAATCAAATAAAAGTGGGTAATATAATCACAACCTTTTACCAGTAAACTTGTTCATTTACGACAGTTAAAATGCTAAATCCATGATTCCAAATCTCGTACGTCCATGAATCTTTGAGTGAGATTATGGATTCCTCCAGTTCAGTCCACACACGGACGAGTGAGTGCTTGTGAACCAGGGTTATTCACTTAAGGTAATCGAACCTTATTAGCTGCTTTCTAAGACAGACAGACATTGTGGCTTGAAGAAACAATATTAAGCTGAGCTAAAAGTTCCAGTTGAACAAAACAGAAAGCGAAGTTTTATTTCGAATTTCTGCACCGTCGTTGCATCCAATCACATCTCCTGTAAATGTCAAGCTAAAAACTTGGGCACAAAACGGAGAAAAAGACTTGTCACCAGTGTCTGATGAAAAAATCAGGATTTACGCACGTTTAGCCAGACATCCTTGGGAAGAAATCCGGATTTATGCACGTTTAGACAGACATCCTTGGGAAGGATACCTAAGAATGACCTTCGTGCTTGGAGAACATTTTGGGTGCGACAGAAGAATCCGGGCCACTTCAAGCAGCACCCATGGATCAACTGCCTGGGACGATTCTGGATTGGTACTATTGATCACTACTTTGTCCAGCCAGAGTGCATTCTGAAGGAGAAACTTGAGCAGGGAAAGAACAGGTTCCCATGCCAGCGAATGGGCACCGTGATCGACAATCTCAACATGCTTGAGATGCATCAAACACTGGTACATCCTCCACTTTGCAGAATTCCAAAATTCTTCTCCATCAAAGTCGCGACGGCCGACACTCCCGCCATTGAACTCAGTCTGCAGATATAGAATGTCGTGACTAAAGAGGAGATACACATCTGGAACTAGATGAGACCAATATCGAGGTCTGACAATATAAAATAGCATTTACTACACCTGGAGAAATATAAATGAGTTGAGAATCCAAAATGTCAATTAAAAGGACAGAGGTACTAAAATGATTTCGAATCACAAGAAGAAAAGAAATGATAGGTTTATATGCGGCCTAAGGCTGAAATTCACAATCTGTATATGTTCAAGCAAATCTGATGTTAAATTAACCAAGTGAACTGAGAGGGTTCTAGCAAATGTGTACCGCAGAACTGGATGTGCAATTCACTTGTAAGAATAATTTCTCCAAGTGCGGTGAACTTTCCAGTATTTTCGCTATAACGGGAACTCCTTCATGGTCTGCTGAGCCGAGTAATATCAGATGCCGACATTCTAAGGATGGAAGTAATACTTCTCTCGCCTCCATGAACGACAGCACCTAAGCACATAATCATAGTGGAAGAAGCAGAAACTGATCACTTTTTACTTACTTTCAGCACTAAAAAAGATCAAACATAAGACGTTTGCAATTCGAACGTCGTCTCACATGACAGACCAAATGAATGAGCAAACAAGGACATCAGATTTTAGTCTTATCAAATGTAATGCTGGACCCATAAAGGACACATGAGGTTAAGATGTGTAAAGCCCTATTACAAAAGGAAAAAGGCCTAATACAGCAAAAATTCCATTGAAGCACAAATGTTTCTTTGAAATAACAATTTATGAGCATGGTATAATCAAGCACCAATAAACAATATCACAATTGATCTAAGCAAATGGCAGAATGTGTAATGTATGTCCAAAACTTGAACCAGAAATATAACAGAGGCTAAACACCTGCAGGCACCAGCTCCCCATCACCAATTTCGTGACATGATGCAGCCTCTTGAGAAGCCCCTTGACAAGATCGCCATGAGCCTTAACCGTCTCGAATACGGAACTTTCCATATCGAAATTTAACTCAGCCTCAATCAAGGAAGATAATTCATCTAGTTTGAACTCTCCCCCCTGAGAATTGCCCAATAGGCGCAATTTGAGAAGATGAGGAGCAGAAATTTTCAGCATCGAACCTTGATTACGACGAAACTCGTGAGAATCAATCACCAACTCTCTAAAACTTTTTGATTCAACCATGATGTGCTTGACACCCCGGCAACTTTTCAACTCAAGGAACTCTAGAACAGGGCTGCCACTCAAAACAGTCACCATCCCATCATCGTTCAACTCCGCATATTCAATGCGCAATGTCTTCAGCGAACACCAATTCACAGTGTTGAACCCCAAAAAACAGCATTGGGACACCTGCAAACTTACCAGCGTAGTGCAGCTGAACAAGATTCGCGGCAACACATAAATGTGGTGGCGCCAGTCATGCAGGGTCACCGATAGCTCTTCAACGTCACGCCCGATAGCAAATTGGAGCCACCTATCAAGACTTGACTGCATCAAGGCGAGACAAGGAGCATCAAAGTGGAATCTTTTCACCTTAATTGCGGTGCAGTGTAACAGCGCCGAGTCGACGAAAGCGATGAAGCTCTTGAATTTCCGGCTACTACCAGGGGGCAGAGAGAAACTCATATATTGATTAGAGGCCCAAGTGGAACGCCATTGCTTGGACAAGACGCTGGTTTTGATGGCGTCTTTTGTGGTCAAGAAGGAAAAGATGTGAAAGATTATGGCGTCGGGCAATTGGGTGATGTAATCCACCGGGCTTTGGGTTTCATCTTGATTGGAAGGAGATAATCGTGCACGTTTCCGTTGGCAAGGTCGATTGACAGAGAGTTCACTACCGGCCATGTATGGAGGAGTCTTCAAGATTTTGCCTTTGCCTGCTAACGATGATGAAGAGCACGGTTGGCAAGAAACGTCACAACAGGTATATATAAACTCTTATCAGCACAAAAGGAAAGCAAATAAACCCCAAAACGTCTTCTGGCTTTTCATAAAAATAAAAAACAATTGAAGAGAGAACCAAGAGAGCTTGTGAAGGATAGAGCTTGAAAACCCTGAAGGAAAGCTTGAGGCTACTGAGGGAACAGAGGCGGTTGAAGAGCGAGATGAAGAATAAAACAGCGAGAGAGTGAAGAAGTCATCTGGAGTCTGAGAATTTGCACAAAAATTGCAAAGGAGGAACAGGCTGGAGAGAGAGCGACATTTGATTAGAGGAGTGGAGGTGGACTTATTTGATTAACACGTAGGCCAAACCAGGCTGACGCATGAACTCCAGAAGGAACATTATTCTGAGTTTTCCGAACCAACCACTGTTGACTTGCTCGAGGTGATCCACAGCTAAGGAATTAGGAATTGGTTGGCTTTTGCTTTGAATATGTGGATGCGTAAATTGAGATGAGATACAATTTATACAAGTTATGTTAGTGAAACAAGAAACCTGATCAGTACATGCATAGCAGCATTAACTGCAAATAGCACAAAAGATGAAAGGAACGAGGGATAGATGCACCCCGAGGACAACCTCTAGAGCGCTATGTAATTACTCCAACTTGAAACTTTCTGAGCAAGTGATTCTAGATGGATAATGGATACGCAAAAACAGACAAACGATTAACTCCATCATCTTCTTTTCAGCAAGTACTAAATAAAAATCTTTGCGAAGTTCATGTACTTGAACTGATCTCGAAATCTTAAAGAAAACAAAAACATCAAAGAGAGAGGTGAATAATCTTTTGTAAGCATGCATATTCCAACACCATCGGAGAGACTCACTTTTAACAAAGAAAATTTAAGGCAAAGAAGTGGGAGGAAGTTACAAAAAGACGCACGCGTTTGGCCCTTTCTAGTTAAACTCAAGCTTGCTGCCACTCTTTGAAAAACTTAATCACAAGATCTTTCGGTTCTTAAATCAATAGGTTACAAATGAAACAAAGAAATTCATATGCGCCACTGCCCATTATATAAATGTGCATTTGAGGTTATGAATAGCAAGACTGGCAAAAAGAAATTAACTTGGGGATACTAAAACAAAAATCCCCCCAAAAATACCATGTGCAATGGAGCATTTACCCTACCAATAAGCAGCGCTTGTAGTGGGTATATAAATGCGTACCATGTAAAGCCCAAGAAAAGGACAATTCTAGGGCAAGTACTAAAATTTGTTACGCTAATGCACTTAAGTCCTAGAACTTTCATTCCGTGTATTTAAGTCATAACACTTGCAATTGAATGCACTTGAGTCATTCCATTAACAACTCCAATTTTAGGTGGAAGGAAGATGCCACATGACTTTTCTTATTATTTTTTAATCCTATGTAGCTGTTAATTAAAAAAAAATGTCACATATTATTTCCGTCCACTAAAACCTAACAGAGGTAACGGAGCTAACAGAAGAGTTAAAGTGGATGACTATCACAAATTTTAGGACTTAAGAGCACAAAATTAAAGTTTTAGGACTTGAGTGCTTTATCATAACAATTTTAAAACTCCTGCTGTATGTCCCCCAAAAACAATGTATAAAAAAGAAAACAGTATAAATGCATTTATGAACATATTTGTTAGAAGAAATATACATATCTGTACATAGATAAGCAGATAACAAATTCTAATTCCTACATCAATGGTTTCAAATAACAGGAACTTAAGTCATACCCGAGTTCTCACTGCTATTCCCAGCAGAGCTAGATGGCAAAGCATTCGGTAGGGTCCTTTCAGGCCTTGTCCCCATTGTCAACATCTTCAAAGATATCTTCCTTAAATAATCGGACTAAAATGGAAAGGAAGCAGAAATCACTAAATCAATTCATAACTGACCAAAAGATTAAATAATCAAATTAGAAAGAAAAAGAAGCAGATATCAATTTGAAAATATAACTTAAACCTTAAGTGCAATATCACAGCACTGAGCAAACCTGATTTCACTGGCACAAAGCTAAATTCAGATATTTAAATAGTTAAGTTACTATATGAATGCACGCATCATAGATATTCTCAACAGAATATGCAAATACAAGAAAGCTTCTCTAAAGTTTTTAAGCACAAGCTCCATTTTGTTTATCATTTTCTATCCACATAGAAACTCGATACAGAATAAGCAAGCACTAGGAGCCATGTGACTTTGTAAAAAGCAATCAAAGATAAGATCGAAGAGAATGAAACGCATGTAGTGGACATTGACATCACATAATACCTGGCTTGTTGCCGCAGCGTAAATTTTTTCCTCAAACCTCATGGCAATTTTATTGAGTTCTTGCAAACCCTCTGGACCAGAAACAGGAAGATGTCTCTTCAAAGTCTCCATTCTGCATATCAAAAGAGATTTGCACTTCAGCTGAAGTTATTTCCGGCCAACAATTTTTTCTCAACTATAAATTTCATTAAGAAGTATCAAGGGGTACCACTCCTGCAAAATGGACAAAACTAGAAGCCAACCATGCAAAATAATGCACAAAAGGCTGTTTGTAGCATTTCCAACAAACTAAATATATGAAATTGAACTTTCCTGCTACACCAAAAGTGAAGCGTGTACAAACAATTATCCTTAATGTTATCCCACGAGGGTTCAACTCCTTGAAATGCTCTTTTATTCCTCTTTCTCAATTATCCTTAATGTTATCCCACGAGGGTTCAACTCCTTGAAATGCTCTTTTATTCCTCTTTCTCCAAATGAGCCAGAAAACAAGGAGAGGAATCATCTCAGTAATCTGTTTCTTTCTGACACACGAACTGAATGCCTCTCTCCAAGCCCAAGGTCGACCAAATTACTCCTAAAATTGCAAAAACTGTAGCCCAAATCTTTCTGATCCCGCTACAATGTAAAAGTTGGAGATTCACAATCTCTTCTTCAGTCTTGCACAAAAAGCACCTACTGGTCAGTATTTTTCCTCTCTTCTAAAGATTATCCGAAGTAAGAATACATCCCCAAGCAGCTTGCCAAACAAGAAATGAAACCTTCAATGGAACCTAGACTTTCCAAATAGATTTCCATGAGTGTGTCCTCTGTTGTAATTGCCTCTGAGTAGAAGAGAGATTGAAATAGTAGGATTTGACAGAAAAATATCCAGAGGAACGACAATTCCACCATAGCCTATCGTCCTCACATCTAACATCGCTTGGTACAACAACTCAAAACAATTTTGAGAAAGCTTCAAGCTTCTAATCTTGAGCCCTACGTGAGATATTAATTTACCACACCATTTCTCTCCGTTGTCAGTCTTCCAACAATCGGCCACCCTAGCTCTCTTGTTTCTTGCTAGTGCACACACATCTGGGAATGTCTTGTAAAGCAGTGTCTCCACACCACATGTCATCCTGCTACATAGTACGCCTACCATTTCCCACTCTAATAGAAAGTCTGTTTTTGAAAGCATCCCATTCTGCCCAACGTGCTTCCAAAGCCCGACTCCATGTGCTCCTCGACTAGATTTTGCTATCCACTCTGTAGCTTCCAAACAAAATTTTGCAAAGAGTACCCTCCTCCAAGGGCTGGTTTTTCTCCCCATTAAATTTCCAAAACCATTGTCCCAAGCAAAGCTTCATACACAAGAACCAACAAACTTTACCAATACTCCGATTAACTAAATGAAATCTCAGATTTTCATCCCAATCTCCCCAAAGAAACTTTTTTTTGTGTGTTCTCAAGTCTTTTTGCCACTGAAATAGGGATTGGAAACAAAGGAAGAAAGTAAAACAGAAGATTAGAAAGCGCACGCATCATCTACATAAATCTACCTCCCTTGGACAAATAAGCCATTTTCCACCCACTTTCAATCTTTGTATCAATGGATTCCATGCCAGCTTGTGCTTGGTAAGTGGATCCCAACGGCAGCCCCAGGCACTTCATAAGTATGCTGGCAACCTTACAACCAAGAATCCAAGACAGTTCTTGCAAATTTACATACTCTCCCACAGGAGTTATTTCACTTTTTTCCCAAATTCACTTTTCAGTGCTGAGACAGCCTCAAAAAACATAACAATATGCTTCTCAATTGTAAAATTTGTTCATTGTCATCCTCCAAGGACAGTATGGCGTCATCCACAAATGAAAAAGGATATATGAAATCTTCAATACAAGCATTGTCAACCGTGAAACCACTAATATAACCATCCTCGGTAGCTTTAATCAGCAAGTTGCTCAACACTTCCATAACCAACGCAAACAACAAAAGTGACAGAGGACTGCCTTAAATCTCTAGAACACTTTAAGTAACCTCTTGGACTGCCATTCACCATAACTGAGAAAGTCGGAGAAGAAATGCATTTTGAAATCCATATACACAATTGGTCACCAATACCTATTTTCTTTACGCACACATTAAGAACTCCCATGATCTGTGATCATAGGCCTTCTCCATGTCCAATTTGCAAATTACTCCTGCTTTTCTCTCCTCTAGACAATCATCCACAGCCACATTGGCAATAAGAATAGCATCCAATGTTTGACAAGCTTCCACAAAAGCGTCTTGAAAAGGTCCCACAAGGTGAGGTAGAACCTTTTCAAAAGACCAAAGAGAATTATGGCTAAAATCTTATAGACGCTACCCACCAAGCTTATAGGCTAAGAACCCTTTACATTCATTGCACCAGGCTCCTCAAGAATGTACAATTGAGATTATCTACAAAATTTCCCCCCTACTCAAACTCCTTTAGAAGGTCTTCGCTAACAATCTCCAATTCTCCTGCAAAATTTCAACATAAATCCATCAGGACCTAGTGCCATATCTCCAATTACAATCCAAGACTGCCCTTCTAATCTCCTCCTCCTCGAAAGGCATTTGCAGCATTCCAACCATATTGGGCTCAAGAGAAGCCTCCATTTCCAGTCTCTAAAGACATCTCCCTGTATAAATCAGCATAGAATTCTAGATAACCACGTTCTCATGGCATCAACATCTTCAACAACCATCCCAAAAACTTCCAACTCACCGAGGAAGTTATATCTTCTATGAACATTGGCCATCTAACTAAGGACTTCGTGTTTCTGTCAACCTCATCAAGCCAAATCTCCAGAGACATGTGTCTCCAGGAGGTTTTCTCCATTTAAATCAACAAAGCAAGTTTTTTTTTTTTTTTCAATTCCATTCTCCTAAAGCGCTTTTCGTCCATTAATTCATCCAGATCTCGTTATCCTCAAGCTCTTCAACTTCTTGAATTGTCTCTTAATTGTGTTTCCCACATTTCCTACCTTCTCATGACTTCATGTTTCAGAATATATTTCAGCCCCATGAGCTTGAAGCAAAAGTGAAGCTGGCCTACCCCCTGAAAACACTATTCTTCCAGTAATTAACAACTACCTCCTTGAAATTTCTATTTTGCGCCAAATATTCTCAAACCAGAAAGGAGTGGTGGGACCCCATTCAACACCTATCTCATCTAACACAATTGTATGGGGGCCTGAGGTCACTCGAGGTAACAATTGTTGAATCAAATTCGGGTGATATTATCCCATGATGTTGAAACTAAGAACTGATCAATGCATGAAAAGGATACCTCTCGCCATCCCTGGACCAAGTATATTCCCTCCCTACCAACGACAAGCCAATTAGGCAAAAGGTGTCTAAGATCTGCCGAAATTCCCTCATCCAAGCTATGTCAGTACCAATCCCAATCTGTTCACATGGAAACAATACCAGGTTGAAGTCTCCCCCAATCACCGAAGGCGGCGCTCCCCATTTATTTCTACTATCGGAGAGAGCTAATCCCCGAAAGAACTCCTAGACCTACCCTCTCCAGGACCATACACCCCGGTAAACGCCCACTCTTCCCCATTCTCTGCACCACAAAACAGGCACAAGACACTAAATTGTCCCACTAAGCAATCTATTAAGTTGACTGACTTCTCATTCCACATCACTACAATGTGATCACATGGTTGCAACGCAGGTAATCCTTCCAACTACAGCATCTAATTTGCCATATGCCTTTTTTACCACGTTCTACAGCTGTATGGTAATCCATCCACCATTTCAAGTCCTCAATGGAGAGTTATATCGACAATCTCCTCCGTCTGGCATACTCCATCACTCTTAACAAGTCCTCCTTTTCGCGCTCTAATACAAGCTCAAAAGATTCTCTTTCCACAAAAACCCTTTACCTTGTAGGCCTTTCACGACAAAACAGCAATATTAAAGAAGATAAGAGGAGAAGTCTTCAACGTATCAGAGAAAGCAAACAGCAATATTAAAGAAGAGGAAAAGAGCGATGGCGCCAATGGGGCCTTCGTCAAGGGCTCGTTGGATTTCATGTGGTCAATGGAGGTTAGGGAAGTCGCCCAGAGCTGGAAAACAGATGGGTCAAGAGCTGGAAGAGGGTCGGGAGTTAAGAGCAGGCAAGAAAAGGATGAAAGGTTGGAAGAAAAGGTTTGCCAGAGATGGTCACACAATCCAGTGCATAAAAGAGCGGAAATTACATGATCTTAATATATTCATATAATCCAATGGATAAAGAACAAATCCAGTCGAAGTTGCATATTGATCAACAGATTATGAATAGCTTTCTCCTAGATAATAAAGCGAACTGAGAAATGATTCAAAAAAACACATATAAGAATTCAAAAACCTATAAAATTCTGGCGACACCCACACGCATTAATAGCAGCTCCTCCTATTACAAGTGGTACGGGCGGGAGTTCAAGCGTTGCACTTCAAGGTAGGTAAAGAGAAGCTTCCTGTGGAAAGCCTTTGGGACTTCAACCCCTACAACGACTATTTGACGCTATTGAATGGGAAAGGGGAAAGACAAGTTCAAGATTAGTAAAAAATAACACAAACTACAAGCAGTAAGACACCTAAAAATCCTTGGGCGACACGAACATAACAAGCGATCATCCGATAACTGTTTTCCTGCCAGAAAGCCTCATGACCTTACCTCTGCAATTATGTTCGTCTACATACTATGGTAAGCCTTCCTGGTTGTTAACAAAGCTAGAAGATAATCCATTTCAATTAAGAAAGAAATACAACCATCTTCTATTGCTATACAATCACCAGTGTAACAACAGCTACCGGCCGACTTACCCACTAAATCCCATGTTGAGACTTAACGAAGACTAAACTATCCAAAGAGAAAAACATTACAGCAAAAGCTACCTCGGAATTCATGCTGCGCCTCGACCTAATAACATGACCGTATTGTAAAGCCATTACTTTTCTAACATGCTAAACCCATGGACAACATTCCTAAGCAACAATCCATCATAAACCCCACATTTTTCCCTACGAAAACGATAAAAACCCAAGCGAAGGAAGGAGCACTCACATCTTGTTGACAATCCTCTCCCGTGATTCGGGCGGCAACTGAGCCCTCCAATCGCCCCCATCAAGCGCAGCTCCAGTACCCCCACCGCCTCCGCCACCCGGCAGCGGCCTCCAGTGAGCGCTACCCATCGTACCCACTTCCTCAAAAGCCTCAAAACAACCAACAACCGCTACGGGACTGAACACAAGCAAATCAAGAACAATCAGCACACACCCACCCCAATACGATCAACGCTGATCCAAGAACCCAAACCCACAAACCCTCCGACGTTCCCACAAAAGCCCTCGAAAACCCAAAGAACGGTCGACGGATCGCGAAAGATGGGCGTTGATATCAAGTGGGGAGGAGACGGAAGAACTTCTGGCCGAAATGTGACATGGGGAGAGAGATAGAGAGAGAGAGAGAGACAGAGACGCAAGTTGATATGATTGGGAAAGAGAACCATAAAGTGGGTCTCTTTTCAAATTTCCGTATTTTTTGCCTGAGGAGGGTGGATTCCATTTGGACTTTGCTTAATATTAGGAGCTGACAAAGCAAAGCAACGGCAAAAGAAGAAGAAGAAGATTCGCCGTCATTGAATTCCATTAGCTCGTATAAACTAAGCATTATTCCGCTGCCCAAATCTCCATTTCAGACCGCAACTTATCCCACTTTGCCCTGGAAAAACGACACCTTGAATTCCATAACGACGCCCACCGTGGCCGATTTCCCAATCAAACACTCGGCGGTGAGGCAATGAAACAGGAGACGATGCCTTGTCGCTGTCGTGGTCCCCTCTTGTTCTTCTTTTTTTTTTTTTTTTGTGGAAGACGAGGCAAGTAATACCGACCGTCGGCCCAATGCATAATTTCGTCTATAAACTTTTAATTTACTAAATATAATTTTTTAATTTAGCTCAATATGTAATTTTGAATTTTTTTGTAAATGTTAAATCTATTTTTTAAATTACATGAAAATATTCAATACTGTTTTTGAACTTAAATTAACAAAAGGATTATATTGAATATTTTCAATATAATTTAGAAATTAGATTGAACATTTATCAAAAGTTCAAGAAACTAGTTAAATAAATTAAAAATTTAAAGACGATATATACGTTGAGTTAAAGTTTAAGGATTACATTAAATAAGTTAAAAATCCTCCACGGGATGATATTGAAAATTAAGCTGAAATTCATGGGTCATTTCTATAATTATTCGCTTTTTCTTTTGGGCCCTTGCGTCCACCGTTGTCAAAACCAAGTGATAAAGAAACAAGATAAGCCCACAAATCACCTGAGGGTCTTATCCAAGGGGAGGTCCTTTTCATGAGGATCAAACCCCAGAGGGCCTTTTCAAACAAGCAGAGACTCAATGAAGACATTTGACCCCCAAAAAAAAAAAATTTGAAGACATAGAACTTCGATAAATGAAACCCTAATTTTTTTTGTGATCGAAGAAACCCTAATTTGACTTGGACTGCTTTAACTTACTGAATTTTAGCTATGGATTGGCTTTGGTAAAGGACTGTAGGAGTTTCCTTCCGGTTCTTTACTTAGGCAAATGAAATCCTTGCTTATCTAAATGAGAAAAGCAGACTTTGTTCTCCTCACATCTTCTTTTGGGCCAGAAACAGGAATGTGTTGCCCCACAGCCAATGATCGACGGATGAAATGACACTCAAATTGCAGCTACGGGCAATGTGTGTCCGAGCATAATTACTAGTTATATGCAAGTTGGAAGAGTTGTCATTCTTATCCATTCCAAGTTTCTATATTTATCAATCTTATTGGCAGCCATCACGTTTTTGAAAACGATAACTGACTATGTAAGCTGGATTTAATCGCTTTTAAATCGTTCCATCTTTCGGTTCCAAGAAATCTACGATGGAGCAACTTTTGTGCATCTTTCTTCTTCAAGTTTATCGTTGCACTTTCGAAGTTCAGATGATAACTTTTGAACATCCCCTTCAGCTGATTGCAGTGCTCTGAAAGCCTTCCACGGTCAATCCTTGGCATTCTTCACTACACACGGGTATAGTCATATGGATTTGAGATTTTCTTTTTCTCAGACAGAACATTCTATCATGTAATTACAGAAATGAAACCACATCAGTCACTACTGTACCATTACCGGATCGAAAGTAGTGCTCTGGTTTTCAATACGTGCATTCATCACTGTCGAAAGGGAACCAAACAAGGATTATGCTATTCGGAAATCAGCTTTGCATAGCATGCTTTCTCCAAGTGAGATGATGTGACCTAAGGTTCTACCACCACAAAAGATAACAAGGATGAAATGTCAGAATTAATTGGTTAATTTACAAAAGGTGCAGGCATTGAAATAGGTCGTGCCCCTTTCAATGTTACTCCACAAAATGAAGAACACAGCAACCCACTTTTATAGCAGCAGATACCAATATGAATTGTCCATCCCACTTCCCAAATCAAGAATGACATCTATCCCCCAAATTATGAACAACCCATCCTAGAAGAAAGTATCTAGTGTGCAACTTACATTGATGCATATCAATCAGTAGCATCCTACATGAGAAGGGAGAAAAATAAGGAAATCATATTCACACTGGCAACTACTTATCACCGTTTCACAAATAGTCCTTGCGTTAAAGATGAGAAGTCGAAATCATGCCCGGATGGAGTCGGGGTGGTGGATGGTCTTGGCCGCATCATGGGCTGAGGAAAAATTGTTCTCGTAGCACCATTCATTGGAGCTCCTGGCCCACCAATGTAGGATCTACTTGAACAAGAAAAATACTGATATTCACCTTTAAAAGTTGATCTTAATGTGAAAATGGCACTAGGAAACCGTTTTGTGCAAAGTACTAACTGATCACAACTATATTGTCTAGACAGATATCCGGAAGAAGCCAGTTAAAAAGATATAAAAGAGAAAATGATCGCATGGGGTTAAGTTCAAGTCTATCTACCTCTGAGGTGGATAAGCAACTGAACCCGCATGCCTCGCCTGTTGGCCATTTGCCATCTGGCACAAGGAAATAATAACCAGGTAAGTACTCTTCCTCTCATAAAAAAGGTTAAAAATCAAAGTGAAACCCACAAAACTCGCAAGGAAAACTGCAAATAATCTAAACCTGCATATGTTTCTGTGTTTCGGCTAACGACATCAGGACAGGAGATTGATTAATGATTCCCCTATAATGCTGGGACGCTGTCGGCGCAACATTCAAGCTGGGCTGAGGTACGTTCACAATATGGTATTGGACTCCATTACCGAGGAAGGACTGTTGTTGAGGTAGGACAGGAAGTAATTGTTGTTGTTGGATAGAAAATGGAGACACCTGCTTGGACTGCACAAAATCAAGAACACACTAAGAAACAGAGACTAACATGATTCCCATAGAAAGCGTAACAGTATCAAGAAATGACTCAAACAAATGAAGACACCTAAGCAGCTTGACGAAAAGAGTTCAAATAAATGACCGGTATTCATCCATAAGTTTTCATTTTCACATATGGGAAGACCGGCGGTTACCTTCTCTGAAAGATATGGAGTCGCTATTCGGGAGTCCACTTGTAGATCTTGAATCCCAGATTTTGACAACACATAGCGTTCTGCTGCTACTGCTGAATTAACATTCGCGGGTACTGATTTTGCTGGTGCTGCTGCAAATTAAAAGGATACAAAGGGATAACTGAGGGAAGACGTACATCATCGGACATCATTACTCAAAAAAGTTGGGGTCCCATACATTGAGCTTCTGCTAAAAAATTGCCATTGGCAGAGTCCACATGGGAGCCATTTGGTTTGCTATCGTCCATGCAGAGCAAATTGAAAAGCTCAGTAGCATAATCAACTTTGGCTGGTGTGGCAACTGGGGGAAGATTTGCTGGCTTTTTTGTAGACTCAGCCTCGGGGACTTCTGATTTAGGTTTCTCCACCCCCTTTCTGATAGACTCAGCCTCGGAAAATTCTGGTATAGGTTTCTGCACCTTCTTTTGTGGCTTTGTTTCGGCAACTACCTATTCATAGCCCCGGTTGTCTTAGCACTAAAATTCCAAAAAAATTCTTTAATTTGACGATTGCTATGTCAAAATGAGAGATACATTTGCTAATATTGCTTTCTCTGTCGTGATATTACTCAAAAATTCAAGTATAGAGTACTCCATGCAGCTCAAATATCAACACAATCAAAACATTTTGAGCAATTTTGAAAGAGATGATTCTCTGACAATAATAACAAGTGAAAGGGTACTCGCATTCTTGAGTTTTCTTTCCCTGTAAACTTATGGTTGATACTTCCACAGGATAGTCAAATTTTGAATATGACAAAAGGAGGGCAAAGAGCAAAAAGGATTTCCTCACACTTCCAATCGAAAATCTCAAGCCCCCAAAACACGATACTTTAACTAATTTAAAACCATTTCATTATACAAAATAAGGATCTCTTTGTTTTCAGGTAAATAAATGGGATGGATCAAACTTTTAAATAATATTTTCGTTTTCACAGGATCAGCCCTGCATCATGTCTTGGGCATACCGTTTTAATTGAGAGAAGCACATCTCAAAGGAAGACGGAACAAAACCAAGTGTCAAAACGGAGTTTACCTGTTGTGCTACTTCAGCGGGTGCTAAAGTACTACTCTCGGAGGCTGTTGCTCTAGCATCTCCATCGGATGGATAAGTATTTTTCTTCTCAGCTGGAGGGGGCTCTATCCTATTTGAATAGCCATTGCGGTGACCATTATGAGGTGATGATTTATAGATAGGTGTTTTAGCTCCACTCGTACTTTGTGGTGATCTCATTTTTTCATCTCGAGAAACCCATCTTTTCTCAACATACCTGGGCCAAAGGGGTCACTAAGTGAGAAGCCATTTATGGAGATGAAAACAAGCCCTAAAAAATTAGGCAAAATCTGAGCTATCTGGAACCCATGAACTCTATGAAGGCGTACTTTGCACGAATGAAGTTTTCGATTCCAACTCTGCCGTAGTTCGGGGGCAACTCTGCTTCCCAATAGCCATTCGCTTTCTCATTCCCCATAGCTAATAAAGAGAAAGTATCGCCCGATTAACATTACATTATTTTAACATGGTAAGTGGTAGAACAAAATAGGTGAAACCATCAGAGGAGCTTACACTGAATAAAAGCAACCTGCTCAGGGAGCCACGTGTCTAAAGTAGCAGATCTCACCTGGATCAGAGTAAGTTAAAATTGTGAGGCCTATATTTTGGCGAGAAGACATGCACTTGATGAACATAGTAAGACTGTAGCGTATTGGTATGACCATTAAAATAGCAAGAAGAAGAGTATGTACTTTTGATATGTGTACTCCGAGACTCCTATGTACCCCGGAACATTGCAGGCATATAAATATTCCCAGATTCACACTAGCCCATCTTGGGGCTCTGCATATCAAACAAGTCAGATTCATCATTTAGCTAGAAATAACCAAAACAATGGCAGATGTCACATGAAAAAAACAAGTTAGTGCTCTTAGATCAGAGACAAATATTATCTCCCTTTTAACATTTATTGACGACCACTATGACACAACTTCATTACAACCATCACGCAGGACACCTACTTGCTTCTGCAGTCAGCACATTCCCTGTTCTCTGGTAGTTTAAGCAGAGCCTCCAATATCTGAAATGAGATGAAGCAAAGTCCTCCATAAGTAAACGGAAAGCTACAAATAATACAAGTCAATCAAAAGTTCTGAAGGGGTCTGGCCAGGGAGAAAAATAGAAGAAGTTCTGAAAGGGGAAAAAGCAACACTGATGAGCAACATAAGACCAACATGTGGCGCATGCGCATGAGAGAGAGAGAGAGAAAAATTTGTCATCACACATACAATCAGGTAATCTAGGGCTACCCATATACGATTTTACCACTAGAATTTCGTAAAAGGGGTTTTAACTCTTCAAGAAATTCCAATCAGTTCCCGGTTAACAGCGCACTCCAGCATCAATTGCTCAAATTTACGAGAAAGTGGAATAGAAGAAATCAATTATATGATTCTTGGTGTCTAAAGATAAACTGTTTAGTCAATAACTTTATCTGTAAAATATAATCACAGATAGATTATTCAAACTACACTAGTGCTGTCCACTTTTATGACTATAAAAAGAGGGTGACGCTAGAATTCAGACCTCATATCAAACTAACTAGTTGAACAAGAACAAACTTCACAGGATAATCTTATAGGCAGTTCAACCAATTAGAATTGAAGGATGTCAAAGATCTTCACAGGTTGGTCTAAATAAAGCAGAAGGTCAAATAAAATAGACAGCTGTGTATGCATTAGAATACATCATCCAAATACCCATAATTGACTTGTTAATGGAAACACAACTCAAACTGTGGGTCTATGCCGAAGAAAAATAGTGATCATCGAATCACCAAATGTCACCCACTGCTTGGGACAGCTGTTTTCATATAGCCTTGATGTATACAAATTTCACAACTCAGCACAAGAAGCTCCATTAAACAACAAGACACAGAACTACCCCACTCAAAAGACAACTCGTTCAAGCAAAGAAACTCAACATAAAACCGAAAAAAAAAAAGTGTTTCATTTCAGTGGTTCACCTTTTGGTCAAAGAACAACAACACTGCGAACACATAAACTATGTAATCATGAATTGCAATCATGTTCAAAAGTTCTGAAGAACCGGATTAACCGAGAAAATATTGAAGTAAATCTCTGCTTTAAGCAGCACCCAATGCCTCGTTAGAGTCAACAGCCAATCCATGAACCAGGTGAAAACCAGGCTGTAACGCAACAGTTTCGGATAGGAGCAAAAAGCTAAATCATATCAAGCATCGAATGGCATCCCAAATGAGCAAAAAAGCAAGGTAATACATGAATTTCTAAACATTCATCAGCAGAAAAAACCAAATCAGAACTCTTCAGCTTAACCTCCATTACATGCTGCACCACAAGAAACCTTGGAGAAAGAATCAAGAACCAAGCCAGAACGAGAAGACCCACGAACGAACAAAATCAAACCAGCCCAAGAGCAAGAAACTTCGAAAGAGCCAAAAGGTCAGGGAAGAAAGCTGATAAAAGTTCAGAGGACCGACCTTTCTGTGCTTTTCGTTAAGCTCCTTGGAAACGCTGGCCTTCCCGTTCATGCCTGCGACCAAAACTTCCTCTTTCTCTGCAGAAACTCGTTCCCTGATCGTTTTAGAGAATCTCAGAGAGAGAGAGAGAGACAGATGGCAAAGTGGGGTTCTTTTCTTTTCCTCTGTCTTTGTTTGACTTCTACTTATTCTCTCTCTCTTTCTCTTTGCGTGGTGGTTCTAAGCTTTTTCTTGAATGGCGCAGGTGTCAAGATTCTTCTTCTCCCGAGAAGAATACAACTTGGGCTTCGCAACACACGCGTTGATGTGACAGCATTTGGCCATTGCCGTCATCTCGGGGAGGCCGAAAAGGAATGGAAAGAGATGAGGAAAATGGCTGACTCTGTGCTTTATTCTCTCCTAGTGAGAAACCACCACGCCTCGTGCGTGTCTTTGGACGGCGGCCGTATCCTTTTCCCTTCGTGTGTCGTCATATTCATTACTTTTCTCCGTCAAATTACATTCGACATGAAGTTCGCCGGACCTGATCGACCGGGCTAAAAGCAACCAACACCACGCAAAAAGCCCAAAGAACAAATGGGCACAAGGCTCCGAGCCCAACAGGAAGCACACGTCCATGAAGGACCTTAAGCATGTCAAGGGCGCTGTCAGCGCCGGTGGCCTGTCGACGGATGGCGGCAGGTGACGGTGCCAAACACGATCGGTGACCGATGGCGAAATGACATTCACAAGAACAAACCAGCAATGAGCGGGGCCAGCGACTATCACATATTTGTAGATATTATATCGTTTAGGCAATCAAACATCGGTCTTTCTTTGATAGAGTAATATTGAAATTTCAAATCGTGAAATTGGGACGAATGTAGTAATACCACAATGCCAAAGAATTGGTAATATCACCTTCATATATACTTTCTCCAGAGGACAACCTTACCAAATCTTTTTTCTTTAATATGTTGACGAATTCGGGTATGCGGGGCGATGCAAGACTAATAAGAGCCACGCCCTGCCCCCACCTTGTCTTGCGGGGCATTTTCGGCAAGGAAACTTGGCTTTGTTCAAGGTGGTTCTCCATGGGCACGCCCATCAAACTAAATTACATATTAACATCCAAATGAACTCTTTTCAATGGCTCGCTCTATTGCTATTCTTTTATTGGTTTATGACACCTCTTCTATGTTGAATAGACTATATTATCCTTTGCGGGCCACATTCTTGATTTAACGTTATTTCTTACCCTTTTTTTCTTTTTCTTTTTATTTGTTTCAATATTACTAGGGACGAAACTACATATGTTCTCCAAACGTCACTTATTAAGGTTAAACGTGGTTAAATGTGGAGCGCACTAATGAAACAAATTAAAAGGAAGAAACAAGGATAAAAGATAATCAAAGCGGTACCCGATGGTATAGTGTAATCAATTTAATATGATAAGGGGTGTGTTTTTTTTTTTTTGGTCAAATATAAGGGGGTGTTGAAGCAAAATAGCTCGAGCCTTTCTACAATTTGTAAATACATGATATATGGTGTTTAGGGGCATTATGCATGGTCTATTGTTAATATCTATGAAGTCCTAAACTTTTTTGTTATTAAAAGTGCAATTGAGTTTGTTCGACCGACGATATCTATAATTGGCTATGTCGCATTAGAAGATAGCTATGACGATATTAAATTGCACTTTTCAATTTAAGTTTAAGATTTGACTATGTTTGTATATATGTGGCGGGCGGATTTCGCCCTAATTCCCTTCGATTTTGCCTTGAAAGATGTTGTTCTTTGGATTTGTTGGAGGGTGAACTGTGATTTTTTGAATCATACAATTACTTTTGTATTGTTGAAAGATTAATGATTATATTTCTTTATATCTGTTCAAATAATTGATTGATAAAGTTTATGTGGAAAATTTTTTCAAACAAGGGCCTAAAATGCTTCTTATTTTCTCTAATAAGAAATAAGAAACTTCGCTTCAAATAAAGGTCGAAAATCTCAAAAAAAAGGCCCTGACCTAAATGGTATTTTCGTCATTTCCCTTTTTGACGCTTTTGAAAGGGAGCGGCCCTACGTGTGTAATTTTTTATTTTTTTAATTCTTAAAAAAAGAAAAAGACAAAAAAGGAAAAAAATCAAAAAAGTGAAATGATAAAAATACTATTGAGATCAAGCCCTTTTTTGAGATTTCATTATCACTTTGCACCTTTATTTTACACGTAATTCACTTCGCCCCTTATTTGAGAGAATGATGGTCTTGAGCTTTTATTTGAAACAAAATTCACTTCCGACTCTTATGTGCGAAAATAAATGCACTTTAGAGCTGTATTTAAAATTTTCTTTGCTTTTCTTTTCTTTTTCAGAAAAATGTAACCTGCTTACGGTCGGCCAAATTAACATGCTAAGGCGGTTGAACTCAGCCGCGCTCGGCGGCGCGTGAAGAAAATTCAAGTGGCGCTCTTTTGATTAGTTACCTGGCAAGACCTTCGTCAAAATAGGCCCAGGAGGCTCCCGAGGCCTCGTTACTCTCCGATCTTGCACTCGGTCCAACTCTACTTCGGTGATCTCAGTAAGTTCATCGCTCTCGTGTAGCTTCGCCAATTTCGTTTCTTTCTTCGATAGATTAATCCTAGATATCGCCGAGCCCACCTTGATACGATCGGACGTACTGTACAGTTTTGAATCTTAGTTTATGCTGGAGTCGGGTTCTCATTTGATACGATTGCAAATCCAACGTGCGTTTGATTCGGGACCTGACGATCTTCACGCACTTCAGCTATTGTTGATTGATTATGCCCCGAAATGCTCAGTCGACTGGTTCTTCTGTTCCTGAATTCGTATACATAATTTGTTCCTCGAGGAGAAAGTAGAAAACATGGTATTGCTTGGAATTGTGTGTCTTAGCTTACACAATGTGAGCATAAGAGGCTTGAACTGATGTTAAGGAGGCGTCCTTATCGGTTGTTGAGTTGGCGGTTTGATCTTTTCGGATTCTTTTTTAATTTCAACCCAACTCGGTGTTTATTTTTGTGGTAAACTTGAAAGGTTCATGTTTGTTGCCATGCTTTTATGGAGATGAGCTGAGAAGCGGAAAGCAGTTCTGGGTACGTTTCATTTGGCAGCTCTCTGTTTTGTGCATCCCATTGCTCTGATTATTGTCCTTTCAGAACTTCTGCACATATCGATTTGATTTGTAATGCTCTGTTATCTGTATGAGAACAAACATTTCTATCTGCTTCTGTTGTCCCCAAAGCGCCTGCATGTGTTTTTCCTTTCAGGATATGCTTGTCTAAGTTTTTTTTTTTTTTGTCGATTTTGTCTAAGGTTTAATTAGTTGTACTTCACTCGTAATTGGCAAATATGGGATCAGAAGGCTTATGAGATTGATTTTGCAGATCCTGAATTTATCACCCAATACTGCTGCTGAATAATGGATTTAAGCACACTAGATCGTAGGCAGATCACTGTGCTTGGATCTGCGTTTGGCGTAATGCTTACCATGCATTTCACGGTTCAGCTCCTCTCGCAGCATCTCTTTTATTGGAAGAACCCCAAGGAACAAAAGGCCATAATCATTATCATTCTTATGGCACCCATATATGCGGCCAACTCTTTTATTGGCTTGTTGGATATACAAGGAAGCAAAGCATTTTTTATGTTCTTGGATGCGGTTAAGGAATGTTATGAAGCTCTGGTGAGTGTGGTTTGCTTGCAATTATGCGTGCTTTGCGGTATGCCTTTTCCGTTATGACAAGTGTTAACTTTCTATTGCGCAGGTGATTGCCAAGTTCATGGCTCTGATGTACAGTTACTTGAACATTTCCATTAGCAAAAACATTGTACCTGATGGGATCAAGGGAAGGGAAATTCACCATTCCTTCCCAATGACACTTTTCCAGGTGTGGGGACGTTTTCTTCTTTTTCACTGCAGTTCAGCTAGTAAACCAGACAATAGGACATTTTTCTCTCTCTACATTTTCAAAAGCTGAGTGTGTGGCGCACAACTTAATGCAGATGACCTGTACATAACCCCGTTAACTGAGAATTGGTTGGAAAAGACACCTGGAGATTTTATACTCTCATCTTGTTTTTGAATAACCATCTTCTCGTGGTGATACATCGATATCAAGTATGAATTAAAGTGAGGCTCTTTGACCTCTTTTTCTTGTGTCTCTTTTCAGTCTTCATTATTATATTTAGAACGTGGAACATTCTTTGATATTTGCTTGAACTTTGTGACTGGAATAGTCATCAACCAGTTTCAATCTCCTTTAAAATTCGTATTTATAACACGATTATCTTTCAAATTGCAGCCTCACACAGTTCGGTTAGACCATCATGTACTAAAGCTCCTCAAATACTGGACATGGCAATTTGTCGTCATCCGTCCTACGTGTTCCGTTTTAATGATTACGCTTCAGGTTCTTGGGATGTACCCCACTTGGTTAAGTTGGACATTCACCATCATTCTCAACGTTTCAGTTTCACTGGCCTTGTATTCCCTGGTGGTCTTCTATCATGTGTTTGATAAGGAGCTGGCACCGCACAAGCCTCTTGCGAAATTCATGTGCATCAAGGGCATTGTCTTCTTCTGCTTTTGGCAGGTGAATCCTTATCCTCTTTCTTCTCCCAATTCACTTGCCTAGATCTTTAACTGATTAATGCCATTTGGCTTTACTTGACGAAAAAGAAAAGCTCTTTGATTGATCTCTCTAGACTTGGAAATGGGAACTAAAGAAGCTATAATGACAATAGTATGTAGTGATGGATGGGACAGAAACAGTAATTGACTTTAAAGGTCATATCGGAAATCTTAGATAGATGTCCACGCAACATCTCTTTTTCCCTGACTCATTATTCCAAGAGCATAAGTAATAGTGCCCCATGGTTCTGGTTTTTGTGCTGTATGGCTCTGAGAATTGATGCCTCAACTTATATTTCAGAGCATAGCATAAGGAGTCTACCCTGAGATTTCACCACGGATATTTCTTTTTCTCCAATCTCTTTATAAATTAAAGGCTAATCCCGTCTATTCCATGAGAGTAACCTTTAATCCCGGTTACCGGAAAGCGGCACTTGTTTGTCATTGGCATTGTTTGATTTCTTGCAGGGAGTGGTTCTTGAAATACTAGCTGCAGTTGGAATCCTTAAATCACATCACTTCTGGCTGGATGTAGAGCACATTGAAGAAGCTATACAGAATGTCTTGGTTTGTATGGAGATGGTTGTGTTCTCTGTACTCCAGCAGTACGCGTACCATGTTGCACCTTACAGCGGGGAGGCTGACTCCAAGATGAAGCTAAAGAAGTATGACTGATGTGAATGGACCTTAAATTTCATAAGACATCATACATGTACATTGTACTCACTTGGGAAATATTTTCAAAGGTATTTTCTGGATGCACAGAGAGATAGGTGCAGCGTTAATCAGTGGTTAATGTTCTTTCTACATGCCTTTGCTTTTCTTCTGTACTTTAATTTTGGACTCTTAGTTCTTGATGTACAGAGATAGACATAAATGCATTAGTGATTGCTCAAATTTCGGTAATCTGAGATGTAGGGATGTACTAGACTACATACATGCATTAGTCATTGCTCAAATCTGAGATGTAGGGTGTAGCATTGTTCCGTTTCATGCATATACATTTTCCTCCCTGCTGCGATTTGTTGCAAGCAGCTTGCTGGAAATGTCTTTGCTACGCACTTTCTTCTTTTGCCCAAAATCTTGTCCCAGACCCTTCAATTACCATGAACAAGAGGACGCACGGATCTCAGTTCTTCATCGTGCTTGCTTGACTTGAGGCCGATTGTTGGATATACTATGTAGACTGGCCAAAAGTGACTCGCATATTGAGGGTTAAGGTGACCAATTTGATAGCAATCAGTATGAAACTTCTATAGAGATATAAGACTGTTCTGTCTAGGAAAAATTAGAGGAAAATTCTTGATGGATGCGAGCCAGTGCCATTGAATGGTACATAATGTCATGTGCTCAATATTTGCTTTCCTTCTTTTTTGCGTAGGTTATGCATTCATCACGAATGAAGAAATGGGTTAAGCCAACAGACAAGAGAAAACAACTCATGCTAATGCCCACAAGAAGCCCCCCATTACTGCAACCATTGGGTTCAGCAAGCAGACAAAAATTCATACTAATGCCCCCTAACAGCTTTATCACTTGGTATTCCCAATATCTCTTATGGTATTGCCTGGCTGTGATATGCCTCGTGTCGAGAGATTTTCTAGCTGCCGGTATCTCGATGAGGCTAAGGTGACAAGCTCGCCAATCTTGAATTGTCGGTCACGGGTGGTGCGGAGTAACTATTGTTCAATTACGACATTCTGTAGGAGTTACTGCCGCTGGTCGCCTTTTCCTACCAACAAAAATGCTTAGCTTGGTACCGGGCCAAAGTAAACAGACTTCTAAACTTAAATCACCAAGAGATGCCCCAAATTAATGCAATGTTGCTGGTGAAGCGTAGAAGTTACTTCAGCTCAAAACAGCCATGGAGTCTCTGTTTTGCTGCAAATCTGAGTTGCCTCTGAAGATAATCAACGGAAGGAACTTTTTGAAAATGCAGCAAGTCATTTCTAGCGAAATTTCAATGCATTTAAAAGTGTCAATCTAAGTTAAATCACAAATTACTTACATTATATCTAGTCTTATTTCTACCTTCTGAAGTCTATTGAGACTCCATTTGTTCTCCGAAAATGAGTAATTTGGAAAAGATTTTCCTAAAAATGATTACTTATATGGCTTAAATTAATCCTCCAATGAAATATGTTTTCATCATCAATAACATCTAAATATTTTTGTGAACAATGCAAATATTTTGTTCATCCATTCTTGTGAGCGTTATAAACGATCAATTCTATAAACATATTTTCTAAATCACTTCGCTTTCAGCGATTCAAATGGAGCTTATCGCAAATACAGCTTTAGATGATTCAAAGAAACTCATTTGATTGAGAATATGAAATGAGATAATTCTACTTAAAAAAATCATTTAATTTGAAACTAAAATATAGAATAAACTTCATCAACTTCATAACTTACGACTCTATTGTTGTATTCCAACTTTTATTATCCGAAAAAACGATGAACAAATACAGTTTGAGCTTTACCTTAGCAGTAAAAAAGGATTGAAGAAGAGTTTGATTAAAATGGATATAGTAGGCAAATAAGGAAATCCGCAACCACTGGGATTGCATCTCATCGAGACTCCCCGTCTTTGGCTAACTATGGTGGTCGCCGTCTAGAACCACGACGGAGAAACTGCTTGCAAGGTGGTTCTCTTACCATAGTCGGCGAAAATCCGACTTGGTTCGATCCGTCTCAAGCCGAGTCGCCTCGAGCCTGGAAAAAATATTACCAAGTTTTTGTTTGAGGGCCGGCCTAATAACAAATTGGACCTGATGCAGGGCCCATCCTTGATTTTTTTTTGGTCGAACAGGCCCATCCATTGATTACCAATGCAATGTTTTCGTCTTTTTTTTTTTCCCCCTAGATTTTTTATTTTGTTACCAATTCCTTTTCATTTTCATTTGATTGTTTTATTTTTATCCACTCCAATCTTTAGATCCACCAAACATCGTCAAGGAGAGGATACTTATGTATCAGTCGATAGTTTTGGTATTGACCCAAGTAAATGTAACGACTAAGATTAGATCTCATTGTGACTCTCTGTCTTTGTATAAACTATGGTGGTCTAGAACCACAACGGAGACACTGCTTGCGAGGTGGTTCTCTTACCATAGTCGGCGAAAATCCGACTCGGTTCGATCCGTCTTAAGCCGAGCCGCCCGAGCCTGGAAAAAAATATTACTAAGTTTTTGTTTTAGGGCCGGCCTAATAACAAATTGGACCTGATGCAGGCCCCATCCATTGATTTTTTTTTTTTTTTCGAACAGGTCCATCCATTGATTACCGATGCAATGTTTTCGTCTTTTTAAATTTTGTTACCAATTCCTTTTCATTTTCATTTGATTGTTTAAGGAGAGGATACTTATGTATCAGCCGATAGTTTTGGTATTAACCCAAGTAAATGTAACGTATTCACTAAGATTAGATCTCATTGTGACTCTCTGTCTTTGTATAAACTATGGTGGTCGCCCTCCTTAACCATGAGGGTAGGGGGTGAGTAACGGAACCGATCGACCGGGAATCACTTGGATTAGACCGAACCAACTAATTTTAGGCGATTCTCGAGAGAATCGGTTTAGTTAACGATTTCAATTTTATGGAACCGGTGATTTTCGATTTGGGTTCTCGATTTCAAGAGCGGAACCGCCCACTAGAACTACGTGGATAGACCGATTACTTTTTTTATTTCTTAAAATTTTTTAAAAAGAAATTGAGAAACCCTACAATATAACCCTGGTTTTCCTCTTTCCTTTCCTCTCTCTCTTAGTTTTACTTGTGGGTTAATAAAACGAAAAATTTAAATTGATATATTTGTGACAAATTTACCTCAAAAAACTCTAATTTGATACCACAATGATAAATTTACCTCAAAAAACTCTAATTTGATATCCAGAGATAAATTTATCCCAAACTATTTTTTCAATTACCAAAAATCCCAAACTGGGACATTTGTGACAAATTTACCCCAATATTAATTTTTTTTACCATTAAAATATCCCAAAACGATACACATTTGACAAATTAGCTTCGCCAATTTCAATCCTAAATATCGCCCCAAAAAGGAAAAGAATTAGTTTGTGAGTTGGGTTTCATTGATTATCGAGCTCAAATTGATAGGATCGAACGTACTGTTACAGTTTAGAATTTTAGTTTGTGTTAGAGTTGGGTTTACATTTGATTCAATTGCAACTTGAAAGTATGAGCATTTGATCCGGGACTTGACGATCTTCCCGTTCACCGGCTATGGCGGATTGTTTATGCCTCGAGATGCTCAGTCGACTGGCTCTGTTCTTGAATTCGTGCATTTGTTTCTTGAGGAGAAAGTAGAAAAACATGCTATTGCTCGAAAGCAGTTCCGGTTACGTTTCGATTTGGCGGCGCTCTGTTCCTTTGCATCCCGTTCCCGTGGTTTTTGTCCTTTTGAGAACTTCCTGCACACATTGATTCAGTTTGGCAATGCTCTGTTATCTGAATGAGAACACACGTTTCTGTCTGCTGCTGTCGCCCCCTAGTCTCCTGCATGTGTTTTGATTGATCTCTTTAGACTTGGGAATGGGAACTAAAGAAGCTAGAGTGATCATAGTATGTAGCTACGAATGCGACATATACAGTAATTCGCTTGAAACTCCTATTGGAAAACCTTAGATAGTTGTCCAACTAACGACTTTATCACTTGGCTCTCGGGATATTTCTCGATGTGTCGCCTAGTTATGGTATATCTCATGTGGAGAGACTTTCTAGCTACTAGCATCTTCACTAGGCCATGGCGACAAGCTCGCCAACCTTGGATCGTCGGTCGTAAGTGGTGCAGAGCCGGTCGCCTTTTCCTTACGAGAAAAAAAAAAAAAACGAGACTTGCTTCATACTGGGCCTAGGAGCAGACTTCCAACTTAAATCATCAAGAGTTGCCCCAGTTAATGCAATGTTGCTGGTGAAGTGTAGAAGTTGCTTCGACTCAGCACAGCCTTCAAATCTATGCGTCGCATGCATAGCCTGACTTGCCTCTGAAGCTCATCAACGGAAGGAGCTTCTTGAGAATGGGGCAAGAAATTACTTGCATTCTATTCAGTCTTATTCCTGCTTTTTTGAATATCATCTTATTCTGAATAAAGCTTTTACATGATTCAAAAGAAATCCATTTAATTGAGAAAACACAATGGAGATAATTGTATCTGAGAATTTATTTTAATTTGTAAAAAAAAATATAAGAAAATATTTGAGTACAAATTTGATTAACTTTTATAAGTTATGACTTTATTGTTGTGTATTGCAACTTTTTTTTTCTTTTGTCCCTCAATTCAAATATTATTTGACTAAACGGTGAACCAATAAAGTTTGAGCTTCACCTTAGTCCGGGCGATTCCGGTGCTGGTCCGTACGTCTTGCTCACCCCTAAATTCTCCGTCCATAACCACGAGGGAGACACTGCTTGCGTGGTGGTTCTCTTATCAATAGTTTTTCGGTAGGCTCGATGATGGACTTGGCAAAACCTCGGGTAGCCTAAGCTTGCCTTCCTGGTGTCATAAGGCCTTGAAGGCAAAATCGAGTAAACTTGGACAAATTTCTTTTTATCCAACGACTTAAATTTTTATCCCCAATCTGTAGATGTATTGACCATCACTAAGATAGCATTTGGCGGATCTCAAAACACTTTGCCAAACACATCGTATTCACGCACATATCCGGTATTAACGTAAATAAAAATGTCAAGTTATAAAATTCGAGAGATTTATTATCTCATCTTATTATATATTCTATTCAATTTCTCGTTGGGACGAAGCAAAAAAATAAAATAAAAACAAAAAAGGGCATTTTTTTTTGGTCAAAAAAGAAAAAGGGTATTTGAAGATTGATTTTGATATCTATTTTTCATTTTGTTGATTTCTCCAAGCATGTTGAAATTATCATGAAATTAATTAATACATGTATATTACGGAGTTTGAAGGGATTCTACGTTTTTTCTCAAATTGCCTCTCTCTCGCGAGGTGCTTCTGCAGCTGGTTCTGCAAATCCGAGCTCGTGATCGCTCTTTCCTTGCCGGCTCGCCTGTAAGTCTCTCTCTCTCTTTCTTTCTGTCGACCCCTTAGATTGAAGCATGTAGTAGCGCCTCTGGCCCGCTCCTGATGTTTCCATTGATTCCAGCACGCCCAGTCTGCGTGGGTTCAAGGTAATCGAAGCTTGTCGATGGGGTTTGCAACGATGTAGGGGTGCGATTTGTTCTTTCTCGCGATGCTTATTCCGCTACAGTATCGTCCTTATACTACTGGTTGTTTGCCCCGATTAGCTTCGTGTTTCTGCAATGGTGCTCATTGGGTGGGGGTTGCATTCGACATGTTTGGGTTTATGCCTCTTTGAGCTCAGTCGCGCTTGAATTTTTTTAAATATCAGAGTTGACTGAGGTTTGAGCATTGCGATTACATGATGGGGCCTAGAATAGGTTTGATTTGATTGCCCTGTGCTCCCCATCTTATTTTTTTGGTGTGGGCATTGCAGTCATCCCCCCTACCTGCCTTCCTTTGACGGTTTTCTTGCGATTTCTCTCCTTGTCATTTATTGTTTCCTACTTCAAGGATGGCCCTTGCATACATCGCAGATTATAAGGGTCGGTTCAGACTGGGTGCAGTCTTTTGATTCGGGAAACGACGCATGATTGTGCGTGCTCTGGTTTGAGCTTAAGCGTGTTTGCATTATAAAGACATTTCTTGATATTTCGGATACTTTCTTTATGAGATTTGGGTGACCATTCATAACATGTAACAATTTTAATAGATGTGTTGTGTGTGATTTAGATTAAAATGTGTTAGGCGTGAAATTTGAATTGTTATGATTATGATGCAGAAATATGAGTTGTTTTAACTATTATGGAGTCTAATGAGATATTGCTCTTCATTCTTGTGATAATTTCATCTTTTGGGTGGGCGCTAAAAATATTGTTTTGAATTTTGGTGAGTATGAGAGAAGATATGTACTGATGCTTATATGAAACGCTTTTTCTATCTTTTATGACTTGCATTTGGATTCTAATTCATCTTTTGGCTATTAGGGAGTCTAATGAGATATTGCTCTTCATTCTTGTTATGCATGATTGGAGACACACACACACACACACACACACATATATTTACTATCAAGCAGATAGTATATATATATTTCTTGACTTTAACCTTGTACTCTAGGAAGTAGCATCTACATCGACAGGAATGGCGACCTCAACCTCAGGTTCAAAGTCACTTAAAGAGTATTTGAAGCGATATGAAAGTACGGTGGAGCAAGAAAAGAAGAAGAAGAAAAAGAAAAAGAACAAACCGAGAACAGATGCTGCTGGGGTTTTAGTTGTTGATGAAGATCCAGTTTGGCAGAAGCCTGTAAATCTCACAGAAGAAGAAAATAGTGATGATTCGGCTGGTAAAAAAGTGTTCATGTTCTTATTTATGTCTATAATCGCAATTGATGTACTTTTTCTCTCTTAGAAAGAGATAAGAAATAAAGTTAATGATCCCTGATGTTCATGCCTGTATGTCCTATTTAATAGATGAAGCAAAGCCCCAAATTGATGAAGACATTGAAGTAAAGCGAATGAGAAGGCTGGAGCTTCTCAGGTCCAGACGTCCTTATCACTCCATTTCTGATGATGGGAGTGGCTGGGTTTCACTTTCTTCAAAATCCTTCAACGCGGTTAATCAAAATGCCGACATATCTCCACCTCGTTTAAGGTCTAGGAATGACACACCTTCACCAGAACATGGACTAGAGCCATGGGGTCCTGCTGATGCTGCTCTGTCACCACCACGTCGGAGACGGCAAGATACTCCCTCACTTGGACCTGGTGCAGAACTTACGGATTTAAATGCAACAAAGTTTGATATGTCCCCTCCTCATCGGAAGAGGGTGCGGCATGATTCTGCATCACCAGAACCCAGTCCTAAGCAGCCACTTTCTGGCAAGGAATATACTGATTTATCTCCCCCTAGGCAGCAGCTAAGACGTATGTCATCACCTGAAAGAAGTTCCATCCTATCAGATGTTGATATATCTCCACCTCGTAGAAGGCGGGCTACATTGGATGCACCATCATCTGAGCCACATGTAGATGATGCAGATTTTGGCAGAAAAGACACTGATCTATCACCTCCAAGGCAACATCGGCGAGGTCATAGTACTCCTCCCGATCCTGATTTTGATGGTTCAGATCTGGCACTGCCAAGGAAAAGCCAGAAAGGTCGTGGGAAGCAATCATCACCTGATCATCCTACAGATCGTCTATTAGAGGAAATTGATGTTTCACTTCCTTCTGCTTCTGACCTTTCCCCGCCGAGAAAAAGTAGGAAGAATTTGTCTGGTTCAGTGGACACAAGAGAGGGAATAGCAACTGGACTAATTTCTGGTAAAGATGTCAGCGAGGGTATGGCTAAAATTAAAAAGGATGAGTGGTTGAGGTCTCTCTCTCTCTCTCTCTCTCTCTCTCTCTCTTTTTTTTGTGTGTGTGTGTGTTTTCTAATTTGAACACAGGGAGCATGAAAACTGTGGATCAAAGAAATGTAGATGGGGTTTTTTTGAAATTCCTGCTTTCGCGGGCATGATTTTAATAGCAAGCGTATTCTGATGCTGATATTTAAAGGCATCGATGTTTAATAGCTTCTCGTTGTAGTTGAAATGTCTGATGCACAATATTTACCTGTATGTATAGGCTCCCTTGATCATCCACTTTAGCTGCATCAAAATATCTCAGGCATTGCATGTTGCAGCCATTATTTTGATGCTGGAGGCCTTAATAGCCAAATTTATCCCATAATGACCAGTTGCTGGCCTTCCTGCAGCAACTGGAAGATTCTCACAGGAACTTTTGCATTTCTTATCCATGGAGCTTCTTTTGTTTAAAAAATTTCCTGTGGACCTGATTTTTTCAAATTGGCATTTTTATTCTTCTTAGCGTTGTTGTTATAATCTATCTCGATAGCTAGGAAGTACTTGTGCATTTTTATTTGGTGGCATGGGCACCATTTGTTTCTTTATGTCCGGTTACTCTATTTTGAATAACTTCATAGTTGGTACTTTGATAGTTATTGTGCATTTTTCACATCATGCATTTTGTAGCCATCCAAATCAACATTGAAGATTTATTCTGCTAGCGTATATTGTTCAAATAAGTATAGGAGATTTTTGTTTCTTCTTTACATATTTAGCATGCTTTCCTGTTAGCAAATCCACATCGATTTTGCCCTTTTTACATATTTAATCCTGTTAGCAAAGCAGCTTCTGCTTAGAGCTTCTCTGAGGACAATATACACATGCACTCTCAGGTTTTACGCATTGGATGCTTCTAGAACTGGGAAAGGAGCTGAAGGTGTATATCGGGATAAGTTGACAGGTAACTATTGGTTAATGGAACTTTAGCAGTGATGCACCTGCACATGCCTCAAGTCATGACCTGACTTCATAGCTCTACAGGAAAACGCTTATCAAAGGAGGAGGTCCTAAAGTCACGACAGAAAGTAGAAGAAAAGCCCAAGGTATGTCTTAGGACGCGCTGGCAGCAATTTCATGTGTTCATAAATTCTATTTGATCATCTTTTGTAGTTAATGATAACAAAGTTTTGAGTTGACTTTTTATGTGAATGGAAGTATAGAACTTTTATGGTGAATGTTGAATAAATAGCTGTATGCCTGCCTGGTTATTACTGTGAATGTTATGTCAGACATCAGGGAAATGTGGGTTGTATAAAATAACAAACTACTTGTATTCATATTGCTTCTTGTTATGGTAAACTCCAAAAGAATTGCTATTTCTCTTTCTCTTGAAAATTGTTTTTAGTTAACTGACTTCAGAAAAGGTATGTGGGTAATAGTTTAACACCATGGGCAAACCTTGGAAGAGTCAGGAAATAAAACAATTTTATACCTGGCATTATTCTATATTAATATATTGCTTTACTACATTAATTGCTACTGCTATCATGGAGTTTAATTGATCAGGTTTGTTTTCATTCGTCAGAGACTCCTTGTTATGGTCCAATTGCTTGAGAATCTTTTAGTTCTTCAAATATGTTCTCTTTCAGGAAAAGAAACTGGAGTGGGGCAAGGGGTTGGCACAAAAGCGGGAAGCAGAAGACAGGCTGCAGGAACTAGAAAGTGAAAAGGACAGACCATTTGCTCGGACTAGGTAAGAGGAATAGCAATATTGTCCATTATTTTAGAAAACAGCAAAAGAGGAAAAAAGGAGGAGTTTTCGATACCTCTTTCTTCCTTTGTTAACTGCAAAAGCTGGCAAATATCTATGAGGAACGAAAAACACAGAATTACTTCTGTTTTTATCTTGCATTTGCTCTGCATAATGACTGGAAGCATTATATATTCTTTTGCTTTTTGTATGGGAACTTTTGAAATGCTTTAAAAATTATACCAAGCTGTAATTTGGCATACTTGCTTTTCTCAAGGACAACATTTTCATCTAATGAATTTAGCCACATACAATAGCTTTGGAATATGTAAGTTGCTTTCCATGGTGCCTTTTGTCCAATCTTACTGGGTGTGAAATTGCATGTGGCATTAAGTTATCACCTGGCATTCTCAAGTCACTGTCAGAGCTGTCGCCGCTGCTGCCACATTCACAACTGTGGTGTCCACCGCCAGCACTGTCACACTTCTTCCTTTTCTCCTTACCAGTAATTTTATCAATATCTTTAACGCGCTCTCGCATAATGCTTTTTGTTGCTTTTAGGGTTGCTGTCTACAAATAGTACTACTGCATTAACTGTTTAGATAGGAAGCTGTATGTGGATAGTTCTTTTAGGGGGCACGGGCATGCCTGTATTGAAGATGTTGTCTAGACATAGTCTATTAGACTAAAGGATGGCAAGCTGCTAGGTTATGATGCTTGAAAGCAGAAGTCCTCCAAGCTTTTCATTTTTCATATTGTTTATTGTGGTTCTGACTTGATTTATAATTGGCAGAGACGATCCAGAACTTGATAAAATGCTAAAGGAAAGAGTTAGATGGGGAGATCCCATGGCACACTTAGTAAAGGTAGTTCATTGAGATACTAATGTTTGCATTGACAATTTACGATTCAAACAGTTTTTCGTTAAACAAGTTTTTTCCTTTTCTCTGATACAGAAAAAACATGTGGAGCCAGCACTTGCCGATTTTGGGGATGATGAGAAGATGAAGGAATCAGGATTTGTAATTCCTCAGGACATTCCCAGTCACAGTTGGTTGAAAAGGGGATTGGACGCTGCCCCAAATCGATACGGTATAAGACCAGGAAGACACTGGGATGGGGTTGATCGTAGTACTGGTGGGTAATTATTCTTGCGCTGCATGCTTTTCGTAAATTCCTGACGGCTGTAAACTTTTATTTTGGTCCTTGTCCCTGGGAAGGAAGGAGAATTGTTTTTGCGGATTTAGAGTGCAGAAGCATGCTTAGCATATGGTTTAACTTTGTTTACCCTGTTTCCTACATTATCGCAGGGTACGAGAAGGAGCTATTCAAAAGGGTGAACGAGAAACGAGCATCAGAGAGAGAAGCTTACCTGTGGTCTGTGTCGGATATGTGACTGTTTCCACAGCATAAGATCCACAGCTTCCTAATCTCAAGTTTCAGCATTTTGTCCGACAAAAATCAAGTAAAAGTGCAACTCGCATTCATTTGCAGGATTAAATTGGCTGAGATGTTGCATTCTGTCTTCGGTGCACAAAAGGTAGCTGTCCTCTGTTCAAAAGTCTGAACTGATGGATTATTTCTAGTTCCGCAAATACACCGGACTTGTGGAGTCCCCGGGTTTGTAATTGTATAGACCTGCAGATTATGATGTTTTGTAGATTATCTTCTTTCCCATCGTTTTTTTTTTTTTTGTTGTAGGGGGAAAGATAGAGAGCCTCTAGGGGAAAAAAAGGGGAAAGAAATGATATCTGTTTTGCTTTGTCTTACGGTGACTTTGCTATTGAACTTTTATATCTGCAATCCACAAATTAGTGTCTCCGCCATTGCATAGACGAATGCGACTCCTAGGGTTGCATATAGGTGTTGATGAACTAGTATGTTTTGTGATTAATAAGCGTTTATTAAGAAGGTACCTAGCGGTACTGCCCCTCTACAAAATGCCTTCAGCTAGAAGCCACCACCCCACATTCATAGTTGTGAATTCAGAATCGTGATTCAACTAGCAGAGTTATCGAAAGGGAAAGTGTGGGGAAAATGATCGGTGCCTCACGAAGCGAAGCATGTCCAAATGAAATTGGAGATGTCACTGCTCTCGGACCTGAATTCGATTCCCAATCATGAATTCCACAATTAAGGAGTTACTTTCTTAAAAATAAGAGTGCTACTTTCAAAGTCAACCAAATTGTAGGTCAAGAAGTTCTGTACATAGTTCTGCTTATACGGAAATCAATCAGATAATCTGTAGTATTGAAAGATGGCATCGAAACGGTTTTTTATGCGTCGATGTATGGTATTGAAGGAGATGACCCTGTAGATCTGATGATCGAGTTAATGAATCGATTCCCAGTTGCTGCGTACTTTCATGATCCTTTTACCTATTTATCACCGAACCGAATGCTCTACAAAATTGATAATTTGCTGGGGGAAATTTCTCCGTCCGTTGCTTGTTTGCTCTCTTGCACTCAAAAAAGACATCTGAGTCTTAGCCTAACGCGGGCAAAATCAAGCAACCTCGCCGTGCTCGATCCGACGGTCGGCGTCGATAGAAATTTTAGATCGAACGGACGACAAAACACAAGATTCAACGGTGGTCCGCGTAACGTAGGCGTCCTTATGGGGTTAGACTCCGCCCAAGGCAAAGACGGCCCCTGTATAATTGGAGACAGAGCAGCAAACCGGTCAAAAATGTCGACGTTTCTTCCGAAATTCTCGCACGTGACTCGAAGCTGAATGGTACGAGGAAGGTGTCTCGTTTGACATGACTTGAAACAACCTTCCTTTGCTCCCATATTTTCGGGCACGTGCCTGAGCGTGATTGAGTTGATTAGACTTAAGAAAATATTAAACCTCCTGGGATTAGAAACGAATCTACCTAGTATTGATTCCATACGGCATCGATGGTCCAGCTCAACTCCTCCTAAGGTTGGGAGTGCCTTCGACGGCACGGATTGGCGCATCTCGATTTGAAAATACATGATAAGTGTTCGATTTTTAGGATATCAAAAGGCTCGAAATTGTTAACCCGCTTAGATAAACGCCCGCGTCTTTTGTCAGGAAAATTGTTCAAAATGTCCAAAATCTATTGCACGGCAGTCAATTCAAGTATCAATTCTATTCTCTCAACATAGGCTTAAACCTTTCTATTATCTCAATTTAGGCTTAAACCTTTCAACGATTTGTCAATTTAAGTCTTGAACCTTTCGGTTGTGTTAATTTAATCTTAAACCTTTTAACAATTTATCATTTTAGTTAAAAATCTTTTGACAAATTTTCAATATATTTTTTTTCGGCCAATTATCCAAATAATAGGCTTAAGACTAAATTTATAAAATTTTAAGAGGTTGATGATTAAATTAGCACAACCGAAAGGTTTAAGACTTAGATTGATAATTCGTCGAAAGATTTAAGACTAAATTGACATAATTTTTTCTTCTTTTAATAAATCTCAACCGTTGATATTTCAATTAAGTACAGGAGATTTGTTGGAGTAGAAAGCACCTTCGTCCCATCGCCAGGCCGACCATCGTGGATTCCAACCCAGCCGCAGCCGTCAACATGTTTCCACCACTTTGACCTCGTGATTTGGGAAAATTAAGGAGGGCGAAAGCCCAAAATTACCCTTGATGGTCTTTTCGCACTGCGAGCGCCGCCCCTCAGGATGTTCCGCGTGCGGAACGTTGCAAGTACGCGCACTTTCCTTCCTCGCATGACTTTCTTATAAGTAACAGTTCATTAAGTACACATTTCATTTAATTTCAGCAGCCTTCTACTTTTGTTAATTACATGATATTTACATATAAGCTTACCAAATCCAATTTGTTCACCTTTGACTTAATTTTCTATTAGGTTTAAACGAGAAAGATTTTTCATCTCCTTTTGTTCTTGTTTCTCGAACAATATCCGGAAAATCTAACCAATTTAGTCACATGTCATATTTTCTTCGAGAATGTAAGCGAACAAAAAATTACCCCAAGGAAAAGATGATATTTTTTCTACGCATGTTTGGTCTTGAAACCGACCTCCTCGAGCGCGGGTTATCGGGTTGCTGCCCTCTTTCGACCATGAATAATAATATCACTCGAAATCGACCTCTTGGAGGCATGCCTCGTCGGGCGCTGATCCCGTGGAATTCTCTTGTCCGCGTTGTGAGGTAAATTGTCAAGTTTAGACTCCGTCATCTCGCCATTCTCGAGATAAAAAGTCATGTGGAGATTTTAACTCTTTGAACAAGATGATTTTAGGACTAATAGAAGCTTTGTCACGTTACTTGAAGAAAGAGAGGCCTTTTTTCCATGTTCCTCTCTCTCTCTCTCTCCCCCCTCCAAGTTGCAACAACTTCCCTTGCGTCGCAAGTCGGCTCCTTTGATTTCCTCTGTTATTTTAACCCTTTCTTCATTATTTTAAACGTTTTTCTAATGCCTTGTACGTAATTTCTCTCTCCAAACCCCCCCTCTCTCTCTCTTGCTTTCTGGGTTCTTTGAACTAGCCTAGGAAGGACAGCACACATGTATATATATACCATGGCACGTTGTCTGAAGCTCCTGAGATATTGGAGCCTCTCTTCTCTGCCTCTCAAGCTAAAAGCTCAAGAGGTCTTCTTCACCGAACCAGGTACGGAGAATGCTCTTTCTTGGTTGAACTTCGACCTCCATTGCTGTTGCCTGCGCATGTTTGTTTCTGATTCTTGTTCCGAGTGCTCTGCCGCCTCTGGCCCTTTCTCTGGCATGGGAAGTTCCTCAGGAATGTGGGTTAGATGAATAATGTGGTGACTGGCAAGATCGGTGCGATTTGAGATGCTCTTGTTTCTTTTATTGTTTAACCGTGGAGACCCAACTGAGTTTTTGAGATGGTTCTAACCATCCATTGCACTAGAAAGATAGGATTTTTAAGAAGCATTACGAGGGAAAGCTCTCTGTTTTTTCTTCTCCTGATTGGTGTTGGTGATCGTTGTAGTGGCGTTCGAGGTGATCCCTCGGAAATGCTTGTTTTCTTGCAGATTTGGTGGCGTTGATGCATATTTTTACAAGCTCCTTTCGTCCAGTAGAAATGCTTGAACACGATGAAAATGTCCAAGTTTGTTTATCTGCCAGCTGGGGATTTTCAAAGGACATGTTACTAAACTACAACCGTGGACTTTTCTCTGTCGATGTCTTCTGAGATTGCTCAACATTCGCATTGACATTTGTTAGGGCACCGGTCTTAATCGTTTGTTGATTTTTCTTGAAGCAGAGCTCACATGGTTTACTTCTCCTCTTTGTACTTTGTGCATTACTCATCAACATGTTATTACAGATGCACTCTAGCTAACCTTGAGGAATCGATGAACTTTCTAGGTGAAAGAAACTCTGTTCTTTTCTTTTGTTCTGCTTTTCTTTGGGTGAACACCCTATTACAGAGCAGGTGAAATGAACAAGGGAGGAATTTCGCCGTGATAAATTCACAACTTTAGTAGTTTAAAGGAAACTATTTGTCCCTGTCTATATGCTTTACTCGTTCTTCTTGACCATCGCATTCCAACAAAATTCCATGCATTTATACTCTACACTCGCGAGATTTGCATCTAGTGGATGTTAGGAAGCTGGTCAAATGAGAGTTGTTGGAATCATCAATTTGGTTGTTGCACAAAAGAACAAACCTTTGATTAAATCAGTCAGTTACAAATGATGACTTTCCTCCAAGAAATATGGGCTTCTTTTTTGTCTTCTATTTGCTCATAGGAAATCACAAGAAGTTTTCTCATTGTATGTCCCATCAATGGATGACCCAAGCTAAGTTGGCTTCTGGTTCTTGTCCAAGAAATCATCAAAGAAATCGTTGTCACATAACAATTAACTATCTTCATTTCGCTTGAACCATACTCCAATTGTTCTACATGTTGTCTCTACCTCCTCCTGATATCATGGAGTGACCACTGATCAGATTGTCTTTCTCTATATATTTCTGCTTTTCTTATAGCTTTAAGCCCAAGAATCTCTTTTTTTTTCTCAGGTGCAATTTCATCAATAGGCCTAAGGATCTGGGTTATTGACTTGCATTTGAAGTATTAGTGTTGTACTCTATGGCATTTGCAAGAATTGTTAGGGGCAACCTGAGAAGAGCAGGAGGTGGCATTGGGGGCTTTAGAGATGGAAACGAAGTAATTTTTAAAGGAATATCTGCGGATTCATTTTCCTTTTCCTCTTTCGAAAGTGTCCCCGCGAGAAGCGACTTTTTCCAACCGCTTACCAGTGAGTAAGATTAATTATGCCTGTAACTGGAGTAGAGGAATTAAGACAACCCCACATGATCAATGTCCCGTCGCCGAGAGGGCATTAGCTGAGTCCGATTCTGAATATGAGACGGACAGATATCCAGGTCTTGAACCGACTAAGCCCGGAGAAAAGCCGAGGGTGGTTGTTCTTGGTACCGGTTGGGCGGCTTGCAGGTTTATGAAGGGGCTTGATATGAACATGTATGATATTGTGTGTATTTCACCCCGAAATCACATGGTTTTCACTCCCCTTCTTCCATCGACATGTGTCGGAACCTTGGAGTTCCGTTCAGTTGCTGAGCCCATTAATCGGATACAGCCTGCTCTTGCGGCAACCCCCAATTCTTACTTCTATTTGGCTTCCTGCACTGGAGTTGACACTGACAAGCATGAAGTAAGTTGAAAATCTGGCTATTGGTGTCCATTTCGTTGCTTATATACTCTTTTCCCCAAGGATGTGGTCAGTTTCATTTCTCTTCACGTGTATTGATTAAGTATTCTGGGTGTGCAGCTGGAATTGTCCTCCCTGATTTCTTCGAGTAGCTATGAACAAAATCAGTAATTTACGATATACTGTGTAACAAACATCGACATGCATTGTCCACACCTTTGCATTTGTGTCGAGGTCTATAAAAATCCCTTGTTTGGTTATCTCTCAAATCAAATATACTAACCAAAAAATTGATACATATCATCCTCACTGTTGGACATGTTGAGAAGTGTTTTAGGCACATACTACATAGTAAGAAAAGCCAAATCTCATTTCTTCAGCATGATGTAACCGACGATGCACAAGTAAGAAATGTCAAATAGCATTAGTTGTTGCAAGCGTGCTATGTTTTTCCTCTCTGATTTTCTCTTCTGCTCAATCTCGTTACTTATCAACCAGGTGTACTGTGAAACGGTTGGTGATGGTGGACTGCCTCAAGAGCCTTACCAGTTTAAAGTTGCATATGACAAGCTGGTCATCGCAGCTGGAGCCGAGCCCTTGACTTTCGGTATAAAGGGTGTCAAGGAACATGCCTTCTTCCTTCGCGAGGTGAATCATGCCCAAGAAATCAGGAAGAAGCTTTTGTTGAACCTCATGCTCTCTGAAAATCCAGGTACTTCAATTCTCCAACCTTATGAATTGCACTGACAAAGCAAAAACACTCCAAAGTTCCAGGAATAGGAGGAGATGCCCATTGTTTTCACGTCCAGTTTCTCAATGATTAATTATCAGCAAGATTTTATGGCTTCAATGGAGGTTGGGGGAGTGATTCCTTCTCTGTATCTTATAGGTATATCAGAAGAAGAGAGGAAGCGCCTTCTACACTGTGTTGTTATTGGTGGTGGACCAACCGGGGTGGAGTTCAGCGGTGAATTAAGCGATTTTATCATGAAAGATGTCCGTGAACGTTTTCCTCATGTTAAGGATTACATTCAAGTCACCCTTATTGAGGTACTCATACACACATACATGCTGATGCTAGCATCAGTTTGGCAAAATGCAAACAGCATTATTTGACAAGCACGCCCTTTAACAGGCAAACGAAATCCTGTCGTCGTTCGATGTTAGCTTACAGCAGTATGCGATGAATCATCTAACAAGGGTAAGTTGATCTTCTTTCTCAAATTACTGTCATCTTTTCTGACAGTTCATTTTGGGGCTGACTTAATGCTACCAATGCTAGTCCGGGGTTCATCTTAAAAGAGGCGTTGTGAAAGAGGTGCTTGCGAAGAAAATTGTACTGAGTGATGGTACAGATGTTCCATATGGCTTCCTAGTCTGGTCCACCGGTGTTGGACCCTCGGAGTTTATCAAGTCACTTAGTCTTCCCAAATCCACTGGTGGAAGGTGAGGAAACAAGATTTCTTCTCTCCTTCTGTCATCTAAATCTGCAATAGCAATTTCATGATAAGAACTTTGTGACAATCTCATTTTAGCATTCCACCACCTTCCAATTCAATGATTTGTCCTCTCAACTGTTTCAGGATCGGGGTTGACGAATGGTTGCGGGTACCTTCAGTGGAAGATGTGTTTGCACTGGGGGATTGTGCTGGTTTTCTCGAACAGACAGGGAGGCCGGTGCTTCCTGCTTTAGCTCAGGTTCAGTTTCCCTGTCTAGTTCCTTTGGAGATGTCTCGTAGTAGCGCTTGGTTTGATCTACAGTCTTCAAGTTTATCTCCTTGCTCTCCTTTGTACAAAGATGTGGCATTAATCCTTCCATTTGAACTTGGAAGGGGTCATTCACTATTGCTTTCCCCCTCAAATAAGGCTCAGTTTTCTTCTTTCCTTGGAAACGATATGAATGTTAATTTCTGATACAGGTCGCAGAAAGGGAAGGGAAATTCTTGGAGGAGCTGTTTCGTAGGATAGGGAAGCAAAATGGAGGGAAAGCATTTTGCTTGAAAGACATACCTCTGGGAGACCCATTTGTGTACAGGCATTTGGGAAGCATGGCTTCTGTAGGCCGTAACAAGGCGCTTGTCGATTTGCGCCAGTCTAAGGTACATACTGCGCTACCATGCCATTCTAACGGTTTTCTTTCTTAATACCTAGATTTTGATGTGCACGTGTTTTTATGATTCGCCGAACTAATAATTTTCACTTATGCAAACGTCCTTTTATGTAGGACGCGAAGGGAATATCGCACGCGGGATTTGTGAGCTGGCTGGTTTGGCGTTCGGCTTATCTCACAAGGGTAGTCAGCTGGAGGAACAGGTTCTACGTCATGGTGAACTGGACGACGACTATGGTATTTGGAAGAGACAACTCGAGGATAGGTTGAAGATGGTAGAGATATTGCATACCTTAGCTGCTTCACACTTGTTTTGAAGTTTTGTCAATTCTATGGTACATTGTGCTCTTTTTGGGTGGAAAGGTTCATTTATTTGTCACTCAAGTATTTAGCATGGCTAGTAAATTTTGGTTCAGTTCATTCTTTTTTTTTTTCTTTTTTGTCACGTAACTTCAGTTTTATTAGTTGGAGTGCGCCATTTAACGGGCCGGTCCGATCCTCAGTTCCATGGAACTCGGTAGTGGCTAGGCCTAGGGTGGAGTAACAGGGGCGGAGTAACAGGATCACCGGTTCATACTCTTCCCTGCTTGAATCCAATTCACACTCGACGGAGCTTAAAAGCAAATCTGATCAGATAACAAGGGAGCTAGATCCTAGGTATTAAGCTCAGACGAAATGAATCTAGTAATTGCACTCCTTTTAGATAGCTCTGTCTTTCCCAGACATTGCTAGGTCCATCCGGGAGGAGGATTAGCTCTGGTACTTTAGTCAGTGGTCGAGTAGAAAATGAATGTTTTGTATTAAAGCAATGGGAGAGCTCCCAAAAGATATGATTTTTACACAAAAGTCCACTAAGCGGGGACTTAGTTTCAATTTGGACTCCTTTCACATCAGCAATTCACCCCAATCACCAGATTGGTCAACCAAGTGACAGTAACAGTGTTTAAGTGAGAAGGACAGTTCATCTTGAAGCCATTTGGCTGGCTATCAGTGCAGGAGTTGCAAGCCCTCGCCCTGGGGCCTTATGCCGGGGCTAAACCCTAAACCAAAAAAAAAAATATATATTAAAAATAAAATATTAGAAAATAACAAATTTTGTTAAAAAAATTGCACGCGGACGACCAAATAGACTGAATTAAAGCACTTGTAATAGATTTAAGACTGAATTAGCAAAAAAAAAAAGGTTTATGACTCAATTGAGACAATTACAATACATTCAAGACACTTTTTGTAATTTTGCTGAGCTGATTTTGTGCTTCAAATTTTGGGCAAGTGCGATTTTGAAATATCTTCAAAGATTTTTATTCTATATTGGATCGCACCAAACATGCGATGGTATTTTCTACAATCCGAAGGATATCGGGAGGATTTCTACTCCGACCTTATCCTATCCTATCACAATCTAAATTCGGACGACCAAACACAACTTTAATTAATCTAAAGTGCTTACATAACCGCTACATGAATGTGATAATTTTTTAATTGATACATTACCGCACGTTTCTCGATGATTAATGATACATTAGATATATCACTTCCTCATGCAGTTGCTCTATAATTATTCGACACCTTGCTTTTGAGCATAATTAGCTTAATTACCAGCACATATGACATATGCATGAATTGATTAGCTAATGTTCTAGCAGATCGATTAGATAAAATCTATACGTCGTATGTCTTCGTACATTACAGAAATCAATTGTGCAAGGAAAGATAATGCACCATCTTCCTCATTTGTGCGTGATTTACCTTATTATTCAAGCTATGAACAACACTTTAAACTTTCAAAAATCAGATTTTTTATGATATTAATCTGCAGAAGGAATGGAGGATAGCACAAGATTAATGAATAAAAACACTAATTAGTAATATTTATGTTTTTTTTTAATTTGAGGAGCATAAACTTTATTTCGCCGTGGCATAAATCTGCCAACTACAGCTAATTTTTGTACATAAATAAGTCCAAATTTTATTAGGTAAAGTATTGGGTGATGGGCCAGGAATCTTTTTCTCTCTTTGTATCTCTATTGCTTTTGTTCAATTAATTATTTGCTTTTGCTTTTGTTCGATTAAAAGCTATGCTTCTTTGTTCAGTGATGTGCTTCAAGAACACGTGGGGCTTTGTTTCGAAAGTTTTGTTGACCGGTTGACAAAAAGTCATGATCGATATGGGGTCTCCAAGACTTACCAAACTATGATGATTCCACCCACCAATTTTTTCCTAATTTTTTTTTATATTTATATTCTGTTTTCACATTGAGGGAACTCACAAATATTATTTTTTGGCCGGGTTAAAGCAGAACCAAATGTGAACACTGAATTTTTTATTTTCTCTTCTTTGGTCAATGGGAACAAGGTCTTCAGAAATGTCAATTCTAACTTAAGAATGAAACGTGTCTTGTGTCTTACGCAATCCAGTCGAACATGGGTGAACTCCTCTGATCAACCTTATGTAGATGTCTTCCCTATGTCGTGTTCTGTCTTTTAAGTAGGTTATGTTATATGGCATTGTCATTATTATGTAGCAGGTTTACTTATAAGAAATTATGTACAAAGAGTTAATATCATGAAAAACATCAAATTAGTACACCTTTGATAAATTTATTTCAAATTAATTTTTTAACGATAAAAACCCCAAATTGGTATATCTATGATAAATTTACCCAAAATTATTTTTTTTTACTACAAAAAATTTTCAAATTGGTACACACGTGATAAATTTACCCCAAACTATTTTTCCGATTATCAAAAATTTCAAACCCGGTACACTTATGATAAATTTGCTTCAAACTTATTTTTTGACTACCAAAAACCTCAAAATGGTATACTTGTGATAAATTTATTCAACATTATTGTCCGTTAAATTGAGTTACTATCACAAAAAATCTCAAATTGATACACTTGTAACAAACAGAAGGCAAAAACTCTAAATTGGTACACACGTCAACTCAATAATTCAATGGTAAAATGTAACGAAAACTAATGGATGGTAAATTTGTTATAAGTATACCAGTTTGAGGTTTTGGTGGTCAAAAAATTAGTTTGGAATAAATTTATTACATGTGTACCAGTTTGAGATTTTTTTTTGATAAAAAAATAGTTATTGATAAATTTATCACATGTGTAATAGTTTGAGATTTTTCGTGGTATTAATCCTCATATTAAATTGATGTGCGATAGGAAACATTCAAAAAATTTCAAATTGCTTAAGAATATGTGGATGGAGCCACCATTCAACATGATAATTGTGGAAAAGAATCTGCATCATTCTTTTCGTATGATGAATGCGACACTCCACTTGACCTAATTAATATTAAATTAATTAAGAATTTGAAGATCTCAAACTTGTTGCCATTCTGTTTCTTTATTAGTAAAGTAAAGGGAATGCTCACGAATTAAAAAGTATGAAGGAAAGGGGCGGGTTAATCTAATTAGCAATTAGACATGCTGTAACCCTAGATTATATAAATTATTGGTGGCCATGAACACTGATTGAACAAGAAGGATAGCATGTTCAATGAACCATAGGGGGAATGCTTGATTGAGTATATCTGATAGGCGACATCTTTGCAGTTTGTGTGGAATTCTGTCTAGTGGAAAATTTGATTTGGATCTAATTAGGTGTAATTTATATTCTTACCCTTATAACTGCACCTAAACCTGCATATTTTTCCTAAAAACTATGTTATCCTCCTGATTTACATTCAACTAATTTCGTATTTACGTAGATAACTTGATTGTATATATATATTCTTTCATCTCTCTTCTCTCTATCTCCTTCGGACTTGGCTCGCCTAAGTAGCTACTAAAGATGTCAAACGGGATGATCGGATCGGGTTTATATCGAGTCAAATATGGTCCAACCCATATTGATCCATTTTTATGCGGTACAAATTTAATAATCCATACCCGACTTGTATTTCTTAAACATTTCTATATTTAGCTAAATCATACAATACTTGTTCCTTATAATTTGATTAAAAAAATGATATTGCTAAAATACTTTTATACAATACAAATTTAATGATTTTTTAAAAGGTATTTTTTTTTTTTTTTGTTTTCTTTTCCCTTTCCTTTTTCCTTTTTTCCTTTTTCCTCCTTCCTCCTCCATCTGCAACTCCTCCCGCCTCCTCCGTTCGTTGGTTGCGGGGCTTCGACAAAGGCCGACAACCTAGCAACCAGCCCCATCCTGGCGATCTAGAGCTCACCCGAGGCCGACGGGCTCGCAACTTGCCAAATCTCGACGACCTCGAGCTCACTCGAGGCTTCCCAAATCCGACGCCGGCAAGCTTGACGCTCATCGGTGGCCATCAAGGAGGAGGTAGGAGGAAAAGGAGAAAAAAAGAAAAAAGAAGAAAAGGAAGAAAAAAATTAGAAAAGAAAAGTATATAAAAATAAAATAAAATAATAAACTATTAAAAATTCAATTTTTATAAAATATTCAGAAACTTATTTATGTCTCACTTAATATAGTTACCATAGCTAACCCATTTATAACCTATTTAAAACTCATTTAGGACCCATTGAATTTCTAAGTAACAATTTATGATCCACCATCATTAAATATGGGTTAAAAGACCCAATTTTTCACCTCTTGTAGCTGCCATCGCGGTCACTTCCTCCCATACTTCCATCGACTCCTCCGACCACCGTCATCACCGCCTTTGAGTAGCTCTTCCAACCATAACTATGATTAAAGAAAAACATGACCGCTTTCTCAAGCACCTTAATGTCAGCATGATCATAGTTTTCTTAAGTAACATCGACTGCTCTTTCATTCATGAATTCGATTGTCATGACCTTTAACATTCCATATGGAAGGTGCGCAAAGCAATTGATACCTATTTATGTAATCGAAAACTTAGGATTCGAGGTAGATATACTCCATCCATAAAGGGAGACCCCACGAACGAGTAGAATTCAACCGCGCTTCTACAGACAATAAAGCAACCCTTAATCAGTGACACATGAAAGCTTGCTCCTCAATTTCGGTGATAGATTTTAGAGTATGAAACATTTCATTCTATGCTTAAATAATTGCAAGGGACATTGAAAATGAGTATATTTGTACGGAAAAGATATACTTATGTGTCATTTTGTGATGTCAAATCTTCATTTCTTTGGAATTCTTGTATGCCTATCAAGCTGAAAATGAATGATTGATTTGTGCACTAAGTGCACCAGCTGTACCGTGAAGACAAGTAAGATGAAAGAGTTATGCAAGTTAGGAATGTTCCGTAAATGTGAATGCCGCCTTTAGCCCATCCCGGTCTCTTTCCTTTAGCAAATCGGGTGGCTGTCGCATTTATTCTAAGAATGTTCGCTTTGAATCATGACTATATGATATCACTCGTCCAATGAAAAGATTGGATGGCTCAAATCCATCATCGAGACCTTGCCATAACATCGAAGGCCCTAATTAACATATTCACACATGCTAGATGGACACATTTCGTCCGTAGAATCCTACCACTAATGATCTACTTACCATTTTCTTTTGGGAAAATAATTCCAATGATCCTTAAACTTTAACTCAATGTGCAATATAATCCCTCGAACTTTTAATTTTTTAATGTGGTCCATGAACAATAGCTCAATATGCAATGGCGTCCCTGAACTATACAAAAACCTCCAATGTTGTCCTTCTATTAATTGAAATTCATGAACAATATTAAACATTTTCAACGGCCGATTCAAGATAGATTTGGAGAGAATCGATTCATGACCAGTTCTATTCCTTATTATGCAAACCTAGATTGTTCTTAGGCCGATTCGCCCAATTATAAGGTTGGAATAGCCACTTCTACTCGGGAACTAGTCTAAACCGGCTCAACTTATTCAGTTCCCTAGTTAAACCCATTTTGAAGCCTCTTTTAGAAACAAAAAACTTTTGCATTTGGCGAAACCATAATTTTCAAAGTGAAGAAATAAGAACATAATAATTTATGCACGATTGGGATTGCATAGTACATTATAGAAATTACTTGTGCAAGACAAAACAATGCGCCATCCTCCTCATTTTATGCAAGATTTACATTATCGAAGGACCAAACTATGATGATTTCACCCACCAATCTTTTCTTCAATATTTATATTCTGTTTTCACATTGAGGGAAACTCATAAATAATATTTTTTTTGGTAAGCCGAACCAAATGTGAACACTGAATTTTTTAATTTTCTTTTCTTTGGTCAGTGGGAACAACGTCTTCAAAAATGTAAATTCTAGGGTTACGTAATTCAGTCAAACATGGGTGAACTTCTTTGATCAATCTTATGAAGATGTCTTCCCCATGTCTTATTCTGTCTTTAAGTATGTTACATTACACATTACATGGTACTGGCATTATTTTGTGGCAGGTTTAGTTATAAGGAATTATACAAATTGATGTGCAATGGGGAAACATTAAAAAAATTCAAATTGCTTGAGAATATGTGAATGTAGCTTCCATTCTCACATGATAATCGTCGAAAAGAATCTGCATCATTCTTTTCATATGATGCATGTCACACTCCGTTTAACCCTATTAATATTAAATTAATCAAGAATGTGAAGATCTCAAAGTTGTTGGAGTTCTCTTTCTTTATTAGGAAAGTAAAGGGCATAATCAAGAATTAAAAATTAAGAAGAAAGGGGCGGATTAATTTAATTAGCCATTAGACATGCTCTAACCCTGGATCATATAATTTAATTAGCCATTAGACATGCTCTCTCAATCATCTTGATGTCAGCGTGATCATAACTTTTCTCAGGTAACATCAATTGTTCTTTCATTCATGAATTCAACTGTCATGACTTTTAGCATTCCATATGAAAGGTGTGCAAAACGACGAGACCTATCAAAAAATCGAGGACTTGAGATCTCCAAGTATGATAGATTTGAGAGCATGAAACAGTTAATTCTATGCTTAAAATAATTGCAAGGGACATGTGAAAATGAGAATATTAGAACAAAATACATACTTACGTGTCATTTTGCGATATCAAATTTTCATTTCTTTGGAATTCTTGTATGCCCGTCAAGCAAAAATTGCATGATTGATTTGTGGACAAAGGGCACTAGCCGGATAATGGGAAAAAAGAGAGACGATAACGCTATGCAAGTTAGCAATGCTCTTGTAAATGTGAATGCCGCCTTTAGTCCATCTCGGTCTCTTTTGTCCTAGCAAACCGGAAAGTTATCGCTTCTATTCTAAGAACGTTCATTTTGGATAATGAAAAGTTTGTTTCTGGCACAAATCAACCACCTAGACCTTGACGTAGCATTGAAGGTCCGAATTAACATGTTCACACATGTTGGGCAGTGGGCACATTTCGTATGTAGAATCGTACCACTAGTGATAATGCCCCTTCCACACACATACTTGGTTTGCTCTACTTACCATTAGTTTTGGGAAAATAACACATGTGATCCTCAAACTTTGGCTCGATATGTAATGTGGTCCTTGAAATTTTAATTTTTTCAATGCGGTCCTTGAATTTTAGCACAATGTGCAATGTCGTCCATGAACTACATAAAAATCTCTAATGTTGTCCTTCTATTAATTGAAGCTCATGGACAACATATTGAACATTTTTATATAGCTCATGGACTAGATTTTTTTTTTTTTTTTGTCAAAGTTCATGGATTAGATTGAATATATCAAAAGTCTAGGGATCACATTGAACAAATCAAAATTTCAAAGATCACTTTGCACATTAAAATAAAATTCACGGACCATATTGAACAAAATAAAAATTCATGTATCGCATTGCACACTAGACAACAGTTTATTAACCCTTTTGTTTTCTTCCCATTGAGAAGCTATGTTTCCTATGGTATGGATGACAAATTCGACAGGCTAGACGTGACAAACTGTAATTAAATGTTGAAGTTGGCCCACTTGCTTAGTTCAACTTTCCACTCAAAATCAATCACATGAATTTGTACATCAAATTTATATACCGATCTTAATATGCCTCAGAAAATATATTATGGTTATGAAAAGAGTTTGGGCAAGGACATGGTCAGATGTGCAATTTTCCCATTATTTTTCATCTCGCCAAAACTGCTAAACCCAAGAAAGCCACTCGAGTGGAAATTTGGATCATGTGGAGTTAACATACAAAACTTTTGCTCATGGGCTTAACTGGTTGGTCAATTAATGCATTTGGAGTTGAGAAAATTCAAGTTTGAATCGTAACACAACTCCTAATTACAGCAAAGCTTGAGCTCATATCGGCTAATACTTTGTTGATGAAATCTTGTCCGGTGTACATGAACGTCAACTACTTTGTTGCTCAACGAGAGAGAACCACAAAGCATCTACAAATTTATATCCCTTCCACAAAATTAAACAGAAAGACCTCTTAATTACAAGACCAAACCGTTCTTCCTAGGATTCCCAAAAACACTAACTAGGAAAAACAGCAACACAACACCGATCTCTCTCCAGAAGAAACTTATGGCACTGTGAAACCTAAGCACGTTTGCTCCTGAGATTGAGAGAGAAGATGGAAGCAAAAGAATGAGCCAACCCCACCACAATCGCCACCTTCACTTGCCCTCTCTTCGGGATCGGACGGCTCGAAATCCTCCGCGACATGCCTCCACCGTTGATCTTGCCACTCCTTGAAATCGCCATCTCTTCTTCTTCTTCTTCTTCTTCTTCTTGGTGCTAAAAAACAATCCTCTGAAAGATTAAACGAAAGCTTTGAAGAAGCTCTTCGATTTTGGGGTTTGAGAGGAGTGATGTTTTGGAAAGCTTTACGGAAAACTTGCCTTTGCTTGTGGTGACCGGTTGTTATATATAGAGAACGACTTTTTTCTAATATGCCCTTCAAGCTCATTGTAATTGAAGGGAGGCCCTTTGATTCTGAACTCGTCTACTTTGACCTTTTTGGCCTCGCCCACTGACCCTCATTATAATAAGAAAAAGGGATTATCTTAATAAATCCAAAAGCTGCTAACGTAATCAAGTACGTAAATATCACACTATGATTACGATGATTTAGAGGTGAGATCGTTAGATTAAAGATAGCACACCACTTGGCACTAGCCTTGTCAAATTGGATTTCATTTTCCTTTGTGGCTATATTGTGAGGTGAATACCCTATAGTTTTCACTTTCCCGAGAAAGGACGGCAAAAGTTTGTAGAGGCGAATATCGGGTTCAGTTCGACTCGAGGAAGACCAAACTGGCGTGGACCGACCAGTTCAAAGCAGATTTGGAGAGAAACGATACAAGGCAAGTTCTAGAGAAATCGATTATGTGCCTGATTTTGCAAATCTAGATCGGTGCTAGGCCAGTTCGCGCCCAATTCCAAGGTTAGAACCGCCAATTCTTCCTAGGAACCAAGATAAACTGGTTCAACATTCGGTTCCCGAGTCAAAACCGTCTCGAACCTTCTTTTTAGAAAAAAAAAAATAAAGAAACTTTTGCGGTCGGTGAAAATCAAATCATAGTCTCTCCAACATGAAGAAATAAATATAATCACTTGACCAATATACATTTTTGTGGGAATATGGTGTGACTTGTGTATTCTATTATAAGAATTAGATTTACTTACACAACGTTTAATAATCATGTCATCGTATATTCTAAAAGTTAGAAATGAAACCATTGAACGAACGAAAATAAGTATACGTAACATTTCTTTTATGTTTTGTAATTTAAGGAGCATAAACTTTGTCCTGCGACGGCAGCACCTTAAAATCTTCCGAGTACAGCTAATTTTTTGTACATAAACTAATCTGAATTTATTAGGTAAAGTATTGGGTAATGGGCAAGGAATCTCTTTGTCGCTTTGTTACTTTTATTTAAGTAATTATTTTTTTGCTTTTTGAACGATTAAAACCTATGAATATGCTTCTTTGTCTGGTAACGTGCGTCCAAGAAGCACGTGGGTCTTTCGTTTCGAAAGTTTTTGACCGGTTGACAGAAGTCATGTTCCACATGGGGTCTCCAACTCCAACACGTACCAAACCATTATGATTTCACCCACCAATTTTTTTTTCAATTCTTTACTAATTAAATTCGAGGGTTTCACATTGAGGGAAACTCGTAAAGAACTTTTTTGGTTGGCTTAAAGCAGACCAAATGTGAACACTGACTTTTTTTTTAAAATTATGTATTTTATTCATTTTTTTCAATTCTAACGTAAGATTGAAACATGTCTTATATATTACACGATTGAGTCAAATATGAATAACATTCTGTCACTCCTTAGATGTCTTCGTGATGTCTTATCCTGTCTTAAGTAGGTTTGTTCGTAATTATGGTATGGACATTATCATATAGCCGATTTAGTTATAACGAATCCAACGAGGCAAATTCATTGACCGATGAGAAGTAGCATAAATTAATGTGCAATAGTGACGTTAAACATTATCAAGAAAAGTGTCAATTCAATCATAAACATTTTATTGATACTAATTCAGTTCTAAACCTTTTTATTTGTGCCAATTTCGTCCTAAACCATTTATTGGTACCAATTTAGTTCTAAACATTTTGTATTTGTGCCAATTCGATCCTAAATATTTTGCATTTGTGCCAATTGAATCAATCCGGCTAATTTTGATCAAAAATTGATGACGTTGACGTTGATTGTCCTACGTGGCATTTTTAAAATATTTTTCAACAAATTAATAAATTTTTTGGTTTTTTATTTTTTTTCTTCCTTTTCTTTTCTTGCAATTTTTTCTTTGAATTGGGGATCGGAAGGGTCAGTGGCCTCAAGTGAGGGCTTTGCGGCCATCGCCCGGCCCCAGGCTACTAGGCAAGGGTGTTGCCAACTTTGCCAAGTGCCGGGTCGGCGGCCCTCGCACAGGGCGGCAAGGGTCGGCCCAACGACCCTTCTTGGGCCCCAATCCAAAAAAATCATTAAAATTATTTAAAATATTTATAAAAATATTAAAATAATATCTAAAAATGCCATGTCGTCGCCGGCCATGCATAGGATAATTGACTTCCACGTCAACGGTTTACGTCAAAATTGGCCGGATTAACTCGATTAGCACAAATGCAAAAGGTTTGGGATCAGTATTGGCATAAATATAAAAATTTTAGGATCGAATTGGCATCAATAAAAAGTTCGGGATTAGATTGACAATAATGCAATAGGTTTAGAACTTTTTTTTTATATATATTTTTCCCAAAATTCTCAAGCTAATTGAGATTATGTGAACGTGACCTCCATTCTTTTGTGATAAGGGTTGGCAAAGAATCAGCATCGTTCTTCTTTTCACATGATTAATGTGACACTCTATTTAATTAAAGAATTTGAAGATCTTAAAGTTGTTACCGTTCTCGTTCTTTTCGAGTATAGTAAAGTAAAAGGCGGAATCCTTCAATTAAGAATTATGAAGGAAAGGGACGGATTAATCTAATTAGAAATTAGACATGCTCTAACCCTTGATTACATAAATTATTGGTGGCTGCGAAAACTGATTGAACAAGAAGGAAAACATGTTCAATGAACCATAGGGGGAATGCTTGGTTAAATGTATTTGGCTAGGGACACCTGTGCAGTTGTGTCGGATTGCGTCAAGTAGAGAATTAGATTCGGATGTTTTTTTTTTTTTGTGGTCGGATGTTTTTTTTAATACGTGAATTTAATTGCCATGACGTTGAACATTGTCTATGGAAGGGGTTGCAGAAACAATTGAAGAAGTCAATGAAGTTGCAAACCTCCGATACTTCTATGAAAAATTGAGAACTTGCGATTAGATGCATGGTAGAGGTTAGCGTGTGAAGCAATTAATTCTATGCTTAAATCATTGCAATGAGAATATTAATCCGATATTAATATGAATATTTATACTAATGTATCATTTGGTGAGCCAAGCTTGACTCAAAGTCCAGAGGTTTTCAAGGCATGATGAACCGAGCTATAATCCAAGACGATTGAACAGATCTTCAAGCTTCTAAGGGCTTAGGGTTTCTTGAGTACTCTAGAATACTCATAGAAGTAAAATGAGAAATGCACATTATTCAAGGGAATTCTTGTAATTAATGTGGGTAGTTAGTAGATGGGGAGATAAGTTTCCTCTGTTAGATTAAAGAGAGATCTACGATTATAATTATAGGTACTTGTACATATAGGGGTCTCCTCCCTCATGTATATCATCTCTAATATTCTTGTGGTGAGAAAGGTTGACTAGAGAAAAAACTCCTGAGGCCGCGCGAGCCTGTGATACATAACTATATAGTATCGCCCGTTAAATAACAAGTTTGAAATTGGCACAAATTGGGCATATTTACGAGAAATGCTAAATTTATTGAGTTTGGATTACAAAATGATATGGCAAACTGTAATTGGGTACCAACGTCGGTCCATTTGCTTAAATGTCCATTCACAGTCTACCAAATGATTATGTATACTAGTTTCATACACCTGTCTTAATATACCTAACATTATTGTTGTGACATGCATAATATACTAGCGATTTGCTTATGCAGTGTGGAAGAGAACAACAATGAAGAGTGAAATGAGTTTGGGCAAGGACCTCGTCAGATGTGCAATGTCCCCCCTAATTTTCCAATTCCAATTAGAAAAAGTGGGAAATTGCATCATGCAAAGCCAGCATTCAAAACTTTGTTCATTGGCTTAACAGACTGGTCAACCATTGGATTCGAGTTCAGAAGATTAGAGTTTGAATCACAACAAAACTCCAAATTAGAGCAAGCTTGATTTGCTCAAGCAGAAATATAGAGAAGGTCTGCAAAACTATGGCTTCCTTCTACAAAGAGAGTTACACAAAATTGAAAGGAAAAATCTCTTAATTACAAGACCCAAACGTTCTTCCTAAGATCTCCGAAAAAAACAACAACCAGGAAAAACAGAACGACAAAAACCCATCTCTCTCCCGAAGAAGAAAGCTTATGCCGAGTGCTTGGTCACTGAGAAAACTGAGTTCATCGGTTTTTGAGATTGAAAGAGAAGATGGAAGCGAAAGAATGAGCCAACCCCACCACAATCCCCACCTTCACTTGCCCTCTCTTCGGGATCAGACGGCTCGAAATCCTCCCCGACAGGCCTCCGCCATCGATCTTGCCACTCCTTGATATCGCCATCTCTTTCTTCTTCTTCTTCTTCTTCTTCTTGGCGCTTAAAATCAACCCCAGGAAGATGAAAACGAAAGCTTTGAAGAAGCTCTTGGATTTGGTGTTCGAGAGGTGTGGTGTGTTGGAAAGCTCTAGCGAACACTTGCCTTTACTAGCGGTGAACGGTTGTTATATAGAGAACGACTTTTTCTAATATGCCCTTTCAATCCATTATAATTGAAGTGAGGCCCTTCGCTTTGGAACTTGTCCATTTTGACGTTTTTGACCCTGCCCACCAACTCTTGTGTTGTCTGAACAAATCACTAATGATAAACAATGGAGGGTTATCTTAATAAATCCGAAAACTGCTGACGTAACCAAGTACGTAAATGTCACACTGTGATTAAGATTGTTTGAAGGTGAGATTGTTGGATTGAAAATAGCTCGCCACTTGGCCCTAGCAATGTAAAATTGGAGATCCCATTTCCCTTGCGGCTGCAATTGTGAGGTAAATCCACTACAGTTTTTGGCTTGCCGAGAAAGCGATGGTGAAAGCTAATAGGGGTGAACATCAGATTTGGTTCAACTCGGGAATTGGAGCAAACTAGACAGGATCGATCGGTTCAAGGCCAATTCCACAGATTGGTTCTAGAGAGATAGAACGAGCCTTGAACCTATTGTGTTTCCAATTTCGCGAACCTAAATCGGTGCTAGGTAACCGAGTTTAGATTCCGGATTAAATTGATTTTGAAGCTTCTTTATTACATCCAGCGAAAATCAAACCATAGTCCTCAACATGAATAAAATAACACAACCACTTGGTCAACGGAAGTTCCAGAAGATTGGAAGTTGGAATCACAAAGTACGTTCTCATTTATTTATTTTTGCTTTTGGTCGATCAAAAGCTATAAAATATGCTTCTTTGTCCTGTGATGTGCATCAAGAGCACGTGGCTTTTTGTTCCCGAAAGTTTTTGACCGGTTGACAAAAGTCGTGATCGACGTGGGGTCTCCAAGAGGGACCAAACTACGATGATTCCACCCACCATTTTTTTTCTTAATTCTTTGATGTTTGTATTCTGTTTTCACATGGAAACTCATAAATAATAATTTTTGGTTGGCTTAAAGCCGAACCAAATATGAACACTGAATTTTTTTCAATTTTCTTTTCTTTGGTCAATGGGAACAGCATCTTAAAAAATGTCAGTTCCAATGTGGGATCGAAATATGTCTTATGTTTCAAGCAATTCGGTCAAACATGGGTGAACTTCTTTGATCAACCTTATGTAGATGTCTTCCCCATGTCTTATTCTGTGTTAAGCGGGTTACATTATCTGGTATTGACATTATTATGTAGCAGGTTTAATTATAACGAATTATATAAACTGATGTGCAGTAGGGGACAATGGAAAAAATTTCAAATTGCATGAGAATATGTGAATGCTGCCTCCATCCTAACATGATAATTGTGGAAAAGAATCTGCATCATTCTTTATTAGGACAGTAAAGGGCATAATCAAGAATTAAAAATTATGAAGAAAGGGGCGGATTAATTTAATTAGCAATTAGACATGCTCTAACCAACCTAGATCATATAAATTATTGGGTCTCACGATCACTGGTTGAACAGGAAGGATAACATGTTCAATGGACCTTACGCGGAATGGTTGATTGAGTAATATCTTATAGGTGACATCTTTGTCGTTTCTGTCGGATTATGTCTAGTGGAAAGTTAGATTTGGATCTAATCAGCTGTAATGTCTAATTCTGAGCCATATAATTGCACCTAAATCTGCATATTTTTTCCTTAAAGCTATGTTATCTTCCTAATTTCCGTTTAACTAATTTGTGATCGATGGTCCCTAGTAAAGTCGTACTTACAAGGATAACTTGGCCAAACATATGTATTCTTTTGTCTCGCTTCTCTCTATCTCCCTCTGACTTGGCTCGTCTAGCTAACTACCATTGCTGTCGCTCGTTCCTATACTTCCATCAACTCCTCCAACCGCCGTCAACACCGCCTCTGAGTAGCTCTTCCAACCGTAATAATGAATAAAGAAAAACAGGAGCGCTTTCTCAAGCGTCTTAATGTTGGCATGATCATAGTTTTTCTCAAGTAACATCAATTGTTCTATCGTTCAAGAATTCGATTGTCATAGCTTTTAGGATTCCTTATGGAAGTAGTGCAACTAACGGTAGCTATTTTATAAATCGAAAACTTACAATTTCAAGAATGGTAGATTTTAAATATTAGATATACATTAGAAGTGTTAAAAGTTGTTTACAATGTTCACTTTAGTGCCAAAAGTTTCCTCATATCACTTAAGTACCAATCGGAGGAAAAACGTTCATTTAGTTTTCTCGCCTAGGGTTTCTCTCTCTCTTGCCACTACCTCCCTTCAGAAGCCTTCCCGAGAGGGAGAGTTAGGGGATCCATTTCCTCCTTTCCCCCTCTCTCCCTCCCTCCCTCCCCATCTCCCTTTTCTCTATATTGCTTTAGTTTTCCCATTACTTGTTCTTTTCAATAAATTTTTTCGTTAATTTTGTGGAGCTGCGATTGATATCTAAGCTCTCCGAAGATTGAAATGAGAGTGTATAAGAAGAATCTACTCGCTCTGGTTCTTATTTTTTGCATCAAATTGTCAAGCCCTCTCGCAAATTGTCGAAACTTTTCTTTATCAATCGGCTAATCTAAAAGTGATTTTGTGATCAACAGGTATCCTTTTGCGATTACACTCTCCCGAGCTAGAGTTAAATTTAGATTTGAGTGTTATTTTATTCCGATTTAGAAATAGATCTAGGATTTGCAAGGCATTTTTTATGTTATTTCAACCCTTTAAGATTATTATTATCTTCGTGCGGTGTGGGGGTGGGGACGTCGAACCTACGCGTGCACCGCCTTTTGGCAAAATCATTGCTACTAAAGAGGGACTTCTCGGTGTGTGCTTATTATTGATGATGATGCGAGATTCGGTGATCGGCCGTCGGTTGCACTTGAATGCAATGTGATATCCGTCCTTGAAGAATAAGCGAGTTTCTACAAGCTGGATCGAGTTGATTTACTTTTCGGATTTACTTGTTTTGTGGGACTTTCATTTTTATTTTGAAGTGTTGTATGTCTCTTTGATATGAAATGAAGAGTTTTCTTTCAACCAAAAAAATGAATCTAGCGAGAAATTCCTCTCAAAATGATTTCGTGGCATTTATAATTGATTTTTTAATTTGACGTGGCAATTTTTTTTTTAAATACAAGTCCATGTAGATTTCAAAAACTAAAAAAAAAGCTAATAGAATTTTAAAAAAAATTAATTTAATTTTAAAAAAAAAGCTAAAAAGGAAAATAGAATGGGGTTACGCACAAGCTAGACACTTCGGTTTGATTTAATTTTTTAAAAAAATTAGAATATTTGTTTAAAAAAGTATGATGCCCACACAGCGAGACCGCACAGGCGAGCGGAGGCCCCGCGCCGCGGACGAGGGCCACCCCCCGCGGCCACCCCCCCACTAAAAAGGAGGGCCCCCGCAAGATCGTATTCGGGATAAGGAGTGGACGAGACAACCGAGGTGTATTTCATCCCGGGCCGCAAGGTAACGTACAAACACTCAATTTAATTCATTCATTATTTTTAGTAACATAACATTGTCATTTTAAACTTTTTGATTTTCATATCATTACCAGGAGGGGCGAAGATTTTCATATCATGATAACCCAACCACCGCAGGAATATAGCTAGAGCAATCTATACCAAGAGGAGAGAAGGTAACAAAGCCACCGCCCCAACCAAAAGGGAGATCCACCGAGATTGTTCAACCAGGGCTACAGTTCATCCGATGGAGTCGCCCCACCCTTAGAGTACATATCACCGGGTTTTCTACAGGTTTGACCAGCATTCACACGGGACCGTTTGAATTTCCCGATAATCCATTATTTCATACTCCATGGTTCTACTCATACATATGGATCGGATTTCTCTTCTTTTTTCAATATCCTCCTAATGTAGCGTCCGACACGGCATATTTTCACAAGATCCGTCAAAACCTACTCATTCGATCCCCCCTCCTCCTCGCTACAATACTAACAGCGAAAGACAACGAACATATAGGAGGAAGACATCATTAGTAGATGTAATTGTAGTTGCCAATTGTTATATATTATGACAATTTCTTTTTTCATATATGTTATCAATTTTATTTAATGAATATTTTTAATTAATTACATTATCATAATATTCTTTATTATTTATAGATCTTACTATATTTTTCATTAATTATGGCTAATTATGTTATCAAGATATATGTTTCACAAAAAAAATATAAATAAAATAAGTATTGTATCAATAATTAAAAAACGAAATTAAAAAAATTAAAATTCAATAGCACTCAAATTAAAATTCGGCGTCACGCGGAAAATGGGGTATTTGTTTACTGCCGAATCCCCTCGACAAATGAAAGAGCCCGTGGCGGCCCCTGCTCGGCTCTTATTCCGAGCGAAGGGGGCCCCCCCTTCCTCCCCCGCTCAACGATGTTGAGCGGGGACGAGCGGGCCCTCCAGTGCGGCACTCAAAGTGCCGAACCGAGGGAGGCCCCCGTCGCTCGGCGGTCTCTCCGAGCGACAGATGGTCCCACCGCCATTCGCTCGGCACTCGAGTCCGAGCGGGTCTCGCTCGGCACACCGCGAGCGAGACCCAAATCTTTTAAAAAAATAAAAAAATTCTAAATATTTTTTTTTAAAATATTAAATTAGAAAAATCCCCACTTGCTTTTTCTTTTTATATTTATATTTTTAGTTTAATTTTAACTTTAATTATCTTAATCTAATGTATTTTTTTAAAAATTTATAGTTTTATTCTTTGAATGGACCTCCGGTGAATCACATCGGCTTTAAACATTAATAAAAAAATGTCACGTCGGATTTTCGATCAAGCGGCTCAAAGTTGGCACTTAAGTGATCATTTTTTTTAAAACTTGGCACTTAACAAATTCGGGAGAAACTTTTGGCACTAAAATGCATGTCATACACAACTTTTGACATTTTTAGTGTACTTTTCCAGAATCTATTGTATGAAAAAGTTGATTCTTTGCTTTAATAATTGCAAGTGGCATGTGAAAATGAGAATATTAGCACGAAAATATATAATCATGTGCCATTTTTTTTTATGTCAAATCTTCATTTCTTTGGAATCTTGTATGCTCATCAACCAAAAAGTGCATGATTGATTTTTGTACAAAGGGCACCAGCTGGACCATGGAAAAAAGGAGATGAAGAAGTTATGCAAGTGAGGAATGTTAGCCCATCCCTGTCTCTTTTCTCTAGCGAATCAGATAGCTATTACATATATTTTAAGAACGTTCATTTTGAGTCACGACTATACAGTATCATTCGTTCAATAAAAAGTTACGACCCGGCACAAATCCATGATCGAGACCATGTCATATGAATTCACACATCAATTTTATATGCCGATCTTAATATACCTAAGAACATATAATATAGTAGCGAAATGAGTTCAGCTCGCCAAAACTAACAAACCCAAAGAAAGCCGCTTCAGTGGAAATGTGGATCATGTGGAGTTAACATGATTTGTCAATTTATGTATTGGAGTTGGGAAAATTCGAGTTCGAATCATACCCTAATTACAGCAAAGCTTGAGATAATGTCGGCTAATTTGTTGATGAAATTTTGTCCGACGCACTGAATGTTAACTACTTTGTTGCTCAACGAGAGAGAACCACAAATCATCCGCAAAATCATATTCCTTCTACAGAAATTTGTACAAATTAAAAAGAAAAACGTCTCAAATACAAGACCAAACCGTTGTTCCTAGGATACCCAAAAACACTAACTAGGAAAAACAGCAAGACAACACCCATCTCTCTCCTCCCCTCTCTCTCTGGAAGAAGAAGGAAGCTTATGGCACTGTGAAACCTAAGCACGTTTGTTCCTGAGATTGACAGAGATGATGGAAGCGAAAGAATGAGCCAACCCCACCATGATCCCCACCTTCACTTGCCCTCTCTTCGGGATCGGACGGCTCGAAATCCTCCGCGACATGCCTCCGCCGTTGATCTTGCCACTCCTTGAAATCGCCATCTCTCTTCGTCGTCTTCTTCTTCTTGTTGGTGTTAAAAATGAATCCTCTGAAAGATGAAACGAAAGCTTTGAAGAAGCTCTTGGATTTGGGTCTTGAAGAGGAGTGGCGTGTTGAAAAAATATATACTGGAACACATTATAAATGCTTGAACTAAACAGAGATTTTCTAACACGATCGATTAGATAATAAATTCATTTTAACGTTCAATTATCAAGTCATGATATGTTCTACGAGTTAGATAGAAAAGCATTGAACGAACGAAAATAATTCACCAGAAAATTTATCTTATGTTTTGTAATTTAAGGAGCACAAACTTTGTTCTGCGACGGCAGCACTTTAAAATCTGCCGAGTGCAGCTAATTTTCTTGCATAAATTAATCTGAATTTATTAGTTAAAGTATTGGGTAATGGGCCAGGAATCTCTTTATGTCTTTTTAATTATGTATTTGCTTTTTGTACGATTAAAAACTCTGCGTATGCCTCTTTGTCCGGTGATGTGCGTTCAAGAAGCACGTGGGTTTTTCGTTTCGAAGGTTTTTGACCGGTTGACAGAAGTCACAATCGATGTGTGGTCTGGAAGACGTACCAAACTATAATGATTTCACCCACCAATTTTTTTATTATCAATCCTTTATTAATTAAATTCGAGTGTTTCACATTGAGATAAAGTCGTAAAGAACTTTCTTGGTCGGCTTAAAGCAGACCAAATGTGAACACTGACTTCTTCATTTGGGTTATTGATTCTTGTCAATTCCAACGTAAGATTGAAACATGCCTTCTTATTTTACTCAATTCAGTCAAACACGAGTAACAGTCTATCAATCGGATTTAGATGTCTTCATGATGCCTTATTCTGTCTTAACTAGGTTTCATCACATGGCATTGACATTTTCATGCAGCCGATTTAATCATGACAAATACAATTAGGACTTTAAAAACTCTCGAACTAATTGAGATTATGTGAACGTGACCTCCATTCTATTATGATAAGGGTCGGCAAAGGATCAACATCATTTTTCTTTTCATGATCTCTTTCTTTATTAATGTAGTAAAGTAAAGGGCAGTCATTCAGTTGAGAATTATGAAGTAAAGGGGGGGGGATTAATCTAATTAGAAGTTGGACTTGGTCTAACCTAGATCATATGGATTATTGGCGGTTATGGACACTGATTGAACAAGAAGGAGAACATGTTCAATGAACCATAGGTGGAATGCTTGGTTAAATGTATTTGGCTAGGGACATCTGTGCAGCTGTGTCGGATTGCGTCTAGTGGAGAATTGGATTCGGATCTAATTAGATGTATTTAAAAAAACTTAAGCCCTATAATTGCACCTAAATCTGTAGAGTTTCCTTAGACGTTATGTTTTCTTTAATTCGTGAATTTAATTGCCATGACTTTTACCATTATCTAGACCTATCAAACGGGTGGATCGGAATAAATGGTCCAAATTGATCCATTAACTGTTTTATGACTCATTTATGCATAGTACAAATTTCTAGACTCATACTCATCCCGACTCATACTACTAAAACACTCTATATTTAATCAAACCTTAGAAAACTTATTCCTTCTAAATGTCTAAAAAAATTGTATTGCTAAATCATTGTGGAAAATTTTATAATTTAAAATAATCTAAATTTTTTATTTTTATTTATTTTAAGAAATCTAACTTTTTAATTTTTTATTTGTTACCTGAATTTTTTTTATTTCTTTTAAAAATTTATTTTTTCTTTTTCTCTTTTTTTTTTGCTTCTAAAGCCGGTGAGTTTCGCGACCACCTTCTCTGGGGGACCGGGCAAGGGCCATGAAGCCCTCGTTGTTCTTTGGCGAGGGTGTTGGCCCTCACCTAGTGTAGAAGCGTGTGATCTCGATGAGTTTACTCGAAAATCAAATCGAACCACCCAAAAAATAGGTCTAGAAATAGGTTCCTCTTCAAACCGATCTGGGAAAAGTTCTAACTTTTGGAAATCGGTGGAAATCGATCCGGTTCCGGGTTCCAAGTGAAGACCCACGGGGAGCGAACCGATTTTGGAATTGATTTTTACCTACTTGTTTTAAAAAAAAATTTCAGTCTTGCTCGTCTCAGCCTCACCTCCTTTGTTTAGTTTTCCCAACTCTCTCTCTCTCTCTCTCTCTCTCTCTCTCTCTCTCTCCTCTCTCTCTCTCAATGGAGCAACGCCAATGAGGCGCCACATGGACCCAACCCAGGGTAAATCATATTATTTTGCTAGAAAAATTAAAATTAAAAAAAAAAAACATCTTCTCGGGTAGATCTTGAAACCGAACCGGAACAATGGGGTGGGTTCCAAAACAGTTTTCAGGACAAAAAGAGTAACGTTTTTAGGTTTCAAAAACTATGAACCAGTTCTAATAGGGTCGGTTTCAAATTCTTAGATTTGGAACCTACCCACCATAGTACATTTACCCCCATTTGGCGAGGGTCGGGTGGCCCTCGCTTCGATGTGGGAGGGGGTGGTGACCCTCACCTAGTGTCGCGAAGGATCGCGGCCCTCGCCAATCTTATAAGATTAAAAAGAAAAAAAAAAAAAAACAGATGTTTTGAAAGGAAAAAGAGAGTAATAGAAAGGGTAAAAGCCTCCTAAATGAGTTGTCTTTAAGTGGGTTGTCAATGGGTTCACGGTAGATCCATTTATAACCCATTTATTTTGGTTTTTTATTTTGTAGACCAGTCTATTATCTATGGAAGGAGTTGCAGAAACACTTGAAAAAGTTATTGAAGTTGCAAAACTACAAAACTTCTTTTGGAAATCGAGAACTTGTGATTACATCCACTATAGAGGTCAGAGTCAAAATGAGAATATTAGTACGACATTAATGCGCATCTATATAGCAATTTATCATTTGGTGATGTCAAATCTTCATTTCTTTCGATTTATTGTATTCCCATCGAGCCAAAAAGAGCACGACTGATTTGTGTACAAAGTGCACCAGCTGGACCGTGGACAAAAAGAGAGATCGAAAAAGTTAAGCAAATTGAGAATGTTCCTGCCAATGTGAATGCCGCCTTTCGCCCGTCCGGAGCTCTTTTTCTCTAGCGAACTGTGTAGCTATCGCACCCATCACGAGAACTTTAAGCGTGATTCACAGTCTAGAGGTTTCCAAGGCACGATGAACCGAGCTATAATCCAAGGTGATTGAACGAATCTTCAAGCTGGCTTTAGGGTTTCTTGAGTACCGTAGAATACTCCTAGGGGCAATATGGAAAATGCACGTTATTCAGGGTATTCTTGTAATTAATGCCGATAGTTAGTAAATGGGGAGATAAGTCCCCTCCTTAGATTAAGGAAAGATCTACAGTTGTAATTAAAAGTGCGTATATGTATAATAAGGGCCTTCTCCCCTCATGTGTATCTTCTCACAAGTACCAGAAAGTCCGTAATTTCTCTACTTACAAGTTTCTTTCTCTAATATCCTCGTGGTGAGAAAGGTTGACTTGAGAAAAAAAAAAACTGAGCTAAGACCGCACGAGCCCGTGACACATAACTATGCGGCATCGCTCGTTGAATAACAAGTTTGAAATTGGCACAAATTGGTATATTTACCTTGCCATAGCAATCAAGGACCTAACTATCACACTCAGCACAATGCTGGACGGACCACAATGCTAGATGGATCCATTTTCTATTGGTGCCCCTCCCGCACTTTCTTCATTTCGCTCTACCAACTTCTGGTTTTCATCCCCACGAGAAATGCTATATTTATTGAGTTTGGAATACAAAATGATATGTCAAACTGCAACTGGGCACCAACGATGGTCGATTTGCTTAAATGTCCATTCACGGTCTACTAGATAATTATGTATACCGATCTTAGTACACCTAGAATTACTCTTGTAACATAAATAACATACTAGTGATTTGCATATGCAGTGAAGAAGAGGTAAAAAAAAAAAAAAGGCAGAGTGGAGTGAGATTGGGAAAGGACCTGGTAAGATGTGCTATCTTCCCACTATTTATCAGCTCTCCAATTGTAGTAACTGTTAGTTCAAAAAAAAATTATAGTATGTGGATCGACCAAAAATTTTTTTATAGTAAGTGGGAATTTGGATCATGGCCTTGACGGATTGGTCAGCCATTGGATTAGAGTTCAGAAGATTAGAGTTTGAATCACAACAAAACTCCATATTAGAGCAAGCTTGATTTGCTCAAGAAGAACTATAGAGAAGGTCTGCAAAACTATGACTTCCTTCCACAAAGAGAGTTATACAAAATTGAAAGGAAAAATCTCTTAATTACAAGACCCAAACGTTCTTCCTAAGATCTCCAAAGACAACAACCAGGAAAAAACAGAACGACAAAAAACCCATCTCTCTCCCGAAGAAGAAAGCTTATGCCGAGTGCTTGGTCATTGAGAAAACTGAGCTCATCGGTTTTTGAGATTGAGAGAGAAGATGGAAGCGAAAGAATGAGCCAACCCCACCACAATCCCGACCTTCACTTGCCCTCTCTTCGGGATCGGACGGCTCGAAATCCTCCGCGACAGGCCTCCGCCGTCGATCTTGCCACTCCTTGATATCGCCATCTCTCTTTCTTCCACTTCTTCTTCTTGGTGGTTAAAATCAACCCTCGGAAGACGAAACGAAAGCTTTGAAGAAGCTCTCGGGTTTGGAGTTCGGGAGGAGCGATGTGTAGGAAAGCTTTAGTGAGCACTTTGCCTTCACTTGTGGTGACGGGTTGTTATATAGAGAAGGACTTTTTCTAATATGCCCTTCAAATTCGTTATAATTGAAGTGAAGCCATTTGCTATTGAACTCGTCTATTTTGACGTTTTTGACCTCGCCCACCAACTCTCATGTTATCTAAACAAATCCCCGGTAAAACGCAAAATTAATCGAAAATTGCTTACGTAGCCATGTTCGTAAATGTCACAACATGATTAAGATGATTTAGGTGACTTAACTAAATGAGATGGATTTTAGTTTAAGAAAAAGTAATGAGGAGAGGGGGTTATTTTTGTCAAATGAATTTAAGTAAGTGGAGATAATGAAAGACGCCACTTTTGCACTAATTATGGAATAATTGAGACCTCTAATTGATTCATATTGTTCACGTGGGTGTTTTGTTTATCAGATAATGAGCCACGACGTGGCTAGCGCACTCACTGCTGACAGCCTGACCCTCATTCTTTGTGGTGTCAAGTCTACTTCTTTTCTGGTTTCAATTCATTGTCACTACTTTTCGATGGCTCGAAAATCTTTGAACGTTCGAATTTCATTGATTTAGATTATTGGAGCGACTTGAATCGTCGAAAATGATGACGTGGCACTACATTGGTAATGGAATATAATGTCGTGTCAGCTCTTTGGACAAGCAAATGGCCGATGGAGGTTTAACGAACGAATTTTGAAAGTTAGAAGCTTAAATGAGAGATCAAAAAGTTAAAAGAGCGTGAACAGTGACAAGCAAGTGACTAATGCAATTTATGAGAAATGCTCCTTTATCCTGCTATGTGCTTCTAAGAGCACGTGGGTATTTGTTTCGAAAGTCTTGACCAGTTGATAGAAGTCGCGATAGACATGGGGTCCCTAGGACGGTCCAAACAACGGAATATAATGTCATGTCAGCTCTTTGGACAAGCAAATGACTAATGTAACTTTAACGAACGAATCTTGAAAGTTAGAAGCTTAAATGAGATATCAAAAAGCTAAAAGAGAGTGAACGGTGACAAGCAATTGACTAATGCAATTTATGAGAAATGCTTCTTTGTCCTACTATGTGCTTCTAAGATCACATGGGTTTTTGTTTCGAAAGTCTTGACTAGTTGATAGAAGTCACGATAGACATGGGGTCCCCAGGACGGTCCAAACAACGGAATATAATGTCATGTCAGCTCTTTGGACAAGCAAATGACTAATGTAACTTTAACAAACGAATCTTGAAAGTTAGAAGCTTAAATGAGATATCAAAAAGCTAAAAGAGTGTGAACGGTGACAAGCAATTGACTAATGCAATTTATGAGAAATGCTTCTTTGTCCTACTATGTGCTTCTAAGATCACATGGGTTTTTGTTTTGAAAGCTAATTAACTTTAACGACGAATTTGAAAGTTAGAAGCTTAAATGAGATATCAAAAGCTAAAAGAGCGAGACAAAATACAATGCAATTATAAATCTTCTTGCTCTAAGATCACGTGGGTTTTGTTTCGAAAGTCTTGACCAGTTGATAGAAGTTGCGATAGACATGGGGTCCAAACAACATATGCTATCCTCTACTCCATGATTTGACCCGCCAATATTTTCTTGATTCTATGATTATATTTTGGTTGGCTGAATGCAAACCAAATATGAACACTGCCTTTTTTGTTCTTTATCTTTTGTCCTTTGGTCCAAGTGAATAATGCCCTTAAAATGTTTATTCCAATGTAAGATGGAAAAAAAAAAAAGCATGTCTTGTGCCTTACCCATTTCAGTCAAATATAAGTCAACTTTTTTGACCAATCTCATGTAGATGTCTTCCCCATGTCTCGTTCTGTCTTAAGTAGCTTTCATTATACGCGGTAGTGACATTAGATTTATGATAGCGAGTTTTTTAAACAAACTGATTGAGATTATGTGAATGTAACCTCCCTTCTAGTATGATAATTGCGTGGAAAAGAATAAGCATCATTCTTTCTTTTCACATGATCCATGTGACACTCCACTTAACCTAATTAATATTGCATTAATCAAAGAATTTGAAGATCTCAAAGTTATTGCCGTTTCATTTCTTTATTAGTAAAGTAAAGGGCGGAATCATTCAATTAAAAATTATGAAATAAGAAATTAGACATGCACTAACCTAGATTCTAAAAATAATTGGTGGTTGTGAACATTGATTGAACAAGAGAGAAACATGTCCAATGAACCTTAGGTGGAATGCTCTCATTAACTATATTTGGTGGGGACATCTTTGCGGTTTGTGTCGGATTGTGTCTAGTGGGAATGCCGCCTTTAGCCCGTCCCTATTTCTTTTCTCTAGCAAACCGGGTAGCTCTGTTGTTGAAAAAATTACGCCGGAAAAATTTCATCGGTATGGGATGAAATAGAATTAGATTTTAAGGCGTGATAAAATTCTCTTTAAAGATTTACTTATCCCATAATATTGCTAATAATTTCTGACAAATATCCTTCAGAATACAATAAAATCTCGAATGAGAATAGCATATAATAATTTTGATAATTCTTCAAGATCTCTATGAGAAATAATTGAAAACAAATGCCATACTTCTTTTATTTTGAAAAAACGAAAATTAGAAGTAGAAGAAGATCTGAAAATCAACAGAATCACTCAATATGTAATAGTCGAAGGAAGACAACTTTTCTTGCCTCAAAAACGTAATTCGAACACAACTTTTCGTGTCCGAAAAATAGTCATGTCTCGAAAAGTTGCAACCATTGGACATGACATAATTAACTAATTAAAATTCGAAAATAAATTTAATAAAAATAATTGTAACTCCTACGTGAACAACAATCTATTTTCGCACAATCATTCGCGCATCCCACTTGCCCATTTCTTTCTTTGAAAGACTATAATAGCTTTTTAATTAACAAAGTGGCTTATTGTTTCTTCCATTCTACGTGGAATGCAAGAAAGGAACAATTCTGTTTATTTTGCAAACAAACTTCAACAGCTATCGCATCTATTTGGAGAACATTCGCTTTGAATCGTAACTATACGGTACCGCTTGTCAAGTAAAAAGTTCGGAATTGGCGCAAATCCATCATCAAAACCTTACCGTAGCAATCGAATGTCCTAATCGCAATGCTAGACGGCCATAAAAGTCTAATAAATGATGTGATAAGTAAAATCAATCATATAACAAATTCGTGGAGTGTGCTTTTATCAAAGTTCAGTCAAAATTTCTTATATATATATATACAAATTTCCTTTGTCATGGGATCGAATTGAGTTAATAAGATAGATGCTAGTTAAAGAAAAGATAACGATAGGAGGGATGATTGTGCCACATGGATTTAAGTGGAGATCGTCAAAGATGCCAACTTTGCACGCATTATGGATTGATTGATTCATGTCTCTAATGAATTCGTATTATGCACGTGGGTAATTGTTCATCCGACAAAGAGCCATGACGTGGCAATGTGTCGGGAGTGATTATTGGCCTCATTCTTTGTGGGGTCTCATCTATTTGTCTTATTTGTTTGCCGCATTTTTATCTAATTTAGTACCATAACTTTTCAATCCATCGTCTGTTTGTCTAATTTTTGCTGCCTCTTCGCACGCACTTGTTACTAAATTTTGTTAAGGGTGAGATCCAGTCGAGTTGATGCTGTGTTTTTCGGCTCATTTAATAGATTCTGTATCATTGCGCAACTCAGCATTTTCTGAAGGTTCAATTTCATATCTTAAGGGTAAAAAATAACTACCAGAGATCGATTCGACGCAACGTTCAACGAAACTAATAAGAAAATCCTTGTTTTAGAGAGAAATCTCGAAAAAAAAAAATCTGATAATAATAATGATATGCTCCCAAAAATATCCTAAATACCTTTTATAGGACGTCAATCCTAATCCTAACCCTAAAAACGAAATATTACAAAACTACTATCAAAATAAAATAAAATCCCAAAAAATACAAAAAAAAAAATAGAAATCTCCATCTAGACGACCCGAATCGCCAAAATTCATCGTTAATCACGGCCAAAGGCGGTGAGTATTGATCAGTACGCTTTCGCTTCAAACGGCCGAATTTGAACTCGATCCGATGTCGTCGACCCGATCCGCCGATTCTAGTCGCAATACTATTTTGCCTTCCGATTGAATTTTTGCCGATGCAATCGATCCAGAAACGCACTATTAATATCATCCGCATCAGCAACACAACACCCATCTCTTTCTTCTATTTCTCTCTTTCTCCTTGGACTGAGAAAGAAGCAGCTAAAAAAAGATTATGGCGAGTGCATGGTAGAAAACCGGGCACGTCTGCTTCTGAGATTGAGAGAGAAGATGGAAGCGAAAGAGTGAGCCAACCCCACCACAATCCCCACCTTCACTTGCCCTCTCTTCGGGATCGGGCGGCTCGAAATCCTCCGCGACATGCCTCCACCGTTGATCACGACACTCCTTGAAATCGCCATCTCCTCCTCCTCCTCTTCTTCTTCTTCCTCTTGGTGCTTTGAATGAATCCTCCGAAGATGAAACGAAAGCTCTGAAGAAGCTCTTGGGATTTGGAGTTTGAGGAGGAATTTGTTTATTGAAAAGCTCGAGTGGACCCTTGACCCTTTCTTTGTGGCGACGGATTGTTATATAGAGAACGACTTTTTCCAATATGCCCTTCAAGTTCATCATAATTGGAGTGAGGCCCTTTGCTTTTGGACTTATCTAATTTAGTACCATAACTTTTCAATCCATCGTCTATTTGTCTAATTTTTGCTGTCTCTTCGCACGCACTTGTTACTAAATTTTGTTAAGTGTAAGATCCAGTCGGCTTGATGCTGTTTTTTTCGGTTCATTTACTAGATTCTGTATCATTGCGCAACTCAGCATTTTCTGAATGTTCAATTTCATATCTTAAGGGTAAAAAATAAGTACCAGAGATCTGCTTCTGACACAATATTTAACGAAGATAACAAGCAAATCATTACTTTAGAGAAAAATCTCGAAAAAAGTCTAATAATAATAATGATATGCTCCCAAAAACATCATAAACACTTTTTATAGGACGTAAACCCTAATCCTAACCCTAAAAACGAAAAATTACAAAAGTGCTATTAAAATAAAATTAAATCCCAAAAATACAAAAAAATAAAAATAAAAATCTTCTGAATTATCAAAATCCATCCTTAATCACGGCCAAAGGCGGTGAGTATTGATCAGTACGCCGATTCGCTTCAAACGGTAGAATTTGAGCTCGATCCGATGTCGTCGACCTGGTCCGCCGATTTTAATCGCAATACCGTTTTGCCTTCCGATTGAATTTTTGCCGATACAATCTATCCAGAAACGCACTACTAATATCATCCGTATCAGCAACACAACACCCATCTCTTTCTTCTATCTCTCTTTCTCCTTGGACTGAGAAAGAAGCAGCTAAAAAAGGATTATGGCGAGTGCATGGTAGAAAACCGAGCACGTCTGCTTCTGAGATTGAGAGAGAAGATGGAAGCGAAAGAGTGAGCCAACCCCACCACAATCCCCACCTTCACTTGCCCTCTCTTCGGGATCGGGCGGCTCGAAATCCTCCGCGACATGCCTCCACCGTTGATCATGACACTCCTTGAAATCGCCATCTCCTCCTCCTCCTCCTCCTCTTCTTCTTCTTCCTCTTGCTGCTTTGAATGAATCCTCCGAAGACGAAACGAAAGCTCTGAAGAAGCTCTTGGGATTTGGAGTTTGAGGAGGAATTTGTTTATTGAAAAGCTCGAGTGGACCCCTTGACCCTTTCTTTGTTGCAACGGATTGTTATATAGAGAACGCCTTTCTCCAATATGCCCTTCAAATTCATCATAATTGGAGTGAGGCCCTTTGCTTTTGGACTTGTCTACTTTGACCCTTTTGACCTCGCCCACCAATGATTAAAGAATAAGAAGCTTATCTTAGTGAATGCAAAAAATCCTTACGGAATCAAGCATGTAGATGTCACACTGTGATTAAATACATCATAGCTTTCTGCTTACGTAACTAAGTACGTAAATGCCACACTATGATTAAATACACTAACTATAGTTTTCTGCTTACACAATCAAGTACGTAAATGTTCCACTACAATTAATTACACTAAAGTTTATGTCTTTCCCAATAAAGCGACTGTAAAAGTCTTGGTATTATAAAATAATAATTAATGGACATATTTTATAAACGATATGAAAAGTAAAATCAATCATTTAACAAATTTGTGAAACATGCTTTTATCGAAGCTCAATCAGAAACTCGAACATATATATATAGTATTATGTATGTATTCAAATTTCGATATGATACGGTGGGATTGAGTTAATGAGGTTGATTCTGGTTAAAGAAAAGATAACGATGAGACTGAGAGGGGTGATTTTGTCACATGAATTTTGAGTGGATGTCGTGAAAGATGCCACTTTTGCACGCATTATGTGATGATTCATATCTCAAATGAATTCATATTGGTCACGTGGGTGATTGCCCATCAGATGCAGATCCCACGACTTGGCAGGTCCACCCATTCCTGACAACGTACCGGGAGTGTGATCATTGGCCTCGGTCTTTGCGGCCCCGCCTCCACATTTGTCTTATTTGTTTGTCGCATTTTTATCTAAATTTCTTAAGTTTCAAATTACATTCACTTTAATGATAAAATCCCTACTACACGGCTTCTGTAAACAAGCGATGGATGGAACTTAAACGAACGAAGTTTAAAAGTTAAAAGACTTACCTGAGCGATCAAAAGTTGTAGCACTAATAATATAGAACAACCGACGTGTGATTTTTTGAAAAAAACGTGATCGATAGAAATCGGAGCGATTTCACCACTAATTCACCGATTAGGGATGGTGGATTCGGATTGCGTTCAAATTCGATCCGCTGAAACGAAACGACCTTTCGATCAATAAACACGATTTTGCCGTGATATACGATGTATTTTCGCATTTCGGTCATTTAGATAGGTTTTCGAAGAATTTTCTATTTTAGACAATTTTTCGATATATCCAATCGCAATATTTGATTAGAATTCAATTTGATTCGTATTGTCTCATTTATTGTTATTTTTAATTTCTTAAAGAGTCCTATCTATATATAGGACATTCGTCCTATGTAATCGGCATTATTATTCAATCAATTTCAGTATATTCTTTTGAAAGCTTTTCTTATTATCCCTTCCCCGCATCAACTAAACTAAGTATTTTACAAAAAGGAATCTGAGATTATTAGCGTAGTTTCTTAATGATAACTGATTAGTTGCCTTCCGTATGTTAATCGTATGGAAGCTACGTTTTTCTAATTTTGTGGGATTATCCGGCCGGTCTAAGTTCGGTTCAACGCAGCAATAAAATTTCTCTAGAAATGCAGCCAATTTCTACGTATTTCATGCTCGAGGAGAAATCAAAATATGGATTTTGATTCGGTGGGAAATAGAATTTCTCAAAAAATGAGTAGAATTGGATTGCCTAATTAAATTATTATTAAGATTTTATATCCATATTTATATAGTCACAACTCACAAGTAGTTTCACAATCCTAACTCCACGGCAAATCATTGTCGATCGTTGTTGCCATCACCGATCGGTCGCGAGTCTAGTAGCCGTGATGGCGCCAATCCCGCTCTTGTAGGTGAGAAATAATTTCCAAAATTGGTAAAATTTCTTGTCTTTTAAATATTAGGAAATGAAACTTAATTCAAAGACTTGTGTTAATTGAAATGTGAATCCCTTTGAGGATTTATTACGGAACCAGAAAGAGGCCTACAATTGTAAAGTATGAAAATACTTGGTCCTAACAACATTTGCTGTGTCAAAAAAGATTGAAACGATGGGCACATTGACCCGAAACCGGACCTTCGATTTATTATTTGGCCCCGGCAAACAAAATTGTGGAAGGCCGCAAATGATAATCAATCTATTTCAGGAAAACGGTTTTTGACCAGAAACAATTTTTTTATTTTTGTTCCATGGAGGAGTTTTTGAAGAGGGAAACGTATTTGATAACGACACAAATTTTTTGTTATCAAAACGGAAATTCGTTTGATAACAAGATAAAATTTTGTGATAGCGATGGAGGTTAGGGTTGTGACGATAAACCTTCAATAGTGGTGGCAAGTAGAGATGTTAAACGGAATGGTTGAGTCGGGTAAAAAATGATCCATCATATATTGAAGCATTTAATCCATTTAACCCATTTTCATGCAATATAAATTTAACGACTCATATTGGATTGCTAAAATACTTCTTTATTTAACTCAATTTTAAAAAACCTATATCTTATGCACTTTTATTATTTCTTTCTTTCTTTTTTTTTTATGGTTGTCGAATTTCCTTCTTCCTCCGCTAGCCAAGAACCGGTGATCGACGGACAAGTGGTTGAGGACCGACAAAGAGAACATTTTTTATTTCTATTTTTGTTCTAGAAATAAAGAAAGAAAAATCTATACTTTTCATTTTTGTTCCAAATCTATTTTTGAGCTAAAAATTTATCTCAAAAATAGAAAAATATAAATTTCTTTACCAAACGAATTTATGTTTTAAACCTTTTTTTCGGGAACAAAAAAATAGAGAAACATAATGTTATTATGCGGGCCCTAGGTGTCACCTAAATCTGGACAAACCCATTCCTCTTGACCAACGTAGCCTAGTCTACATTGTTAAAGAAGTTTTTTTTTTTTTTTTGGTCGTAACATTGTTAAAGAAGTTAACAAAACAGAGAATGGGGCATGATAAATGAAGTTAAGAAAATTTAGTAGAGGTTATTTTGGTCAAGGAAAATGAGTTAGTCCATGTTCGAGAAATGCTAAATAAATGTGCAAATGGAAAAACTAAGAAAATGCAATAAAAATAAAAGTTCGGAAAAATCCATTACTTCTCAAATTCCGGGGGCTTCGGACAAAAAGAAAAAGTCCAGGGGCCGTTGCGCAATGGCACGAAAGTTAAGGAGGTGTAACTTGTAACTGTTCAAACTTCAGTGACTATTGTGCAACAGAATCAAAGTTAAGGGGCTTTAAGCAACAACTCGAAAGATTAAGAACACAAAATCATATCTGTGCGAAAATTTCAAAAACAATGGATCTAGAACTCTTCATTTCTGTAGATAGACAACAATTCCTGCGTTTGTACATTGCAGCATCATTTGCTCCACTACAAGTGAAAACCAATGGATGGAATAAAAGAAAGAGAAAGCAAAGACAATTGTGAAATTGACCAAGTGGAGATGATAAAGATAAGCACTTTAGTAAATCATGATGTTAAAGGAGGTGTCCGAGTTCATTAAGAAGATGCTGTAACCTAATTCAGGCTTTCACTCATATTCTTCACATGGGGAATTTGGTTTAACAAATAAAAGCAAACATGATTTACAGCAGATCTGGAGGCCCCTCACTTTGGCATATTCAGGCTCCTTTCATTCTGCAAAAAATGAGTGATTCAAAAAATACTTTCCTAAAAATAATCTCGTGTATCGCTTAAAATAATTTGTCGGTGAAAAGTATTTTCGTTACCAATGGAGCCTCGCTGTTACTCATGGGTTCAACTTTGTATTGTGTTTTGGTCATTGTTTCTAAACTTTGAATATTCATTGGTAAGTTCGTGAGAAAATTCAAGTTACGTAAGATTAACTATTTGTGATTACGGACGGAAAACTGCGATAGTAGAATTGGGATAAATGTAAAAGTTTGAGCTTTTTTATGAGACAAAAAAAAAGTTTCACATATAATTAGGACAAATGCTAAAGTTGAGGGTTTTTTTTAGGACAAATGCAAAAGTTGAGGATTTTTTTGGGGTATTAGACCTGAAGAATTGAGACAAAAGTAAAAATTTATGATTTTTTATGAGACAAAAAAAATTTGGATATAATTGTCATAAATGCTAAAATTAGATTTTTTTTTTTGGGGTATTAGGCCTGTGTTTATCCCTATAAAAAAAAACTAAATGAATTCCTATTGGGCTATTTTATACAATACTCCAAGTCTCACAAAGTGCCAACAAATAATTTCATCGGGCCAGCAAACTAGTTTGGATCAAGCCCCATGTATTCGATCGCCTTCTTTTATTGAACAATCCATAAATTGTTAGCCCGAAATACCAAGCATGTCACACATTTCGTCAATCATCCTTGTGCTTCTATATACGGAAAAAAAAATGTCTGAAACACTAAACAAAATCACCATCACTAAAACTAATTAAACACGAAGGTCATTAAACTCAATTTTGTTCTATCTAGTAAAAAAAAGTGATGGATCCAGCCGTATAGGAGATGGAAATAACCCCACTCAATCCGAGTCACGGTATGCTCGATGCGTTGATTTTGTAATTTCTCTTATAGGACTTATAGTTACTCCCTATAAACAAAAACAAAAAATTGCTTCCCGTGATTCCAAATTTGCCCGCAGAACAATGAGACCGGCTTATGAAAATCCATCAATGCAAATTGATTCATTTGCCGGCCCCACGCGTTTTGGTGGGGGAAAGACGGACGAACCGAACCGCGTCTGCGGCCACTCGTCTTCGAGGCGTAAATGACATCCAGATGTGTACCAGGGGCCGTACCCTGACCTCTTTAAGAAGAGATCATCACGAGATGGGTCGACCCGTCACCATGGGTCCACCGGAGCGCCGACCCGACGCGGTGCACCTTCGGGGGCGAGCTTGACCCGGAGTTTGATTTCCGGACGGAGGGCTCAAATCGCTATTCCCATCAAAAATCGGTCCCCTACTTTTTCTTCATTCAAAAGAAATTCTTTTCGAAATGGGATATTCGTTTCGAAACATTCCGGTAACGAATTTTGCCGATGCAAGATTAATGCCTTAAAATTTTTTTTTTTTTTTTTTTTTTTTTTTTTTTTTTTTTTTTTTTTTTTTTTTTTTCCCTCCTTCTCCTGGCCCCCCCCCCTCCCCCCCCAAGGGGGCCCTCTCTTTTGCCATCTCAAGTGATGGTCATGATACTAGGTGATGATGTTGCAACCACAAGGTACGTCAGCCTCATCTATCCCTCTCTAAAGAAAATAAAAGGACCATTTTGAAAAATAAAACATGGGGTCTTAATTTCGAACAAGAACATATGGACTATCAAGGGCATATCCTTAAATCAAGTGAAGATCATTCAAAAAACAACCAATACTAGGTCGCACCATTTACCAGGGTAAGAACTCATCTAGTTTGGTGAAAATATAGCCAAGGCTTTATCGGCTAAACTCCGGCGGAGATAGGTTGTGTGATTAAATAACTTGATTGGACCCGATAGATTCTATATTCAAATCAATGAGATCAGATAATTTGCGTACATCTACAAAGGATAATCGAAACACAAAGGTTCAACCTCTATACATTATGATAACAATAATAATAATAATAATAATAATAAAATAAGTGGTAATATTCGACCAAAAACATAGTGATAATAATAATAATAATCATCCCGACTTATGTCCTTCTCTATTTCCGGGTCTAAAACTTTTGACCACACGTACATAGAAAACGCCACAGTCAACGCAAAAGACCCCTTGAACATTTTGAATCATACCATACACGGGTTACTTTTTTCAGACAATTATTCACAGTTTATGGACAAAAGTTACCACGTTATCCACCTAATATTATGCAAAAAATTCCACCATTAACCGTTAATACAACCTTAAAAGAAAGACAAAAATAACTAATCCCGTCATGCAATTTGATAGGCCCCATTAAATCCACTCAAGGAAAAGATCGCCATCAAGGCTCCCATCATACCCTCAAATGCCCCACCACCCATAGCTATATCCCTTTTTGCTCCACTATATATCTTTTCCCTTCATCTTCAATCACCAAAAAAAAATAATAATAAATAAATTTTCTTCAATAGTCTAGATAGTGCATCAAGAACCAAAGTCTCCTCACAAATTCAAAAAACAAAAAAAAAAAATTTGATAAAGATAATAAAGAAGAGCCATGTGTTAATTAATATGCTAGCACACCATTTATTGATAGTGACCATATTTTGCTAAACCTTCAAACACCGGAGTAGTAGCACTATAGAGTAAACTGATCTCAGCCAAGCAGCTTACATAACAAAACAGCATCCGAAATGATCACGTACATAACATATGTTGTAGCATATATAGAGAGTAATACTAGGTAACCTCTCTCTTTACACACGTCTTACCTCACTCATTTTTAACAATAAGCGATACATTTGTTCTTGCAGTCCACCGTGCAGCCGCCGCCGCCGCCTCCGGAGCCGTAGCCCTTCCCAGAGTGGCTGTAGGAGGTGAAGCACTTGGCCGGGCACGTCAGCTTCTTCTTGTAGCACGGCCCCTTGTCCTTGCACACCACGGTGGGCCTAATCACCCCTCCCTTGGAGTACCCCCCGCCGGGCCCCCCGTAGCCGGCCCCGTACCCGCCGCTGATCCCCGTGCCCCACCCCTTCCCGAGCCCGGGAATGTCCCCGAACCCGCCGCCCGGCCCGAAGAACCCGCCGGTCCCGTCGTCACTCCCGTCCCCCTTCCCCCTGGAGGACTTGCGATCGGATCCGGACGAGCCAGGCCGGGCCGAGGCAAGGGAGAAGGTTGAGATGAGCAGCAAGGAGATGGCTAGGAGGGGGAGGGCAGCGGTGATGGTGGTGGCGGCGGCTTTGTTCTTCATGGTTGTGAGAGTTTTTCGGAGTGTGGAATTTGATGAGAGGAGGTTGTGATTCGCTTTGAGGGAATATTTAAGTGGGGGCAAACGGTGGAGGGGAGGAGGAGAAAAAGGAGAAGAGCATTAATGGTGGCTGAGTGTTGGGAGACAGTTGAGGGGACCGGCATTGACGAAAGGGTAGGTTGAGCACACTTATTAACTTCATTTACTTACATTACATGCCAAAGCCCTATACACCGTGCAATTTAATTATATAGTTAATTGATTTTAGATATTTGTCTTGTTTAACTTTATTATATATGGGGTGTGCTGTTTCACAGGAGAAATTTATTTTATGAACTTAGACTCCGTTTGTTTCACGAAAAATTGGATGATTTGGAAAAAAATTTCAAAAACGATCGTTTGTACTACAAAAATGAATAAACGAAATATATTTTCATCGTTCGTGAAAATGTTTAGGCTTTAGTCTTATGACTACGATGGTAAAATGATGCGATTCACAACATAATATAATGGTGGTCGGGATCATTTGTATGTGTATGATCCTTGTTAAATTGTATAAATATATGTATAGATAGCCAAATAGAAATTTTTGTGCAAACGTATATGTGTAATTTCTCGCTCCTGGAACATAGTCGACAAATCTATACCGACGTTGAAAATTATAGCAAGTTATGATCATGAAATAAGTCCTAGATGTTTTTTTTTAAGTGAAGCTTATTTAAGTTGTATATCTTGTGTACAGGATTCAATCGATCATAAGTCTTTCATTTGTAGCAACAAAGTCTTAAATTCTTTTGGAAAAGAGAGCAACCAAGTCCTTTCATGAAAAAGTGTCCATCTAATCTACATTGTAGGCCTGAAGGGGTGCCGCGAATGATGAAAGGTCAGACTTGATTGAATCCCTGTACACACTTAGGCCCTTTTGGTGCAACTTTCCCTTCTTCTTCTTTTTCAACATATGTGATATGAAAAGGGGGAAGAAAGGGGTTGCGTGCATTTAACTAAAGATAGAAAAATCCATTTATTGAATGGCTCAACTTGTATAATTACCCGTCGAAATAGGTTGCTCATTTTTTAAAAGCCAGAAACTACCTTGCATACATTGGCCCTGTGACATGTTCTAGGATCGTTTCTAGGGTCTATACGAGTTCCACCCATATTCTTAATGAAATAATTACAGGTGAATCATCGCCTTTAATAATAATCATTTGTTACTACAATCCACCGATCATAACTTATATTTAGATACACGAATAAATTTAAAACATTAACAAAGTAAAAGTTTCAATCATAAATATTGTCGAAAATAGAAGCTCAGGATTAGTGGTTCCAGATAAAGCATACTCATCATCGAACGGCATGTAATACCATAGGATTGCACGAAAAGACAAACCAAGAAGAGTACAAAAATGTGTTACGAGTTATATTACGGGTTCCGGGTTCCATGTACCGGGAACCTAAAAAACCCTCCGAACGGCTCTTCAATTTGTGAAACATAGAACCTACCCTACATACTTTGAAACCTAAAATCGGACGGGTTTCTCACCGATCCGATTTCGGGTTCTACCTTGAAACCATATTCACCCTTAGTTATAGTAGTGTCATGTCAAATTTTGGTCTACTGTGAACACAATTCTTTTATTAGTAACATACCCCGAAAATCCAAACACAGCACAAATATTTAATGGATTACATGACAAATTACATTTCACATGTCTAAGACATAATCTCCTACATACACATGCATTTGTTTGACTAGACGTATACCGACTAGGCATAGCTCGGTAGTTGCATTAAGTATTTTGCCGCCCCTACTTGCGTTTCTACTTAGGGTGCATTTGTTTCACTACAAAATTTTGTGTAAAGAAATTGTTTTTCGTGAAAATCATTTTCAAAGATCATGATTAGTTGTCTATCGGTTTTGTAGTTCTACGAAAGTAATTTCATTCTTGTCGGAAAAGGAAGCCGTTTTTCTTCAATCTAAACTTGTTATTTTTAATTCATGGAAAAAAAATTTCTATAAATCGATTAATTTTTCATCATCTAAAAATCTAGAAAAGTTGAAAAATATTTTTTCGAAAACAATTTTCCTGTTGTACCCTTAATGACTCTTCTCCATCCAAGACATATCACCTGAAACCGATCGAAGTGCATTTGACACCCACCTCAGAAGCATCTTGCTTCCTCGTCACCTACATGGGACCTTCAATCGATTATGACAAAATAGTTACGCATATTTGGAGGGTCCTTGTTAACTCGCAAAGACATTCGTTATGCATACCGATAAGAAATTGTGCAATGTTCAAATTGATGATCACACGTAGTAAAACAAAGCACAAAAAAAGGAAAAGTGTACTCCACTTATTTCAAAAAATGAATGATTTTAAAATTGCTTTTTGCTAAAATTAATCTCTTGTATTGCTTAAACTAATTAGTTAATGAAAAATATTTTCATCTATCGCCAATGATTTATGTCCAAATATCATCGTGGACGATGATAACATTTTTCGTTTATTCATTTCGTAAAGAGACATAAGAGATCATTTATCAATATTTTCGTGGACGATGAAAATATTTTTCGTCCATTCAATTTCGTAAGAGATAAAAGAGATCATTTATCTTCTAAATCATTTATTTTTTGCAAAATAAATAGAGCATAAAAATCCATAAGTTTTTTTTTTATTTATGATTCCATTGATTAATATAAGGGCATAGCAGGCAGGATATTCTTTAGCAGTCTTTATTGTTCAGTGAAAATATCATTGTCGATCTAAAATTATGGTTTACTTAAGTTCATCTTCGGTAATGCGCTCATACCCTAGAGCTTAGACTTGGACAAGTAAAAATATAAACTATTATGAATTCGACGATTATATTAGGATGCATTTGGTTCGCAAAAAAGAATGACTTGAAAATTATGTTCTTAAAAAAATTATTTTATTTCGCTTGAAACAATTAGTTAATAAAGATATTTTCATCATCATCGACAACTTATATCTAAACATTTTTCGTTTATTCATTTTTGTTAGCAGTATCGATGATTATTTTTAAAAAAAATTGAATCATTTATGTTTTCGCTTATCAAACGTAACTTCAAAGGTCAACAGTCTTCATGCAATAATCGAAGTGGATCTGTTCAATTCACATTTGGGAGCAATAAAGGCTTTAATTTGACTTTGGAGACGGTCGTTGAAAGCTGGGGTTGGACGGCCCAGATGATTAATGAAAGCCCTATCCAACATGTCTGAAACATTAATTGCATCAAATTAATTTTTACATGTTTCCATCACCAACAAGTGTTTATCAAGTCATGGCTCGGGCATTCGAGTTTTTCCTTTGTTCAAACTTCAAACAGGACAATTTGGACAAGTTATTAACTGCTTCGAAAGTACACTCTCGTCCGCTCATCATGGGTTACAGATTCATATGGAGCTTGCTTCATTCGTGACATGGAGAAAGTTCATGTTAAGGTGCGAGTGCGGGGCGTTCAGCCAAAAAAATCTTTCATTAAGGACGTGATGTAATCCGAGCGGTTAATATGTCTTAATTTGCTCATACACCATTGGCGCCGGCTCTCTCTTAACGATCTCATCGGATGCTCCCAACAGTTTATTTCAGAAGCATCTAATGATTTCCCAACTTTCTTCATATTTGCCTTAAAAGTATAGTATTAAATCTAAAGAGTACATGAAAATTCCACATTGCTCTTAATATCATATATTGCGAAAATTATAGAAGTCGCTGACATGAATGCCTAGTGTCCCGACCGACACCGACGATGAGAATAATTTTTATGTTCTTTTTATAAATTAAAACTAAACTAGCACAATTTCAACCAAAAAAATTAGCACAATTGAGAGATCGGATTGAATTAACCTCCGTAGAATAAAATTAGTTATTTTTGGACAATTTTCTATCTAGATATCATATATTGTGAAAATTCAGTTGCTTTGTCAAAAGAAAATGTCGAAATGCATCCCGTTGCAAATGTTGCAACATCGACACAAACACATGAAAGTCGAAAAACAATTTCCCGGAAACATTTTACGTCGAAACACACACTAGCAAGTGGCTCATAAGTTCCGACAAAAAAAAAAAGTGGTTTATAAGTTGCAATTTCGAATAGTTGGTTTGCGCTGCCCCGGTATGAACCAGTACACCAGTAAAGCCTACTTGGGGGAACTCTCGCACTTTAATAACAACTTCAATCTCAATGTACGGTTCAACACTATGCGATTTGTAAAACAACAAAGCTCTACCTTTACTCTGATTACAACATGCAATTCCAGCAATGATTTCTCGAGTCGAGCGAAAATGCGTAATCTTGCTTTCTACAAAGCATCACGAACCACAAAGGGCAATCCACAGAAACAAGTATGAACACTAGTGAAACCAACTGACTCATCGTGCTTTCGGACTCTGCCTTACAACGCTGCTCTCATAGCGCCTCTCGCAGCATCGCGCTTCATCTCATTGGCTTTGCCGCTTCCCCGGAAGTACATGTATACTTGCTGCAACCAAAGGGTCAACGAAAAATTTGAGCGACTTTGATGAAAGCTTTAAATGAAGTCCAGCACGTGGCAACAGATGCATTTAATAGATTTTTTGGCAAAGAGAAAGGAGAAAGAAAGGACCTGAATAACCCAGATGCTAAGCACTGTCTCCAAACAGAATAGCCCGAAGCCGATGAAATAGAAGATCTGCAAAAGGATGGAAGTGCATTAGTCCTGCATGACTTCGTTGGCAGCTTAAATATCGTTAATCTAAGCGAAAAGGTAGACAAACATTCATAGTGCCCCAAGAAAAATTTCTAGATGAAATAAATGAGAGACTTTACCGCAACTATGGCAGCTTGGTTGGTAAGATCAATTGCTGCCAATATGCCCCTGTTAGAAAACGCAAGGTCAGCAATTTGCCAGAAAGCATATAGTTGTGCACTTGCTAGTTTTACCCCCATAAGCCCAGTATGACGAACGCTTATTAAAGCATAAGCAAATTAGTAATTTAGCAAAAAATCTTCCTAAAAGAGGGTGATAACGATGATAAACAGGTTAAAAAAGTGAGGGGACTCTATTCCCAGACCGAGCCAACACTTGAAAAATATGTTCAGATTTGGAGGAGGTAAAGCTACGAGGTACCATATTTTCCTGTGGCCCAAGACCTTAACAGCATCCACAGTTTACCAAGTGAAAACTAAAATCGTCACAACGAAGTTGGGAAATGAATCATAGATCATAGTGGCAGGCTTACGCGAGAGATTTTCCTTTGAATATTATCGGGGAGCAACTGCAGCAAGGATGCAAAATCCTATATGGAACTGCAGGTACAAGGCACAAAAAAATTTGATCAGAGCAAGAAATATTGTAAAATAACAAACTGCATCGCAAGTCTGGCTAACTTACCAAGTAAAACAGGAAAAACCAGCCAAACTTTATAGCACTATCGGTCCTGCAAAGAATTATGCAAATAACATGTCACATAAAGGAACGTGAATTAGTCAAACGAACTTCACATGACTATTCCCATCAATGACTGAACCCTATGTTGCACGGACACGACATGCGACACGTCGACACGTGATTTCTCAAAAAAATAGAGAATTCCGACACTTTGCATTTTAAATATTTTTATATATATGTAATAAATTATCTCTATAAATAAATAAATAATAAAAGAGCTTAGAAAGAATTTACACCAAAAATAATCTATCATTTCTATCACAATGACAAATCCCATTTCCCTTCAAAATAGAAATTAATAAAAATAATAATAAATACACTAAAAGAAGCCAAATAGACCACCCGTACTTTTCTTTTTTGACCCATAGAAATGAGAAAAAATCACTAATACAGACCCAATCCCACCCAGTTCCCAGGCGCAGCAGATGATCCTCGGCCCCCACCCCCTACTTTTCCGTTTCAATTTCATAAGAAAAGAATAAATCAAAAATTAAAAACCCTCCCGCCTGAAAACCCTAATCGCCCCCCTACTTTTCTTTTCATTCCAGAGCAACTTGCGATGGTCCTCCAATGAGCTCCGATCTCCGGCGAGTCCCTCTGCAACCTTGCCAAGTAGACAATCCCGACTCCTCTCCCTCAAGCTCGCCCACCTGCTGCACAATTGCCCCCACGTCGAGACTCGAGCTCCTTGCCATGTCCACCATCCTCCTCTACAAGCTCCTCACCCGCGATGACTCCTACATCTACCCCTGCCTCACCTTGCAGACCCAGTCCTCCCTCAAATCCGTGATCCTTATTTCGATTCAGCGCCAGGAGGCGAAAACAACCACTAAGAAGCCCTGCAAAACGGTAAGTTTTTGCCCTAAAAGACTAAAACTTCCCAAATTATCCCCAGATACGCGAGTCCCAGCGTGTCCCTCTCATTGACCGCATGTCAGAATCTCAGACAGGCAAAAAATGCCTTCTCCCTCGTGTCCATGCAACATAGACTGAACCAACTGGTTCAAGGATAAGCAATTGGCCAACTTGACAATTGAACACGAGAGTGACCATCAGCACAAAATAGTCAAACCTGGCATTCTATTCTCTGAGATCTTTGCAAAGAAAGGGAGAAATAACAGAATTTACTAGATTTGTACGAAAATGGGGCATAAAATAAACCCATCTAGGAGCAGCAGAATGACATACCTAAACGCACGGTAAAGTGGGCGATACCACAGAAAATAACCACCCGGAACTCCCGAGATGAAGTAGATGATCGCGAGGAACCAGATTTTAACACCTAAGAAGAGCCAAGAACTTCGGATAAGGGGAAATCTCACAAATTGATTGCCCCAAAGTGTGCATGAAGCAGAATAAACTATCTTCACTGCAAACTAACCTTGCCCCTTAATCCACGCTGTTGTCACAGCCAGTATGTTCCAGAACAGACATAGCACTAATCCTGCATAGTATAAATTTGAATTATTTTGGTGCATGTACTGAAGCATACTTATTGTGTTTAACTGAACTATAAGAAAAGATAACCACAATAATCGCTCAAGTGGTTTTCAAACATATGTAACAACTTAATATCTTAAAGAAGAAGAGACAATCAGGCAATGCAGAAATGGTCAGATTAACCCTATAAGTTTGGGTTAGTAGATGAGGAACAGACATCAGAGCAAGGATCACAACACCAAACAAGTATAGTTCCCATGAAACAAACCAAATGCAAAAACTACCATAATGATCCATATGATTAATTTGATATTTCAAACGCTCGAGATTTACCTGAAAGTCAAATTTCAAACTCTAGAAAAAGAACAAAGTAAAAAGTAGAATGTAAAACCTACGGCTTGGAGATATTTACTGTTAATATTATTATTTACAAGTCATAGTGAATAACAAAACAAAAGTCAAATCGCCAAAAGAAACTAAAGCCAAAAACTTCAACCATAATGAAAAGCTTCAGCTACGCCAAACAGCCAGTTAAAATGGTACAGATGGCAGCTCATAAAACAACATGCAAAACTCGATTAATTTGGGTTTTGACAATGACATCCCACATCCACAAGGATACTGGATTCACTGTTAGCCTGTCGTTATGTCAAAAGTTGCTGAGAAAAAACTAGTGTGCACGGTGCGCACACAACACTCCTTTTCGCCTGTCCCCTGCTTCTCTCTCAGATCCCACATCCACATGGATACTGGATTCTGTGTTAACCTCTTCTTGTGTCAAAACTTGCTAACTAGTAAAACCCCCTCCTTCCCCCCCACCCTTCCCGCTTCCTCCATTCTCCTTTCCCATCCGCTGAGCCCACAAAGAAGTTGTTCACTAGGTAACCCTAGCTTTGGCAGTACTTCATCCGCACTCTTCTTAATCCTAACATGCACCACAAGATGGAAGGGAAACAGACTCACTATGGCAAATAGCAAACTTTCGTTGACTCCAGCTGGTAATCGAACAGATGATAGACAAGATCCAGTCATAATACTCAGCAACAAAAAGGCTACGCTATCTTATATATGATCATTTCCAAAAACTTAGTATTTCAGAGTCCAAAAGTGCAGCACAAGCCTACTAGCAGTCAAATGTTATAGAAAATATCTTGTCATCTCAAGAGGAGAATTTAATCAACTTTCACATGCCTAGATATGTTGTGAATGCAACATATTGAAGCCTCTGAAGATGAATCGGAATTTCATTTGCAATGTCGTGGTGGATGATGGGGAGAAACGGGGGCCAATTCTTCTCCTCAAGAACAATACCAGCTGCAAAAAGAGTGCAATTCACATAACCATGTCAGATGAAGAAAATAGCTCAAATGACATTATTCATTGCTTAGAGCAAATGAGGCGAGCAACATCTTGAGTATCATACAGAATATCCCAACAGATTGATCTGAAATTGATAAGATACCCCTTGATAAGCCACAGGCCATCAGATGGAGAATCAACTAACAATTTTCCAAAGGAAATAGTAACACACGTCTGAGTTACAGTGAGAACTAAATATACAAATTCCCCAAAGAAATAGGACCAGTGTTCCATAACTCAATTACCTCGAGCTGCAGCTTCTTCTCTCCGTCGAACTTCCTGCAAGCACCAGAAGCAGAAGAAACAACACATCAAGAGGGTCACTACACCAATGAGTACAACGCCTGTTATGTATAACCTAGGAGTCTAAGATTTCCAAAACCATGGAACACACTCTTCTTCTGAAGCAGAAAATTCATGAAACAAATATCACTAGTCGCCGTTTTGTTGCAAGTTAGCAGTGGATCCTCCCATTTTTCTCTCATTGTTTTATCTTACAAGTTGATCCAATATCTTCTGTAGATGGCAATCCAAAGAAAGAAGTACTCATGCTGGAAACTAGAAGTGCAATAACCTGTTCCCTTCTCTTCAGTTCAGCCTCCTTAGCTTGAAGCTCCTTCTCCTTCCTTTTCAAATCCTATATTGAGGATAAATGACCGATAAGATGCCCAGAAAATAACTTCGAAATAAAGAAAAAATAAAAACGCACATTTAAATTATATGACCAACCTGATAACCTGATCCTGCTGTGTCAAGAGGAATATCAATTGTTGCACCACGATCATAAAAGTCGGCAGGTTCTGGGGGAAGTGGCGAAAGCCTTGAGTTCGAAGCTGGTGGTACACCCCCAGCACTCTGGCAAAAGCCCCATAATGTGAGGAACAGATAAAAGAAAAGGATAAGCATGCAACAGAGCAAGATATTGCACCCCAGCACCCTGATACAAACCGAGAGAGTAAATAAAATCCAGTAGTTGTTTATGGGTAAAGATGTGCGCGTTGCAGGACAGAACAAATGCCAGAACAATCACCAGAAATGGATGAGATGATCCCAGCAAGCAGAATCCCAAACTCCATGAACAATCACCAGATTTTATATTCAAAAATCAAATACACAAAAGAACTAGCTGAAGTTATTATCACCCACCGAACGTCAAGTATCCACTTGGAAAAGATCATCTTGTAAAATTGAACCAAAAATCCTGAACGACCCAATTGAGCTACAGATCGCAGAGGGCATAAATACAGTAAAGACAAAAAAATTTAGCATTTACCGTGAAAAACGCACCCCCGCCATAGTTTGAGGAAGCTTTGGTCCTGACTGCTGGGTCCTGATAGTCAAAGTCAATTAAGAACAATCTGATGCAACAAATAGCACAAGCAAAAGAAAAATCGAAAGCATTCTTATGCAGATCTAATCAATCAACTAATCACAACAAAAATTCAAGTATGAATCCTTCCAACTATCCAAAGCAACTCCATATCCCCTTAATTCAACCCGAAAAAGTTAGGTCCGCCAGTAAACTGAGATCAGAAACCTCAATTCTCACTCATCCGTGCCCATATGAGTCCTCAACTACCAAACTGCATAACAAATGACGCTCAAAATCCGAAACAGCAACTGGGACGCACTCGAATCGCAGGAAGATCCGCTGGGAAGGAACTTACAGAGAAAGGGTTGACTTCTTCTTCGTCGAAGGGGTTCTTATCGTACCGGCCGGCCATCGTCCCAAGATGCTTCGTCTCAGCTCTGCAACCACAGCGAGAGAGAGAGAGAGAAAAGAGAAGTATGAAAAACCTCCGATGGAATCGAAAGACGAAACAGGGGAAGAAGAGAGGAAAATTGCTTACCGGAGAAGGAATTCAAATGCTCCGAACTGTTGAAAGCTCGAGCCTTTCCTCGAAAGCTAAACGCTTCTAGAGAGAGAGAGGGCTGTTGAATTTCTAGAGAGAGGACTTGTCTTTGGTCAGCTCACAGACAATTTACATCCGCTTTGAAAATGTTAGAGAGAGAGAGAGAGAGAGAGAAGGCTATTTCCTTCCTAGATGATAGCTATGTGTCGTTTGTGTGTGAAAAACAAATCTGTCCTAATTCTTTTTCCTATTTTTTTTTAGAAAATTCCTATTTATGTGATAAGAAGTTAACAAATTAGAATTTGTCACATTAGTTTATTAGTCAACATCATGCATCCACTATAGTGTATAGGTGGTATTGATCCAAACATAATTACGTAAAAATTACAAAATTTTCGACGTACAATTCATGTTCACTCAAGAAATTAGAAAAAATTATACGAGTAAAATTTTAGAAAGTTAACGAGCACAATGTAGACCAAGATTCCTATGAGGTATGTGCTTCTTGTGTCATTATATTCAGATCAACACTATCTAATGTTTACTCAAGGATCGAGAAAATTATACGATCACATTGTCGAAAGCGAACGAGCAAAATGTGCATCTTAAATTAGAATATAATTATTATTTCAATACGATTGCTATAAATGGCACGTATTTATGAGAGATCTAGCCCTAATTTGGCACATCCTTGGTCTTTTTTTATTACACAATTTGACTCTACTTGCTGACACGTTAATGAGCTCCAAGCATTGCATGGACCTATCAACTATGCCCAATTCATCATTTAACGAGGAAACAACATTAGTTCAGGCGGATTATTTTATTAGGACCAGCATATTTCTATTGTAATTTACAAGTGAATGCATACATCCCAAAATTTCAATTTGCATATCAAGAAACAATTTTCCGAAAGTTCGATAATACCAAGGAAGGGAGATTTCTCTCCTATAGGGGCCTCTGCAATCTATCCGTTTTATATGCAGGAATAATAAACTCCACGGATGCGTTCTTTATTTCAAAAGTGTCGGTATCCGCACACCCCGCACCTCTAATTGCCAATCATTTTTTTTTTACCCCCGATGACAGGGAATATCCTCTTTTTGCTTTACATCCGAGGGATCCGAGGTCCGACGAGACCTCAGATTTTAAAGACTTACTTAGATCCCAAGAGATTGAAAATGTGCATGTCATTAGAAGGCTACTTTGTTGGAGCTTGCTATATATATAAGAAAGAAAGAAAGAAAGAAAGAGAGAGAGCTCCTGAACTGTCCATCAATCTCACCTAACACATAAGAGAGAGATCTAATCCATAGGTAATTAATTATCCTATATTTGTTTATGCAAATAATTTTCTCCTTAGTAGCTACTTTTTCCAGAGTGGTCAATTGGGTTTTTTTTTTTTTCGCTTTGCTTTGGGATGTACGTATGTACTCTTGGAGTTGTTTCCTATGGGCCCCACTTCTAGATGCAATTGTGGAAATTAATTATATATTTTTTTCAAAAAATGAAAATAATAAAAAAAAAATTGCCATGATAATGAAAAATAAATTCTGCTTGTGGGGAAGGAACGGAACGACGCCCTTCACTTTTGACCTGTCCTTCGGAAAGTTCAACAGGTCACAATCATTTTTTGAAAAAATTTGATTTTGGGGAGGATGTTTTGTTGACCACCGGGCACCGCCCTTTCGATGTCCTCTTAGGTTTTCACTATTGGGGCACGCGGCTCTTGCCCTTTTTTCACTACAGGTATCTCAACTTTTAGGTCGATAAAAATCCAGGGGATAATTACCCAAAAACAAATAGTCCTAAATTTATTTATTGTACGGATTTTTCTATCCGGCCGGTTTAGTCTTAAACCTTTCTGCGATTTGTCAACGTAGCCTTCCCGGCCAAAATTTGACCTGAAATGACCGACATGGGCCCATTGTCCTAAATGACGTAATCGACGCCAGTGATGACTATTTTTAAAAACTTTTCTGATTTTTTATTTTTCTTTTCTTTTTCATTGTGGCAAGTGACCCTTGGCGGCGATGGGGCGGGGACCTACGTGCACTCGCTGGACTTTGGTGAGGATCACGAAAGTCGCCTAGGTCCTCATCACCTGCGAGAGCGCAAGCCCTCGCCAAATTTGGGCGAGGGCCGCCTTCCCCAGTGGCTGGCAAGGCCACGATAGCCTATCCCTCACCCGGTGGACTAGAGATTGCTAGCCACATCGAAAAAGAAAAGGGAAAAAAATTAAAAAATAAAAATATATATAGGCGTAAATTTCAGGAAAAAAAATTGTAAAAGTTGTCTATGCCAGTACTAATAGTTGCCTCGTAAGACTTTCGGTGTCTATATTAGCGATTTTCAACCAACATTGACCGAAAGGATTTTCAAAAGTTTCGGGACTAAACTAGCATTCGTAAAATAAAATAAAAAAATCATTCGTGTAATAAGTTTATGACTTTTGTGATAACTTACTCATTCTCTTCGGATGCACGATCGTTACGCCTAATTTATTAAAATGAGGTTCTAACCAAGAACAACAACCGCAGTCGTAAATCTGTTTTGAACGAGGAGACGCTTTGATTCAGATTTCATGAATGACATAAACGTCAATCAAATGCATGTCATCCATGCCAAAATCAAAAGATTGATAAAGAATTGCTTTCGGCTCGATTTTTACCTAGCAAAACTTTCCTCATTTGGTTAACTTACTCCATGTTTCTTTCTCGGATTGCAGTAGTTTGTCCTAGTAGCATCGTTGACATTCTTGGATACCATAGGAAAACCCGACCAACTGTAAAAAAATTTCCAAATATTTTTTGAAAAGTTATTGTTATTTACAACAAAAATCAAGGAGGTCAAACAATGCAAGGTCACCCTATATGACAACAGACAGCTAAGTTTTGAGCTCCGTACTTTTGTCCGGATAGAAATCGAAAGGCAACAGTAGACCCATTTCAAATCGATAGGACCCATCTCTCCAAGAGACTTCTTCCCCATTCCTTGTTTTTTTTTTTTTTTCTAAAATTTGAACAAGCTGAGATAATTAGGGCGCGCATGATAACACTTCTATTTTAAATCAACGTCTAGCCATAAGTTGATTTTTCTACCTCTCATGCAGAAGTTAATTTCGATAATAGAAATTCGTTTGATAACGGTTGAAAATTTCTAATTCTAAAATATTGTTAACGGAAAATCTTCTATGAAGAATTATTATCGGCGGCGAAAAATTTTTACTTCATTTTTAAAATTTTTAAATATATTTTTATTATTAAAAAATATTATTTATTTTTTAGTTCGATGACCGAAAATGGTCACTCGGCCATGGTGGCTAGCGGAGGGCGGTGGTCAACTGGTCATGGCCGGTGGCAGTGATGGCGGCGGTTGGCGGTGGTCTCGGGCGACAATGGGCGGTGGCCAATGGTGGTTGGCAATGGCGGTGGTCGGCGGTTGTTGGCGGTGGCAATGGGTGTCGGTGGTTGGCGGTGGGCGGCAACGAAGACGGCGGAGCGGGCCCGATTGAAAAGAGGATGAGAGTGTAATGAAAAGAAAGTGAGGCGAAAAGTATTTTGTGAGTTTTTTTTTTATCCAATAAGTAGTTCTTAAGTGTTTTTTTTTTTTGTCGAATAAGTACTTCTTAAGTTGAGAAGGTACTTTTTTTAACTTCTCAAATTGGGGAAAAAAATAATTTCAGAATTGAAAATTCACTTTAGAAATAGAAATTTCTTTCAAAAGTAAAATTTTTTATCAAACGAATTTCTACTTCGAAATTACATTACCAAACGGATTTATGCTCCGTAAATACTTACAAGCGAAAATTCACTTCCAATTAGCTTGTTCAAATTGGAAAGACGTTAGTCAAGCTCAAAGGCAATAAGAATTGTGTACAATATAGTTCACCATCCGTCTTTGAATTTGATTTTTTATTTGAATATTATCACCAATAATAGCCTCTAAATTCTTGCTCGATATTCAACTCAATCCCCCAAACTTTGTTTTGGTTGAACTTTTTGAATCAAATTCAATATCATCCTTCCGTTAAGTAGACTAACGAAAATTGTTGAATGTGACAAATATAACATTGTTAATCGACCTTTTGTTATAACATTGTTAATCGACCTTTTAAGTGTCCAAATTTGCGTTTGACGTAACCAATCAGAGAGCCTGGATGCTTCCACGCTGTCCATTGAAGGGGCATACATCATGAAACGAGTCGTATTCTTTTTACCCTTTTTTTTCTCTCCGTCTTTCTTCTTCTTTTTCTCCCCGTCTTTCTTCTTCTCCTCCCTAGACCGGTTGCCGTGTGGCCGAGCTCCACCCCCCGCTGCCGCACCACTTGCCGTCACTTGACTAGAACAACGCCAACTGAGGTTGAGCTCAAAGAAAGAGATGACAGGAGACAGTAGGTCTGAGGTCGAGCACAAGTGGCAATGGCGGCAATCTACAAGAAGTTGGCATGGCGCTTCACTCAAGACATGATTACATTGAGCGAAATTCAAAAAATTCAGAGAAAAACAGGATAAAAACCAGAATATTACCCATTCTCTTAAGGAATGTCCAAGAACAGCTTGTGCAGAACCATTCAATCGCAACCCCAACAAGCATACATAACAATATTATCCACGCCCACCCATTTGATGAGCAGCACTAATTTGCCCCTTCAGCTTCTTTGAAAGTACCCTTTCTCAGTCACAAAACTGAAGCTTTTTCAGATTCAGCCATTCATAATTTAATTGCCAATGGCAAGGTTTAACAAGCTCCGATGCTCGGGCACTTTAGACTTTTACAAACCGTGAATAGCTTAACTCAGGAATAATACCACTGTCACCCATCAGAGAACAATTGAGGCCTAACCAATGTAAAGTGGGGAAGTTCTGTATAGCCATTTGATATTTGATCATACAGAACAAGAGAGTGCTCTCTAATCACAACTCCAATTGCTTCATTAATCATATGGTATGCCCAAGTAAATTGGGATGTTGTAAACCTGGGGGACTATGCCAGGCTTGAGAGAGATGTGAATGGCAAAATTTTCACATGGCCAAGGGCCAAAACCGAGCTTGTTGACAAATAATGAATTTAATTACCGACATCGAATGGCATCCTACATGAACTAAAGAAGATTACAAGTATAGATGAGAGCAGAATTGCGTGAGGATAGCTTGCTGCCAGGACGAACCTAACATCCTCAAGCTGCTCTCCGAAGCCATTGGGTTTGGGCATTCATTGGCGATGCCGCCTATGCTTTCTCCGCTTTTCATCTCTTATAAACGTGTCTTTAGGAAACGGGTCGATCCAATCCTTGTCCATCTCTACGGCCTTATTCCACCGCTCTTTAAAGACTTGAAGCTCCCATGTCGATTGTCTCCGAATCTGCTCAGAGACACAGGTAAAGTCCAAATAAGAGGCCTGTGTATTTCTTTCTCCCCTCCCAACCAGAGGCACTTAAAGCATTGGAAGGCGTCGTTTTTTTATAATACAACCAAATGGGAAAAGCCCTGAAGAAGGAACAATAGCAAAGGAGTGGGTCTCACCTCTGCTCGCATGTCAACCGATGAAGGGCTGTGTTGTCTCTGCAAGACAAGCAACCAGTAAACTCATCAGACCCGTCACAGAGTGATGAAAATAGCAGACTCTTGTGATGTCTATAGTACACTGAAGTGAAGATGAATATTTACCTTTGTTAACTCTTCTGAATTTGAACCCTGAGCATTGTAAAACGAAGAACATACTTAGCACAAGAAAACAACAATTGAAAGATTATAGAGCAAGAGAACTCAAACTGGAAAAAGGTAAGAAGGAAGAAAACCAACCTTTTTCCCAGGAGAACCACCTCCACCTAAAGTTTGTATACCCTTATGAAATATATACTCGCTATCAATGACTCCTACCTTCTTCGTACGGTCTCCCTGTTCCATAAATTACGACAGTGCAGAAATTTATACATGACACTGCAGATCCACCAAAATGGAGCCAATAAAGTCATTCCACTTCCCTATAATTGGAACTTAAATACAACAGATCACGCACCAGCAATACTGTCAAGATTAAATCAAGAGGCAAAAAAATTTTATGCTCAAGGTTTAAAAGAAGAATTCAAAAGAAACTGCATGAAAGAAATTTCATTTCCAACAACAAGAAATGCTTTCTGACAATGATATGTTTGTAAGACCCCAACCGATCCGACTCTACCCTTTAATCATGTCACTACATCTTGACTCAGTGATATAAGAACTTAATTTTCGAAAGGAAACAATTTTACGTTGCATATTAACATTCTCAACTGTGGTGAACCCAGGGCAAAAGTGGGAAAAATGCACAAAAATGATAGAAACCTCCAGAAGCAGCCAAATTTTTTATCGTGAAATTTCAGCGAAGATAATATGCCCGATAAATAAGAAATTAGTGCTTTAGTTCACTATTTACATTCAAATTCAGGAAGAGTACCCTAATCTGCTCTTCCACCAATATCTCAGGACCCCTAACTAAGTTGTCAACTTTTGCATTAATGATTGAGAAAAAAAAATAGAGTATTACCTGTGCACAATACCCGAGTTTTATATCCATTCCCCATCCATGGATTAGATCATTCTGGAAGAGAGTAATCAAAGAGTGATTAATGTTCTAGTAGCAAGTGAAAGAACCAGTTCAACAAAGACCTTAAAGTTTTAGCTTTCTAGACCAATGAAGACTCTTTAAGAGTTCAAAGGATAATGTTACTGTATTACCCATGCATCAAATTGTTCAAGATCAAAGGCACAGATATAATCATTTTCTGACAAATTAATAACAAAAAGAAAAGCGAAAGAAACAGAGCTAAGCTAGTTTGTGGAAGAGTGATTCACTGTTACCGGAAAAAGGCATCAATAAAAAGGGAAGGAACAGTAAAGCATTTTCATTGCAATGACCTAATAGACCTTGAATGAGAACAGTTAAGAGAACCATGAATGTATGGTATAATGCCAGTCTAATTAAACAGAAATGCCAAGGATCCAGTTCACTTTCTCTTTATCGATTACCAAGGAATAGAGGGGTCAATCGACCACTAGAGAATGAAGCCTTACAGACCTAGTGTGTGATGACAACCAAAGGTACATAAAACTCAAATATTACCGTAAATGAACAGACTGCATTAGCAATGACATTTTGGGACCAAAAAATGCTTATTGTACATGAAAAGCTGCTTGCAAATTTGGAAAAAGGATCTGAGCATAGGACTTTGTTGAATGCCTTCTTCAAGGATGAATATTTGCGGATGAAGAATTAAGCTCCAGAATCAAGTGAAAGCTCTACTTCTTATACTGTTATGTCAGTGGAAATTTCAAAAGGAGAAACTATGATTGAGACATTCACATGCCTTAACCCCAACTAATTTGGGTTAAAGGTGATGTTGATGACTTATGCTAATGAAGAAGGCGAGAAACATAATAATACCTGCAAGAGATGCCAAGTACAAAACCAAGCCGATCTTGAAAAAACTGGAGCCATTCCCTCTACAAATCTACAGTGAGCCAAAGAATGTGTATTACTGTCAAATTCCCAACAAATAATATCTTAAGACATTGACAATGTGAGCCAAACAAGTGTTCTGACTATCTCTTATTCATGGATAACCAACAAATTATGACATTGACAAAGAGACATTGTTCTACAAAGGCTCCTACAAGAACCCTTGTTCCACCAACACTTGTTTTACTACTGTGCAACAGAATTAGGCCTATGACATTATCCATAAAATCTTGTAGTGAAAAGGAAAAGAACAAGGTAAAATAGAATTAACTGTCATCCTATGTGACACTTACCCGGTGCAGGGTGGCCCCCAACTGGTATTTGTGCACTTTGTGCTGCCTCTCACATCATATACCCTCCTGCATCAAGCATTTGACATTAGTATCTCCAAAACTTCATGTCATAGTAGTATAAGGACGTTACATAATTACATTCCATTCACCTATGAACCTTCTTTGTTCTTGAACGAATTGTTATCCTGTGATGTATATCTGTCGAGTTTGGATGCAGAGCAGGCTGAGATATTTCCAAGCCTTCTGATTTCACTATTTTCAGGTATCTGGGAGCAGCCAAACAAAGAAAACAATAAAAAATCGCAGAATTGGGAGTATGAGCTAACAAAACAGAGGGCAAAAGCCATATTGGAACTAGAGAACCTTGAGAAACAGACTACAAAGGGGAGAGAAAATTGCATTATCTTTTCAAGGAACCCACAGAAAACAAAAAAGGTTACGTGGTTCTAACAAACAAAACATTCCAAAAGACTATACAACTACAAAGGAACACTTACAAAGTAAAATAAATTGCAGAGAAGTTTGCGTGGGGAAAAAAACGAGAATGGCATGTTGAGAGCAAACAGATCGGAGATAGCATATGGATAAAAATTGCAGGGACATGATGTTAAATTATGCTCTATTACCTCCGCGGATGGAAGTTTTCCACACCTAAATCTTCATCCCAAAGAAATATGTAATCATATACCGAGACAACGCTGGGATGTAGAAAACGCTTTGCAAACCACCTGCAACGGAAAGTTCAATTGGAATGTGAGTTTGAGACATAAAGTTTTGCCTGAGAACTAGCAGAGCATATGTTGCTTAAGAATCACACAAGAAGACTTCTAGAGCCACTTATAAGTGCAAAGAAAAGGCAAGACAATGGACAACATCATCATCTCAAACAACAAGCAGGTAGCCAAGAACAAGAAAGGAATCACAGCTCAGACAAATTAAAGGCAGTTGTTCTCTCTTGAATCTTTTCAAAACTATTTCCAGAAAGAAGACTTCTGCCAAGTGAGTTATAAACTTATAGTCCAATGGCAAAGATAAGCTAGCTATAAGACTCTGCAGCTAAATTAACAAAGTTCACTTAGTTTCTGAACCTATGGACATTACTTAAATTACACACTACACCAGCTTTCCCTTCACAAAGTGCACTAGTTCCTGAGTTTTTGAACTCAACTCACAGAGCATATTCCTAATAAGCAATCTCAAACTCAAAGCGCTGAAAGTCACACCCACCATTTCGTTTGGTTTCGAGCAACTACATGAATGGCATTGCTACTCCAGTCAAGATCTCCCCAATCATCTACTTTGCCATCATAATGGAATAGCATGACTGTGAAATTGTCTGGAAGAAACTGAATTCAAGAAAATTAGGCAGTGAATCTCACTTCGACCATAGCCAATCTTAAATCATAAGCTTAGAAGTATTACCTTTTGGACAATATCATTGACATTATGCTTTTGCTTGATCCCAACGGGTATTGCCAGTAAGTTACGATAGCTGGGAATATCAACCTCATTGCCAGAGACATCAACCTAAAATTTTTTGAAGGCCTCAATTCATGTTCAGGGACATGCAATGCAATTGATGGTAAACCCGAATGCACCCCTAGTATCTCAGTATCTCTACATATATCATATCAGCTTTAATGGAAGCATTATATTCACCAAGTCTGACCTTTGACCTTGAACTACTTGTGGACCATAACGGTCTCAACTCCAAATCTGATCTTGCTTGTATGATGCCGCGTGGAAGACTGCCTAGTCTCCGGGAAAGACCCTGAGATTCCTGAAGGAAACAAAAAGGGACAACAAAAGAGCCTCATCAAAAGCATCATAAAAAGCCATCATCCAGCCCTTAAAAGCATCATGAATTTCAGCAGCAGCACTAATTCAATCCAAAGGTACAAAAGTGAATAATGTCGGGTAGAACTTGTACCTTTAGTGTGTCAAAAGGGTGTAAATTGATTTCCATCTGATAAAACAAAGGACGCAAAATAAAAGGATTAGCTCACTAAAAGATGCATTGAATAAATCATAACTTCAACTTCACAGGTAAAAGTTGGAAGGTCTAGGGATGATACAGCAACAACATAATCAGATGAAATTAATACTGGCAAGTGGTGAAGCCAGCAACCAAGGAAGGGACAAATTTCACTGAATTTTTCTAGACATCACATGCTGGTATTTTCTATTACTTTAAGTTATCCCTCAAACCATATCAGTGCTGCAGCCTAACTATTAGGCATACTTAAAGATCCTTAAAAGCCAAAGGAATACAGATTGAAGTCCCTTGTTGCCCTGCTAATTTTCATAGCATCTATTTTATAACAATCAAATACTTAAATAGTGAACTCACCTCTGTCTGACGGTACTGATACTTTGTCGTTCTATATACAATAAACAACATCCCTAGACAGATGATTCCCATAAACGGTAGCTGTTTCATCATCTTGAACCCGCATTTTCCCTACAGCAAACCATGTTAAGAACTTTGAGAATGACAATCAACTTATAAACGTGAAAAACCATTCAAACCCTTCCAAGTGTGAACAAGGAATAAAGATCAAACTCACCCCATCAAAGGATGCATTCTTTTTCCTCAAGAGAAGTCTCCATGATTTGAACGGCTTCATAGACAGCAGATGCTTCTACTTTCTCTCATAACAAAGAGTCCACTAAGGCAAAACAGATACAGTCCAATCAGAAATCATTCCAAACAAGTTATCACCAAACTAGTGTTCTCGAAGGGGTTAATTAACAAATTTGTCATATTTTCCCTCAGAAAAATACTCAGTTGAGAAATACTGATAGGAAAGCTAGAAATCTGCCAAAGTTTACAAGTGACAGTAAAAGAAATAAATCATGGCCCGACAAAGATTTCTCCAACCCACTAATACAACTTCCAACGAATTTGGGTATAGCATGATATGTTTGTATGTGAAAGCACAAAAAGCCCAGTGCAACTCACATGCTTGAACGATTACAGGTAAAGAAGATGTCTCAATTCCAAAAAAAAAAAAAAAAGTTGCTCTGACGACTGGAGAACAAAAAAAAATGCCAGACACGACTGAAATAATATATGGGCCAATCGAACATACGCTTCAGATTTGCAAATCCAAAACCCCACACGACATCACAAGACATGCCAATCTGGTACCGAAATTAAGAATCTTCGCAATACCCAATTGCGAACAACCGCCCCCACTAAAAAAGTAAAATTTTTAAAGACAACCAAGCAAACATTGCGACTAAGTGACACGATTCCTTGCTATACGAGGAATAAAAACAGGAACGCGCAGCAAGTTCCGTGTACTTCGATTGAAGATCTGATCACTGCACACAAACAATAACGGAGACAACACTCATAGAACTCAGAACAAATGACAAAAACTTAAGGACGGCCAAACACGGTACAAAAAAAACCTTCACAACGCTCCGCATGCAAGCACCGCGCCAAGTCCTTCTTATTTTCTCCTTCTTCCAAGAGCCCAAAGAACGTTGGATCTCAAAGAAATGTCTAAATCAACCGAGACTTCCGAACGCGAAAACAGACGAACCCAAAACAAACTCTCGGGACCCGAAAAGCATCCGCCCCCGAAATCCGTGTCGGTTCCTACTCTTTCTTTTTTTCTTTTTTCTTTTTTCTCTCTCAAGTTTATTTGATGAACCTCGACCCCATCGGGAGAGCTCAGGAAATCAAATCACCAACCTTTCGGAGGCCCGGGAAACGAACACGCCGATCACCAGGGGGCCGAAGCGATTCGAGCTCGCAGCTGAACGGGTGGTGGGGGCGGGGGAGGCGCCAATCAGTCTCTCGGCGCGAGGGTCAGGATCGAATCCTCCCGGGGATTCGACGAAGGGCAACAGCCAAGGAAGGCGAGCGATATAGAGAGCGAGCGAAAGAAACGAGACAGAAAAGAGAGACGAGAGACGAGAGAGAGAATCGGGAAGGCCCAGGTTTTAAGGGTCGAAGGAGAAGACCGAGACAAAAGACAGAGAAAGGAGAAAAAGCCCAAAAAAAAAAAAAAAAGAGAGCTGCATGCGTCTGCGATTTCGAAAATGGTAAAATTCGCCGACGAGGAACAACAGGACTCTCTCTCTCTCTCTCTCTCTCTCCTGTGTCATCTTCTCGGAGGTTTGTCCGTGTCGATGGTTAACCTCAACAGCTGTTAGAATTCGCATTTTTATAATATTAAGTTTATATTGTATTTTTTTTAAAAAAAATTCTTTCTTTTTCTAAGAGGAAGCCACCTTAAAATTAGGCAAATTAAACACGAACTAAAAAAGAGACGTGATTTTTTTTCACTTCTTCAAGTGGCTCCAAAATACTTTTAGAGCAAAAAAATCCTCCAAAAATAGAAAAAAGGTTCAGTGAATCAAACGAATTTTTCTCCAAAAATAATCTACTCCAAAAGCGCTTTTAAAAATGAAATTTTACTCAAGAAATATTACGCAGCCCGATATCCCCCCACAGTTACATTTAAAAAAAAATAACTCTCTGGCTATATGAATTTCATTTTAGATTATTTCGTGACAATTTAATTTTTTCTTTAAAAATATGATTCGATAGAAAAGAAAAACCTACAAAAGATACGAAATAATATGCCGTTATTTAAACTTTTAGTAGGATTATGACGGGCCAACGAAAAAAATGAGCAACATTATCCTCACGAGGAAGAAAATTTCGAACAATTTGTTATTTTGGCCGATTGACTTTATCTCCATTTGAAATTACTGAATCGTGAAGTTAGGAAAACCCGAAATATGGTATCAATCTCGGGATCTTTTTTTTTTACCACGGGAAAAGACCAGTGAAATCTAAAACGTAGGAAATACAAAGGGACGATGGGGCCCGCCATCTCTCTCTCTTTAAGTTTGGCCGTCCACTGCTTTTAAACAAACAATTAAAAGATTTAAATACCGGCATAATATTGATAATCTTTATGGCAACTTTAGATTAGCATCCTCTTTAATCGAATATATATAGCACCCAACCAAATGAGAAACAAATCCAATCATACCATCCTAATTCTTCTACTAGATGTTCAACAAAATCAACAAAAGGAAAATCCGATTGACCCACGAAAAATCTAAGTGAAATAAAAATGTATAAAGAAAAAAAAACGAAGCTTCGGATCTCATTTTCTCTTAACCGATACGAAAAAAATATCACTAGAAACCCTAAATTATGCTATCCGTGACATTAACGCCCAAATTTTTAGGTATCGTGAGAACCCTAAATCTGCGCCGGTGTGACAAAAATATCGTCTAGGGTAAAAAAAAATCACAAAAAGGTTACAGCTTTTTTCATATCATTGATAGCCAAACTTGTATTGGAGGCTTTTCTGAAACACAAAAAAAAAAAAAAAAAGGTACGGGGTATCGACGATTAATTGGGTGACCTAATCAAGACGATATTTGGCGCCAAAACCCGCGAACCATCGGGAGGAGTTAGTGAGCTGCCTTTGCTGCCACGGAGTCTGATTAAACTAATTCTTAACTTAATTAATTATTCTAAGGTTATTCTCTAATCTCTAGTAAAGTGAGCGGCAACCTGTTTTGTTTAATATAATGTCTACGATTTCGAGATGACCCGGTCTTGGATTTCGCGTGGACCGGGTCGACGATTAGCGTTAACCCTCTCTCTATTGTTTATTAATAAGTAGAACATGTTGTGGTGATGATCATATCTATTTTACCTTTGCCGGATTAGTTTTGGGTCTAATCCCATTAAAAATCCCGGTGACTGTAAATTTTACCCGGATTTGATTTTGGTATTACGGAATATCTCAAATCGGTGCCCACGTTACGGATCCGCCGTCCCTAACCTTCGGTCTAGAAAGGCACGTGGCGAGCGGTTCGAACGATCGACGTGTCACGTGGATTCGAGGTGAGACATGCATGATGGCCTTCGGGGGAAGTTGGGTATGCACAAAAATGAAATGAGATTACGGAAGTTGCTAGTTTTGCTCTCGGAGCACCCTTGCGTCTCGAAAATATGCCGTCTCGATTTTGGCTCGAAACTTGATAGATTTGTCGGGGGGTCTACTAGTTTGGGATTTCTTTCGACGTGAAAATCGGTCCGACGTAAATGTGGCGGGAGCGTACCAGTCTGAAGATTTTCGAGGCACCAAAAATTAAATCGAGATAAATTTGTGGCATGGATGTATCGATTTGATGTTTTTGATGGTATAAACTCCGACAAATTATTAGGTTCATTGAGCAAGATAAATTCTCATCTAGACTAAATACATCCTACATCGGATGAATATCGACAAGTGTTTTAATTTTTAGTGATGCCAAAATAAGATAGAAAATAATTTATCATAAAAAAAAATTCTTTCTTTCTTTCTTTCCCAAATTAATTAGCACGCCCACCCCCTTGAGTGCGATGCTCACGGAAGGCACGTGACATCCGGCCCGAGACACGTGCTGTTCCATCTACTCAACTCACCTTTCGTATTTATGATGTGGACTATTCTCTCAATCATTTTGAATTTGGGTTTTTTTTTCTTTTTCCCTAACTCGTATAACGAAGGGGAAAATGACATTATGTGACGTCACGCATCTAATTATGACAAAACAAACGTCCCTTGGGCTATTTAGAGGGTGTGGACCAAAACCCTAGAGATGGTTGGATCGAAGGACTGAGTCCAAATGATCGAATTTGGACGATTGTATCCCATCTTGAATGAATGAATCAAAAGACAGAGTCCAAATTAGGCAGCCTCTAAAAAAAAAAAAAATATTTCATTGATTAGGTCGGTCAAACTAGATGATCAAAGTTGACTATTTGTTACGTACTAAATTTCAAGAGCAAGCTATTGATCCTCGCACTCAGGTATCTAGAAGAGTAGATAAACGATGGAGACGCCTTAGCTTTAGCCCCACTATTGTTTTTCGATCCTTAGGTCGCTCCTTGGAAGATCTTCTTTAGGCCTATGGTTCAGTTTTTTTGCTGGGTCAATTTTGTGGAATCACTTTCCTTGTAGGGTTCTGCTAAATTTGTTCATCGCCAAAAGTTTTGAGGCAAAACCCCTTTGATTGGATCTCTTTCCTTCTAGGGTTTTGATAAATTTCTTCTCTCGGATAACTGTCGTGTTCATGTCGTGGATAATCTCGAGCCAACACGTCGAGCGATGATGATTGATTGCATGGACGATTACGTGATTCATGAGGAAACTAAAGTAACCACGCTTGGAAATGGATAGTGACAGAGATCACAGGTAAAAGTGAAAGAATTGACAACGTTGTCTCTATGGAAAGATGTCATACGGGATATTTCAAGGGCACTGGCATGTTTTCCATGATTGGAAGGAAAGTTTGCTCCTCCTATGTAATATTTGAGGTTTTTTTTTTAATATATGTAATGTCATTGTTCAACTATTTTCACACAAGCAAACTCATATGGAAATATCAAGCCGCCATCGTCGCCATCCCCCCCCCTCTCTCTCTCTCTCTTCATTGCCTCGGAGGCAATGATAATCAGTGGCGTTGGGACAGCGGGCTCCCAATAATTGATATCAAAGCCGATGGTAGACTAATAGGCTCCTCCCAATCTATTCCGATATTTGGCAAATATCTCAATGAAGGAATTTGGCGACCGACGCGATTTTTGGACGGTTGGCTTTGTGGTGTAGCGATGCGATCCCAACGACAGATTCGTGGTTTGGTATGAAGAAAGAGACCCGAGATGAAGTTGGGCGATGATAGAAATTTAGGTTGAGATATCTTGATATAAAAGGATACATGAATTAAAGGGAGTGAACATAATACCGTGCTCACACATGAGGGGAAGATGGTCGGGATGCACGCGTAAGTTATATTAGAAAGTCTTACTTCGAAGAAATTGATGCGATATAAAACGATTAATATATCTTACTTGAATTATAACTCATTGACTTGCGCTATTAAGTGAAGGCAGATCATATTGAAGATGTTGAAGGGCTCGGACTTGAGCTTTCCCTTAGCAATCTTTTCGGGATGAAGATATCGACCTTATGTTGCGCGCCATCAACAAGTACGGTTACACTTGTCGATAAGAATCCAAAGTAGGCAATGACAATTAAAGTGGCATTGCAAGCAACGGGCACAGACGGATGGGGAGCAGCAGCAACGGCGGAACGGGGAGGTGGAAGGTAGACAAACAAAGAAAGAGAAGAATGGGACAGAGAAAAAACACAGAGAAAACGAAAAGCAGTTAAAATTCAATATGTCGGTGTGTCTCTTCCCCAAAATTAGGTAACATAAAATGTACATTTACTTTAAATTAAACCTATCGATCTTAAAGTCCCTTCTTACAAGTTCCATCACGAAGATAGATCGGCATGGTCATATTTATTTTTTAGTTGAGAGATCCCATTCGATTGGCATATAGTCATATTGACTAGTTGATGATTTGACCTAAAGAGATGGTTTTATCATGGAGAAAGGCGTAATATTTATTGGAGGAACGAGTTAACCGATATTCTAAATTTTAAGAAATCATTGGTACTTGTAATGTACACATATTGACTAGTCCATCTGTGAAGATTAGTGGAGTGATTAACAACAAAATACCAATCGCTGCACGACGAAGAATAGGTAAAGGGACAGAAATGTATAAATTATTGCGTACGAAAAAGCTTTTGACATTGGTAACAAAAATTAATGGACATCGAAGCTTTTCAAAAAACAATCCATATGGTTTTGACATTGGTGAAATTTGCTAATGGAGAAAGCTTTTCCTAATCCAATCCATATGGTTTTGACTATTTGCACTTTCGACAATTCGGTCTTAAACATTTTGAAAGTTTATCAATTCGATTCTAAACCTTTTGCATTTATGTTAATTCGGTTCTTCCAGTCAATTATTGTTGAAAATCACTAAGATGGCGCACCGATTTTGACATGGCGTATGGGATTTGACGTGGCCAAATTTTGTTAATATTTTAGTATTCTTTTATATTTTTATTAATTTTTTTTTCCTTTTCTCTGGTTTTGTTTTTTAGTGGCGGCAAGGATCATTGGGCCCTTGTTAGCTGCTAGGTGAGGTTGCCTTACCTTGTGGCAATGGGCGAGGACCACGACGGCCTCGCGGTAGCAGCGGGTCGTGGTTGTGATGGGCTAGGTGAGGCAGCCATGCCTAGATCTTGTCGAGGCCAGCCTCACCTGCAACCGTGTTGGCCTTGCCCAAATCTAGGTAGGCTAGGCAACTAAGGCAAGGGCCCGGCGACCCTCTTCAACCGCTGAAAACAAAGCCCGATAAAAGGAAAAAATTAATAAAAAATAAAATATTATTAAAAAATGGCCACGTCAACGTAGGTCGTGTCGCGTCAACATCAATCGTGCAATGTCTATAATTTCCAAAAAATTGATCGGAATGACGAATTGACACAAAACGCAAAAAGGTTTAGGATCGAATTAGAAAAAACTTAAAAGGGTTAAAATTGAATTAACAAAAACTCAAAAGCTTTATGAATTTTTTGATAATTTTCCCCTTTTGATTAATATGGAATAATCACATTTGTTGGTACCATGGAAACTATTAGAATTGTACCTCCGAAATCAAATGAACTACACTTGCGGTCCTTAAATAGCAATTTAAATCCGAGGTCCAAAACAATTTAAACCGGATCTTGTTAACAAGTGTCTCGAGATACCAATTAAGGCCACCGAAAATAGCAATCGATGCACACGTCACATTTCGAAGAAAGTCGAGTGACAACCACATTTCAAAAAAGTCACCCTATTCAAATAGAAGTATTTATGTTTCAAAGCACGATTAATGGGGTTTAATAAGCGTCATAAGGATGCTCTCTTTAATGATTTCAAAAATAGTAATGGTCATATTCGGTCAAAGCGGAATTACATCCTCATGATCCAGACACGCTCTACATAAAAAAAAAAAAAAATTATGCTATTCCTCATGGGAATTAGGAAAGGAATTTAGCGAGGAAATTTATAAAAATAATAATTATACTACACCTTCCCACAATAAATATCAGTATAATATGGTAGCTTGAATCGGTAACCAAAGTTGGTCACAAATCACAATTTCGTGAGGCGCTAAGATTAGATTAATGATGGACATTAAATATCTAATAATCACCCCGAAACTTCAAACAAAGCCGAGTCCCCTAAGTTGTTGTCCTAAGTATATTAATATTCAGTTTTTTGGGGACATATTTATATATCCAGTTGCCCCAAAAAAAAAAAAACACTAAACAAAATAAACCAATTTTCCCTAAACTACTATCAATGTAATCCCATTTTATAAAAATAAACTAAAAAATATTTATTAGTCCAGCTAAATTAAAAAACTAATATTCAAATAAAAAAATATTAAAAAAAAGTTCAGAATAACATTAAAGAACAAAACAAATTTAAAGTCAACTATAAGACACAAAGTCAAACTATTTAGCATTATCCATAATAAAAAACTAAAAAAAAACTCTTAAACAACCTTGAGAGATTAATGAAACTATTACATTTCTCATTAATCTCCCAAACCGATAACTGATTACCCACTTTCGATCATATGCTTAAATATGATAAATTGAAGCATACACTGCCAGCGAAAGAAAACTTAAACGATAATCTTATCCACCATGAATTCGAGGATTTTAATAACCTACTATTATAGATAAATCAAATCGATGATGGATAATGCCGCTTGGGAAAGTTGATTACCGGCGATTTGTGCTATAATTATTTTAAATACTATGTTTTAGTGCCCCAAAAGTAAGATAAGTAGGAATTGACCCTACCGATGAAACATGTGGAAAATGTTGACCCTGTTTAAGTTGTACTAAATGTTTTGCTGATTTATTTAGGTAATGGCAAGTGGGGCCCATCAAACCTAATCCTCCCTTCTCTATTATTGTAATCTAATGCTGAGAGAAGAAGAGGTATCAACTAGGGATGTTCTTCTTGACTCTGCCCTCAATAATTTTTCTCATTGGTTTAGCTGGGGAAGGTTATGGAGTAGTTTAGGAGTTGTTCCAACTTTTACCAAGATGATTGACTTCAATTGGACTGATCTCTTGAAATTTCCGCACTCAAATGGACTCTCAGAATCTTTCCTTTGGTGGATATTAAGAGCACATCGATTTCCCGATTTTCATAAAAATATGTCGAGAGCAAATCGAAGAACGAATCGATCAAAGGTCGAACCGACGCCCAGTGACGCGCTCCTTTTTCTGTGAATTGAGATTTGATTTCTCACGCCACCAAGTGTAGACAATCCGGCTATCGAGCTGGGTTTTGGCATACCTTTCAAGTAAACAAAGGGACTGCAAGAAGTTTGTGAACGCCCGGCAAGTCAATATTTCGTAAAGCTCTGAGTTATCTTCTTGCTTCGTATTTGTCAATGTCATTGGGTCGAGAGAGAATCGACGGGCGCGACACGATGCTTGACCCACTCATGTGCAGCCTAATGACTTTCCAAGGATGCCCGTCTTGGATTTTTGTTTAACGGGGTCACGATGCTTTGGCTACTAGTTTTCTAATTTGATCACATAATACGTTATGGAGTTGGTCGTTGGGTCTATTCTATAACGTTAGGGTTAACGCTCTGCCTAATTGCCGCGTCGTAGCACGATTATTCCAATCTCAATTTCCCTCGAAAAGAAAAGAAAACTCAAAAAAGGAAAGCCAACGGAGGAGATTGTGATTGGTCGTGTGAATCAAATTGTTATAAATGATGGCTCCTTTTGTTTTGAAAAATGAGTGATTTGAAAAATATTTTTCGAAAATTATCGAATGTATCGCTTGGAATAATTAGTCGATGAAAAATATTTTCATTATCGATAACAATTTGTGTCTGAATATTTACGTGGACGATGAAAATATTTTTCATTTATTCATTTTATATGCAATATAGATAATCATTTTTTAAAAATAATTTTTTTAAATTATTTTTTTTTTCGTGAAATGAGTAGAGCTTAAGAAGGAGATTGGAATGGTCACGCAATGATTGGCGATCCAAAGCTTTTATTAGACTTTGATTGGCACATAGACGTGAAAAACATGTCATTGTCAGCCAATCACATTTCAAAGTTGGATATCTCCAAGTGACGGCCCCATCTTATTGCATTATCAATCAAGGTCTAAAGGGTTTTGCAAGCTGCTTCTTGTTCATCTCTTTTCTATCAAATGTGGTCCTTCAACTATTCTCAAATGTTCAATTTAGTCCTTTTGTTTCATCAAACAAGGGAAAAACTCTGGCCCAAGTGGTTTTCCTTTTTCTATTTCACAATAGCTTACGGGCTTTTGTGATTGGAAAAATGATACTAATAGTTTATAAACTTTAGTCCAATATGTCATAGAGTCCTTAAACTTTTAATTTATTTAATATGATCAATTAAATCTTCCTAAATGTTCAGTGCAATTCTCGTGTTTTTATTTTTCAGTAAATAGGGGAGAACTTTAGCCCAAGTTGTCTTTTTTCATTTAGTTATGTCGCATTAGTTTGGGGGCTTGTAGTGATTTTCACGCGTATTTGATCAAACAAAATAATTACGTTGAACATTTAGGAATAGTTAAGGGACCATATTGAAAATATTAAAAGCCTAAAGATGACATTCCACGTTTAATCAAACTTCTTGGGCTATTAGCATCATGCTCTTTCATTTAATTTGCTTATGGCGCTAAAGTAAATAACAAAGTGTCGTTGCATCTTTAGCATGTGGCCATGATTTTGCGTCCGTTTAGGGGCTTATATGATTTCCTCCCTTGTTTGGTCAAACGAAATAACTACATTGAACATTTAGGAATAGTTAAAGGATCATATTGAAAAAAAAAAAAAAAGCCTAAAGATGACATTCCACATTTATTTAAAACTTCGGGGACTACTAGCGTCATGTTCTTTCGTTCGATTTGCTTAAAACGCTAAAGTAAATAACAAGTTGTGATTGCATCTTTAGCAGGTGACCATGATGCTTCAACCGACTCTCGTGGATTGTTAAATGAAGTGTTTGGTGCCGAAAAGGATTATTGGTCCCCTTAGAAAAATTGACATTGAAGCGACCTCCCGTTTCTTTCTTTAATGATTTTTTAATGTTTCTTTCCTTTGATAAAATATACCATGTATCTTAAAATTGTGCAAAATATCTTCATTGATTGATATTCCTGATCAATTATAATTTATGTCATAGTAGATTGTAACTTTAAATAGTTATCTTATGGACCCTATAAATAACTCGCGCACCGTTTATCAGAACTCTCTCTCTTTTCCAAAATAACGGGAATTTCCTTGCTTTTGTTGCTGTGATTTCAAGAATTTGGTAGGAGTATTTTGGCCGTGAAGAACACCCGATATAAAGGCTAATGAAATTGCACACCACTACGAGCGATTTCGTTTTATCTTCGATCCGAATTTCGTGGTCATAACTTTATGATATTGAGTGAAAACTCCTCGTTGTAAAAAGTATCTTTCCATTGTAATTTGCTTGGTTTTCCTTCTTGTACTTTTTTTTTTCCATTTCTTCGTAATTAGCTTTTGTAATTCGTTGAGACTCATGGAAGGAACTTTCTACTGTTCGACCCAAAAAAAAAAAAAAAACTTTCTACTGGGCTTAGCCCAAATGGAAAAATCTGTCCACAAGCTGAAAATGATGTTGTTAGTATTTTACGAGTAGCCCAAGTGTTGATGGGCTTAAGAAGCGCATCCCGATTTTCTTTCATCAGTTTTTTACTTTTTGGCAACAGTCTTCTTTTTACACTATTCCCTTTTTATGCTTGTCTGTGGTAGATGTAAGTAAATTAGGTATTATAGTGGCATCCTTGTTATGTTTTATCGATCTATGATTGTCTCCAACACAGCTATATTTTTTTCAATGGATGAGGGATATTGATTTGGTTCTCATGTAATAGATATAGCAACTTTGCACTCATCCCGAATTTTTCATAGTTTTATTTTTGCGGAATTTCTTTCAAAGTTCAATTCTTTTCTCTATCTTGAATGTAAGAAACAAGGTTATGTGGAATCCTTGTTAGTGTTTTATCGATCTATGTTTCTCCAACACGAGTTATACTTGTTCTAGTTTCTCTACATCACCTATCGGCATGGGCGATTTTTAGCGGCTCTCATATCAAAAAAAGTAATTTCATCCGAATCTGTCCCCGCCCATGCGTGCAACTCCACAGCCTAAATACGTAATTTTTTTGGGACGAAAAATGGAACATCTACTCGAAATGACATGGTCCTGAAATAGAGTCCTCGCATGTAAAAAAGAATTCTTTGACTGATGTAAGTTGAAATTCTTATGGCCCGTACAGCCAAATTATATCAATGCTTTTTGGCAGTTTATAAATTATTAACTATTTATATCTTTCATCAACTCTTATTCCCCCTTTTTTTTTACCAACTCATAAACTTACTTTACCAAATTCTCACGAGGGGCTTATCAACTTTTTTTCGATTAAGTTACTAACTATTTTTGGGTTACCATCTTTCATATGATTTATTTGACCAACATTTTTTTAGGTGTCTTTTTTAAATTATTTAACTTTTTGTTATTATTTACTAACTTTTTACCTATTTTTCATACAAAGGCCTTAAACTAATAAGTTCATAAATGAACTTGCCAACTCTACACTGATCCCATCAAGTTATCAACTAGTTTCGATTTACCAGCTCTTGTTCAAATTGGTTAAAACCATTTATTTGTTTCTTCCTGAAGTTACCTACTTTTCCATTAAATTACCAACTTTTAATTTCCTTGCTTATCAACATGTTGAACTTACCAACTCTTCTAAGAAATTTCCAACCTTAATTAGAGTGATTACCATTTTTTTCTAAAATGAGAGTTGATAATTCAATATTAAGTGATAGGTTATTGGGATGAAGCTTGTCGAATCACGCCAATTTAGCTTAGTGATAGTATTTGTATATGTTCGGAGTTGTTAACCAAGTCAAGCAAAAATTTTTTTTAACTCAATAAAAAAGTTTGTAGATCGAAAAAGAAAAAAATAATTGAATATTGTTAAGTAACTCAAATGAAAGTTGATTACCAAAATAAGTTGGTAATTTCAAAATTATTGGTAAGTTTTTTTTTTGTTGGAAAAATTATTGGTAATTTTTTCTAGGGTTAATACCACAAAAAATGTTAAACTAGTACATATAACGACATAGTACGCCAAATTTACTTCAAACTATTTTTTTGATCATGTAAAATCTCAAATTGATACACTTTTGACAGATTTACCCCCAAACTATTTTTTTGACAACAAAAAACCCTAAACCTAGTATACATGTGATAAATTTACCCTAAAACTTGTGATAAATTTACCCTCTGTTAGTTTCCATTAAATTGATTTAATATCACGAAAATCTCAAATTGATAAACTTGTGACAAACAAATAGTAAAAACTCCAAATGGATGCACCCATCAACCGTCACGTGTCATCTAACTTAACAATTTGACGGTAAAAGTTAACGGAAGCTAAAGAAGGGTAAATTTGTCACTAGTGTATTAGTTTGTGGTAAATTTGTCACAAATGTATCGATTTATGATTTTTGATGGTAAAACAAATAGTTTGAGGTAAAACCGTCATAAATGTACCGGTTTGGATTTTTGGTGGTATTAATCTTTTTTAAACCTTAATTATTGGTAAGTTAACCAAGCATTTTTTCAAGGATTAATACCACGAAAAACCCCAAACTAGTACACTTATGACAAATTTAGCACAAACTATTATTTTGACCACAAAAAATTTTAAACTGATATACTTGTGATAAATTTACCCCAAACTAGTACATCTATGAAAAATTTACATTCCATTAATTTTAGTTAAATCTAATAGTCAAATTCTTGAGTTGGATGACACGTAGTAGTTGATGGGTATTCCAGTTTACGATTTTGACCCTATGTTTGTCACAAGTGTATTAACTTGAGATTTTTTGTGGCATTAACACAATTTTATGGAGGGTAAATTTGTCATAAACGTACCCGTTTAGGGTTTTTCGTGGTTAAAAAAATTAATTTAGGATAAATTTGTCACAAATATAACAGTTTAGGATTTTTTGTGGTCAAAAAAATAGTTTGAGTTAAATTTGTCACACGCGTACTAGTTTGGGGTTTTTCGTGGTGAAAAAAATAGTTTAGGATAAATTTGTCACCGTGTATCGGTTTATGATTTTTTATGGTATTAACCCTTTTTTCAAACCAACATTTATCAAAATTACATCAATAGAGTTTGCTTTTCCAGGAAAGACTTGCATGAATGTACATCAACAGCAACATTAAAGCCTATTGTTCCAATTGGATTAGGAACCCACAAAAATATCAGGAGACGAAAGAAACATAATACATGTACTACAAAAGGACCCTAAACCTACAAATATTTGCATCAAAGTCCATCCTACCAAAGAAGAAACTATTTTACATGTACTTTGTTCACCTTGTCCTGACTCTCTTTCTTCCTCTATTAGACCTCACAGCTCTTGGGGCATCACTTGTATTTTTACGTTTTCGCTGCCAATTCATGACCGAACTTCTCTTGCCAATAGCCGAAGACTCCGCCGACGGCGAGGAGTCAGAGTTGCCTGCACTCTTGCTTCCGACTGATGCTGTCCAAACCGTGCAATTGGCATTTGAAGCCCTCGGGGGCAATTTGTGTGCCCCGCGACGAATGGCGCTTCGAGGCCTGACCGGAGTTTTGGCGTGGACGAAATTGGATCCTTTGTAGTGTTGCCTCAGCTTTTGGGTGACAATGTCTCTCAGGAGCAACGCAGACTTGTGCTCCCTTGTCCTTCTGGAGTAGAAGACCAACGAGTTGTTCGCGAGGAGCAAAAGATCTCGGAATACTTCAGTGGAAGATGTGACGGCGAGGCCCGTTATTCTTGATCTTATGGTGTGAAAATCCATGTGTTGGCGGATCAATCTCTTGTATCTTCCTCTCTTCTGTGACAGATGAATACAATAGGACATGTCTCAGTCAGACGCATGTTTTTATTATTCTTACTGCATTAAATGACTGGTCCTAGAGTTCCTAGCGATAACATGGGTATCAGACAAATCAGAGAGGAGTTTCATATACGGTCACATTAATAGCGCCATTTGATAGGATGATGAGAATTCAGAAGTAGAATTCAAATTGATTGAAGTAGGATTTGCTGGCGAACATCGATAAGAGCTGGCTTCGAATTATGCATTGATTCTGAACTTTACCTGGCAATTAAGTCGGCGATAGAATATGTTGCCGCTCTTGTGCTCCACGACAGAATCGAAGATCCTCATCAGATCGTTGACAGTCTCCTTCCTCCGACCTCTACGACTCCGAGAATCCGTCAAAACATCGGCCGGGCCCATGAATTGGCTTTCTCCTACACTCCCTTCTTTGATTTGCACGACACAATTCTTCCTTTTTCTCAGACCTCTCTTCTTCTTAAGGAAGCCACCTTGACCTCTGCATAGCTCCTCGAGCTTCATATCGATCTTGCGATCCTTGTCTCGCTTAGACGACTTGGGAATCCCCGGCTTAGTCTTCGTCTCGTCAGCTGAAAGTGAAAGCTGAACCCGACCATCTGATGAGGAGGTAGTAGAGACTTCTTGAGTGAGGCTATCTGAGAGCGCACCTTCCAGTGTCTGTCTTCGATATGATTTAGCTCCATATGAGTTCTGAACTGGTACAACCGATACTGTCCGGCTGGAGTCATAATCGACGTTGGAATAAGGTCCGCTCTCTGCCTTGAGATATTCGAGCTTCGATTCCAGAGTCCTGACAGAGAAAAGCATGAGTCCATAAATAAAGAACTACGGAATGACAGACACATAATATTCCCTCAGTCGAACTCACCATACATCAATTCAAAGGCAAGTATCGATGTCCAAAAAACTTGATGAACTTCTTGCAAAAACAAAGCGGGCCGAGTTTAATTCATACATTGATGCAACCCTCTACCTCAATCTAGAGCTCAACATATTTCGGTAATAGCGGTTCTTACACATTCCATGGCCTTAGTTTCCCTTCAAAAGCAATAGATGCACAACAAGATAAACCAAACAGATCAGATAGCTGACCCAATGGAGCTTTCAGATTGCTCTAAGGCTCGCCTCAACTCCGCCATTCGTTGTTCTCGTAATTCTTCAAACCAAGCTCTAAAACAGAAACATGAAAAGCATGAGTCCCCAACCAAAGAGCAACCATAATGGAAATGCCATTGTAGGTTCTTATATAACCCTAGCTACCGTCCGCCCCTTAAGGTAGCAGAAACAAGGGTATGTCGCGATGTCCTTCAAGAAAGGAAGAAAGAGCTCTACTTACGTGCGCCCCGAGAATCGCCGTTGCAGGTCCTCATACTTGGCTTCGCAAACCTGCATGGTAGCGTCAGATTTTCATTTTAACATATCGGTAGCGATCACATCGATAGCTCTTGCTGAAGATGATGAACTTCTTTTGCACCAGTAGAAGGATAGGTAATGCACCTATGGGGACACTGAATCTACGCCTCCATCTAAGTTTTATGATGCGTCTCGCGTACTTTTTGGATAAGCTAAAGAGATTATGGGTGTACGTATCTGCCCTTGTAATTCTTATAAAGTGACTCATTAAGATTTGTTGGAATCAACGAGTTTGGTTTAATGCCCCATTTGTTTTGCCAAAAATGATTGATTTAGAAAATACTTTCTTTAAAATAATTGCTTGTATAGTTTATAAAGATGAATAAATAAAAATATTTTTATTGTCCACGAAAATATTTAGACATTAATTATTGTATTTTTAGCGATTCAAACTATCATTTTTAGGAAAATATTTTTCACATGATTCAAACTATCATTATTAAGAAAATATTTTTCACATCATTCATTTTTTGCGAAACGAACGGAATATAAGCTTTTGTGCATTTGCTATAACTCTTGTTTTTTGTGATTTCCTAAACTTTCATCGTGTTATAGCCGTTAACCCCCTAAATTTGTTCCATTGGTATGTGCATTGCACGTGACTTTTAAGGGGCAACAGTTCATTTTTATCTCATTTTTAAAGGATAAATTAATTAATTAAAACACCAAAAATTGATAAGGAAAAAATCAAAAAATAATATTAGATGAAACGAATAACGAATTTATCTACTTTAATGGACGAAAGAAGAAATTTAAGAAAAATAAAAATAAAAGCAAATTAAGTAATTAAAAAAAGGATCAATAACAAAAAGTCCAAATGGAAATAATTAGTTACTCATTATGTACTTTTAAATGGTTAATTAATGTGAAGAGTGATTTGATAATAATACATACAAAATAACATAAAGAGAAATGATGTTCTCATCCCAACAAAAAAAATTAATGAAATCTAAGGTTATTTTTTTAAATACTTTTATTGATTGATAATTTTTTACAGTAATCAACCATTGAAATATGCTAAATGAATATCCAATTTTAGAATTTGAACTTTTTGTTATCGAGGTCTTTTTCCCTTTTAATTATTTAATTACATTTCTTTTTGCTAAAATATATTATTTAGGTTTAACATTCTATTCATATATTTTTTTTTTATGTTTCAGTATTGTTCTTAATATTTTTTTTTAGTACAAATATTTCAGTTAACTTATTTTCTCCATTTGTTGTTTTTTTTTATATTTTTACACAATTAAGGTAAAATGAAAATTTTCTTCCAAAATATAAGATAATCATACACCTTTACTCCTAAAAAGTTATGTGAATTGTACATCATATTAGAGATAACAATTTGAGGGTTAACTGTTGCAACAAAATGAATGTCTAGGGCAATAATCTGCAGCAAATTTACGGGCAAACGCGTTATTACCTCCGAAATTGAGCGAGTTTTGTCTAATATCCTGGTGAAATAATTATCCCGACATGCTTGTCAAAAGTGAAGACCGGCAAGTTTCGAAAAGCGTGCATCGACAAGTCAAATTTAAATGGCAAAAGATTAAAAAATATATATTTGCTGAATAAGTCTGCAAAAAAAAAAAATTAGTGAAAGAGTAATGTCACATGCCCCAAATTTTTATTAAGAAAATCATGCTAATTTAACAAAGATTCGATCAACAAAAATGGAAAAGGAAATACAACCCAAACAGGAAAAGATCAAACATGGAATATAGCATTTCGTTTTTAAATGGTTTCTTCTTTATCTTCCTTATTGGTGTACACAAGCTAAAATGACATGGCAATTACAATCTATGAGGAAACTAAACACAGAGAATTCCCAGGGAACATGAGTTGGTAAACCCTAGAAGTACAGATATCGCTTATAAGATATGTTATTGTAGGAGCCAAGGGAAGAGGAAATAGTTTGACCTTAGGGGTGATTTCACACGGCCAAACGATTCGAGCTCGGAGCTCCAATGCGACCCGGTCCCAATCTCCGGTCCCATGACGGAGCACAGCACCTCCGAGCAAAAGTTCGTCCCACGTGCTCCACCTCCCTATCTCCATCATCTTTGACCCCAATGTGTACGCGCCGTGATAGAATATCCTCCACTTCCGTTCTCCAATCTCATTTGCCCCGGCCCTGGTCGGCGCCGAAACAACAAAGCCCGCCTATTTCATTCAAGTCGGCAATCGAATGAACACATATGATCATTATGCAAAGATCATTCAAGACCCCTCCGACTTGACCCGCCTAATTAAAAACCTCGACCCTCAGAAGATGAGAAAAGGGTTGACAAAGCTTACAAGACAATTGAAACAGGAAAGCAGGTTTCGGAGAGAGAGAGAGAGAGAGAGATGAAGGTTATGAGAGCTATGTGATTTTGGGTTTTGGTACGAAGGTTATGTGAGCTCTGTGATTTTGGTTTTTTTCTTAAAAACCTTTTTCTGGTTTTTCCTTTCTTGGAGGATAAGTTATTGGTGTTATATGGCTGGAGGTTGTTAATTTCAGTTTTCTATTTTGGGAATCCGTCAACAGAATGACAAGAAAGATTTAGAGGAGATTTGTTTTATGGATGATAAAGAAAGAGAATTTTTTTTTTTGTGTGGGAATGTTGCTACTCTGGAATGGATGGCCTACATTGTCAGCTTCTACATAAATACAGAAAGCCAATATCACTCTTGAAATTCATGTTAATCATGCATTTATAGCATTCATTCTGGGCAGTTTTCCAGGTGTTTTCAGGTTTGTAATGCGAATAGTTTCCGCGAATCTGCAGCGAGAACACATTCCCGGTCCGATCGCAGCAACTCAACTGGATCTTGGTTTGAACTCTCTTTTAACATTTATGAATAAAAATAAGTGAAACCTGTCACATAGCATTGTGATCTTCAAATGGTACAGAACTTTTGGTACTATTCATTTGGGGATGTGACCAAGTTTGTCATCCTCAGGTTCACTTAGGGTGTAGTAATTGAACATTGAACAGTCAATTTTATCTAAGAGAACGGTTTAGTTAAGGAGATACGTGGTCCAGCTTGTGTGCACCGGTAGAAGGGGTTTAATCTTCAGGCGTGTACCAACCCGTGTCTTCAGATTTGTCGCCTCCAATGACAGGGTGGTCCTGTAGACTCTCAACGACACAGTAAATTTCCAGAAAGTAACATTCAAGAACGCAAAGTGAAACAGCAACATCAACCTCACCATGTAACTCCGCTATGCTCAATCTCAGATGCACCACTTTTTAGGCTCATTCTCACTGGAAACTATTTCCTAATAAGCTGGAGACACTCAAATCTTTGTGGCTCACCACCTTCTTTCAACTCACATTTGCAGGAATCCTTTAGCAATGGACCCAATGTGTCCAGGATAAAAGTGATTCTTATAATGAGTTGGTAAGCTAAGACAATATGATCTTTCGTGGAGACTTCCTCATGATAAGATACAATTGCACCTTCATTTTAAAGTGTAATTCTAACAACTAAGATGCACAGAAGACAAAACTCTTTCAGTTATGATGAACAAAGAGGATTTTCACTATACGTGCGACGGGCGCAGATAGAAGATACAAAAGATACACCATAATACAGAATCAAAGAATTGGGAGACCCTACTCTTTCATAATATCATGGAGTCATTCCCCAAGCAAGACCTCCTGAGTCCTCGAGCTTAATTTCCATGCACGTGGTGCTCGGGTATTTGCCTCATGAGAAACCAAGCAAAATTTGATCGACTGAAGCGGCAAAATTAGGAGTCGTAAAGCCAAACTCCGAGTTAAGCAAAGGACAGCGTCATATACACGAGTATTCTGTTAGGAGTCATCCGAACTGGTCTTCACAGGTAAGCAGAAAAGGGATGCAGATGGTATGGTCCATTAGCATTGTTGAAGGACTAAATTCAATTCTTGAGCACTTTTTGCAATTAAACCACCTCTCCTGCAATAGAAGCAACAGAGATGTTTACATCCAAAGTCCACGTCGGAATCAATGAATGAGCAAAGGCCATTTTCCAGTTTCAATCAGAAAGGATCGTAAAAGGAAAACAAAAAAACAAGTCGAATTTATCTGTCATGATTCTGTTTTCACCTCAGAATACCAGGTCATATTGATCATGTGGATGCGTCAGAACTCAAACATACTCATTTAACTTAACATTTCAAAGCTCAAACTACTGATCACTCACAGATTTAAGTTGGTCATCCATGGTTGACAAGTCTCTCAATAACCCATTTTCACATATCTGGACATGGTGTAGTGTTGACATTGCCAAACTAAGATCCCCTCATCGTAATAGAAGGTTAAGCATATAATCCTAACCAACACTCCTCATGATTTTACTAACCAGATTCAAAAGACAAGACATCATGCAATACAGTAGAAACAAGAGATGGTCCTGATATTTATGAAAAAGTGGTTACGCATTTTCCCAGGGATGAAACAAACTTCATCAACAACTCCCAACATGCCTACCTCACAAGTAAAGGGAGAACTTTTTGGATCTTTTGCAGCTCTGTAAAACACTGGGTGCAGCACACTCGCCTGAGATCAAGTATTCAAATCTGTCAGTACCCAGCACTCGAATGATCCTACCGAAACACAGCTAAATGAGTGATAGAAAGTGCCCAAGTCCAACGAAGAAAACCTTTGCTCAGCATGTAGATCGACACCAACAGCTGGAGGTGCAGAAACTGTGGAGCGAACTACTGAACCAAAAACTGCTACAAGCTTTAGTAGCATCTCGAGAGACACACATGTGTGCCTGTAAAATTTGGAAAAAAAAGTCAAATCAGTTAAGAGGAATGAATACCACCAAGACCAGAGACTCGCTATCACTGAAAAATGTACATAATCTATATCAAGTTATTTCAGTGACACTGCTGATTGAAAGACCATCAACCAGTTCTTTTAAGCATAAAAAGAGAACTTTAAGCGCCAGACTTGCAACGTATAAGAACAAATCATGAGTTCAGTGCATCATGACACCTTCAATAAGTAAACCAGTTAGAAGTATCAAAAGTTAAATACACATGAGAACGACGAATTGTGTTAAGTTCTTCGCGCTTGGTAAGCGCTTCACTGGAGCCAAGCTTACTGCCAGCGAAGGCGGTTTATTGAGTACCAGATATACGTATTTCGAAATCTAATGCTCCAGAATCATGTCATTGCTCCTTTATAGATACCATGAGCATGCATAACTCCCATTGTACAGTTCCAGCATTTAGATGGTAAAAACACCATTTCAAACAGATAAGTACCTCTAGCAGCATAACTAAGCTGAACAGCATATATATAACCACACTACCTTTCTACTTTGCTATCCAGTAAACCCACAAGCAGAGGAAGCAAGCAAGAAAATAAATCTAAGTTCAGCATCTCCATTTTTTCCATAAGAATGGTGATTACATCTGCTTGCACCTGCACCAGAAGCACGATCACGTGTCTCAGAAAAATAAAGGAAATTATCATATATCAAGGATCCTAGGACAAACATGCATATGATGATACCCACAGAATGATCCGGCAACCTCCTCAAGGCATTAATAGCACCTTTTATATCTTTCCTTTCAAAGAAATGCCGGACTACCTGGAAATGCATGAAAAAATTGTCAAGGCAACTACCAAGTAGAAGTGCAAATAATAAAGTAACAAATAGTCAGTCAAAGATGCCCTTTTCTATGACTTCTGAACTGTCCATTCAGTGATTCGATTTACGCATTAGAATTTAGAAGCATAAGGTTATCACTCTTTGCTGCAACTGCTATACCTCCTACTAATATTATGTCTACTAGGTTATTAGCAATGGTGCTAACATAAATGCAACCCTTACTAGCAGACCTAACCTTACCCAACAAGTCGTACGATAGTGGTGGGAAATAAAAACTGGTAAACAGATGAATAGCTACAACTTAAGGAAGCCAACATACAAAATGAAAGTATACAGTCACACGCAATATAAATTACTCGACTATGTAAATATTAAAAACAGCTAAATTACCTGTAGTTTTGTCAAGCGAGAACGGAGAGTACTTAAGAGAACTTCATGATTTCCCAGTAGAACTTCAGTGACATCCTCGTGGTTAACAGTGTCTGACTCCCTTCCCATAAATTGATGTTCCCCACTCTGTAAATTGAAAAACATGATCCAAAACTCACTATCATCAGCTAGATGCTAACCACTTAAACTGTTTTAAAAGGGTTAGAGTTATACCGTTGTTGTCGGCGGTATAGAGTGAGGAGCCACATTATTTAGCGGGTTCTCTATGTTGTTAGATAATTTTCTCCTTTCAACCCTCTCAAGTGAAACAATTGATGCTTCATCTGTTGGTAGTCCTCTTTGACGAACCATTACAGTGGTTGCATCATCAGTATTTCTAAATTTGTCTCTTCTGCGAACACTGCGAACAAGAGTGGACAGTGCTCTATCCTCCCCTGATGATGCACGAGAAGAGAAACTAGTTGCCTTATCTTCACTAGCGTTCAATCCACCTTTGATTTCCACATCCTCAATCGGCAAAGCAGAAGTTTTGCTTGCTTCATCAGTTGGTAGTTTTCTTTGAGGAGCCATTACAGGGGATCGACCTTCAGTACTTTTGTATCTGTCTCTCCTACGGAAGTTGCGAATAAGAGTAGAGCGTTGGCTATCCTCCTCTGATACTGTCTCAGAAGACAAACTACTCGCCTTATCTTCACTGACATTCAATCCATGATGAATTTTCAAATCCTCAACTGGCAATGGAGGAGTTTTACTTGATTCATCAACTGATAATTCTCTTTGAGGAGCCATTACAGTTGACTGATGATCTTCAGTACCATTAAATACATCTTTTCTTAAGTCGTGAACAAGAGTAACAGGTGTTCTATCCTCAGTGGCTATGATACGAGAAGACATACTTGTTGCCTTTTGTTCGAGGATGTTTAATCTGTCACTTTTTTCCATGTTTTCTCCCAGAGAGGGAGGGGTTTTATCCAATGCAGGTATTCCAGGAGGTGTATTGATTGATTGATCTTCAATGCTGTTCAATTTTTCTCTCTTTTCAAACTTTTCAACTAAAGTGCGTGTCCGGCCTGGCACAACTGCAACTGCCAAAACAAAGTTTGAGGGAAAAAGGTCAGGTTTATTCAATAGTTACTAGGAGTTAAACCAAACGGGCAAGCAGCAGCTAACCTCCATTGACAAACTTGACAGAGTTGAGTCCTTCTTTGAAACTGACAGGTTGGTCACCTTGAACACAATAACAAATCTATGTGAGCAGATTTTCTGGTCTAGTTCACAAAATGGCATCTTGAGTCTCACACAAAACTATTCACTATGACACAAATACTTTCAAAAGAAGCAACTGCTGTATCTTTAACAATGAAAATTATGCATAGACTAATTTCTAGATATGCTTTCATACTTCTATGTCCCATGTTAAAATCAGTGGTTGTAAGAACTGCATTAGCAATGACATGAACAACCATGGTCTCAGAGCGATAGTTACCAGCATTGCAAAATCATAATTTAGTTGAACTTGTTTAAAATTCTTCAGAGAAAATGAAGAGGACTCATAAGTATGGGAAACAATATGGTGACAATTTCCTGTTAGTCACTCATCCTAATAAGTACTGCAAAAAATATTGTTAGGCAGAGTTGTGGAGATGACCCAACAATGAACCATCAATATTCAAGAGAGATTGCTTACACTTTTCTGTTTTAGGTGTCTGCAGTGGTGGCACCTTTTCAGTTTCCTCAGAGACATTCTTGATACTTGAATGATTGTCTTCACAGCCATCTCTTGCTCCATCTTCAGGTGCAAGTTTCTTCGAAAGTGAATCTACAAGACTTTCAGAACCACCTTTTACACTGCTAAGCACTCCAGTTTCAGCACATGCTGATAACCTGTCGACATCATATTTCGTACTCGACAGTCTCCTTGAATGAGCAGGCTTGAGCAACATGCCCGGCTTAGTCCTTGAAAAAGTAATAGATTCTCTTCGAGATGAGTCTTTTCCATCAGGACTGTCCCTACCAACAGCTTTGGGTGCAGTATAAGTTTTACTAGGAACCTGCCCACTTAATTTATCTGGTGTTTCTGTTACCAAGCGCTGCCTCTGTAGTGTCAAATTAGGGGTGTCCTTAGAATCCAGTGATTGAATCTCTTTCACAGAGTTATTGGTACCAACAAGCTGTGAAGATACAGGATTTCCACTAGCAGCTGCACAAAGAAGATGGAGTAACACATCAATAACAAGATAAAATAACTTTAGATGTAAACCAGTGTTCAGTAATAATACATGCACTACATGATTATGCTAAAGAAGCTCCACCTGTAAAGGTGGGGAAAGTAATATGCCTTATACTCGTATCATATTAACAGTACTATTAAATGGTCTGGGACCTAAATCAGCTTGGATCTCATCAAAGAGCCATCAATGAAGTGGAAAACTAAACACCCTAACGGAGTTGGTGCTTTGTCCAGGAAGAAGAGTTGAAATCGTGGGCCAAAAATGATGCTACTGAAAGCCAGCAAACTTGTGTCTTCCAGGAAGAGGATGGGCAGGATTCAAGTCTCTGGCATAGAGAATTTCTCTCGAAGAAGTGTCTCCAGAAAAAAATTGGAGCATCAATGACTGAATATGCAGCTTCAAAAAGTCACACACTCAGAGCTTTGTATATTATTGAGGAACAGACGTGCAAAAAAACCAAATTCAAGGACTACTTATCCTTTACACAAGTCAGAGTCATTTTCATATTCAAGGTCAAACTTCTGTTGTGAACTCCAACGACTAGAAAGTAACTTGCTCAGGCAAATCTTAAATACATTCAATGCAAAGATTTATGGCTGACAATAGAATAGAACAACAGGAAAAATAAGATAGTCTTCCACTTTCCCAAGGTACTTGATGGTGAACCCAATCACACTCGAAACTAGTGTTAGAGGCTCAAAATCTACTTATGATCATGCAGCTACAGTCTTTCTCCTGACCCTCATCAGATCAGCAACGTATATCTACATTCCGTTCAGGAGTATAGGCCATTAAATGTCCACTACTTTGCACAGGACCATGTGCCAACATATTGATACATGAATTTGATAGTATCATAAATGTACACAAAAACAACTTACTATCCACATATATATTCTTTATCTCTTTGGTGTCATAGTCCGGCGAGGCACAGCGTCCGATTGAAGTTGATCTTACGGTGGTCCCTACTTTAGCTGAGGAACGACTTTCTTGGTGTTCAATTTCATTATCCCCAAAATCCTTCTGCTGAGGCTTTAAATTAGCTCCATAAGGCTCAATAAGCTGAAAAGACGATATACCATCGTCAGAGAAAAATTCATCTGAACTAATGAACTTGTACAAATAGGAAAAATCCATCTTTACAGGAAAAAAAAAAAGGTGAAATCCTAGTGTACAAAAAGAAGAAGGTAACTAGAGACTACCGAAGCATCTGCTACCCAAACACCAACAGAATTTTGGTAGTATGAGCAACCCAAGAATTTTCCGTTATGAATACAAATATCAGCAAGCGCTGACCATCCCATGTCAACAGCATCATGGCAGATTACAGGCTCCCAGGAGTAAACCTACAATTACCAAGCAAGATGTAACATGCCAGCATCTCCAACACGTAAAAAAGTTCATAATTAGGACATTTCAAACCTTTAAGCTATCCTCCAAACCACAGAATAAGGTCCTCCCATCAGGATGGAAGGTGATTGCACGTACTCCTGTGGCCTGAAACAAACAGTTAAAATTCACTCATGAAGCAAGGGCAACCCAACGATGTTCAGGAACCTATGATCATTATAAAAGATGAGAGATTCCAGAGGGTTCAGTCTAAACACAAGTATATCAATTATGAGAAAAAATTCCAGGTAAGATTTCACGTATATGACAAAGGACGATTCACAACTTATTATTACGAAATATTCTGACCGGAAAGCAGGGAGTAGAAAAATCCTAAATAACTAAATAAAAAAGAAATTGCTAATTCCAAGAAACCAAGCCGTTATATACCTCAGGTCTGGAAGATCCAATTAGTTCAAATGTTTCCAAGTCCCAGAATTTAACAGTTCTATCTGCCGAACCTGGACAAGGAATCTGTATTAGACTACCAGAAATCAGAAGCATGAACAAATCCAAAAGAAAATTTACACTGTCACCAACTAGTAAGAAGGAAGAAACAAGAAGCATGAAAATGAGACACGCTGGATTTCACAAATAAGGACACTAGTGAACAAGTGAAAAAGGATTGGAGAATCATAACAGCTCATTGGATTGACCTATGCAACTAAAGGTTTACTCATCCAGAGGTCAAATGCAGAGGGTATTCAAGTCCCCTAAGGGCACTCTTTACAAAATCCAAAGTATTGTACTCTACGTTTCCCACCATCATGTTAACCAAATTATGCTTAATTAATGTCATAACCAAAAGTAACGTTTTATTGCCCTTAATGCAATCAACAAAATCTCAATGCGTAATTAAATCAGAGAATTACCTGTAGCAAGAAGGAACTCCAGGGGATGGAAATCCATAGATCGGATATGATTTTCATGGAACTTAAAATCATGCAAAAGCTTTCCAGCAGTTAGATCCCAAACCTGTATGAACAGTAAAATGCTTTACTCAACAAAGGAACAGAGCAATCTTGCCAAAGGCCGTGCCTCACAGGGTAACCAAATTACCTTCACAACATTATCATATCCCCCTGAAACGACCCAGCGACCATCAGGAGTGAATCTGATGGTGCTAATGCCTCGAGTATGACCCTTGTATGTGTGTATACATCCCTTTTTTCTGATATCCCAGATCTTTAGGTTTGTGTCGGTGGAACCCGATGCAAAGAATTCTCCAAAGGGATGGAATTCCATAGCGGTGCAATTGGATCTGTGTCCAGTAAGACCACGAACCACTACGCTTCAAGAGTAATTAAAAGTGAATTGATATTTACTAACAAACAAAAATGACTCAGCCATATATGCAATGGACTCTCCCTTGTGATCAAGTGGGTGCATATCTAGGTTTCTTGTTCAAACAAGTGATAATTCAAATGCTCGACTATCCAAGAAATTTATCAACTTACTCTTTCCTTCTTCCAAGTCCCACAGCTTAATGACACCAGAAGAAGCTCCAGCAAGCACCAACACTTCTGCAGAATCAAAGGCTACGGATTCTACAGGAGTTGTATGACCACAAAGGCTCTGCATTGTTGAGCATAAAAACATTATTAATCACTCTTTCAAGCAGATGCCACCGCCACTAATTCGTGCTCTTCCAAATTTTAGGTCATCGAATTAGTTTCAAATTTTCGCGATAATCGCGTGAACAACAGTTACACAGAAGGACATGACTGCACTTAAAAGAGTTAGTATTAGCGCTGATTCTGCCTAAGGACATTTGTTTACAAGTAACCATAGAACTAGCTACTTAAGAAGTAGCCTTCCAAATTCGAAATACGTCGAAGAGAAGATTAGAATAGCCCAAAGAACTCCTTCAGCAGCACTTCAATTACGAGAAAAAGGAAAGGCAAGATAAAATGATAACTAGACTAACCATTAAGGAATTCGGTTTGCCAATGGCCCATAGATTGACTTTGTAGTCATCTCCACCAGTAAGAAAAAGCCGGCATGCCTTCTTTCCGATACTGAGACAGTTGACATTCGACGAATGGGCCACAAATTCCTCTGCACAAAAGCTGAGTCAAAGGAAACAAATCCACCCAACAAGTGACACATCCTTTTATCCACCACACAAAAACTGAAAATCTGCATAGGAAAAGCATACTAATAGTCACGACTATCACCAAGGCCATCAGATTTAGAAACAGGCGACCCCTCATTTTTCCTAACGAGGGCTATAGCAACTAAGAACTACCCGTAACACAAATTTCCCGGCATTGATGAATCTTCTTAGTTATATCTTTCCTTCTTTCCTTCCAGCCCCCAGTCAATAGAACTATAAACATATCCTACCGATCAAAAGAATTCCAAACACATCCTAACCTCCACGAATTTTCAGACTGCATTTAAGAAAAAAGCTATTATTCTATGTTCTGACCCTAAAGAGAGACTTAGTTCATCAGCCACTTTGAAATCAAATCTCAACCTTCCGAGCAATTACAAAAGCGCATCAAACTACAGCGACTTGCCCATCAACTGAAATCCGCGTAGATCTCCAGAACCAAAACTCTAAACACTGTAGCGCCCGCGAAGCAACACTGGACATCAAACGACAACCTCAAAGCTCAAACAAGAAGAACGGAACCCACAAAACAGAGAAGCAATCCAAAACAGCACAAGAAGGATACGCAGCTTGTAGCCCCGCTTGGACATCTTCCACCCCGAACAAGATTCAGTCGACGCCTCGGGTTACTGGCGAAGCAGCTGGAACTCAGATCTTTCCAGTCCAACACAAGCTCGAACTGGAACGCAAAACACAAAGTTGCGCTCTCTCGAACAACGCGGAAGATCGGGTTCCTACCCAAGATTCGGAGGGACGAAGAACGCAAGAATCGCGAAAAAGAAAAAAATTCGCGAGATTTCAACAGTGAGAGAGGCGGAAAGGTTGGCAAGAAGGAAAGGCAATTTCTTGATTCTGCTTTCCGAGCAAAGACAAGAGTCCCACAGTCGCTGTGTTGCTTCAAAGCTCTTCGGACCATGATTGAGCTAGCTTCGCCGTTGCGAGCGAAATGACCGGAATGCCCCCCTGGGGACCTTTTCTGGTATTCCCGAGTCACCAAATTTTTTTTGAATTTTCTAATTAATTTAATTAGGAGGAAAAGTTGGGTGACGTGGCTCTTAAATCTAGTGGCTTTGGATTTTCTCTCTTCTTTCTTTTTTGTTCGTTGGTCTTTTTGTTAGACTTGTGCACGTCGGTCGGTGGAAGGAGTTTCTTTCCAAAGATTTATTTACATATTTGTTTGGAAAAATACAATATTATCTTCAGACATGAAATAGAATTTTTTTTTTTTAAGATATACAACAACACTATTGAGTTGTTTGGAATCTAATTCCCGATCAATAGGCATGCGGCTTTGTCGATAAAGAGATTGAAGGGTGGGGACGCCAAGATCATCAAAGATCATAGGTGTATTGAATTCTCAAAAAGTTAGAAATAAGACAAACAAAAAAAATAATAATATAATTTCCCCATTTTCTTTTGATAAAGTCTCGATTTTCGTCCTTCCTTTCACCCTTTTTTTTAATCTAATCAAGTACATGTAATTGTAATTTATCTAATTCGCATAAATTCTTAGCTCAGCAAAAAAGGAGGTTGGAACAGTGATGCAAGCAAGTTAGCCCTTGGCACAAAAAAAAGAAGAACGAAAAAAACCTTTTGTAAAGGGACATTGATTTTATAATCGGCAATTCCCTTTTGAACCAGATGAATCCGGAGCTCGTAAAAGTTCTACTAATTATGCAGAGCAAGAAAACACACGAGCTAAAATATTAGTAGTTGACGACTCATACATGAAATCGATTGCACGTAGCGATATGGAAAATTTGAATCCATGTCATGTAATTAATTCGCCGCTTAACCACCGAGTCAACCCCGACGAGTTTATAAGCAAGAGAGATTCGCTCAAATTGCTCATCATATCTTGTGGCACTGCCCATGGCAGTGACCGAATTAATTTTTATAATTTGGACTTGCCAAAAAAAAAAAAAAAAAAAAATCAATAATATATATTTTTTCGAAATTAAGTAAGTTGAGTTGCTTCGTGATTCCATTAATGGCGGGGGCCTCTTTCTCTTTCAAGGAAAGTGACCGGTGAAAGGTCGAGTTACCTAACAATAACTGCCGTTAACATATCTCTTGTCTTCTTCAAATACCGGAAAATATATTAATAAATTGATTAAATAAATAAAGATGCCTTATGATATATTTATAAAAAAAAAAAAGAGAGAGAGGGTGTTCCTCCCTTCTCATCGAATCTTTAGGTATAACCACCTGGCCGGTCCATTATTTGACTGACCAATTAGATTTTTATGGCTTCGTTTGGCCCAAAACTCCGCAAATTAGAAACAATGAATTCTTACGACCTAAGGGCGCGCATGACAACAACACTTTTGAAGTAAAATTTTGTCTCTAAAAGTGATTATGAAGCAAAATCCGTTTGGTTACACAATTTTATTTTTTTTACTTCTTAAGCATTTTTTTGGAGCCACTTGAAAAAAAAAAAAAATTTATTTCTCTTAGAAGTAGAAAAATTAATTTCCGATCGAAGATGATTTTCATAGCAAAAGTGTTGCCATGCACGCGCCCTAAGTGAGTCGAAAATGCATTTTTTTTTGTTGGGTATTATCTGGTGTAGAAATCGTATTGTTTACATTTTCCGAAATCTAATGTATGCAAGAATAAATTCCAAGAAGATAATTAGGGTGCAAATTCCATGCTTAATTTCCTTAATCCCCATATTTTGTGAAGATCCGTACTATCACCTTTCTTCTCTAGCTTTCAAGAAAATTTGGGCAAAAATAAAAATTTGACGGTGAAATTCGCGAAACATGAACTTTTTAATCCTCTTGATAAGAGATGTGGAATGCCTTTTTAGAGGGTCAGATGGGTTGGAATGACCTTAGTATCTTATATTACATTGTCATGAATGATTTTTTCCCCCCTTATGGTTGTAGTTTCATGAAAGGTAAACGAGTCGTCATGCCATAATGACCAACAAAATAAGGGTATTGATAGATCAAGTAATACATGGATTCGACAGCGAGACTCGACACGAGGCGAGTGTAAGCGTAGTCACCGACGGCGGCATTAGAGGGCATGTCGCAAGTTTATTTCAAAGCGAGCATTTGCTTCACTCAAGAATTACGTGGGATGGGTGGAAGGATGTCGAATTATTCCCGTTGATCCGAGATGTTTCGAGAGTTTCGGCTTAGTGAGCTCGGAGAGGGGATTACCGGGCATAGCCCCGACCTATTCGCTAACCCTTTCTAGCGGACTTGGCGTTTGTGTCACCCCATCGTTTCACTCATTTGGAAGACCTTTTGAATTCTCATTGTCTGGATTTTCAGTATCCATATTGACCTCGGCATCGAACCGCTGAGAAAACATCAACAATGGATGTTCCGGTTCTAACATATATGCTCCGCTGCGTTTTACCCTTATATTTGTGAATCGACTATCAATGATATATCTCAACATTCAAAATGACCTAATCACACCTAAAACGAAGAGGGAATACGCTTACGGTGGCGCGTGAAGCTCCGGCCCCATCCGTATAAGTTAATTCGCAAGCTTTCGGGGAATACTTCATGACAAACGGTAACGTTTTTCGGGATTTTGAGATTAGGGAATTTCATTTTTCTTACTTTGATCTTTTGAAATTTTTTATAACTGTAAATGATTTTTCTTTAACAGGTTTTTTTCAGCTAACTAAACCCGTGAAAATCCACACAAAAAGAGAATCAATTCGCATCGTTGGCGGCCGGTGGTGAGGGTGAGGTTCGCTAGTCCTCTCGGTGGCCGACTGGAGGAAGAAAAAAAAAAAAGAAAAGTGAAAAAAATATAAAAATAAATAAATAATTTGAAAAAATATTATAAGATTATTAAAATTGATCACGTCGGCGCCGGCCGCGCAACGTCAATAATTTCTCGTCAAAATTAATCGAAATGACTCAATTGGCATAAATGCAAAAGATTCACAATCGAATTGACTAAAAAAAAAAAGTTCTACGACCAAATTAACACAATCGCAATAAATTTATAATTTTTTTCGATAAATTTCCTTCAAAATCAAGGTCATAAAAATATGTCTAGTGGCTCAATAGCTTTAGGGAAAAGAAGAGAAGAGAGGAAATATTCAAAGAGACTTCAGAAGGAGGCAAAGATGTTATCATAGAATTAGAAGCGTCCCAAGCAAAAATGACAGAGACACGACACGGGGTGATGTATTTTGCTTTATTTCCTCTTGCTCATGTTCTCAAAGGGACAACAATGATCTTCTGTTTTCCTGTTGGCCTGTCTCCATCCACAACATGTGCAAAGCAACATGGCCTTCCTTTGCTCTCTCCTTAAGACAGGCTATGATCTTTCTTGTCTCCACCTTCATTTGTCTTTTCAAAATCTGTTGTCTGCTCTCTGATTTAACGTTTTGTTGTTCTTTTTTTTTGCCCCTCCCATTTCCCACCTTAGAAATACATGCATTGTTCATGGAATGATGCCTAATGATGTGCTATAATTAACATAACAATCATGTGCGGCCAAACTCAATTATTACATCTCAGAAAAACAAACATCAGGAGAGCCAAACTGAACAATGAAGAAAAAAAGTGGGTTGGGAAAATCAAACAGTAAAAGATGTTGTCTCACCACAAAAATTGTTGTAAATGAACAACTGATTAAGCTGGTCATGGGACAATCCTATGTCCAACATGCCAAAAGAGATGTCCATCTGCTGCACAAGACAAGAATCACAGAACCAAACAATTACAACTTGTCATCAACTGCACAATATATCTATCTCTAAGTTTTTAACAAAACCGCCCATTACATCGGTACAAGTTTTGACCCCAACACGAATGTCCACTTCGTCGGTTGAACGAGTCGGATGATAAGTTACCATTGCTGATATCACACTGTGATTAAAAATAAAGTATTCTGGGCTTTATCCTCTCCAAGGCCATTGCTATAGACATTATTAAGTTACCTAATAAACTTCAATATCAGCACGATTTTGAACTTCGCTTCACATCATTCGCAATAGGTCCTGCACAACTTCAGACATAGGTGGCCTGAATTCAGGCTCTCTCTGCAGAAACAATGGGTCTGTGTTAACCAAGCAGCCGCCAAAAAGAAAGAATACATATATATACATACGTGCTCTATTTTGAAAGGATTAGCAAATTCATTACCCTTGAAAAATTGAAGGCTGGTACAAACATATATACGTGGAAAATCTATAAATAAATAAAAAATGAAGTGAGGCTACTATACCTGGACACATCGAGAGATTATATCGGCAAAGCGCGACAATGATTTGGTAGGATAGAAACCGCTAAGCGAAGGATCCACCATCTTTGACAGCGCATCGATGTCGTGAAGCTGGGGTATTGCCCATCGAACCAGAAATTGCTCCCCTCTGGGTCGTGACCTAAAGGTTTCAGTTTTCAAGAGAAGATTTCGTGTAAAAACAAACAGTGAAGGTCAAAGACAAGCACCACATTTCAAATCAAAAATCATCAGAATAGTATAGAAGGCATGAAAAAAGAAGAGAAGAATAGGCTTTTCTTCTAGGTAATTGTGTACCTGTCAAGTGACTTCCTACCGGTGAGAAGCTCCAACATTACAACTCCAAAGCTGTACACATCACTTTGCCAGGAACAGGTACCCAACTCAGATTCTGGGGCAGTGTAACCGTTAGGATTGAGGTGCTCAGAAAGCTGAGATATAAGCGGTCGATGTTAGACAAACTCAACCAAAACCCGAATTAGCATCTAAAATAAGGTAGATATAGACATGTAGTCATGTCGTCCATAGAAGTTTTGTTGACTTGAATAATCAGTTGGACCTTCAGTAAACTTATTCATGGAAACAATATCTCCAATTTTTTTTTTACAAGAATATCTCCAAAAAGTTGAGACAGCAACTTTACTCAGCAAAGATTAATCAACAAAGAAAGGAAAACTGGGAAAAAGAAGAAGAAAAAGCTGATAGTTTGCAGCTAAAGAAATTTTTACCAAATCACCCAGAAGATCAACCCTGCTTCAATTTATTCTACTCAGTATCTCCGGGCCAAAAAACCTATCCAACAATCGTAATTTTTCCCAGCATTTCATCTACGGCTATTCTCAATAGAGACTCCTAATACATCATATAATGGAACGGAAACGTAGTGTAATTAAGTTAGATGAATGTGGGACAAGATCACAATTCAAGTCAACAAGGTACATTTTGTGAAGCGTGTTACCTGACTTCCAGAGCCAGATGATATTAGAGGAGCCAGACCACAATCTGAGACTCGCGCTTGAGCTTATCATCTAGAAGGATGTTGGTAGAGTTAAAGTTCCTGTATACAACAGGTGGCTGACAGACCTCATGCAGATACCTTCCCACCAAATAAGGAGATACTGTGAGTTTACAGACAATGACTAAAATTGGGAAGTGAAAACCACCTAGAACATTAAAAGCTTAAGACACGAGCAAGGAGGTTAATAAACAAATAGCCGCAACAAGCATTACTTTTATTGCGCTGTCCTGTTCCATCGCAAGCTTGCATTGGCAATAGATAAACAAAATTAGCTACGCTACTTACTGCAAGGCTCTTGCAGCTCCAATGGCAACACGAATCCGCGCAGCCCATGAAAGTTTTCCATGGACCTCATCATCCACATGCAATGCATCAGACAGCGTCCCATTTCGGCAATACTGATAAATAAGTAGCCGCTGAGCATGCTCAGCACAGTAGCCTACAAGCTCCACAATATTGCTGTGCCGAAGCTTATATATTCTCGACACCAGATCACCAAATTTCTCATCGCTCTGCTGCCCAGAAACTGTGGCCTTTAGCTTCTTGACGGCTAGTAGCTGAAATAATCATGGACAATAGGAAACCAGATGGAGTTGGCAAGGAACATGTTGCATTTAATAGGAGAGAGGAAAAAGAGTTCTATTTTGTAAACAAACAGACTTGAAGCCGCCCTCTAGTAGAACTTAAAAACTGTGATCAAGTTCAAATGATATTTTACCCTTCCATCAGGTAGCATGGCCTTGTAGACACTTCCAAGTGTGCCTTCTCCAACAAAGTTTTCAGGAGAAAAACTGTTTGTGAACTCCTGGAGAGATGCTATGCTGTAAAATGGGACCGAAGTTGAAGAGACTGCTCTCTCAGAAGGCCGTCTTCGCACAGTTGGCTGAGCAGAAACAGCAGGATTTACGATGACTTTCTCACCCGGAATGGGTGGTGCGAGAGGAGTCGCCACAGGCTGCAAGGGCAAACTGGTGTCTCCTACTTGGTCTTTCTTCTGCCTCGAGCTCAATGCTTTGGTCACATCCATTTGTCTGTCACTTGAACTGGCTCTTCCATGGTCTTCTCCCATCTTGCCTAAAGGTTCAGGAACAGCTCTTCGTGGAACATCTGATGAAATATAAACCATCTTTTAAGCTAAACACAAATGTAGCAATCAATTTAATAGTAAAAAATAGGTAATCACGGACTGACGTCTCTCCAAATTTATGTTTGGCTGTTGTGATGATTCTTTGCTTTTGGCAGCCCCTTGACCATTCGCGTATACACGCATTTCACGTCTCTTGCCCGCCTCATTCATTTGCTTCCTTTTGCTGCATCTCCACAAGCATAGGCAAAGCGATGCAATCGCAACGACCACCAGAGCCCCTACACCAGCTATCAAAATGACATTTCTAACCTTCAACCCTCCCTCTGAATGAGCAGAATGCGGTGCCCCTGCAAAAGATCCATTTCCCTGCTTCAAGGCACGCCCTGAGAAGGTGGCCCACCTATGAATGGAGCAGGTGCAGAGGTTGGCTCTGGTGCTGGTGATGCTGATGGTGATGGAATTACACTTGTATTAAAAGGATTTCCACCTTTTCTGCATGACCAACGGTATGGTGACAATATAGAAGTACAAAACCAAGTGTAGACTAAAAATTGGAAATTGGATCACAATCCCTGTTAATCACCAGGGTGGGAACATAACAGCGCTGTTAATCACCAAGAAGAAGCATGACAAGAATTCTAAATTACACAAGGTAAAGAGTTCATCCTAGTCATTTCTCAAACAACAGTGGCTTTGGAATCAGGCATCATGATTTCTTGGTCCATTAAGCAACTCCGCTAGATTTTACTATACATATATGGACACACGCAAGAGATGCCACAGGATAAGACAACAGTATATTTGAAGATATGAATGTTGAAGAAATTGATAAATTTACTGTTAATTAGAAATCACAAGATTACAAACAAAATTTTAAGGGGAAATCATCCATACATTGAGGATGTACCATCAACGATCGTTAAAAATGCATTACACAAGAATCATTAAAATGCATTACACAAAAATCATTTCTTCTTCTTAATTACACTAAACTCTATCTCTTTTGATGAACGGAGACGAAGGAAGTTTAATTCAATTTTCACTCATCTTGAGCTTCAGTGACATGAATATACGTTCTATAGGATGAGAGGAAGGAAGATGAATTTTTCTACAACCCAAGTAAGACCATAACAAGTTCCTTCACTATCCTTTGTTTGTAGTGAGAACAACAAGAAGCTTTTGTCGAGGGGAAAGAATAAAGAAGGAAGACGGATAGAAGATGAAATAGTAAAAGAAAAGCACAAAATATAGGATTATTGATAGTTTAATCTTTCAAATGCAAGAAACGAAAATTGGAATACAAATTGAAGATTGAAAAATTGGAAACTAGAAATTTGAAATAACCAATTAAAACACTTAACAGTTTGGGAGTCAGAAGGACACTTACAAATCCTTGATGCAAGAAATGGAAAAGAAATGAGGAGAGTGTTTATTGTAGGGCTTAGTTCTTTCCTAAGGAAGAATTCACAGAGAAAGAAAAGAAACATACGAAGGCTCATTGTAAATTGTTCGTTATCTCAAACTTGAAGGATGATGCCTTTTCTCCCATTCTAGGGACTACTTGAGATGGTGTTGTCAATTTATTTGTCACCCTATTTTTCAATTTTGTACCTTTAAATTTACTGCCCTCTGTTCCTACATGTCTCTAGTACCCTATATTAGAGATTCTAAAGGGTAATATATTTTGAAGAAAGATTATTTAAAAAGTTTAATAAATAAATGGATAACCAAACATCACAAACTACAACAGGAATTCACCACAATATCGTAATTTGGAACATCAATGATGAAGAGTAACTTGAAAGTGAGTGCAAAACAAGCCCAAGATTAACATACTATAGAGGAATACAAGCAGCAAGTGTCAAATTCACCTCCAAGCACCATTCAGAGAAAACTTACTTGAAAATTGGAATAGTCAGCAACTTTGGAGGAATAGGCCCGGAGAATAAGTTATTCTCTATATCCCTACTCATAAACATATTATTAGTCTTCAGCTTATGAAGGCAGCATATATTTTCAAGTTAAGAGAAGTTTCTCAAGAGCTAGAATCTGCAGAAAAGGTGGACGTAGGATCAAACAAATAGAACCGTACAAATCAACTAGGGGAAGATCCTCTAGAACATTCAGAGTCCCAATGAGTTTATTATTCTGCAAGTGCCTGTAAGAAGAAGATCATATGAGCTATTAGAAATATTAATTATTCGACGGAGATTTTTTGCATAATGATATGTACCCACAATGTGGTAACAGCTGACAGGTTTCCCATTGATGGAGGTAAATGACCAGTGAGGTTGTTACTTGACAAATCTCTGCAACAGATAGTCAGATCAGAGTGAAATATAAGAAGAAGAAAAAGAGGAGAAAAATGATAAAACTAGAAATGGTTGGTTACAGATGTGCCAAACTGGTGAGCTCTTTGAACAAGTCTGGAATTTCTCCACGGAAGAGGTTATTGCCCAACAACCTAAGGAAATAAACAGTATATGTCAGATGACGAGGAAACGAAAAATACGCAAAACGATGGAAAGGGAGGCCCAAATGAAGTGTCCCTTTGATCATAATAGCCATTCTCAAATGAAAGCTTCTGATATTAGGAAAACAGAGAAACTTAATTAGCAAAGTTCGAACATACATTGTAAGAACAGTAAGTGGCACATGGGATGGAACACTCCCTCCAATCCGATTGTTGCTGAAATCACTGCTTAACAATAATTAGAAGGATCAAAAGGTTTGGCAGGAATGCATCTCCATGACTCAGTTTCCCACATATAGAAGTACGTAACTTCATTCACTCATTTAATATGATGCATGCAAGTTTTAGTAACCTATCGCATTTCAAACCCTGCTAATTCCTTCTTCTATGTCCATCATCTATAAGATTTCCAAAAAATCACGAGTTGATTATGGACCCCTTAATTCTGATGTTGCATTGAACAGAGCAGATAAGAATTTTCAGGTCCCCCCAGGATCCTCATGTCACAAACTTCAGACATAAGAGGTGCAAACCAGATTAAGGCCCATTGATACAATCAAAGCAGACATGCAGCAGGGTTGTATAGATCTCATCAAACAAGGATTGTTATGATGTCAATCAAATATTGAAATGGTAAAACATTCACTCACATCGACAAGAGTGATGCAAAGTCCAAACTGTGGCCCAATTGTCCACCCAAATTGGCTCCACTCAGATTTCTGTCTGACTCAAAATGATTTAGCATATTGAATCAATACACCTGTAAAAGGAAATGAGAGAAATAGACTTACAGTCCCGTTATGTTTGAGATGACGCACTCCACACCTTGCCAACCGTCGCTGCAAGGATCGCCTCCAACAAGTAGCCATCCACGTAGAGGCGGGTAGCCCAGTGAAACATACAAGCTATTGATTGCCGCCACTGAAGCAGAAAGGAGCTTACATAAGGTACATAATTCAGGTTTCATAGTTCACATGTTAAACAAACAACTGATAATTTGCAGAGAAACCGACTACAAAAGATGCAACTCCGAAATGCATCTCCCCCAGGGCTTGCTTCGGAAGAATTGTTCATTAAAACAACAATTTTTACCTAAGAGTGGACAACAAGCAAGGAGAGAGAAAAGACAGCACCCAAGAAATTACACATGTAAAATGGAATAAAAATGTTGAGCCTTAACCAAGTGAAGCTGCTACAAATCTCCTTCAAGAATTGTTTTTCTCCTCTCGCGCGAACTAAACAAACATGAAAACAGTGCAGCACACACACACACACACACACACACACACACACACACACAAAAGCACGCACGAACGTACACAATCTTAAAACCCAGATCGTGCAATGTAAACTCCCATGAGTAATGCTTCACCTACCATCGCGAGGATCAGTGAGGCCAGAGCAAACCGACGCCGTGCAAACGAAGAACACCACCACGAGCGGCCGGGAAAACATCTTCAATTTCGCAAAACCCACGACACTCCCGACAGTATACGCTTCAAAAATCCCAACTTTTTCCTTCCCTTCCCTTTTGTTCTCTTCTGCGCACTTCACTCTCTCGGGAAACAAACAAGAAACGGCCTCAATGGCCAAAACAACGACACCCAAAAGCCCAAATAGAAAAGAACACTTCCGCTTGCTCGCCAACCGGGATTTTAGAAAATGAGGAGTGTATGGAGCAGAGAACCAGAAGAAGAAACGTCAGAAGCAGAGACTGAGGACGATCCGTCTCACAAGTTTCGGTGAAGTAGAGTAGGGTAAAGCGCAAGCACGAGCACAGGGCAGAGACCAATAAAGCCAGCGAAGGAAGATGCGTATTGTACAGAGCCTTCCCGGACAAAAACGTCAAACTATCAAAATGGGAAAGCGAATCAAACGGAATAATGTTCCAAATTTTTGTCCCTTGAATGCGATTAAAAAAGGGCAAGATTGAAGGGGTGTGATCCGTGGTGAGTCTCGCTGAAAAAGCAGGTTCTTGAAGATGTTGGGTTGGTCGTTCTTCTTTAGCTCGAGAGTCGAAGTCTTCCTGTAAAGTTTCGATTTTTTTCCCCGTTACATTATCATGTTCTGCGCTGCGCCTGTGTAAGAGAATATCAAGCAATGTTTTTTCGTTTCTGTGTCTTCTTTCCTTAATGGTTTTTCGAATTCGATTGAGGAAAAAAACGGGTGCGCGTTTGCGAACGGCACAGTGGGATCAGTGGCACTGGGACTCCACCTAGGATGGGCCCCACGTCTTGCTGGGTCTCCGTCATATGGCCCATCTGGATATATACGACCGCAAATTTTTTCTTCTTCTTCTTTGTTTTTTTTTTTGAGTGAATTTGAAGCTGTTTGGTTTATGGCTTCGGATGTCCGGTGCCGGCAATCGATTGATCTTGACGGTACGACGACTGCTCCGTCTCGACCTCACGGGATGACTCGAAAAGAATTACGAATAGGATTTGATCTCAGACACCTCTCGCATTCTCGGGTGAAATTTTCAAGATGCTCGATTGACTGCAAAAATCTATGAAATATTTGTAAATTCTATCCTTATGGGTGAATAAGGACGTGAATAATAATTATTTTATTTATTTTTATTTTTTATTTCAGAAATAAATTTGAAATAGAAATTCGTTTGATAACGTAATTTCATTTTTCTATTTTTTAAATAATATGTTTGGAACAGAAATAAAAAGTTAAAATTTTCAACTTCTCTAAGTCCAAAATAGAAATGAGGAATAAAAATTATTCTCATTGCTTACTAGGGTGTCAACGGGCCGGATCTCGGCCCGGCCCGAGTCGACCGAAACGAGAATAGTACCAAGTTTGACCAGGCCCAAAGCGGGTTGGGTCCAGTCGGGCCAGATTTTGACCTAATTCTTTTTTTCTTATTTTTTTTCTTTTTGAAATTAAAATCAATTAACAAATCCATCAAATGAAAGAATATTAAAAGAAAAAATTAAAATAAATTAAATTAAAAAGAAAATATGGATGTTAAAAAAGTCAAGCGGAGAGCCGACCTGGCCCGAGTACCATACCCCACCCTAAAAGGCCCCAAAATTAAGTGAATTTTCGGGCCGGGCCAGGCCGGCCCGTCTGACGCGGGTTTTTTTGACACCCCTATTGCTTACTCCCTTTCTCTAGCATCCTAGTCGTCGGTAGCTAGTCCGCCATCTTCGATCCGCCGGCCTGCCGTCCATCAATCGCCGAGCAATCCTAGTAATTTTATATTGTTATGAAACGAATTTCTATTATGAGAATAGAAATTTTGTTCTCGTTATCAAATACGTTTATTTGCTCGAAATTCATCTAGAAACTAAAAATAGAAAGATCTATTTTTAGTTAGAAATTGATTTCAAACATAGAATGATTATCATTCACGCCTTAAGAAATCACATAAAAATTAATGCTACGTAACTCCGGTGGTTGAATAATATTGTTTGGAATGGTTTTTACTTTTGACTTTTTCCTAAATTTCGTGGTGAGCATACCTTGAGTATTTTAAATGTAAATGCTTGAAACCTCAAAAAAGGGTCCTATATTGATAGGTAGATTTGCATGTAATTCTATCATAATTTGTGAACATGAATAATATGTTAAATTTCAACGAAAGTGCTAAAAGGGGTTGATTTTGACTTTTTAGGAGTACAAAAAACAAATAAGCATGGCTTGAGTCTCGAAACTAGAAAAAGCACACGAAACTTTAGAAAATTCTACGATAATCCCAATTCAAATGAGTTCGAAGAATTATCAAGTGAAATTCGCGTGATCTGGATCAAAAAGCCTTTAAATTATAGATAATTTCATGAATATTGCAACAGTAGAATTAGGGTCTCCCGAGGAGCAACGCAACCGGCGATACTGTTTAGATCCTACCTATGTGATCGCGAGTTCAAACCCTTCAAGTTCCCGTGCTCTCGGACTTGTCCGGAGCTAGGGTTGGAGGCCCTCCCAACACCCCCGTAAGGGATTTGCTCGTCGTAGCTAGCGTAAACGAGGACGGACGAGTTTAAATTTTCCAGACTCTTCATCACACATCACACGCAATCGTCTCTCACAAGTTGCCTAGTGGTTAAAAGATCCATGCCACGCTCTTCTGAATTTTCGACCCATGTAGCACCTAAAGTGCGCCCCGAAGTCCGTACATATTTAGGAGATACACAAGCCATAATATCTAAATCATTGCAAATTACTAGAAGGTGAGTAATGTCGCTTGCTAGTAATCCTTAATTCTAAAATAATTTACCTTTGGTTACAAATTTATACAGATGGAGGTAGGTTGGAGGAAGTAATCATGAATGTTGAATCTCATTTCTTGTATGCTTTTACAAATCTTGTGACAAACGACCAAATGTATTTTTCAATGGAAGATCTGATTTGGGTGGTGGAACAGCGTGGTGCCACCAGGATTACAATTTTCTTTTTCATTGTTGCTAATTGTCATATGAAGCTCAAGCATTTAGACTAATGGGGAAAACCTAGATATTTATATCCTACGCTCCTTTTAGATAAACGTCATTGTGGAAAATCTTCAGACAACTAGCTTTTATTATTGGGTAGAGATAACTTCTCGTCTCTTTTTCCTTTTTCTGAATTATAATTAGCCGTCGCTAGCTAGACGTCGCCTGTTTGTTGGTACTCTCCATCGACCCTCCCCCAAGCAAACCAATAGAGCCCACGCCGACCCTCACCCATAGAGATGGCTACGGGCTAGAACCGCCCGATTCTAGCTTTATGGCCATGGATGAACCGGAACCGGAACCTTAAGGGGCGGTTTCGATTTCGGGTTTTGAACCGACGGTTTTGAGCCGGTTCGAGGCCCGGCTTTAGTTCAAAATCGAAAATGGAATAGTCGATTTTGATTCCGATTACTGTTTTTAAAATTAATTTTTAAATAATGAATTATGAAATAAAAAATTATGAAATTATGAAATAATGAAATAATCAAATATAAATTGTAATCAAATTGTAAATTATAATCAAATTTGGAGGGAAAAAAAAAAAAGGGAAAATAGGAAAGGGCTTGAACTTAATAGATTATCATTAAGCGCCTACATATCTTTTTGGGGATAAAAGAATCAAAACCCATGTAGTTCTTTTACCTTTGATAGCCCCATATTTATCTCATCGTCAATCGTTGCTACTTATTTCCTGCGGTACCCGTGGCGGTGGTATCTCCATTATCGAAGAATTTGGCTTCATTGCTTGTGATCCATCTTTTATTGTCGATATTGAGCTTTTATCCAATCATCAACACAAGCTTGAGCCTCCCCACCGAATCCGAAACTAATCTTAAATGTCGATCATCCAAAATGTTGCATCCAACACTAAATGCTTATTCAACCGCACTTGTTGAATAAGGGGTTGTTAAAACATGTCTTGCAATGAGAGCGAGAATTGGAAATTGGGTTAAATGCTTCTTCCACCAATCTAGAATTGTGAAATCTATGCTACCTTCGATTTACCAAACTCAAAAGAATTGTTAAATAAGTCTCTATTTCAAAAATATTTCCTATTGCTTCCTTTTATTTTATTTTTTTGCCTATTCATAATAAGTTTGTGCCCTCTACTAATTTTATCTACGTCCCCGCTTTGTGTCTCACTAGGTTGGGAAGATCCATTATAACCTAAATTATATTTACTACAAAATTCATTATATAATTTTACTATTGTGTTTTTAACCACTATTTATGTAGCGCTAACATTTACCATTTCAAGCAAATGTAAAAATTCATAATAGGTAGTCAAATAAACACACAAACCATTTAAATTGATACGTGAATCGAAAATAGAAGCAACTAACTAAATAAGAGGAATTTCGGTATAATAATGTAGCCATTTTGTTCGCATTGCTATAATAGTCGACCTAATTGATCATATTTTTCATTTTCTTCAAAAACACCAAAGAATATTAATACACTCTATTAAAAATAAATACGTTGTATGATAATAAACATCGGATAAAGTATAAGTTGCATCATTAAAAACTTTTAAAAAATATATTTTTTTTTTTGTAAATATCCCACTCTCGTGAGAATAAATTAATTTGAGAAACATTATTCTAAATAAATATACATAATAAATTTTTATATGCAAAGGATTGATTAAGCAACTCGTATGTAGCATTCCAACGAGTTGGAACATCTCTTGAAAATCTTTTTGGTCTTTTTCTATTTGCTTTATAAAATCTGCCCAATTCTTTGATAATTTGGGGATGTTTTTCATAAAAATTAAACTGCTATTTTTATTGGGGTGAGAAAAATATTAAGAGTTTTTAAAACATCTTGTACACATAAATTTAAAACATGAAAAGACATCTAATATGAAAAAATTGTCCACCAAAAGCGGGTTTACAAATATTTTGTGACTTGGGAATTGAAGTTGTATTTGTCGTGGCATTATCAAAACCAACTAAAAAAATGTTATTAAGCAAAAAATATTTTTTTAAAACTTGCCTAATTATTCTATAAATATTATTTGTCGTATCCCTATCATCAAAACTTGAAATGCAATAACTCTTTTTGAATGTTCCAACCATCATCTATCCAATGACATGTAATACCTATATAATAATGAATTTACTGAGGATCACTCCAAATGTCGCCACCTATATGCACACATCCATTAAAATTCATAAAAAAAAATTAAAACTTCTTTTTCTCTTTTAAAAAGATAAAAAAGTTGGCGTTTAAGCATATTTCTCGAAATAGATTTTACTTGTGGAGTACATGCAATTTGTATAAAATGATTAACACCAAATTTTTTCACCAAAATTAAAAGATAAACGTTAAACGGCAACACATCTAGCTAATTTTTTTTATAAACTTTGTCACAGTAACGAAATAAAGGATGAGTGTTAGGATTGGCATACCCGAAAATTTGTTGTTGGGTGGTGTCGATCCCCACTTGTGTTGGATGTTTCGATCTCATATGCCGTTTAAATGTTCCATAGCCGCCTCCACTTGTGAATTTGTATATTGCCCCATAATATTTACATATTACCTCATACTTGTTTGCCCCTAAATGTTTTTTCGTGAAGTGTTATCATATGTCGGATGTAACCTCCCGTTTCGGCTCCTTTGTTATTGGCATTTCTTTGATACCGGTAGGAGGATGAAGAATTTATTGCGTTGGGACGTGCTCAACATAGGGAATAATATTGATATCATCAACATCATTTTCCCAATATACAAAATCACGAAGATCATGAGGATAATCGATTCTTCAATTGGGCTCTTTCCTCTGTCACTAGCTTTACTTCCACTTGCTTTTTTGAGAGAATTGAGTGGAAAACAGATTCGAAAAATTGAGAGAATTGAGCGAATTGAGAGAATTGAGGAAATTTAAGAGAAATTATGAGAAAAAAATGAAATATAAAAAAGAGTTTTATAATAGTTAAGATAGAATTAATAAATTAATTATAAAAAAAGGTGGGGCAAATGGCCGTTACTTTGCAATGGTCGGGAAAAGAGCCGTAAGCTCTTTCCCCACTTTTTTTTATTTTTATTTTTATCTTTTCAAATGGCTATAAATCGGGTTCGAATCAGGTCCGAAACCGTCGGTTCCACGAAACATGGACTCGTAACCAGCACATATGGGATGGGCCGATTTCGGTTTGGAATCGGCAAGCCCGATCAATGGGTCGTTACGGGTTTGACTAGGGTCGATTCCGGGCCTAAACCGGCCCATGGCCATCACTACTTGCCTATGGCCCGAGACCTCTGCTGGCAATCGCCAAGACCTAGTGGCTAGTGGAGACAAATAGAAAGAAAAAAATGAAGAAGCAAAAAAGAAAAGGAAAATAAGGAAAAAAATTTAAAATTGTCTACGTTAGTAGTGGTTATGCCACGCAGAACACTAGCATTTCACATCATTGATTTTTAATCAAAATTAATCAAATGATTATGTTGGCAAATTTCCGTTTTCTAAGGTGCGGGATCTGAGTAATATTACCATTAATTCAAATCCCAAGGTAACCTTAAATACAAAGAAAATTAAATGGCATTATGTGAAGATTAAAAGCTTAATGATAGCATCTGCTATATGCAATCATAGCACCAAAATCACAAAGATAATAGAACCAAATCAATCTCAATCTTGCCGTAGATTTGATCTCGCGTCACTGCGAACCAGCCGTTCTCCAATTGAACGCCAAAACGGCCCCCAAAAAAAAATCCATTCAACTACGGCAATTAAATGCATCAAATTCAAACTGCCAAACCCAAGATTTGTACAGAACACACTAATAACGGACAAGCTTATTACAAATTTCGATCCCCCCTCAAGGTTAGGTCACCGATGACACCTTAACACACACACAATAACCCTCTTCGCGTGAGCATGTAAAAGTTCATGAGAATGGTTCTACTTATTCGAACTCGGGTCCTATGGAAGGCAGACGAGCATTAGATCGTTCCGCTAGTTGCTCTTTCTCTAGCAATCTCTAATAAATTTTATCATGTTGTTATTGATGAGATCAGAAATGCGAAATTTTCCAAATTATATGCACTTCCCTCATGCATAGGGTGAACTTTGGTCTCGGGGTTTAGAAGTCGGGATGTCCTGATTAGAGATGCAATATGAAATATTGCGAGATCACTGTCAGTTTTTCAAAAAGCTTACATCATTAGATTAAGACATAAATTGTCGTCGATAAAAAAAATATTTTCTATTTACCAATAATTTCAAGTGATACGAGTGATTATTTTTAGGAAAATCCGAATCACTCAATTTTCGCGAAACGAACGGACCATTTTCCTAATACTAATAGTAAAAAATGGTCATGCACTAGTTTTAGAACAATTATTATATGGTAACATAGAGTAAATTGTTTCACTTCAAAAATTGAAGTAAAATTAAACATTTAACAACCTGATAACGTGTTTGATTTAGTAAAAATTGTATTTCACAATACTTGTCGTAGAATTATTTTGGTTAAATGAAATTCCTCTTAAAAATATGACCAATTGAATTTGAGTACTTCAATTTCTCGAGAGCCAATAAAATTCGTTATGAATTCAATTATATGAGTATTTTTACTACGTAAGATTTCTTCGCGCATTCAAAGTTCACTTAATTCTGACCAAAAACAAAATTCACTTAATTGAAAGATTACGGCGAGACTAAAATTCTATAAATTAAAAAATAATTAATCTACCTATAATTTCTGATTTGAGAAAACGAGACATAGAGAATTTTTCTATTAGCCAATTATTTCAGGCGGTACAAGTAATTATTTTCTTTAAAAAATAATTTTCAAATAATTTATTTTTTGCATAAAACACGGAGCCTAAGAAGCCTATTTCGATAAATAGCTTATGTTAGAAATCTATTTTGATATAAAGGTCAAATGCCATGGTCACCAAGTTGCCAGATGACAACATCCATCAATGATGGACTATGATGCATTTTACCAACATGTCATACAAAGCTTTTCCGCAACTTTGCGGGATGATTCGAATAAATTAGCAACAGGCCTAACCTCGAAATCGTGGAATCTTATGTACATCAGATACAAGAGCTCAGGAGTAAAATATAGAGCACCCCAACCTCAATCTCAGGCGGACATGCTTCCGAGTTCGGAGCGCCGCTTTCAACAGTTACCGACTTGTGCTCCGAATCAGTCGTAAATCGCCACATCCTCCTGGCAAAATAACCGTTCATGTGTCTGCTCGTCATTGAGCGGGGGATGAGCTTCTGTTCGAGCTAGTGCCCTCTGCAGGATGATGGGGAAAGGGAAGATGTTGATGGAGAGGCCACGAGACGCGTTCTGGTGGGCAAGGCACGGGAGCTGGGCGCGCGATGAAGGTCGGGACACGGTCTCCCGGCATAACAACGGAGACACCACTTGTGCAGACAGTCATCTGCAAGCACGGCAACCATTTAGTACTATGTAGAGCATTTGAAAGCAAAAGTTTTGCATGTGATGGAGATTAACTAAAGCGATGGAGCAAGAACTAGATCTAATCAGGCCCCCTACACGAGAAGGGCTCAATCCAGCAACATAACAGAAGGTCGCATTGGTACAGCAGCCACTGAGTTCGTTATTGAGGGACAAATTACACGGTACTAAGACCAAATGATACAATGCAAGCAAAAGTTCCTAGATTCATGGAGATATAGAACAGCATAAAAGTTATCATGGTTGCATATCCGCCATTTGAGTCTCCAACAATTATTCCAGTAATTAAATATCTCATTTGACCTATGGAAGAGGAATATGCAAGCATGAATCTTCTTTTTCTGCAGCGTTGCTTGTATGATCTTAGGAGCATTGGCCGCCATGGCCCAAGCAAAAATCAATTGGACATGTAGGTTATATTTGTACTGGTTTCTCATGTGGAACCATAGAAGGAATTCAATCACTACTAATGCTAGATTTAGGCATTATGTCGACTCTGTATCGGGTATGGAATGGGTTAGTTACTAGACAGTAAACAGAAACAGGACACAGAAAACTTCACAAACAAATGAGGGGTATCAGCATTGCCAATATCTTGAACAGAGAGCAAGTCTGTCAACCCAAAAAGAGTCGCACAATAAAGCAATGTCTATAAAATTACAAAGCAGTAACGCTAGTCACCGCAGCGATGATGTTTCCAGACTGTAGCATAGCAGCAGTTTGAGGGCAATGGAATCGTCTTCTTGAAGAACTACTTAAGTTTTCGCTCTCCTCATACAGAAACAGAACTGTCTTAATTGATTACAATTAACACCCTTTTGGTTTGAAATTTGGACCTAATGTCATACTGAAAAAAAACCCTATAATTTCATCAATCTCTTATTGCTTTCATTGAATAGACAATTCGAACTCGCTATGTGCCATCTGCAATGTCCTGATGCAGGTGCACGAATATAAAATGCCTTTTTCCGACACATTCTTCGTAGTAAAGCAAAGAGTTCACTTACTAGCCAGACAACATGCAAAGTTATGGGCTATGCCGCGAATAATTGGACAAATTCGGCCAAAAACAATTCATGCCGGACCACCCTATTGGCTTTATCGTGCATGAATCCTAGTGATGATGGAAGCTTTACAACACACCTTAACTCAGATTCCAATTATATAATACCCTACTGCAATAATAAAACCACCAGATAGGACTTTTAAAAAAAGGGGTATATCTTATCACTATCTTGATCGTGCTAGCTGGGTTTCAAATAAAGCAAGAACTTATACAAAGACTTCACTTCACCAAAATTATGTTTTCTTTTCTTGGTCAGAGTGAGAAGAAACAGCAGGATTAATCTTCTGGGACCGTTTGGTGTCGTACTAATCTGCTGTCCCTTGCTCTTCTTTCTGTTTTACTATCCTTTTGGCCACTGTTTTGGCTGTTTTTTGGGTTTGGTTGACTCTAGACTCGGCTGGCCCCTTGGTCTGACCGTATATTGCTTAGTATAGTGCTTTGCTTAGCATCTCCTACTTTGGCAATACACCTTTGCACCCGTTTGACACATATTGGTGTTTCCACGGGTACGAGGTTTTTGTGTACGGCCTCTCTTTGTAATTAGCGCTTTTGAAAAGTCAATACATATCTTACCTTACCAAAAAAAAAACAGCAGGATTAAAAAGTCTAACTTGTCTTCAAATCGATATTGGTGGGGCTAAGTGACCAAGAAGTTCTTCGTACAATGCAGGCATCACCCAAGAGACTTTCAATATTGCAACACTGTCGCGTCTTTGTATACGGAAAAATTCAAGTAACTGGGATAGGCAAGAGGAATCATGACAGTCTTCGTGCAAAGTAGTATCAACTGTTAGTCTGTAGATAATTCAGGTAACTGGGTTCACTGTTGACCCCAACATCATCCAGTTGACTAGCGAAAAAGAACAAAGGGACAGGACAGAAAACAGAGAAAGGAGGCCAAGGGTAAAACCAAGTTCACCAATAAAAACAAAAACCACAGTAACATGGAGAGAGAGAGAGAGCCCTCGCATCAACACTTTGTCAGACCAGTAATGAAAGTTCTGTGCAGTGAACAAAAAGGGAAAAAGGAAAAGCAAAACATCAAATAACATCCAAAAATTGTCAAGGAAAATGATCCCAAACCAAAAGCAAATCAGCCCCCCATAGCAAATGCCCATCTCCCATGGCTGGGATCCGCTCCCAACATCCTTAGGAACACCAGATTTCCCCTTTGGTTACCAAGAAAATTTATGTCCCGGAGACAAACGAACAAGAAAAGGAAGAAACTTTGCAAGGAAAAATCTCTCAGAATGCGAACCCAGTAGAGCAGAATGTGCTATGTCCTCTGCTAAAATTGCAGTGGAAACATGACTTAGAACAGAGCTTAAAAACCACTGATCCCCAAAACAAGAGCCAGAGAAAGAGAACAGTAACAACGGAAGTTCAAGAAAAGTTTCTGCCTTTTGACGTTTGAATGCTCACCTTTGGGGAAGGGTAATTGAGCTTTGGGTTGAACACCATCTGGGACTCGAGGTCCCCGCCCCCGCCGCGGGGTCCCCGGTCGTCGGCGGCGGCGGAGAACTCCGGCGCGGTGGTCCGGAGGAAACGCTCGAAGATGGCCATGACCAAGAACATGGAGATGAGGATGGCGGTGGCGACGAACCCGAACGACACGGCGTTGACCGAATTGTCGAAGTGCCGCCAGTGGTCGTCTCTCTGCAAGGCCGTCGCCGGAGCTCCCGTCGGCGACCATCCGTCGGACCATCTCGAAGCTTCCATTTCCGCCGTCTGGTCACCGCATTGCGCTGTCGCGTGGGGGAAGAGAGAGAGAGAGGAGCGTGCCAATGGGAAGTTTTGGGATTTGGAGAGGTGCGTGTGCTTCACCCTTTGGGAGCGTCCTCTCCCTATGAGGACAAACCCGGAGGACACACTTCTGTAGCCAAGGAAAAGGCCGGGCCGCTCGCAATTCGCGTTCGCGCGTCATAATTGTGTCCACGATTCATATCCATCTGAAATATTATGACTTCGATTTTATGTTAGGAAAAAAAACAAGGGTCACAAAAAATTTTCAAATTATCGATATTGCGGCACATTTAACTCCGAACTATTTTTGTGACATCGCGAATCTCAAATTACGCCCCACTATGACGCATTTACTCTAAAACTTTTTCTTGCGATGAAAGAACTCAAGTTTGTATCTATGCGACATGTTTACCCTCTGTTAAGGTTCCATCGGATATTACTTTTATTTCACTTAAGTCACGTGGAAGACATGTTAACACCATTTGCTTCTTGGGCGTCTATATAGGTACACTTTTTATCTGTTCTTTGTGGCAAAACATTGACGGAGGATTGCGTCATACCGGTATAGATTCGGATTTTTGGCATCACGAAAAAAAGTTTAAAATAAATGTGGCCACTGTGAATATGGAGAATAACGAGTTTACAATTGCTCAAGTATTTTCCTGCCCAAATTACACACGAATGTTATTATCAACATTTTCCATTTTTAAAAAAATTTACGACGGAAACTTGTTAATTCGTGTAACCTATCAAGTTAAACATGTCGTGTAATGTCATATTTGGATTTTCTTTGCACAATTTGTCTTTTATCTCGTACTTTTTGTGTTTTTTTTTTGTCACCATAAATTTTTTGGTGATCCAATGGCGAAAACCCCCAAAGAACTTTCCCAAGAGATATAAAATCATCTCGAACCGTAAGGACTTTTTATAAATTCGTGCATGATATCATTGAGTAATTGACTCTTAGACATTACTGTGATGTGATAGTCTTGATTTAGTGGTACATGCCCAGATTAAGGGGTGCATGAAAACCATCCAGAATAGAATTTCCGTTCCAAATCTATTTTTAGAACGAAACTCATTTGATAATGTAATTCTAATTTTCTATTTCGAAACAAAAAGTTGTTCCGAAATAAATTTGATGGAGAAATGAAAAATAATAATTTTCTACTTTTTCGAGAAACAAAAATAGAAATCTAACTTTTTCTCAAATACCCGTTATCGCCGACCACTACTCGCCGGTTGCGGGCCTCCGCCGCCACCACGGCGCTCGCCCAGTCGCAACTCACCGTCGCCATAGATCGTCGCCGCAGCCCCCCGGCGTCAACCGGCCAACGCATTTTCTAGAAGTAAAAATTTTCAACATTTGTCAAATAAATTTCTATTTTAGAAGTATAAATTTTATATCATTATCGAACGTATTTTTTTGTTCGAAACTCATTCGAAATAGAAATAGAAAAAACTATTTCAGTCGAAATTTATTTCAAACAGAATGGTTATCATTCACCCCATAACTCTAAAGGCAAGGGATAATAGAAGCTTTCCGGAACATGTCCGAAACATTTTCTTTGAGCGATTGATCTCATTATATATGATGTCTCGACATTTCATGCACTCCAAGTAATTATTAAAACTCGTGAGTTCAATTTTGCCGGACCGATCTCGTTATCTCTCATGGAATGATTTCGACAATGGAGAAACTTAAATTAAGAAAAAAAATGAGAGGGGAATTACTTTGCTCGATAAACTTGTAGGCTTCGTTTGTTTCATGAAAAATAACTTCTAAGAAAAGGTTTTTCAGATTTTTGGGTGTTTGGTTCACGTAAAAAATAAGTTAGTCAAGGAAGCCATTTTTCACCAATAGAAAAAATACCTTCAGATGTGGGAAAAATAATTTTATCTTTCTTTCGTTCTGTATTTCTTCACATTCTTTTTATTTTAAATTATTTTATTATTTTATTTTCGTTTTCTCTTTTCTTTTCTTTCTTTTTCTTTTTTTCTTCTTCCTCGACTATTCGCCGACGACCGACCACGGATGCGGGTCCGTGGGCTCGAGCTCTCTAGGAACTAGCAAGCCGGAGCTTGCCTATGACCTGTGGAGGAAGAAAGAAAAGAAAGAAAATAAATAAATACTAAAAAATTTGAATTTTATTTTTACAGAAAATTTGCAAAAAAAAAAATCACACTAGCACTTGGACTTACCACAAAGGACTTTCAGCATCTTCATCGGTAATTTTAAACCAAACAACAACGCAGAAAATCAAATTAGATTTTCCTTATCAAATGTATTTTTTAATTCATTTTCAAATCTTAACCAAACAATGAAAAATATTGTCATTTTTCTGAAAAATGACCTCTCGAAAAATATTTCCAAAAAATGTTACATTTTTTTGCCAAACAAACGGGTTTTTAGTTCGATCTTATTCCACAATCTGCAACAACATGCATCAAAACTAATCGACGAAGTCGTTTCCCTGAAAATTCAGTTACTCCAAAAGCATGTAATGGGTGAAGATTATCTACCATAAAACATGTTTTGAAAAGTTGATCAACAGCTATGGTGATTCGGGTATTGTCGACACGAGATAAAGGAGGGAATAAAGGAACCATATGGGCATGTAGATGCATTAATGTAGCATATAGGAAACTATACCAAGCACGAGCCTCGCGATCCAAACTAGACCACACGTGACATGACTTGGTCCATTAATCCATCTCTATCTATTTTCCCTCTAAGATTTGAAAATGCCAAAAAAAAAAATTGTTAGTTTATAACAATCGTAAAAGAATTTCAAGTGATCCAAACTTGGGATGTCCAATGGGAACAAAGCTTTGTTTTCCTCCAACCCTTGTCTTTTAGCTTCCCGTGCAAGGTGAAGACATTAATTGATAAGGCCTAAAAAAGTATTGATGGTGAGACAAATCGTCGAAATCACTTAATCGAGACTTCAAAATAAATTAAAATAATTTAGTACTTAAATAAGCACTCGAAATTTAGAGTGTAGATGCGCGCATCGCAAGATAGTTTTCGAATTTCAACCATCCTTCTTTTTTTTATCCGCTGAAGTATAGACCTAAAAGTGATGAACTGTTTCAAAAAAATTATTTTCCCATGGTTATATGCCACCTCATTTTTCCATAAGAAGTTAAGAGCGTGCATGGCGACACTTCCGCTCCGAAAATCAATGTCTAATAAGAAGTTAATTTTTTCTTACTTTTACTTCTAAGCGAAGTTGATTTTTTAACTTTTAGAAAGAAATAAATTTTTTTTTACATTTTCAAGTGGCTCCAGAATTACTTCTCAAGTAAAAAAAATGCTTAAAAATAAAATAACGTAGTTAAATAAATTTATGCTTCAAAAGTTCATTACCAAATTGATTTATACTTTAAAAATGAAGTTCATTTAGGGGAAAAAGGTTGTAAGGTTTTCAGATTAAATGAAAGGTAAAGCAGTTAATTTTTTCCCCGGATCAAGGATCGCTTTGGCCTACAAATGGCGGGGGGGGACAAGAAATGATAGAAGCCGAATTTGTTGACTTGTGCCTTTGCCCCTTGGGGTCAGAAAGTGATTGTTGATTGATGCCGAGGGGTTTTTGAATAATTCAACTAAAAAGTGAAAAGAAAGAAGATTATGATGTACTTTTTAAAAATTCCAAGTTTTCATTTTGCCGTCAAAATTCCACAGATTTATCTGAAATCCCAAAAATTACGAAAACATTATACGTGGAGGCTTCAAACATTCTATATTTAGAACAAGTCGGTATGCGTATATTATGACAAACTCCAAAAAGCCAAATGTAAAATGCATTTCGATTATATTCAAATGACCTAATTGTAAAATCTGCTGAAGCTAATGGTTATTTGCGAAATTTAAACTATTTTTTTTTTTGTCCATGTTGAGGAGACAAAAAATTAATTAAATTGTTCGTGTGTCCCTATGTTGATTCCATGTCTTATCTGATCAATACCCCAACTTATTACTGGTCTATTCAGTCACTGTTCGACAAGATTCGTCCATTTGGAGTTATTTAGACCATGATTTGTGTGGCTTCAAGAAAAAAAAAAAAAAAAAAACAGTTGCTATGGAATAGTTCTGGCTTTTGAGTGGCCTTAATGCTGCGGTTGGGATTTGGTGGAGGTGAAAATAGGTGAAGAAAAACGTGGATATTTTAACGTTTTTTTCTACAGTTTTCCTCGTAGTGTACGTAATTTTTACCCAATTTTCCCTTCCGTGAGATATGGTGGGACCTCTCTGGCCAACTGTTGTTCTAAAAATTTAAATCGATATATGAAGGCATGATGTCACGCTTAATCTGACCTGGACATATTAATCGAGGAGGCAAAGATTTGAACTCGGGGCTTAGTCAAATCTTTACCTAATACTAAACGTGGACATTTTTAATTGGAGAGGTAAGTAGGGGCCTCGGGACTTCCAAATTACGATGCAATGTGAGATTTTATAGGATCATTCTGCCAACTTTCCTAAAACCTTAAATTAATAAATGAAGGCGTGATTTAATATTTAACTATTCTAACTCCTTCCCTCGAAAACACAACTTGCTTGTAACAACGTAGTCGGATTTCAAACCTTAAAATTTTAAAATCAAAAGTAACTAATAGCAAAAAATATAACATGCAACTGTGATGGATGTGGTTTGTATTGACATCGACATTGTTAATTAATTAGGTGGTCGTGTGAACACAAATCTCGTCTACATAAACTTGTAATACCACATTAGCGATTAGATCGGTTGTGCGGGATTAAATTGATGTAAACACAACATTTGAGGCCGTATTAACAAAAATCTTGACATAAGTGCTTAATTCGACCAAAGTCGACAAATAAAGACTAACGCCAAAGATTTGGCCTGCATTTTTCTTTTATGGGCCTTGATCTATGAGTTCATCGACACTAATTAACACGTGCTATGATTTCGATAAATGAAGGGCATAAATAATAAAAGAAAGAAATTTCTCTTACGAGAATGGGTCCAACCCCTCAGCAATCATGTGAGTAGGGGTGTGTATGGTTTCAGGGTAAAATCAAGAATTGAAGAACTAGCTCCCATCATCGGGTTTTAGGTTCAAAAAATTAGGGAACCGGTTTCTACTGGTAGGTTTTAGATTTCAGGTGAAACTTTGAACAAATATTTGTGTTTCTTATTCATTGTTTCCACGCATTTCTACGGTATTCCATGGCGTATGATGATAGGTGTGTAATCTACTTTCATTTTCAGCGAGATCCATGATTGAGAGGTGACGATTTATGGGTAGACCTTGAAATCGACTTTAGAAGTTGTTGTTAAAAAGTCCAACCCAAAAGTTTATGCTTATTAGGCGGAGGGAGATCACATGAATATAAACAAGATATAAGACTCGTTGTAAGGTGATGTGGGACAACAATAACTTCAACACCCCTTCTCATGTGCAAGTACGATTTTGAGTGGCACGTGAAAATTGACTAATGGGAGTGGGCCCACATACGCGGACAATATTGGTTTTGATACCATGTTAGAAAGTCCAATCCAAAAACTTAAGCTATTAGAACGGTTCACGAGTGGTTCTACGAAATCTAACTTGGTATCGGAGCTACCGATCTTGTGGAAACCATGGTGCATCGGCTGCACACCACATGCACCTCGAGAATCTTGATACACACCCAAACAAACCTATCACCGCAACTCACTTAACAGTGTTCACTCCATGTGCACGAGTTCTTTCTATGATGGAAGTCCTTTCTATGATGGGCGTGTTTCGACGCCAATTACAATAGTCATGTTGATCGGTCGAGCCTTTTTCATAAAGGTGGCTTTTCTTTCGATGCCGATTGCGAGAGGTTGCATCGCTCAAGAACTATTTTCCAAGCCACCGTATAGGTCGCATGATGCTTCAACGCCGGCCCGTTGCCGTGTTGCTCGCTTATTGCTTCGCAAGCCGCCCGTATCACCGCTTGATGTTTCCCCTCCGTTTCCCCTCATACTCCCGTCATTTGAAGAAGCCGAAATCTAGATGTTTCACCACAAACAGTGGAAGCCACCTCACGCACGGCCACATGTCGCCTTGCTACGGATCCATCAAGCCCGCCATTGAGTGCCGATTTCGTGGAGAAACAAATTTTCGTGGCATTATTACACTTAACTTAACCATCTTGAGTTTGAGGGGGAATATTAGAAATAATTAGCAATTCTCTAGGATAATTTCTTATTTAGATATATTTATGTTGATTTTATGTATCTCTCAAGATTACGTGTATATATTTGATTGTGTGTATTTGCCTTAGATAGTGATATATTATAACTTTTCGTGGCACTATTACACTTATTTCAAACTCAAGTTTGACTTAGTCATCTTGAGTTTGAGGGGGAAATGCTAGAAATAATTAGGGATTCTTTAGGATAATTTCTTATTTAGAAATATTTCGTTAATTTTATGTATCTCTCAAGATTGCACGCGTATTTTTGATTGTGTGTATCTTGATTGATATGTATTTTCTTACAAAGTGATATATTATAAAGCCTAAAAATAGGCTGATGTAATGTTCATTATGATATATTGAATTACATAGAAATTTCCCATTTCGTCTTTCGCATTATTTATTGAATTACATAGATTACGCAGACAACACCGACTCTCATACCACGTTAAAAAGTCCAACCCAAAAGCTTAAACTATTAAGTGGATGGAGGCGCATGAATATAAAGAGCATATATAGGACTTTTGTAAGGCGATGTGGGGCAACAACAACTTCAATGCCTATGACATAGTAGGTTTTAGGATAAACAAAATAGGTTCTAGGTTTCAAAAGTTAGAAAATCAGTTTCGATAAATAAATTTTAAATTCAAGGTGAAATCCGAATCGATCCTAAAACCGCTCATCACTACATGTGAGCCTCACATATGACTGCATACGTCCACATCCATAATAGATCAGGTTTCCATTCAGAGTCCAGACAAGTCCACGTTTATATTTCACAACAAAGGGACACTAAGTTGGTGGAAATTAATAGTTGCTGACACATGGTTGCCACATTCAAAGATGAGAAATCCCATCCACCATGCATGTGTCCAAAACCCCAAAACAGCCAAAGCCTAGGGAATATATTTTTATCCTCATTTCCCAAAGTAATCAAAAAAGAAGAAAATCAAATGGATGGATGTCTGATTCCGAGACAAAAAATAATTCCTTAGCCTGCGCCAAATGACAGCTCCAAAACTCAGCTTTTCCATTTATTGTCGTGGCCCACAATAAAACCAACCGATAAGGAAAATTCAACATTCCTAGCCGATGAAAAAAGCTAGGAAAGTTCAACATAATAATAATAAATAGTTTCGGGTATTTGTACTTCATAATTCTCAATTTTCACAGCGTCTTTCACTCAATGTCTCGAATTTCATCAATAGCAATTGCAACATGCACAAAATGATTGCGTTGGTCAAGTTTGCTAGTCACCTGTGCATCTCAAAATATGCATATCTTAAAGAAGATTATTAATGGGAAATAAGGAGGAAAAACCTAACATACTTACGTAATTAGTAAAGAAAAGTTTGAAAGACTTTTCAGATGGAACTCGACTTGAGTTTCTTTTGTCAAAAGTCGGATCGTATAAGCGTTGGGTAAATCAATCATTTGTCCTGAAGGATCCGGGGTATTAACGATGTGGTCAATAATTATATACCTTTTCGCGAAACAAAGGCCCCATAAATTGTTTGTCGTCGGCAAACTCTAGCTCGGGGAGGCATGGGCTTGAGAGTATGGTAGAGAAGCATGGCATATCGATTCCCAATTATGCAAATGTTTGTACAGAGCGAACGGTTCAAAGAGATGATCAACTATGCTATAAGTACTTACAGAATCTAACTTAATGAAGCCATGATCATAATCATGGAACGTTTCCTTCGTAATCAACCCTAAGCTCATGGAACAATTGCTAGTCGCTAGATTGGTCATACGAGTAAATGGTCCGACTCAAATATCCAATTAATATTTATGATCTATTTATTACAATACAAATCTAGCGACTCATACATGACCCGACCCGATACATATTCTTAAAGCATTTCGATATTCAATTCAATATTGGAAAACTTATACACAAATTGAAATGAGAGTGTGAAGTGAGTGAGCGTAAGATCGAATGATGGTGAGAGAGAGAATGAATGAAGAGAGATCGTAGATATGGGTTGTATCTAAGCAAATTATAAATATGTTTACGATCATTTTCCACCCATTCACCACTCATACTATGCTTAAACTAGTTTATGACGTATTTGTTGAATATAATCAACCAATACAACAACTCAACCCGTTATATGAGTTAAATATGAGTTTATGGTTCATTTTGATAGATTTATGAATCGCTTAGGGAAGTAAAGCGTAACCTTCTGCCGACCATCAAGCGACGAAACATTGTGAACTCTAAATCTTTCGATCGACAACTACCTAAATCAATCTAAAAGCCATTGATGGTCTCCGGACGTTGGCGTTGATCCCGCATAGTACTTCATGTCCAAGCAAAATGGGGAAAGATGAGCCACTCGATCATACAAGTTGTAGGCATCCTTAGGAGCAGTGACTGTGTCATCGGACACGGTCGTCGTCGTCGTCATCATCAACAAGAACGAAGAACACTCGGATTAAATCCTCACATGCACCGTGTCGGGCCACTGCCCCCTTTGGGGACAACCTCTCATCTCCATTGGCTCCACCTGCTTCCTTTCCTTGCATTCGAATCATTCAATTGTGTGATTAGATTAAGTTAATTGATTAATCACGATATCAAGATGATGCCTTGCCTATAACCCTTGTTTTATCAAATTCTTTTTGGTGAAATGCTTCTAAAAATCTCAAATTATGCTTATTGTGGCACATCTATCATAAACTTTTTTATGGCACCAAAAATCACAAACTTGTACTTGCGTGACACATTATCTTACATCAACATTCCATCATGAGTACCGAAAAAAATTGCCTTTAATAGATGGTGGAAGGCAAACTATAATGATATGGCGCCTACATGATTTAAGGGAAACAAAAACGACGTCGTTTTCGCTAAAAAAACCATATGACTAAATCTTGATGGATGGCAAATGTGTGGTGAGATTTTTAATGTGATTAGAAAAATTTTAGGGCAAATATATATGCCATAATGGATATAATTTGAGGTTTTTTATCCAGAAAAAAAATTTGGAGTAATGTGTCATAGCAAATACAGGTTGGGGTTTATGGTTTTTTCCATTGTTTTACTTTTCTATTGACTTAATTTGGATTTTCGTAATCCTAATATTCCACTAAACCCATCTAGGATTCCACTAATTCTTGATAGTGGGGAGATTAGTGCTTCAGTTTGGTATCCATTGATAGATTTCTTTTCCCTTCTTTTTTAGGGTTTAGAGACTCCCTCGACATGCATGCGCGCACAAAACACGTTATTTATTGCTCGAGATTTAGGTTTGCTTTGGCTATAGTTTGCATCAATTATTAAAGGGTTGAAAATCTAAGTGCTTTTGTAGGCTTAGGCTAATAGTAACATTGTAATTATGAGATCGAGTCAACTCATATGTCGATTTTCTTTTCAAGGATTCCCTTTAAGTGGTATTTGTAAAAGATTGTGAGACTACTGACCTCTATAATCGACACATGCAAATAGAGGGATAATTTATACTGAAAATCCTTAAACTTATCGCGAAAGTGCAATCGAGACGTAAAACTTATGAAGAGTGTGATAGAATCTTAAAATTTGTCAAATCGGTGCAATCGAGTGCTTTCGTTAATCCGTCGCATTTGAATTACAGAAAAATATCGACATGACTTTTTTATATATATTTTTCGAAGACAAACAACGTTAATATGGCCACCACATCAGCCAAATAAATAAAATTTGAAAACCAACAAAAAAGAAAAATAAAAGGCTAAAAAGTTACAAAAAAGGATGGAGCATAACTTCGGAGAGGGAGCACGTCAAGATTCAAGTATTTCTTGCTTGGTAACGCTAATCACCTAATTAATGTAACTGGGTACAAAGCCCGCATTAGCAAGCACGTTTGCATAAATCTTTTCATTTTTTACTTTCTTTGTAATTTATTGCCTTATTCCTGTTAAATCTTTTAGAGAAAAGGCCATCAAAAGCCATAAATTATGCTAACTCGACATGCTTACCCTAAATTTTTTCCGGCGACACAAAAAAAAAAGCCAAACTTGTACATTTGTGACACATTTCCACCAATTTTTTTTTTTTTTTTGACACAAAAACCCCCCAAACTTTTACTCGTGTAGCATGTTTACCTTAAATTATTTTATAGGCGTTCAACACATTTATCCCAACTTTTGAGGTAAATGCACCACATGGACATTAGTTTATATTTTTTGGTATCACAAGAAAAAGTATGGGTAAATATGTCACATCGGTACAAATTTGAGATAAATGTGTCACACATGTACGGGTATAGGGTTTTTGATGCCACAAAAAAAAGTTTTTGGTAATTGTTTCACGAAGGCATAGTTTACGATTTTTGGTAACTTTTGTCCAATCTTTTACCATTGCGAAGAGTTTACCTGATTATCGTACATTTTGTTTGGTGACACTACTTAATCAACTAATTGATTTGTTTAAGTTCGTACAAAGCCCACAGTTTGTTTAACCCTGTTTGTTTTGTAAATTTGACATTTCTAAATAATATTTTTCAAAAAGGGGCATTTTCCAAGAGAATAGCAATACTTTCTGATGTTTGGTATATCTGAACATGAATTGAAATTGTTTTCCTTCGTTTCAAAGGAAGACTTGATTTTATTTTCTTAAAGTGACATACATTATTAATGTCACATAAGGGACATCAAGCCGCTAGAGTCCCGCTGACTTGGGCTTGGGAGCTAGGTGCCTAAGCACGATTGCTAGGGACATCTAGCCAAGTTTTCTTGGGCTCAGCCACTAGAAATCAAGCACCGCCACCGGGGACCGAGGCCTAGCCTTGATGGATCCGAACCGGGTGCTAGTAACTTGGGTGCAAGAGCCAGGTACATAAGCACAAGCACCAGGGCACAAGCACCAGGGTCCTGGGCTTAGCCTCGAGGGACCCGGATCACCCGGGGAAGATTTAGTTTCATTCCCTTCATTCTTCATCAAAAGCGATATCGATTGAAAATATGGATTTCGTATGTTTCTGAAAAATAAATAATTTAAAAAATATTTTCATCATCACTAATAATTTTATCTAAATATTTTCGTGGTAAATGAAAATACTTTTCATTAATTCATTTATATAAGAGATAAAAGTGATCATTTTAGAAAAATATTTTTCAAATATATATATTTTTACGAAACAAACGGAGCCTTAACGAAAAGATGACACTTCCAGCAAGCGATTTTTTTTTTTTTTGGTGATTTCGAATGTATTTTCCATTGCCTCAATGATATCGAAAATTCCAAAATGATTTAGAGCCTCAATCGACGAAACCGAAAATATCGAGGCCGCGTTACACATTGAATAAAAAAAAATCAAGGGTCTAACACCATCTCCCCAAAGATCACCAATGGCATTACATTGGATTAAAATTTGGGCCTTCGACATTGTCATTGACACCTTTTTTTTGGCCTTTTTGTGGCCAAACAAGCTGAAAAGTGGAATCTGTTCATGCACAGTTTGTTGTGCAAACGCATCGGCATGGCTGCTGCGGCACGTGCGTGGGGTGGGGTCGAAGCGACATAAGGAAGAGGCGCTTTCGGTTACTAACATGACCAGGAAAAAGCTGTTCGGATGTGATGTTCTTGTGGCTGTGGCTCGTGCAGGACCTGAGCCATTTTGGCTGTGGCAGGTCTTTGGGGGTGCACTTTCTCTCCTTTTCACGCACACTTAAGTCTCTTCCCTACTTGGACCGCCCACCCAAACATGATCCAAAATGAAGAAAAAGAGAAAGCGCCTAGGGTCTTATTAGCAAATTCCGAGATCGAATTGAATGGAACCCAACCGAACTGAATCGATCTTACTCTATTCAATTGAAAACGGAACCTAAATAGCTAAGAATATCCCTCTTTTCCAATGAACCTCCGATTATTAGATTTTTTTGAGGATCGGTGGTCATTTGATCATAAAAATCATCTTTCCTCTAGCATTGAGCAACTGGACTGGAGAATCGAACCGAACCGAACCGAACCAGGTCTTATCAGATTTATCAAAAGTTGCTTCATATGAAGACCGATTCGGTTCCGAGGTAAAAATTTCAGCAACGCCCGTGCAGAACCAGTTAAAAGATTTCGTCATCTTTCCTTTATGGGTCTTTTAATTGAGAACTTTTGCAAAAGTAAGGAGATTGTATTCCGATATGAGCGGGCCTTAAATTAATGGCATTCTAATTGAGAACTTTCGCTAAAAGCAATTCATATGATAGAGTAACAAAAAAAACGAAATTGAAAAAGGAAAAAAGCAAGCTTGTTCCGAGCGACCTTAGAACTAGCCGATTCAATACCAAAATTAACGGGCTTCGTTTCTCGATTCCAAAAACTAAGAACCGGCTTAACATAATAGGTTCCTGATCCTTTTTAGAATCAAAAAAGTACCACGGTCCATTCAAAGGAACTTTTGTAAAAGGAGAGAGGAAAAAGAGAGAGACAAACTTAGAGGCTTGAGCCTTGATGCTTGCCTATGACCTAGGGCTAGGGGTCCTAATGATCCAAGTCCAGTCTATCCTCGACAAAGGACCCCCCAAAAAAAAAAAGTTATAAAAAAAACAGAGTAAGTTGGTTGGGCCCACCTATGTCCCAAAAAGTCCGTGGGCCCCATTATTTGCTTGAGGCCCAACTCTTCTCAACAAAGTTGGGCTTCTTCTGACGTCATCCTTGTCGTGTCGGGGAAGCGCCTACAATTGCGGGCAAATTTGGGGATGGGGGACTCCAATTTTAAAATAAGACATACTCGTCACGTGGGGCCCAGTCAAAAGCTGTAAGAGAAGAACTTCTCGCCACGTCACCACCCACTAGTCTTCAGTCTCTCTCTCTCTCCCCGGTGTCCTTTCCCTCCGGTGTGCCGGCCGTCTTCTTTGCCCGGAATCGCGCGTTTGTCTCTCTCTCATCATGGGAGACTGCATTGCTGCTTTTACCAAGTCAAGTCAAAAGGAATCCGATCTTCCCCTTTCTTTTACAAGAAATTCCGATTGCCAATGTCCAAATCGATCCCAACGGTATCGATCCAACCCATTCCGGCCGGCTAGAAAATCTGCATCCGTGAGAATCGGGTCGAACTACTGGATGTTGTGCCCCATTTCGTCCGATCGTTCGGATCCGGTTGGTATCTTGCTTATTTGATCTGTCGAGCCAACTCGAAAATTTTCTCATCTCCTTTTTTTCCTAGAGAAATGCATAAAAGTAAATAGAAAAGATTATTGAGAAAATTGCTAAAAGAGTCCTAAATTTATTGTAATTACGTCAATTCGATCATAAACATTTTTTTTTATAATTCGGTCCTAAACCTTTTGCGATTTTTTGCCAATTCGGTTTATCTAGCCAATTTTGATTGACTATCGTTGGCGTGGAATTTTTCAAAATAAGATATTGATTTTTTTTATATATATATTTTTTCATTTTTCTTCTTTTCATTGATGTTTTTTTTTTTTTCTTGGATGGGTGACCAATCCTTGCTGGCCACAGGTGAGGATTGGATGACCTCGCCCGGGGTCGGTGAGGACTGCGGCGCCCTCGCCGGCCGAATCCGATGGGGAGTCGTAGCCCTTCCCCTAGAGCCGACGAGAGCCACGACGCCCTCGTTGACCCTAAGTGCGGAGGAGAAAGAAAAAGGAAAAAAATTATAAAAAAATTCAGAAATCATTAAAATATTATTTAAAAGAATGCACGCCATGTTGCCAATAATGCCACATCCGCGGTGATCGGCCAATATTGACTAGAAAGACTGAATTGACACAAATGCAAAATGTTTAGGGCTGAATTAATTAAAAAAAAGTTTAGACTAAATTGACACAATTACAATAAGTTTATGACTTTTTTGGTAAGCCTCTCCAGAGATTATTAGTCAATGACCATTATTGGTCTTTAGTCCCATTGCTCATAGCTCATGCAAATCTTTCACTAAATTTTTCTTTGAGTTTAATCAAACACCAAGGAGAATATCAGGTGGAAGTGATGCAACGATGAGACCAAAAACAAGATTTTACGCGGAACAAAAAAAAAAAAAACCTTGTAAAGTATGATTCAAGTACAAAGTGTAGGATCGTTTTAAGACCCATATGGATTGGGTCTAGGCCCGTGTCAAGCTTATTACAAGAGCTTGACGAGGCAGCAGTGGCTGCAAAGCTCCTTCTCCGCCGCTTCCCCGATCGGCACGAAGGTCGTCCATGCGGCGTCGGTGGTTGCCGACGTGTCGAATTTGCAAGCCACCGAGATGGTCCACGGTGTTGCCCCAGAGAATCGGTACCCCTCGCAAGAAGTACAAGTGAGTCCCGATGGGCGCCATAGTAAAGATAGAGCCTCTTGATCGGTCGCGACATTTCCCAGTGACATGAGTTCTCCTTCTCCTTCTCCACTTCGTTCCACAGGTTGAGCTCCGCATCGTACGCATCGATGTGGCCTTTCCAAGCTTTCAGGCAATCGCCAGGGCGGAAGAGCCTAAGCTTAGATCCTCCCCTTTCTTCCACAAGAAATTTCGATTACCAACGCCCAAATCGGTACCGACTGCACCGATCCGAACCATTCCAGCCGGCTAGGAAATCTGCATCAGCGAGAGCCGGGTCGAACCGCCTGATGTTCTACCCCATTTCGTCCGGTGAGTCAAGCCGGTCGAAACATCATTGTATTGCTTCTTTGATTGGTCCATCCCGTGCTCGAGCCTGTTCAAAAATTTATCCTCTCCTTTTTTCCTAGAGAGATGTGTAAATGCAAATAGAAATTAAAATATTATTGGAAGAATTATAAAAAAAGTCCTAATTTTATTGTAATTATGTTAATTCAATCCTAAACCTTGCATTTTTATCAATTCAATCCATCCGCCAATTTTGATTGATCGGATCGACGTGGCACTACCGAATCTAATGTGGACTTTTTAAAATGGTATTTTGAATTTTTTATAATTTTTTTCTTCTTTTCTCTAGTGTTTCCTTCTTTTCATGGATCGCCGGCCATAGGAAGGGCCGGGATGCCCTCACCGGTCGATCTCGACAAAGCGTAGCGGCCCTCGCCGGCCTTGTAAGTGGAGGAGAGAAGAAAAAAAATACATAATAAATAAAATTAAAAAATTATTCAAATGTTATTTTAAAAAGTCCACGTCGCGCCGATTACGTCGCTTTCAAATGGCTAAAATTAACGGCATGGATCGAATTGACATAAATGCGAAAGATTTAGCATTCAATTGGCAAAAAAAAAAAGGTTTGAGATTGAATTGCCACAATTGATTTAAGATTTTTTTTGGTAATTCTCTCAAAGATTATTAGTCGAGGCAGCTAATATTTGAGTACAAGTTTAGGCGCATGGTAACACTTCAATTTCTATTTCTCTCGCGTGCCCATCCCGAGAGAAATGTGTTTGATAAAAATCTAATCGAAGTAGAAATTCGTTTGGTAAAAAATTTGACTTTCGATAGGACTTTTCACTTCCGACAAGATTTTTCACTTACCGGGAGGATTTTAAAATTTTAAAAAAAAAAAATTTTTACTTCTTAGCTCCGAATCACTTCTGATCTCACCCGCCTCCGCCGACCATCGTTGCTGTGACCGTCGATCATCGCCCACCCGCCGCCCACCGCACCGCCACCGCCGCCGCCGCCACCGCTGCCCACTGCCACCGCCGCCGCGACCGTCTGCCGCCGCCCACTCCCACCTCCGCCGCCACCGCCGCCCACTGCCACCGCCACCGCGACCGTTGTTGCCGCCGCCCACCCCACCTCACCGCAGCCGCTGTCGACCGCTCCGCCCACCGCCGCCGCCGCCGGCCACCCACCGCCATCGCCGCCCGCCGCCCACCGCCACCGCCGCCGTCATCCACCCATTGCCGCCGCGACCGCCGCCAACCAACCGCCGCCGACCATTGCCGCCCACCGACCACCGCGGCCGCCAACCGCCGCCGCCGAACACCACCACCATCGCCGCCGATAATTTTGCTAATAATGTTTCAAAAGTAGAAATTTTCAATCGTTACCAAACGAATTTTTATGATCAAAAGTCAATCGGGTAGTAAGTAGAAATATCAACTTTTACTTTTGAGAAGAAGTTTAAAAAACTTATTGTTTTTTTTTTAAAGAAGGTTTTTATCGCACCCTCCCTAATTTCTCCATGACCGTTATTGATCTCTAGCCGTATTATTCATAGCTCATGCGAACATTCACTAAATTTTTGTGAGAGTTTGATCAAATACCAGGAACAAAATCAGGTGGAAGTGATGGTAAGACAAGACCAAAAACAAGATTTCATGCAGGGGAAAAAAAGACAAAGTATGATTCAAGTACAAAGTGTAGGATCATTTCAAGACCCGTATGGATTAGGTCTAGGCTCGCATCAAGCTTATTACAAGAGCATAACGACACAGCAGTGGCTGCAAAGCTCCTTCTCCGCCGCTTCCACGATTGGCGCGAAGTTTGTCCACGCGTCGGCGGTGGTCGCCGACGTGTCGAATTTGCAAGCCATGGAGACGGTCCGTGGCGCCTCCCCCGAGAACCGATACCCTCGCAAGAAGTACAAGTGAGTCCCGATGGGCGCCATAGTAAGATAGAGCCTCTTGATCGGTTGCGAGTATTGCGACATTTCTCGGTGACATGAGTTCTCGACTGCGTTCCACATGTTGAGCTCTGCATCGTACGCCTCGATGTGACCTTTCCAAGCTTTCAGACAATCGCCGGAGCTGAAGAGCTTCCCGTCCACCTCGACGATCTGGTTGGGGGGACGTCCAATTGCCACATCCTCACCATCAGCTGCCATGTCCCCCTTCTGGGGTCAAAACCTCCGCCGAGCTCCGCTCGGTGATGAACGGAGACGCCCTGTCCGAGTCCAACCGCTCCACGAACCCGCCAACCACATGGATCTTGCCTTGCCATGTCACTCCGACCGATTTGTACCTCATGGTATTCATGTTGGGCAAAGGACTCCACTCGTCCAGAATCGGATCATACACTTCCGCGGACGGAACCCCCTGGCGCAACCCAAATTCGACTGCCCGCCCACCGCGTAGATCTTATTGTCCCAAACGGTACACGCGAAATCCGAACGCGGGGTCCCCAGCGACGCGCACACAGACCACCGTTCGGTCCTAACGTCGTACTTCATCACGGTCGAGAGTATCTCCACCTCGACGTCTACCCAGTCGGCCAATTCATCTGAGACGTGAGCCATCTCCCTGTGGCAGAGCCGGCCGCCGATGACATATATCATGTCCCCGACCGACACCATCGCGAAGCCCTTCAGGACGTGCCCTTCCATCACGTGAGGGATCAGGCTCACGTAGCACCAAGAGTTGCTGGACGGGTCGTAGCACTCTATCCAATTCGAAGTGGCCCCCGCGTTCAGCGCCGGGTCCCTGTGGCAGAACGGCACGTAGACGAGATGCCCCGAGGGGAAAAGCTCTGGGGACGGCGGGGGCGTCGCCAGTCGCGGCGTCAAAGGAAGCGCACCCATTGTAGCACGAAGAGGGTTTAGCAAGAAGATCCAGGAGGGTGCTTCATGTTGAAGTCCAAATGGAGAGAAACCATATAAAGAGGGATGGAATATGATAAAGGAAACGTCGGACGGACACAACAACAATTTGAACACTTGTAAATTGACATCGCGACTAGGGAGTGGATGGAGGCAGCAGCACCAAACGGGTGTTGGAGTTACAACCTAGGAATTTCTTCCTAGGGCAAAAATCATTCTAATTCTTGACGAAATTCCTTGTGGGGTTGCTGTCTCTGACATTGGAGTCTCCTAATTAGCAGGCGAAGGGAACCAATTGCTATTGGAGAAGCCGAGGGAGAGTTACTAGAGAAATCACTATCGGAGGAACCCTAGATGGTTGTCCCTTCCATTGTACTCAAGCTAGGGTTTCCTTGGGGACTTAGCCTAACTTTTATTTTGTGTACTCCAAATGAGGTCAGTCAACAGTGATTGGTGTGGGACTGTTTCTTTCTTTCTGAAGCTTTTTTTTTTTTTGGAGATTGTCCTAGTTTTTTGGATGACGATTTCAAAGTTGCACGTTGCCTGCTGCCAAGTGATTAGGGTTAAGATTTATCGATTGATATCAATGAGAAAACCTCCAACTTCGAGGTATTTTCGTTTTCTATCACTCGTGTTCATAGGATTGATTCCATTGGGCTCCGTTCGATTACTATTTTAGTGAAAAGTTCTAGCATGTAGTGGGACTAAGCATGATGTGTGCTCCACAGATTTCATTTGGTATAGCTTATGGTCAAATTATAGTTTATTTGTGATGAGAAAGTCCAACTTAATTAGGTAAATCCAAAGTCCAAGAAATGTCTTACTAATGTTATGAAAAAATATTGTCCAAAAAGTCCTAAAGATATATCACAGTGGCCAATTCAGTCACAAAACTTTTTAAACCTTGTCCTAAAATTTTTAACGATTTGCCAATGTAGTTTTTCCAAATTAAATTTCGCTGGAAAACTCGACATGGACATTGATCGGCTTACATGGCACGGTTAGCCTTGACGTGGATTAGTTTTCCTTTTTCTAAAAAAAAAAAATTGAATTTTTTTTTGGGGCCGGGGAATAGGAAAAAAGGAAGATAGAAAAGGAAAGAAAAGGAAAAGGAGAAGGAAAAAGAGGAAAAAAAAATTCAAGAAACATATTAAAAATTACAAAAAATTGTCAACATCAAAAGCCGACCATCCTCCATGTCAAATCTATTAAAGTAATTAAATATTAAATCATACTTTCATCTAACAGCTTAAACTTTTAGAAGAGTTATCGCCTTGGTCCCACAAAATCTCATAAAATCAAGATATTTATGATTAAATTAGTCAAAATAAAAATTTTAGAACTAAATTAACCCCATGCAATATGTTTAAGACTTTTTGGACAATTATCCCAATGCAACGGACTAGTTAGTATTCCATGGACTAGATAAGATGCGAACCAAAGCCCCGAGTAGGTGGTCAACCATGGAATTGTTTGGTGAGCAATCTTAACATATGTTATGTGCCTCGTTCACACTCGCTTCTTTGTTCCTTAATGCTTAATAAGCTGCAACCAAAAATCTCAAATCGAGGAAGGGGTTCTGCGGAGGTGTTGCATGTTCGATGTGTTTACCAAGCATCCCGTAGAAATTATTGCAACGTTCCCATCTACAGCCAAAGCTACTACGGGAAAAATCTACCAAACAATTTATTAGTATAACTCCGGCCAAAACGAAAATTCTCTTTGTATAACATGCATAAAATAACCTAACTAACACATGTATTCAAGCTAAACCACAAAAAATTGTCTAAAAAGTTCTAAACATATTGCACTTTTGTCGGTTCGATCATACACTTTTTAATTTCGTCAATTGAGTCCTAAATCTTTTCACGTTTTGTCAATTGAATCATTCCGGCGATTTTGGCTAGAAATTGCTCATGTGAACACCTGCCGTCCTATATGACATGGACCGGTGCTTGACGTGGATAATTGTTATCGATATTTAACATGTTTCTATTTTTTTAATTAATTTTCCTCTCTTTTACATATTTGGCTGGTGAGGTCATCGGCCGACCATCGCCGGCCATTGCGGAGTGCCAACGACCCTCGCCTGGTATGGGGGAGCACGTCACGGCCCTCGCCGGCCACGAGCGATGGCCTACGCACCCACGCCGGCCATAGGCGAGGGCGTCGGGCCCTCGCTCACATCCAGGCGAGGATGTGCAGCATGATCCTTGATGTGGGATGGTCGCCTAAACTCACGGACTATGTAGCCTATGTAAGAGACAAGAGGGACGACATAATTGATGAATGATCATTTAAAGAAAAGTTACATCCGTTGGAGGAATCAAATTTTAGTCGCAATTCAATATGAAGAAGGGACTAAAGTGGAAATGACTCATCATGATACTTAGTTTTCTACTGCAACTACCGGGAGTAGGAGTTAGAGTTATATAAATATAAGTGGATTTACAGGCCAAAGTCCACACGATCAATACATAATGGGTCGAGCGCAGGTAGAGCAGGACACACCAGTTTAAAAAAGGTTCAACCTTAGCATTTGCGATACAAAAGAAAGATAAAAAATGGTGTATTTTCTTTAAGGGTTAAAACCACCAAAATTCTAAATTAATACACCTTGACAAAATCGTGACAAATTTTCCTTAAATTAATTTTTTAACCACAAAAAATCTAAGTTGGTATACTTGTAACAAATTCACTCCAAATTAATTTCACTTGTGATAAATTTACCTTCCGTTAGCTTTCGTTAAATTGGGTTAATATCACGAAATACCTCAAACCGGTACACTCATGACAAATGGAAGGTCAAATTCCCAAATCGGTATACTTCATCACCATTACGTGTCATCTAACTCAACTATTTGATGGCAAAATTTAACGAAAATTAACAAGTGTAGATTTATCATAGGTGTACAATCAAATTAGTTTGTGGTAAATTTTTCACATGCGTATTAGTTCAACATCTTTCGGGATATTAATTCTTTCTTTAATTGAAAAAAGAAGATGAGGAAAACGAAAAAGGTTGATGGCCATAATTTCTCCCCATTAATTATGGGCTCGATATGGCTCAACAAGAAGATGGGCTTCGAAAATGTGGTTCTGCTTCTAAGTTCCAAGGCATACCATGCCTTTGGGTAAGATGTGATCAAGCTCTACAAGCACATCAATTCATGCCATTTCGAATTAGAGGTGCCTAGAGTCACTGTGGTCAGGTGCAACTGTGTCTTGGAATCATGCCCAAAATTGCTGGCCTCCACAAAATATTCTCCCTCAATAGACACGTGGATTTGACAAAAGGTCAGAGAGCTACTAATTAGATTCATTGGAATGAGGTCAAAAGCTAAAACAAAGGACATCCTACTAATCAAAACAATCCAATCTCGATTGTTCTAATGGTCTCTAGACTCATCTCCTAAGCACGCCATCCCTTAAAAGATAACCCTCAAAAGGGACAAAACTGAGGAGAGTGGGGAGCAGATCTACACGAGAATCTTGAACCCAGCACATTTGCAAAGCAAACATAGGGGGCAAGATTTGCACCTTTTGATGTTTAAAGTAAGTGTATTGATTAGTGCATGCTTCTAATCCTGGGATCTCCATGCTTGACCCCAGTCATAGGATCTCCCACTTTATGTGCCTTTTCATCTTGTTGGAGACTCGGCCATCATCGAGATTTCAAGGATATGAATGCAATCGGAATTGCCACCACGATAGGTTTTGGACTTGAACATGGACCGAAGTCACTGTTGGAACTTTCGGGTCGTCAAATGATGGTCGGTACCATGTTACTATTTCCGACGCCCATTTGATTACCGAAAACTTTCGCCTACGACACTACTTCTTGTGATAAAAAAAAGAGAGTAATATTATGAAAAATTTTAAACCGGCACATTTATGACTAATTTTTTGATCATAAAAAATCCAAAATTAATACATCTATGACAAATTTAGCTTCCATTAGTATTCGTTAAATTTTATTGTTAAATTGCTGAGTTGAATGACACATGAAAGTTGGCGGATGTATCAATTTAGAGTTTTCACCATTCGTTTGTCATATATTTACCAATTTGAAATTTTTTGTAGTATTAATACAATTTAATGTACACTAACGGAGGGTAAGTTTGTCGGAGATATATCTAATTGTGATTTTTTATGGTTAAAAAAATTAGTTTGGGGTAAATTTATTAATGATGTATAGGTTGGAGGTGTATAAAAATTAATTTTTGATAAATTTATCGTATATGTAACGGTTTAAGATTTTTCGTGTTATTAATCTAAAAAATTAAGAACACGGCAAGGATGTGTGTCGCTGCAAAAAAAAAAAAACATATTTAAAGAATTATCCATTGCCATTAAGAGTTGTGCTCAGTTTCAAACCATCCTAGGTCCAAGCAAAAGGTTTCCTAAACGTACCAATTATTTCTCTTCACATAATTATATATGTACAAATAGGGGTGATCGAATCCAAAATGGATGGTTCCCACCCTAAAATCGAAAATCGTTCGCTAGAGACCGATTTCGTAAAATGTGAACCGTGAATCATCTACTCATTATATGGATCCACCGAGGATCGAACCACCAATCCAGTCCGTTTCTCGATTGGATCTCGATTACGGTCTTACCGCACACCAATATCAATTAAAAAAGATATGCGAGTGAAGCCATTTCCAATTTTGCTTCCAAACTTTGCTTCTTCCAATTCTTCTTTCCAAATATTATTACGTAAGAGTGCAGAGCTACCCCATTTAAGGATCGATTTGGCAATATTGTCCGGGTGTGCTATGGACACTTTTGTAGCATATTCTGTTATATGGTTTTCTGAACTTTGATGGATCGGAAATGGAAGACAAACTTTTCTGCCTTAGTAAACATGTGACTCTTTTTCTCACCATAAACTCAATTGAAAAACATATATCTATATTACATCTGATTGGATCCAATTAGATGGTTCTCACTTGAATAGGAAATCAACCTGGTACTCGCCGATTCCAAAAATTAAATTCAAGAATCGGATCGGTACCGTCGATTGCCATCTAAGATCGATCGGTTGAGTACTTGTTCGATTCGATTAGGGTGAATTTCGATTTTTTTTCTCTTCCCTAGCATTTACATATATTATGTACGTATTAGGGCATGTTGGCCATCTAGCCTACCTAGCTTCTTGCTATGATCTTAAGCATTGATTCCTATTCATCCTAGGATCCCATGCCTTTTTGTACCTAGCAATCTTTCCTCACGTGAACCCTAGGATTCGATTGTTGTACGCCTACCAGCTAGATGATTAATTAATTTCCTTCAGGCCCAAGATGCGAGATCTAATTTACAAGACACAAAATTAGAAACAAGTACGCCTTTCCGAACGTTTCCTGAGTATTTCCATGTATAGTTACCAACTTATTTTCCGATTACTTATTTGGCACATTTCTATCGACCCGAAAATTGAATATGGGGCTAGCGTTTGGAAAATAGCTAATTGTCCACAAAAATAAAAGCAATGGGAACAATTCATTATCGGATATGCTCAAAACCTCATGCTAAAAAATTATAGCGAAGAAGTCACGAAAACCCTAAATTTTACCCACTATGATATATTTACTTTAAATTCTATTTGTGACAAAAAAATCCCAAACTTATACCTTATAACACATTTAAAACAAGCCTTTTTTGATATAAAAAATCCCAAATTTTTACCCGTGTGGCATATTTTACCGAAAATTATTTTTTTACACAAACAACTTCGAACTTGTAGGTTTGTGGCACATTTACTCTTTAATAAGTTTGAGATTTATGATGTCACGAAATTTTTTTGGGGTAAATATGTCATACTAGTATAAATTCTGAGTAAATATCTCATACGAGTATAAGTTTGGGGTAAATACGTCATAATGGACATAATTTGTGATTTTTTTGGCTTTTATCCAAAGTTCTACGATTGCATCTCTTGCCAATAATTGCATCAATATGGTAATATAATCTTTTACTATATACATATATATATATATATATATACAATTATATGTCACTGCCAATAATTGTACCCAAAAGACCCAAGAAAGAATGAAAGAGACTAGAGAAGGAGGAAAAGACGTTGCGCGGTTGACGCAGTTTCCCAAAGGCTCGTGGAAAAAACTACTAAAAGCCAAAAATCCATAAATTTTTGCGCAGAGAAAATTTCTGCAAAAGGGGACCAGGCACTTTCCAAGAAGATAGAAGTGAAATTACATAGATTTGCTGCAAGATTCCAGCTAATTCCGACTGCAACGTCGCTTCAATTTTTGCTGAGTTTGCCGATATGCGATCCTGTCTGTTGGCACAGAGTAGAAAATTATTGTGGGGGCGGAAATAAAAAATTTTGTTGGATACTTCTGGATTTAGATAGTTTAGGACCGACGCTCTTTAGGAATCTTCGTATCGTGTCCGACACGTCAATCGTATGGGAATTTGGCATATCGACACGTCATTTCGACGTGATGTAAATTTATAATAAATATATATATTTAAGTCACATACTCGGTCATTCTAAAATTAAAATATCTATCTAGCCAAAAAGAAAAATATAATCGTAAATTCTTAACATAAGAAGAAGAAGAAGAATAAGAAGAAACAAAAAACTTACAGTTAATATTTTTACGTGATAATTTATCATGTGTGTTTAACATATAACGTGTCCTAATATATCATAACTCTATTTTTCGAGAAATGACTTCGGCGTGTCGTGTCACGTGTCCCATGTTGGTGTTGGTGTCGATGCTACTTAAGTTGAGGCTCATTTTATCAACACCGCATGTAAATTTGAGTGCATGAACACATTAATTTCTTTTAAGAGGAATTTGATAGGGAATAGCTCTCCCTTGCCTCTTACTTGAGTCCCCTTGTGTAAATTTCTCCAATTCATATAAATTAAGATAAACAAGTAATTAAGTATCGGCGTACATGTTTAGTCCTCTAAATTTTTGGGTTTGTGAAATTTGATTCTCTAACTTTTGTTTTGTTCAATTTCGTCACACAAACTAAAAAATTTGGAGAACTGTCTGCACAAAAATAAAATTTGGAGGATTAAGTTGCACAAATCTAGAAAGAAGAAGAACTTGGTTGCCCAGCATGAAAGTTAGAGGACCAAATTGCACTAATACTAATTAAAGGACTAAATCTGCATTCAACCCTCAAGTAATCTTTAATAAAAAGTAGTGTATGAGTTTCTCCGTTTTCAAGAATGAAATTTCCTCTTTTATTCTCTAAATACTTTTCCAAAAAGATTCTCGAGCTTTAGTAAATGTACAATTAATACTAGTTCACTTGTTATATCTTTCCTGTCGAGAAAATCAACTTGTTTCATATGTTTAGAGATTCGAATCGACCACATTAAAATTATCTTCTAGGGAAAGTCGGTTTGATATCCAAAAACCGCTCAATAATAGTACGAGTGATTCGGAAGATTTGAATTCCTACGTATCCATTCAAGGAGTACATCGTTATACGATATATGTAAGACCCACGTGTAATTTCGTGAAACTTCTTCCAATTCAATGAATATTCTCAATATTATGCTTTGAA